>RPOG01000143.1:0-600000 GCA_008086565.1 Thalassoma bifasciatum
TGCTGCCTACTACAAAGACGTCCCTTGATACTGTGGATAAAAGTTGTGGGTCTGAGTTCTCGTCCAGAGTTCATGAAGAATATCAAAGAGGTCGAATATGTGAAATGAAAGCTATTTTTACAAAGCTGCAAAGGTCCCTTCCCTGTCTCAGTGTGTTTAGTCTGTCTGAACCTTCTGCTTTTTATTATTGCTTCAAGACTCGCTCTCCAGCTCCTGTAGCTCCTCCTTTAAGGCCTGCGCTCGACCCAGCTTTTCCAGCTGATCCTTTGTTGGCTCTTTAATTTCCCCTGAGTTCACTTTCTGCTGCAGGTCCTCCACTTGTCGAATCTTCTTTTTAAGGTTTTTGATCTTCTTGGCCTTTTCAGCTGCTGCTGAGGAGTCGTCGGCTGAGGGGACGGATACCGGCGCCGCTGTCGTCTCGTTTGAAGACTCTCCTCCCTCTGAAATGGCCACATTCCCGACAGCGTCACT
Organism: Thalassoma bifasciatum; assembly: GCA_008086565.1. Classification (NCBI taxonomy): domain Eukaryota; kingdom Metazoa; phylum Chordata; class Actinopteri; order Labriformes; family Labridae; genus Thalassoma; species Thalassoma bifasciatum. The sequence goes on from RPOG01000143.1 coordinate 472, forward strand.
CACTGAGTCCACATCTGCGTCCCCGTCCGGGCCCTGCTGCTGCTGCTGTTTTCGCTTTTCTTTACGTTTCATGTTGCGCTTGGCAGACTTTGAGAGATTGGCGGTCTCTCCGTCACTGCAGCCCGGGATCTTTTGCTGCTGCTTTGGCGGAGCCTCCTCTGGGGCGCTCATCCCAGGAGGAAGGTCTGGTTTGCTTTTGAAAAACTTCACATACTTGTTTTCATACCTAAAGGAGGAAGAAATGAAACATGAGCTGAAATAAACTTCACATTTCTACAGAACCAGGGTGTCTATATGCGTCGCCAAGTTTACAATGACATCATGACTCATGATCCTGTAGGGAGGTAAAAACTACACTCACACTGGTACTTCCTCCTGGGGGACGTAACCATCCTTCACTCGCCGCGGCTTCCTCCATGTTCCGTCAGGTCGCTGAGTGGCGGCAATGTATTTCCCTAAAGGGCAACAAGTCCAGTTTAAGAAAAGGGCTGATAATTCATCACATGAGTAATCCTGTTAACTCTAAACCAGCAGACCCTTGAACCTCTACTGTCTCTTGTGGACTGCCTTAGATATTCGATTATCTGAGAAAAACATTAATGGTCGGCCAATAACACCACATGCACTGCTGTAAAGAAACTCTTAAGACGAATCCTGCATCAGTGAAGAAAAACACCGAGCTGCATGTGCTGCCCTTAACTTTACATCCCTGCTGCTGCTTCAGGGATGATTTTATTCAGTTTGCTGAAAGTGGAGCTATCATCATTATCCAGTCACACACATCTGCATCTCTACAAAATATCTCATATAAAACTTTAAAAGACTCAAGCAGACACAGGCCTCAGCCTTAAATCACTTAATTTCAGATCAATGGATAATCAATGTGAATGGACTTCTATTTCTTGAACAGAGCAATTATTATTAAATAAAGCAGATCCATTCAATTAATTTTAGACATTGTAGATCATTTGTAGGACTGCGTTAACACTTTCAGACCACTAGATGTCATTGTGCACATTGAGTTAAACTCCCAAAAGCTCAAATGTTGAACTGGAGAATGTGTGTGAATGTGCCTTTGTGAATGAAACATAAACTAACAAAAGGAAAAAAACTGAGAATCAAATGAAAATGAAAAAATCTTAATTCTTAAACACTTAAAAACTGAAGCAACATGAAGAGACAAAGTGCTTCTTTTAGTACTCAGATTAACAGAAAGACATATTGCTTTGATTTTAAATATAATATATATGAAAATGTTATTATGGTTGTATAAGTATTCTCCAAAAAAGCTGCTTCTCTAGGGGGACCAATCATACTTTTTAGCTGTAAACTATGTCAACTGAGACTTCCTAAAATTCCCTAAAATGTTCAGGGTTGCTTCTATAGATCATAGATATTTCTCATAAGTCACTAAACAGGGTTACTGGGATTGTTCTTATACCCACAATGTCATATTTATGAGATGAAAAGATGAAACTCTGATATAAAAAGGCCAAATTTTGAGATAATAGTGTCAAACTTGTGAGATAAAAAGTTGTATAATAAAAAAAGGAGTTCAAATGATGCCATTAATAGTCATAATTATATATATATAAAAAATAAGGGAAAAAAGAGACAAAATCTTGAAATGAAGTCAAAATACTTCAAAAAAATTTTTAAATAAAGATATAAAATTCAGAGATTAGAAGTTTAAATTTTAGAATAATAGACTCAATATTGAGATAATCAATTGAAAATTATAAGTCATAATTCTAAGATAAAAAATGAGAAAATCTGACTTTTTATCTCATTTATTTGACTTTTTATCTCAAAATAGTAACTCCATATTGGGGAAAAAATGTACAAAGGCACTTTCTAATAATTACATTTTAAACTGGTGGAAATAAGCTTTTTTTTAAAAATCATTAAGTGAAATTTTCACTTCAAACAGAAAAGAAGAGTTTTAAATAAATGTTTGGGCTTTGAAGGTACTTTGTCGTCTTTGAGTTTTTTCAGGTATTTTATTTGCAGTTTTGTGTTTTTTTTAATATGTCCCTGTATTTTCTGCTTAAATTACTGAAACTCAGTTCATTCACAGAAAGCTAATTAGCACAGCAGCTGCTTGACTGTTCGTCTGAAAATGAATCAAACTATCAAGGCTTATCAGATTAATGAAAACCTGTATTTACAAAAAATGCATAGGAAATCATCCTATCATCAGCTTATATCACACACTATTCTTTTTACATTTTTATCTGATGAAGAGCGAAAGTCTGAGAAGCGAACTGAAGCCATGTTAGCTTACATTAGCATTAGCACGCTAGCTGCTCAAAAGACAAAACATCAGAAAAATAAATTTTCATCAATGAGTTTAAAATCAGAATATGGAGTAAAACCATCGAGTAACGCTTCAGAGCAGTTTATTGTTATGTGAGTAGGATTTTTCTCCAGTTAGACAACAGTGTGGCACATGCATTAGCCTTACCAGACTCATCTGTAACATAGGGGGTTGCCATTTTGGTGAAACGTGTTGCCCCGCTCCCCTCACTCCGCCTGTCCCGCTCCGGTCCTCCCCTCCGTAACTTTCACTCCTCTCCGCTGCAAAATACAACTTTCTCAACCTGAACTCTCCTCATGTCAGCTCCTAAAGGCGACTAGCGCGGTGTAGGTTCACTCAACACGGGGCAGCTGCTCAACAATGACCGCTCAACTGTGTGTACGATCGGGCGACGAGGGGCAGCAAAACAAGCGAACCCTGTTCTTCAGCTTCGGAAATGACGACGTGGATCGCAGCGGGTTGCCAGGTTTGGGAGCACAGAGCATCGGCCTGTTTCTTTCCTCTTTCTTTTTTTTTTTTTTTAATTGAACATTGTTGCACATGCACAAATATAAAAGTTACAGATCAGTAAAGTGCAAAATTGTCAAGGGAAACAGTCGCCATGACAAAAATTAACTGTACAACATTTTGAATTATGTAAAATAAAATGACTGTCTAAAAATAACAATAATATTAAGAAAAAAAAAAAAAAAAAAAACAGAAAACCACCCAAACCAATTTAACCAACTCACTTGACCACTAGTAGCTTTAACTTATTTTCAAGGTGCCAGCTTGACCCCAATGGTCATCACTCATAGGCACAGAGGTGCAGAAACACTAAAATATAAAACAGAACTTAGTTTACCCACTTAAAAGACCGGTTTTGTCAACCCAATAGAGAAGTAGAGGGGAACAAAAGCTTAAATTTGAGATCAAGGGATAAATAAATTGTGATCTTTAAACAACTAAAGATTACTTGTTAGAAATTGTGAAAATACATGTCTTGATGTGATGCATGTCTAACTGGGGCTTCTGCTCATTTTTGGCTCATTAAAGTTTGCGGTTTTCTTCTTTTTACCACCCCTTATGATGCACTTTTATGTACAACCATGGTGTTGCAGATATCAGGACACTTATTTGTGTCATCTGTAGCAATCTACTACTGATCAAGCAACCTACTAACAACCCCCCCACCCCACCCCCCACACACTTTCTTGTAGTTGCTCTTAATTCTTTTCTCACCAAATGATTCTGTTTGTTTGTTTGTGCACTTAACACACACTTTGAGTGCATCAATGAACCAAGATCAAATTCTGTATGCATTTAAACACACCTGATCAGTACACCTACAAAGTCCTTTTTAATAAAATTAATAATACTCCATGGTGATTGAATGCATTAATTTGTTCTCCTTATTTATCAAAAAACATTCATAGTATTATTACGCACACACATTATCTTTCTGTCAGAGCTTAAAAAGATAGTATGTGGCATGAAAACGTGCATCCTTGAAGAAGAACCTCTTTGTCTGCAGGAAAACGTTATGCAGTAAATTGGCCGATATTTACTCTTTACTTAATCATCCTTAAGACCTGCTCTTGTCCTTTCCAACCGCAAACATGCTGCTGTTTAGCCATTCATGACACAAAAATTATGCTCTTCACCCCCCTCCTTCCCTGAAAAAATGATGGCTACCTAGTTGACATCTGCTCAGTAAGGATGATGTCAAGTTATGCAGTTGGTGTCAAGTCAAATTTTGAGATGTAAGACAAAATTTTAAGATAAATGTATAAATCTGGGGGGAAAAAAGAAAAACGGTCAAATTTATGAGCTTAATTGGCCAATATTGTGTGACAATAAAGTCAAAGTTTTGAGATATAAAAGTCAAAATTTTGGAATTAAAAGTGAAAAAGTATGAGGAAAATGAAAATTTTGAGGTTGAGATTCAAAGGTGAGAATTAAATTGTCAATAGTAAGAGATTTAAAAAAAAAAAATCAGAATGCTGAGACAAAAAAAGACAAAAATTGAGACGAGTCAAAATCATGACAAAAAGCTTAAATTTTGCCTTTTACTTCAAAATTTGACTTCTAATGTGGGTAAAAAAGACAGAAATTTCAAAAAAAAGCTTCGTCTTTATGCTTTTTACTGCCGGAAATGGGCGTCTGTACATTTTTTTATGTTCACATTATGGAAAATTTTCACTTTGAACAGAAAATAAGATGTTTGGGTTTTGAAGCTACTTTGCCGTCTTTGAAAATCTCTGGGTATCACTGCAGTATCTCCAAAAGGCTGGGTAGGGGGTCAGCTTTAGAGGTTTTAGATTATGGTTCCCCCATATTAAGCCAAGGTTATGAAATAGAAAGTTAAAATTTTGAGATGATAAAGTTGAAATTTTGAGGTTAGAAAGTCAAAATTTTGACTTCAACAAAAGAAGAATCTTAACAGAGTCAGTTCATTTTTTTAAACCTCTTTCTTAGCTTAAAATCGTTTTGGGGCTCAAAGTTAAAAGGGGGTTCTTGGAGTCGGACCTGGCAACCCCGGAGGAGTGTGTTGTAGGAAAATATTGCCCACAGCAGACTCTTGGCAGTGAAGACGGCTGGCGGTAGGATCTGCGGTGGTAACCCGTTTCCAGAATCTACTGTGCAGTTTTCTCGCCGACACTAAGTACGTATTTAATCTAACTTCTCCTTGAGCGTGAAGAGCAGATTAACGGTTTTCAAACTGACGCTTTACGGCGCAGCAGCTAAACGGACGTTAACCTGCATCAGAGAACTGAATAATAAAAGCAAAGCTAGTTAGCTACAGCTGCATTCAAAGGTGCATCCATTAGAAATGTGTTTATACTTTCTGCTGCTTCTCAGCGTCGTTTCTGCTTCTGTCGGGATTTTATAACGTCTGAGGGAAATGGATGAGTTCATTTAGGCGGAATCTCCCAGAGAAAATCACATAACGTAGTATTAGGTAATGTTAGCAGGCTAACGTTAACGTAACCCCCGGATTTCAGCCAAATGNGATGTCTTAAAAAGATATTTATAAATGCGTGGCCCGGTCTGTACAGTCATAATTTTCTGAATCTAGAAAACAGGCTCCTCAGTCCTTGAGATGTGCTGCCTACTACAAAGACGTCCCTTGATACTGTGGATAAAAGTTGTGGGTCTGAGTTCTCGTCCAGAGTTCATGAAGAATATCAAAGAGGTCGAATATGTGAAATGAAAGCTATTTTTACAAAGCTGCAAAGGTCCCTTCCCTGTCTCAGTGTGTTTAGTCTGTCTGAACCTTCTGCTTTTTATTATTGCTTCAAGACCCGCTCTCCAGCTCCTGTAGCTCCTCCTTTAAGGCCTGCGCTCGACCCAGCTTTTCCAGCTGATCCTTTGTTGGCTCTTTAATTTCCCCTGAGTTCACTTTCTGCTGCAGGTCCTCCACTTGTCGAATCTTCTTTTTAAGGTTTTTGATCTTCTTGGCCTTTTCAGCTGCTGCTGAGGAGTCATCGGCTGAGGGGACGGATACCGGCGCCGCTGTCGTCTCGTTTGAAGACTCTCCTCCCTCTGAAATGGCCACATTCCCGACAGCGTCACTCACTGAGTCCACATCTGCGTCCCCGTCCGGGCCCTGATGCTGCTGCTGTTTTCGCTTTTCTTTACGTTTCATGTTGCGCTTGGCAGACTTTGAGAGATTGGCGGTCTCTCCGTCACTGCAGCCTGGGATCTTTTGCTGCTGCTTTGGCGGAGCCTCCTCTGGGGCGCTCATCCCAGGAGGAAGGTCTGGTTTGCTTTTGAAAAACTTCACATACTTGTTTTCATACCTAAAGGAGGAAGAAATGAAACATGAGCTGAAATAAACTTCACATTTCTACAGAACCAGGGTGTCTATATGCGTCGCCAAGTTTACAATGACATCATGACTCATGATCCTGTAGGGAGGTAAAAACTACACTCACACTGGTACTTCCTCCTGGGGGACGTAACCATCCTTCACTCGCCGCGGCTTCCTCCATGTTCCGTCAGGTCGCTGAGTGGCGGCAATGTATTTCCCTAAAGGGCGACAAGTCCAGTTTGAGAAAAGGGCTGATAATTCATCACATGAGTAATCCTGTTAACTCTAAACCAGCAGACCCTTGAACCTCTACTGTCTCTTGTGGACTGCCTTAGATATTCGATTATCTGAGAAAAACATTAATGCCAACATTAATGGTCGACCAATAACACCACATGCACTGCTGTAAAGAAACTCTTAAGACGAATCCTGCATCAGTGAAGAAAAACACTGAGCTGCATGTGCTGCCCTTAACTTTACATCCCTGCTGCTGCTTCAGGGATGATTTTATTCAGTTTGCTGAAAGTGGAGCTATCATCATTATCCAGTCACACAAATCTGCATCTCTACAAAATATCTCATATAAAACTTTAAAAGACTCAAGCAGACACAGGCCTCAGCCTTAAATCACTTAATTTCAGATCAATGGATAATCAATGTGAATGGACTTCTATTTCTTGAACAGAGCAATTATTATTAAATAAAGCAGATCCATTCAATTAATTTAAGACATTGTAGATCATTTGTAGGCCTGCGTTAACACTTTCAGACCACTAGATGTCATTGTGCACATTGGGTTAAACTCCCAAAAGCTCAAATGTTGAACTGGAGAATGTGTGTGAATGTGCCTTTGTGAATGAAACATAAACTAACAAAAGGAAAAAAACTGAGAATCAAATGAAAATGAATAAATCTTAATTCTTAAACACTTAAACACTGAAGCAACACAAAGAAACAAAGTGCTTCTTTTAGTACTCAGTTTAACAGAAAGAAATATTTCTTTGATTTTAAATATAATATATATGAAAACGTTATTATAGTCGTATAAGTATCCTCCAAAAAAACTGCTTCTCTAGGGGGACCGATCATATTTTTTAGCCGTAAACCATGTCAACTGAGACTTAATAAAATTCCCTAAAATGTTCAGGGTTGCTTCTATAGATCATAGATATTTCTCATAAGTCACTAAACAGGGTTACTGGGATTATTCTTATACCCACAATGTCAGATTTATGAGATGAAAAGATGAAACTCTTATATAAAAAGGCCAAATTTTGAGATAATAGTGTCAAACTTGTGAGATAAAAAGTTGTATAATAAAATAAGGAATTCAAATGATGCCATAAAAAGTCGTAATTATATATATATAAAAAATAAGGAAAAAAAGAGTCATATCTTGAAATGAAGTCAAAATACTTCAAAAAAAATCAAAATATAGAGATAAAATTCAGGGATTAGAAGTATAAATTTTAAAATAATAGACTCAATATTGAGATAATCAATTGAAAATTATAAGTCATAATTCTCAGATAAAAAATTAGAAAGTCTGACTTTTTATCTCATTAATTTGACTTTTTATCCCAAAATATTAACTCTATATGGGGAAAAAATGTACAAAGGCACTTTCTAATATTTACATTTTAAACTGGTGGAAATAATCTTTTTTTTAATCATTATTCATGTTTGCATTAAGTGAAATTTTCACTTCAAACAGAAAAGAAGAAGAGTTTTAAATAAATGTATGGGCTTTGAAGCTACTTTGTCGTCTTTGAGTTTTTTTTTTAGGTTTTTTTATTTGCAGTTTTGGGTTTATTTTTAATGTCCCTGTATTTTCTCCTTAAATTACTGAAACTCAGTTCATTCACAGAAAGCTAATTAGCACAGCAGCTGCTTGACTGTTCGTTTGGAAATGAATCAAACTATCAAGGCTTATCAGATTAATGAAAACCTGTATTGACACAAAATGCATAGGGAATCATTCTTTCATCAGTTTATATCACACACTATTCTTTTTACATGTTTATCTGATGAAGAGCGAAAGTCTGAGAAGCGAACTGAAGCCATGTTAGCTTACATTAGCATTAGCACGCTAGCTGCTCAAAAGACAAAACATCAGAAAAATAAATTTTCATCAATGAGTTTAAAATCAGAATCTGGAGTAAAATCATCGAGTAACGCTTCAGTGCAGTTTATTGTTCTGTGAGTAGGATTTTTCTCCAGTTAGACAACAGTGTGGCACATGCATTAGCCTTACCAGACTCATCTGTAACATAGGGGGTTGCCATTTTGGTGAAACGTGTTGCCCGCTCCCCTCACTCCGCCTGTCCCGCTCCGGTCCTCCCCTCCGTAACTTTCACTCCTCTCCGCTGCAAAATACAACTTTCTCAACCTGAACTCTCCTCATGTCAGCTCCTAAAAGGCGACTAGCGCGGTGTAGGTTCACTCAACACGGGGCAGCTGCTCAACAATGACCGCTCAACTGTGTGTACGATCGGGCGACTACGAGCAGCAAAACAAGCGAACCCTGTTCTTCAGCTTCGGAAATGACGACGTGGATCGCAGCGGGTTGCCAGGTTTGGGAGCACAGAGCATCGGCCTGTTTCTTTTCTTTTTCTTTCCTCTTTCTTTCTTTCTTTTTGTTTTAATTGAACATTGTTGCACATGCACAAATATAAAAGTTACAGATCAGTAAAGTGCAAAATTGTCAAGGGAAACAGTCGCCATGACAAAAATTAACTGTACAACATTTTGAATTATGTAAAAAAAAAAAATGACTGTCTCAAAATAACAGTAATATAAAGAAAAAAAAGAAAAAAAAACAGAACAGAAAATCACCCAAACCAATTTAACCAACTCACTTGACCACTAGTAGCTTTAACTTATTTTCAAGGTGCCAGCTTGACCCCAATGGTCATCACTCATAGGCACTGAGGTGCAGAAACACTAAAATATAAAACAGAACTTAGTTTACCCACGTAAAAGACCGGTTTTGTCAACCCAATAGAGAAGCTTAAATTTGAGATCAAGGGATAAATAAATTGTGATCTTTTAAACAACTAAAGATTACTTGTTAGAAATTGTGAAAATACATATCTTGATGTGATGCATGTCTAACTGGGGCTTTTGTTCATTTTTGGCTCATTAAAGTTTGCGGTTTTCTTCTTTTTACCACCCCTTATGATGCACTTTTATGTACAATCATGGTGTTGTAGATATCAGGACACTTATCTGTGTCGTCTGTAGCAATCTACTACTGATCAAGCAACCTACTAACAACCCCCCTACCCCCACACACACACACTTTCTTGTAGTTGCTCTTAATTCTTTTCTCACCAAATGATTCTGTTTGTTTGTTTGTGCACTTAACACACACTTTGAGTGCATCAATGAACCAAGATCAAATTCTGTATGCATTTAAACACACCTGATCAGTACACCTACATAGTCCTTTTTAATAAAATTAATAATACTCCATGGTGATTGAATGCAATAATTTGTTCTCCTTATTTATCAAAAAACATTCATAGTATTATTACGCACACACATTATCTTTCTGTCAGAGCTTAAAAAGATAGTATGTGGCATGAAAACTTGCATCCTTGAAGAAGAACCTCTTTGTCTGCAGGAAAACGTTATGCAGTAAATTGGCCGATATTTACTCTTTACTTAATCATCCTTAAGACCTGCTCTTGTCCTTTCCAACCGCAAACATGCTGCTGTTTAGCCATTCATGACACAAAAATTATGCTCTGCACCCCCCTCCTTCCCTGAAAAAATGATGGCTATGTAGTTGACATCTGCTCAGTAAGGATGATGTCAAGTTATGCAGTTGGTGTCAAGTCAAATTTTGAGATGTAAGACAAAATTTTAAGATAAATGTATAAATCTGGGGGGAAAAAAGAAAAACGGTCAAATTTATGAGCTTAATTGGCCAATATTGTGTGACAATAAAGTCAAAGTTTAGAGATATAAAAGTCAAAATTTTGGAATAAAAAGTGAAAAAGTATGAGGAAAATGAAAATTTTGAGGTTGAGATTCAAAGGTGAGAATTAAATTGTCAATAGTAAGAGATTAAAAAAAAAAAAATCAGAATTCTGAGACAAAAAAAAAGACAAAAATTGAGACAACGAGTCAAACTCATGACAAAAAGCTTAAATTTTGCCTTTTACTTCAAAATTTGACTTCTAATGTGGAAAATAAAAGAAAGAAATCTCAAAAAAGCTTCATCTTTTTGCTTTTTACTGCCGGAAATGGGCGTCTATACATTTTTTAATGTTCACATTATGGAAAATTTTCACTTTGAACAGAAAATAAGATGTATGGGTTTTGAAGCTACTTTGCCGCCTTTGAAAATATCTGGGTATCATTGCAGTATCCCCAAAAGGCTGGGTAGGGGGTCAGCTTTAGAGGTTTTAGATTATGGTTCCCCCAAATTAAGCCAAGGTTATGAAAAAGAAAGTTAAAATTTTGAGATGGCAAAGTTGAAATTTTTAGGTTGGAAAGTCAAAATTTTGACTTAAACAAAAGAAGAATCTTAACAAAGTCAGTTCATTTCTTTAAACCTCTTTCTTAGCTTAAAATCGTTTTGGGGCTCAGAGTTAAAAGGGGGATCTTGAAGTCGGACCTGGCAACCCCGGAGGAGTGTGTTGTAGGAAAATATTGCCCACAGCAGACTCTTGGCAGTGAAGACGGCTGGCGGTAGGATCTGCGGTGGTAACCCGTTTCCAGAATCTACTGTGCAGTTTTCTCGCCGACACTAAGTACGTATTTAATCTAACTTCTCCTTGAGCGTGAAGAGCAGATTAACGGTTTTTAAACTGACGCTTTACGGCGCAGCAGCTAAACGGACGTTAACCTGCATCAGAGAACTGAATAATAAAAGCAAAGCTAGTTAGCTACAGCTGCATTCAAAGGTGCATCCATTAGAAATGTGTTTATACTTTCTGCTGCTTCTCAGCGTCGTTTCTGCTTCTGTCGGGATTTTATAACGTCTGAGGGAAATGGATGAGTTCATTTAGGCGGAATCTCCCAGAGAAAATCACATAACGTAGTATTAGGTAATGTTAGCAGGCTAACGTTAACGTAACCCCCGGATTTCAGCCAAATGTGGGAAACAATGAGCTGCTTTAAAACTACAAACCCTCTATCTGAGATAAAATAAGTAAAAGAAAGGTTGTAATTAAAAGTTGTATGCGCAAACATTGAAGCAGTCGTGTTTAATAATTTATTCTCACCGCAAAGCAGAGGTTTGTGTTGTTTGATTGGTCATTAAATCGTTAACAGGGCTGTTATCTCTGCAATTGAAGGAAACTAAACACGTTTACATAATAAAACATAAAATACCAAATAAAAACTGTGCTTTATAGGCAGAAGATTTAATTCAACAGCATTATGTGCTCAACGAATGAGGTGAATTCATTCAGAAATAATCTTTAGTTTTCATACCCACTGTGGATGTGGCAGACACAGTTTCATGCAGGTTGCAGTTGTTAAATTTTTCCACCAGAAATTTTTTTCTACATTAATGTTCATTTGCTAAACTGATATCAGAATCAGGTTTAGTACCAAGCACTCTTTACATTACAATGACTTTGCCTTTGCCTGAAGGTGTAAACCATTCAAAAAGAAGGTAGAATAGATATTGTTGTAAAAATATATACATATTAACAAAAGTGTTTTTTTTATGGAATATGAATTAAACTCTTTTCATGTCTCACATCATAAAAACCAGAACCAGAACCAGTTGAAATTCAGTGTTATCTTTGCTGTTAATACAATACAGCAGTAAGTAAATAAAAGGGATAGAGATTATGAAATAAGCAATAGTGTAAACAATAAGTACCAAAGATACATTACTTAAATTTTGAAAGCAGCAGGATAAACTGTGATGAGCAGATACTGTGCACTGAATAGGTGTTAACTAAATCAGAGCTTATTTAAATTGGAGAACTGAATTAAACCATGTAACCAGCATTTTATTATTTACTAGAACTGAACTAGATGTAAAAACTAATGAAAGAATCTTAAATAATTATAATGTAAGATGCTCAAATGCATCAGTTTGACATCTGTGTTCACAGATATCGACACAATTAACACATTAAGTTTCATTAATATAATGAATGCCTTCACCTAGCCGCTGTTTCTTATAATAAATTAATGTATTGATTGGGGACATACCGATTATCAGTGCTGATATTTTCATTTTGACATGTGTTGGTATTTTTCAAATCTGATGATGAGCCAATAAGAGAAATAGCTCTTAGAAATAACTTTTTTTTGGCGCTAATAATCTCATTTGAAGTTGTAGATTACATTCAGGCATGTATCTAGAGATAGGACTCTTTCAAGATCACTTAGAAAGTCCTCACAGTCCCTTTAATAAACAAATGCTTAGAGGCATTTAAACAAAAATAAGTGTTGGAGTTTGTATTATTCAAAATTTCGACACCAGTATTTTCACCATCTGGTCAAATTTCGGTTATTGGCTTTCTTGACCACTAATGATCGGTCTGTCTGCACTGTTGATCATACTCTGCCTGAAGTTATTGCTTTATCGTTTGTTTTCACAGTCAAACGTGAAGAGATATGTTTGCAGTGTGAAATTATTACAGGTTTTCTGAGACATGTCCAGGAGACGGAGATAGTATGATCACTTGCAGTGACTTTTTGATAAGAATTTTGCATCAGTGATTCCCGAAGTTTGACCTTGTACAGAAAGCTTTTGTTGGACATAAAAAGTCTTGTCAGAACTTTTTTTGCAGTGGTTGCTGGAAATCCTGTCCAGCTGAAGTTTTTGATACATAAATTGGAATATGATTATCTTAATCTGATCAGCGAGCCTTAGCGTTCTGGCTTCTTCCAAGAGGATGAACACAGGGAGAACTGGTTTCTCTGTTGGGAAGTGAAATAAATTTGCTGTGGTGATGAAAAATATTCTTATCACGCTTATTGTTCTGCAGCTTTTTTTTTTTTTACTATGTGGTGTTAATGTGACAGTTGTCTGTCTCACTTTCTGCTTCAGTATGTCACTCGTATCGTTACATCCACCGTCTTATTAAAGTTCTGCTGAGTTTGCACTTCTCCCTTCTTCGCATCACTCAACAAAAGTACACCTGGCTCTCTTGCGGATTCGAGCACCATCCCTCTTGATAAACACGCAAGCATCCTCTTCGTGTTTGCACGAGCGCCTTGTTGCAGTGTCACTTGTTGATTGTGCCTGTGTGAGTTTGACGTCTGCAGAAGGCGTGGTGCAACCAGGACCGTGGCATGCCTGCGTCCTAAACATGAGGGTGTGGGTTTGTACAGCTTTTAAGTTTCCCTTTCTAGAGAAACGGGTCAGAAAGAGAAATCCAGTGGAGGGAAAACAGCTGCTGGCTGTTAAAAACCAGTCCAGATTGCTGCAGGTCTGGTTGACACACTTTTTAAGAGCAGAGGGGTCATAAATGAAGCAGAGTCAGTTTTGGCAGCAGGCTGGGGAGCTGAAGGTATCAGAGGAGTATTGATTGTTCAGCAGGGTGATGACATCTTTCCACGACTAACTCGCATTATTTCGGAGACGCTCAGACGGTACTTTCTGAAGAATCCTCTTTCATTGGAGCATTCTTTTACAACACAATCCTCTCTTCTTGTAAAAGTATGCACTTCTTAACTTTAAAGAGCTTCTTTGGTGTGTAAACAGGGAATGCATTTGTGAATATTTGGAATTGCAGCAGCAGATTGTAGCTGAAGCAGCTTCAAAATGGGCTGCGTTGGCTGACACTTGGAGACAACTGAGTGACTCTGTGCGCGTAACGTCGGTGTGCAAATCATTCACATGAGGAGACTCTTGCTTCTCTGAATCTGCTCTGACGTCACCTGTTGGGCTGGATGGCTCATTTTCATGCATGTTGTTTCAAGTTCCTGCAGATGGACACTGCTTTTCTGAGACGCCTCTTCACCATGGCTGAGTTGTCATTTTAGTCAGATATAGGCCAGTGGATGCATCGAGAAGCTGACTGTGAGGTTTCACAACTTGCGAATGAAAAGTTGTCACAATTCACCTCCAAAGATGACACCAGCAGCAGAAAGTACAGATTTTGTGTAAATAAGAACGACGTGTAAAAGATTTATCACTATCCCAGTAACTGATGGTGGGCGTCCTTTGTTACAAATCTGCAGCTTAAATTCAGAAAATCTCGATCTCACTTCTGATCCTGACTCCACAGACGGCCTTTTTGTCTGGAAAAAACGTTGACTTCTTTCATTCACAGTCATGTAAAGGTTTCAGGCCATGAGGGGATGGTAAATATTCAGCTTAGTTCTCGTAAAGTTATTATCACCCGCCCCTCCTGCTGAGATCGGGGAAAAGGAAGTTCCCTTTAAAGATCTGCTGCTTCTTCTTTACTCCTCTCGCCTTCCCTCCTCCAAACTAAACTCTGTGTTTCTGCCAAGGACAATATCAACTGCAGATTTTTTCAAGAATGCTCCGCCAGACAGACAATAACTTACCGAAATCTGTTTTTCATTTATAATTTATAGGCAGAGGAAACAGATTTTGACTGATTTGTATTCATTTTTTTCTCGTCTTGATCTGACAGAAGTGTAGCTTTGGTGGCATCTCACAGCTTGGACTAAAATGCAGATGTTTGTTTTCTCACGTCTCAAACTGTGGCTCAAATCCACGCTTGGTTTTCTGGTTATTTCACCACATTCCTTCTGCTGACATCTTCTCTCTCTCTCTCTCTTGCAGATTTGGATCAGCCCGGTGGAGAAACTGGAGGAAAAGCTGAATCTTTGCCTAAATGGTTGAGACCTGATCTGAGCCTTTACGCTTCCGATCTTCCTGCCAGGGAGTTGAGAGCCTCGCTGGCGTCTCCTCTGAAAGGAAACTACTCAAAGTAAAAGTCGCCAAACAAAGAGGAGGAGCCTTTATTTGAGGATCGGCTTAAACTTACTTGAAGATTTATTAAAAGTCGAGGATTTCCCGAATACTTCTGTGTGACGGCATGGCAAAGAAGAACAGCCAAAGGGGTGAGTGTTTGATTTATTGAATTCTTGTGAAGAAACAAGTGAATAACAGTTGACTCCTGTGTTAATATTAGGAACTAAAACACATCTTTGCTTTTTTTTGCATAATAACAGCATTCCATTAATGAAGCAAAAATCCTGTTTTCAGTCATTTAACGAAGAATGTGTGCTCACTAGTTTAGCAGCGATTCTTTCTAAGGCTGCATACCAACACAGAGAAACCTAATGGACATTTACAGTGACATTAACCTACTTTCATGCTCAAGAAAACAACTTTTACAAGCGCCCCATATTTCCTTTTTTCCCTGTCTCATCTTTCAAAGGCCGCAGATTAACTTTGGACTTTACTCCGCTGCTTCACACTCAGCTGTTGGCTTTCGTTTATGGATTCATAGAAGGAAATGTCCTCGTTTTTTTCCTCCCTGTCACTCATCTGTTGCTTGACTTGTCTGGTTTTTATTCTGCGTCTGATAACAGAACCCCTCGGGTCTTTCATCAGCCTTCACTAAGTGTTAGTCATTTAAAGCAGATGCAGATTTGAGACCGTTCGAGCACAGATGTGATCAGTTTTTGTCTCTTCACATCAGGGCTGGTAGATGAAGTGTGTGAATAACCCGTCTCTTCAGTCACACAGGACAATGTTCACTTTTTTAATACAAATGTTGTCCACAGAATACAAATCACATCTATTTTCCACTTATTTGATCAGTTGAAGCTCAGTTGTCTGTTTCCTGGAGGAGATAAATGCTTCCCAAATCTCAAATCTGCTCGAGCACTGTGACTGTTGATGCATAGATTTGGCAGACTAGTTTATCCTGGAAATCTCCGTGCAGATGTCTGGGGAGTGTTTTGATTTGCAAATGATGTGCTACAGAGGTTTTGCAAATGTGATTCAGTCTCTGCTCCAAACAGACAACCGAGTTCGGATTTTCTTGTTCTGTTTTGTTCAGATACGTCCGGGGTTGTGTTCGACACTCGCTCGAAGATGGTAATGTCCCAGGGAGGAACAGCTGAGCGGATGAAGGAGAAGGTAAGAAACATTTAACCTGCACTGAGAGCCTGCAGATTCCTACGAAGGGTTAAATCCAACACCTCAAATCTGTGTGATATCAAGTGCTTTTTATCTGCTCGATAAGTACAACATTTCCACGCTGTGTTGGTGGATTTGTTCCTGAGCGTTGACATTCAGTTCCATTACTTCTGGGCTCTGCACAGCAGTTTCCCAGTGGGCTGTTTTTTGGCAACAGAAAACACGAGAGGGCAGAGCAGAAGCAACTGTTATAGTAATGCTAAAGGGAAAAAAAGGAAGACATGCTGTGGTTATTCCTGCCTGATGGATGACAATTTAGAAGAATCTGTAAATATTTCTGAGATGATTCTTCCTGAAACATAAATGTGCTTAATTTGATTGTGTGATTTCACCTGAAACTCTCTTCTCTTTAAAATTATTGATTAAAAACTCAGTGCTTTATGGTTAATGAGGCTGCCTCTGTTATATCTCAACTAGGAATGCACTGATCAGATCCGATCTTGGTATCAGTTACGATACAGACTCAAAAAGTTGGATCAGACATTGGTGACAAAAGGCTGATCCATAGGACAGATCGAGAACAAGTGTGAAGGCAGAAAACTTCAGCTGTGAGACACTTTGGATACTTCTGATGACAACGTGCAACATGGGGAAGTTAAATTCCTCACTGATCCACTGCTGAGGTTTAAAGTTCAATTGTAAAACCTCTTACAATTGCAGGTCTCACTGCATATGAACAAGTTTATAGATCAATAATTTGTTTATTTCATTTGTTTACAGAGTTGGTAAGGCCTGAAGGTCCCTATGAGGACTTTTAAAGGTGATCTCAAAAATTCTCACCTCTATTTATAAGCCTGACTGTAATCCATGATTTAAGATGAGATAATCAGCGACAAAATAACCAGATTGATTTATGGTACGTTAAAGTCTCTATGACAATACCACACCAGCCAGCAAAGTTTAGCAGTAAGAAGAGAGATCTGTGTTTTATCTGCTGAAAAGGATTTCTGTGATTTGTGTTGTAGTCATGGTAGGCACAGGAGCTTGGTTGTCAAAAAGAAAAATGTCATCAGAGAAGAAGAAAGCTAAACAAGAGAGTGATAGAGCACAGGCCAAAGGCTAAAACACGGACAAAGCTGTTTGTGACTATGTTCATTCTAACCCACATGCAGCACTTTTACTGCTGTGCTCTGTTCAAACCTGAGAGTCTATCAATAAAATGAAGAGTCAGGTTACGTTTGCTCTGCTTCCTGAGGTTGAAGCCGGTAGATGAGCACTGGTAGGACATGACCAGGATTCACAGACGTCACACGTTATGGTCATAACTCAAGGCACTGGGTTTTGAATAATGTTAAAAACAACCAGCTACTCAATTACGTTACATACTGAGTTTACTAGGCTTGTTGTTGTCATTTTTCAAACAACAGCATTCAAACAAAGAAATGAATAAACTAAGTTGTGCTATAGAACCCAAGAAAAGTTATCACGAACAAATAAAAGCGGTGTTAAAAAGATCTGTCCTGGGGCGCGGATGGCCGAGTGGATGTGGCTGCGCGCCATGGGGCTTGCCCTCGGGCGGGCGGCCCGGGTTCGAGTCCGACCTGTGGCCCGTTTCCCGCATGTCACTCCCCGCTCTCTCTCCCCTTTCCGACGCTATCCACTGTCCTCCTCTATCCATTAAAGGCACAAAGGCCAAAAAATAACTTAAAAAAAAAAAAAAAAAAGATCTGTCCTCCATTCATTTGCTTCAAAATGATAACACACCTTGGTCAGAGTCACGCCCTCATGACAGTGGATGCTGGAACTCATGGGAAAAGCACTAGCTTTTTCAGATAGTCCTTACAGTGTCTTAAAAGAACAGAGAGCATTAAATCAATACTGATATCAGAACAGATCAGTTTCAGTTTCGTCTGATACCAAATTCTGAGTATCAGTTTCGGTATCGGGACTAAAAAAGCCAGATCAGTGCATCTTTGAGTTTTGTTTTCTAATGAATTTCTTGGTTGCTGCTTCAGGGTTGTCGACATGATTTATATTAAGTCTCAATTTACAGTTGATTTTTGTTGCTTCAGCTGAATTTGTTGTTGTTGTTGTTTGAATCATAATTTCATCAGGCAAACTTTTCTCTCCAAACAACTCTCTGTGTCCTATTTCATTTTTGATCCATTATCTATTTCTCAGTTTCAGCATTCTTGCACATTATGAGCAAACTCGCCAAAGTGTCAGTGAGGTATCAGCGTCAGAATTACTGACATATCTTTGGTTAAAGCTGTTTATGTGAGCTTGTTAAAACATCAATTAAAATAAGTTTCAACTCTGCGGATGATGTTTGTATAAGTGCTGTGTCTGCTTCGGATTCTCAAAGGGAATTTTTTACGGCTTGTTTGCACGTCTGATCACTACTCATGGTGAATGTGGTCGATTGAAGTAATGAATTCCTGTGTTTGCTATTCTGACTGAGATAACTGAGCTCTTCTATATGTGAACAATCTCGACCTTGTTCATGTGCGCGTCTTCAGATCTAACTTAAACAAAAACAGCAGAATTATGCTGTAATGTCCAATTTACGTTTTCGTAGCATTTTGCTGCTTAAGTGTCGTGAATAGAGGCAGAGATGTGAATCTGTAGTTTTGCTGAGGCATGAGTTACTTTCAATGAATGAATGACTCCACAGCTGCACTCCTGAAACTGAAGGACGGGCTCCAGCAACTTCCTGCACTTTTTCAACCCTATTTACCCAACTCTGAAAGATAACTCACAATGCAAATAGGAACTCGAGTAAACTGCTCTGCCCTTAAGCCAAATGTTAATTGAATTAAGCAAAGGCTGGAACTCCTTCCAGTGAGCGTTCTGTAAATGTTGAGTCACGTAGCTCGTAATTTAAGATGATGTTGAAACCTGTTTGTGTGTCTCTTGTTTTGTTTTGCAGATCAGCGCTGTCAGGGCCGTCGTCCCCAACAAAAGCAACAATGAGATTGTGCTGGTGCTACAGCATTTTGAGAACAGTGTGGACAAAGCTGTCCAAGCTTTTTTAGAAGGTATGAGGACGTCACTGTGCCGCCTTTACAGCTTCTTGAATAATGAGTCCCTGTAACTGCGTAATATCCCATAGAACTAGTACTGCAGCATATTTATGATTCATTTTGGCTTTAGAAAACAATGGTCCCAACTCATTAAGGAGAGGAGAATTAAGAAAATGTGTCCTATGTGTGCTGGTATAAAGTGACACACCTGTTTTAAATCCCTAATTCTAATGAGGCCTCCAGTATTAAACAGAACTAATTCGCTATTTTGCTCCTCCTACTCCCTTCCACGCCGTCCCCATCGTTTGTGCTGATCTTGACAGCTTATTTTTCTATGCATGTCATACTCTGCGTTCAGAAGTCTGCGCGGTATTTGCATGCCTCTTTAGTTTCACAAGTTTAATTTTAGAACCAGGAGGTTGTCCCTGCACGTCACACTTCTTTGTTCCTTTTTTTAGCGGTATCTAAACATCGCCTCAGGGCAGTCAGATTTTTTGGATGGGTATTACAAGATTTTTTGGTGTGTCAGGTACCTCTGTGTACTTTCGTCATCACTGTTTGCTTTACGCCGCAGGCAGCGCAGTTGAGATCCTGAAGGAGTGGAATGTCACCGGTAAAAAGAAGGTGAGAACAGGAATGCCTGAAAGTTGAACACCTCTGGGTTGAGTAAGCATTAAGTTATCTAAGAATAAAAGCCCCAAGTGTCTCTTATCATCTTCTAACTATCTGCTCAAAAAAATAAAGGGAACACTTCAACTACGTAATGTAACTCCAAATATATCACACTCGTTTGAAATCAACCTGTCCAATATTTTTAATTTACATTTATCATTAATGTTATTTTGTTCTCAATGTATTTCATTTATAGAGGCCTGAGATGTGTTGTTTGAGTGTTCTCTTTAAATTTAAACAGTTTGTAAGGCTTTTATTTGAGATTGAGCTTAAAAAATCAAAGCTTTCTCCCCTAATGTACTTTTTTTTGATCCAATTCACTGCTCTGCTACAAAGTGACTTGAACAAAAAGCTCTGATGTTTTTTTACGCCCAGCCCAAGAAGAAAAAGAAGCCCAAGCCTCAGCCCGAGGCCTCAGCAGAGCCCGCTTCGCCCGAGGCCACTCCACCCGAGGAGGCCAAAGATGAGATGAACGGCTTTCACGCCAACGGATCAGTAATGGACGGAGAGTCACTCGATTCTCTGAGTGAACAGTTGGACTCCGCCTCTCTGGATGCAGCCGAGCTGGACTCTGAACCTGCTACATCTGAAACCACCGGTAACCACAGCTGTGAGACTCAATGGAGAAAATAAAGAGGGGGCTCGGGTCCCAAAAGGTCGTTTGAAGAAGCTTAGGCCCTCAATGTCGTCTCTTTACAAGAAGAGTATAATCTAAAAACATTTTCCCATCAATCGACTTATCACATCAAATCCCACCTTAAGAGAAATTTTCACTTCAAGAGTCTTGTGTTGTTGTTCTGCTGCTGACTGACTCTTCTTTCTAGTCTTTACCTTTAAGGCAGCTTTGAGGAAGGTTTACTTACAGAATGCTTCATTCATTAGCACCCTGTCTTCTCTCAGGTCCTGAAGCAGAAAGTGTCGGTAGCGCCCCAAGTCCCGCTTTGCCTCAAGCGGGGAGGAATCACCAGGGCTCTAGAGGAAACAAGAGCCGACAGCGAGCGGGCTCAAATTCACAATCATCTAGTTCTTCATTAGCACTGACCTCTGATGATCAAGGATCAGGAGTCAAGAAACTAGGTCAGACACTTGTTCCTCTCACATACTTTATTATTCATAAATGCGCATGCTTACCTGTGAGAATACAGTGATTGATGATGCACCAGGAAAATTTATTCTTTCTTTCATTCATTCTTGTGTTAAACCTTCAGCTCCAAACATCGACCGCTCTGTGAAGGACCTGCAGAGATGCACGGCCTCTCTGACTCGGTACAGGATGGTGGTGAAGGAGGAGATGGATTCCTCGATAAAGAGGATGAAGCAGACGTTTGCTGAGCTCCAGAGCTGGTGAGTTGACCTCTGAACTTTGTTTGAAAATGC
Source organism: Thalassoma bifasciatum (assembly GCA_008086565.1). Classification (NCBI taxonomy): domain Eukaryota; kingdom Metazoa; phylum Chordata; class Actinopteri; order Labriformes; family Labridae; genus Thalassoma; species Thalassoma bifasciatum. The sequence continues at coordinate 21,693 of RPOG01000143.1, forward strand.
CTCCAGTCAGAGTTGGAGCTGAGTCTTAGGCTGTTACAATAAATGAAGCATCGTAAAGAGAGAGGATATACAAAGGGGGCTAAGGAATGTAAGGAGCTGAGTTTAGCTTCTTTTAAATATTTGGATGCTGAAGCAGCTCTCACGATGTGGCTAAGACTCCTTTTTGGTCCATATTTGAGACTAACTATTGCTGATTTCCTTGGTGAGGACTACTTGTTCCAATACTTGGGTGAGTCACAGATCTTTAGTTTCGTTTGTTTAAAACTGACATTGAAAAAAGAATATGAATCTCTTCACATCTCTGTACAAAGTCTGTGCAACATTCAACTCCATTCAAGTCTTGTTTTGGAAGAACTGAAAGTACCCCTCAGCCTGTTGCTGTAGTGTTTTCCACTGTCTGAAAAGCTGATAAGATTAAGAGAAAATGCTTTAGTGATTCCTGAAAAATCCAGCTGTAATTTTATTGCTTTAATTTGTGATTTATTTGTAGTTTTAAAGACTGTGCTGTGAAGTTCTCCACTGAAGAAAGTACAGTTAGGGGCGATCTGCACAAAATGGTCATTTTGGGGAGTTGAATCAGAAAACGGTGTCTTGAGGATGACAGAGAAAGCTGACTGATGTTTCATTTTGTTTGTTTTGACGTTACAACTCAGTCACAAGTTCCTCTTTATCTCTGGGTTGATTTCATGTTCAGCTCACTAGACCTGGGCTATCTTATGTTTGTTTTTTGTCCTCACAACACGTCTAATTTACTGGTTTACAACTGCTGATATGACAGAATTCTGCCACAGGAGGTTAAGTCACGTAAAAAATAACCCCAGGTTGGTTAGGCTTGGGTCCCTGTGTTGGAAACCAAAAGTTCCTCATTCCTGGGAAAAGTTCCTGCAGAAGAACCAGAATGCTGATGGCCATAAACTCATGAGAGATGGCTGAGAAAATAAGACAAGTGTATGGGAGAAGAAGTTCTCATGAAAGAGTCCAGTAATAAAAGAAACAAACAACAACTCAAGGACCGTGTTGCATTTCACACGTCGTTGTCTCCACTGTTCGTCTAATCCGCCTGATGGCCGCAGTGGGTTTGATTCAGGTGTGTTTCAGTCCTCATTTAGCACGTGTATGTTTGTGTGCAGTGATATTATTTCTGTAGTTTATAGTTTACTGAAGCCATCAGAGTATTATGGTTTTTATAGTAGATTATGCTGCTCTGTGTCAAAGGTCATTTTTCTTACCTTTGCCCAACTTGATGACACAGTGACGGAGTTTCACATAACAGGAAACTGGCTCTTATGTATGTTGACTCTTCTTCAGCTTTACAAACTCTCATGTGCGACAAACTGTTATTCACTCGCCAAACAATAGTGTTTAATGCAATATTACAACTTTTAAACTCAGTGACACAGATGTGTAGTCATAGGTTAACCCTTTCATGTGTCTCTGTGTTTAAACAGACTTAAGGCTGTCAGCAGCCTGTACTGTACATATTGCTTAGACCTCAGAGCAAGCACAGGGGAGGGGACAGAGTTCATCTGCTCGCTCCTGTTCCCTGATTAGACAACAGACTCCAACAGAGGACCAGGTTCAGTCTGTTAGATGTCACAGTGAACTTAGGGCATGATCACTCAGGAATGGTGTTAGCAGGTCAGGCTAATCCACCAGAGAAAGTTGAGGTGTAAAGATCAGGATGTATTTGGCATTCTCTGCCACCATTATATCGGTCACAACAATTTTTGCCGGAATTGAATATGTTCTAAAACTTAAACAGACACTTTTGGTTTTGAAAAACCAGCTTTTATTATTTTCCCTTTCTATAGACAGTTATTTTGCTTTTCTGTGGTTATGACCAAATATGTTGACTTCTCTTGAGCGCACTATATTTACCGAATCGCCTCACCATTATGTCCCCAGTTTTGTCATTAGAATTAATGAATGCAGCATCAACGAGATCAGAGTTTGAATAAGAGGTGAAGGGCTTTTCATTTCAGCTCCAGAGCTCACACACAATCTTAAAACTCTTTCCTGGCTTTAAAGGTTAAGTAACCACTGCTCTGAAGTTCACAGTCATTTAACTCGAACCGAGCAAACAATCAAATATTAGACTGACTCTGTGAATACGAGCTTGTTGAGAATTTGACGCAGCAGTCGGTGATGCCAGAGGAGTATTTGTACTAACAGTGTGGCAGTGAGCAGAGCAGATGATTGTACAGAAGGAGTTTTTGTGTTGAATAGGGGTGTAACTTAGATTAAAGGTGTGGTATTTGTCTTAGTTTTTGGGTCAAAGTTTGTTGGTCATTGGCAGAGCAAGGACATTAAATAATGGAGCTGCACAAGATGTTGTTTTAGTATCATCTTTGCAATATGTGTCTGCGCATTATTTATACCACAAGCTTGAGATATGTTATTATTATTGAGATATGTTTGAGTTTTTCAGTTAAGTTCACATTACTGATAGATCTAAATAAACACCAACTTCTGTATTCTGAAAAGTTTAGGTCTTCTTCTGATCACCCATTGTATTGTTTATTTCACATCCTTCTTCCGACGCCGTATGATTTCGTGAGATACCATGATACTTGAAATAGTTGTAGTTTAATGTCCAAGTAAAGCAGTGCTTGAAATTTGCTTTGCTTCCTGCAGAAATCATCCTTTTTCTCTTTCCAGGGCAGACCATCTTCACATATGCATTGCGCTTGCTTCAGAAATGTTTCTAAACTAGTGATGGGTGTTGATAACATTTTATTCCCACTAATACCGTTATCCAGTCCGCTTATCAAACCAATTCTTCATCAATCCCCTTATCGATCCTTTCTGTGAATTTTCTGTGCACAAAAGGTAGATTTGCAGGTTTTGTCAACAATTCATTGAGTTTTAAGTAAATCAATATGAAAGTTACTGGAATTTAGATTTCTGAACATATGTCTGTCTGACGAACTCAACAGTTTTTGCTTAGAAAAATAACCATATCAGCTTTCTCTGGAAGAATCCTTGATCTTTCCGGGCTGATAGTATCTCCAGGCATGGAAAAGAACTGATATTGGACTTGTTCAGAAAAACGGACACCGATATCGATGGATTGAACCATTTCCTATTGATTCTTAACAGGAACTGGTGCACTATACTCATCCCTACTCAAAACATTACTTTTCATTGATTCACATCTCTGGAAAAAGATTATTGAAGCCTGCAAAAAAGGCAAAACGTTGGAGGGAGATAAACTATACTCCTGGAGAGTTGGAGGGGCACAGCTTGTAAACAGATTTGATAAATATCCCCGAGATACAGGGTCAGACGTTGATTTATTTCAAACAAACTGTAAACTCAAGGAGATATGTTTGTGTTTTCTTTTGGAATTAAAAATCTGTTCAAAATTATCTGTCGTGATGAAAATTATATGTATCAAAACTACCAGTGGTATCAGTGCTTGGTATCAGTGAGCACTCAAGAAGAAGTAGTTGTACTGCCACCTGCCTCAAAAATAGTTATAGTCCATTAATTTGAGGTGTAATTCTGTCAGTCCCTTCTCTTCCCAGTTTTCTGCTCCAGCGATGGTCCAAGCTTTTAAGAAAAGGCATCAGACAGCCCAAAATAAACTAAAAAAATACAATAGTCCATGGTTCATCACTCTGTCATAACCCTGCACTTTACCTGGGCTGAATCCTGCCGCTCACCCATGAATAGCTTCCAGTTCTCCTAAATTCCTGGATGTGATAACAGTTAAGATAATGGTTGGATAAGTAAACAGTATGGGTCATTAAAAGAAGATTTAAACTGTTTCCTCTAGAGAGAAAGCTTTGGTTGTTCTTCGATAATGTGAAGAAATATGCAAAGTCTGTTAAGCCTCTTTTAATCTGATTTTGTCAACAATAGTTACATGTCAGGAAGAGAAAGCTAAATCTTCTCTAAATATCAAAGGTAAGCTGCAGTTATTAGTTACTGTTAGGGTGGAGTGTGTTCTGCTTAAAAATTAAGACATCATCATGAATCAATCAACAACAACGATTATAACAAAGATTTGTGTTTGAATGGAATTATGTGCTCATCGCCTGTCACAGTGAGAGACTCTGACTACACCTCTGCAGCTCAGGCTCACATTTCTTAAAACTTAGAAGTGTGGTATTATGTCTGTATTTGCGTAAAAGTTGAGCTAAACAAAGAAATATGTTGACTGGTGAAAAACACAAGGTGGAATTACGGCTAATGACTCAAAGTTTGACGTGGGTGTAACCTCATTCATTCGCGTGGCAGCCATCCAGCTGTCAATCACACAGTGTAGTAATCCTCATAGACTGTGAGTATCTACTATTCAGAGGCTATTTAATGTCACACTGGATGTAGAAAGAAGGATCAAGAAGGGTTAGGAGCTTTGCACGCTTGAAAAATGTTGAATCATGCTTCATCCAAAGGTCTTAACTTATCGAGAACAAAGTCAGACTGTGAGATACTTTCAGTGTAGTTCAAAGCTGGACCATGTTCTCCAGGCTTTCCTGATTTTCTGAAGGAGTCACCTGCAAGGTAAATTCAGTCATATGTATTTGGTCTCACAAACCTGCTCTAAACCTTGCTAAGCCAGAAAAGAAGTCAAGTGGAGATGCCCTAAAGGCCGAACAACACACCTGAAATGTTTCTCAGTGCTGGTGAGCAGCCTGTGGGCTGTCTTAAAACATAAATCTGTGAATACATTCATTACAGAAAGGCACAGGATTAATACCTGAGGCCCTTTGATGCAGCAGATTCTTGAAATATCACAGTATTTCCTTTAGCATCCACAACAGCAGCCAGCTTAGCTTAAAATAACCACAAAATAACCACAGATCACTTTTAGGGTTGGGTCACCTCCTCCCTCAGGACAGTTCCTAATGCAATAAATACCTCACATTTTTAAGGTTCTTTCAAGGCTTTTAAAGTGTTCGTTTTTACTTGATTTAAGACACGAGAAGTGGGCGCAGCTCTAACGAGAGGGGGAAAAAGCCGAAGGGGAATGTTGGAAATGTGGGATGTGTTTCACCTTACAACACCTGACGAGGCTAAAGAAGATGATACAACTGCTCTGATGTCAAACACAAAAAGCTAGTTTCATTCACTGATGGGTGATCAGACAACTCTCAATGTTGGTCATATAAACTGTTGATAATTAATGGTGGTTGGTCGATATCATTCTTTCAGCATCTTACTGCTGATTAAGGCCCCGTTCACACAACAACGTTTCATTGTGTTTCACCCTGAAACACAAGGCGTTGAGGGACTGAAAATGCCGTAGTACATGTCAGGCCTGTAGATGGCGATATAACTGTAGGAGCCGTTTACATGACAACAGTATAGAGGCTGAAGAAGAGGTGAGCCGGTCACCAGGAGTTTATATTAAAAACATTGTCTCTAATTGCAGAAATTGTGCAATAAATGAATGTTTTGGTAGATAGATTCAGCAGCAGTAGAACGAAACGGTCGGTCGCTGTTGATGTTGTTTTTTGGTTGGCGCATGGCACAGTGGAGGCTTATTACGCATGGGCAGAGCTGAACTTTCCAGGGTTTTTCAGCATTTCCACGGAAACCCTCGGCTTAAAGTTTACACGAAGACAGTGAAAACTGTGTTTTCAAAAAATTCCACTCTGGAAAGCGTTTTCAAAAGTTTGCGTTTTTGGTCGCTAACCAGTTCATGTCCTCTATGTAACAACTTAAAAAGGCATTTCTAAATATTATCAGTGTATTAAATCCTGGGATATGTGTGTTAACATTTGCTTGATGGATTATTTTACTCATGTATCTCAGAGTTTCAAACTGTAGGGTGAAAAAGGTTGTAAAAATACAGGCACAGGATCTGACTAAGCACAAAGCACAAATGTCGCTAATTTGATTAAAAAAATATTTCACAGGTATTTCTTGTTTCTTGTGTCATGATGACTCTTCAGGGTGATTTACGAAATGAGAGCTAATATAACAAACTATAAAACCTCACTGTGATGTGTTAATGCTTGTTACTGCTGCTCTGTTTTGCACTGTCATTCAGTGACTCGGCTGTATTTCTGCCTCCAAAATGTGCCTCCTTGTCTTTTCCTAATGTTATTGGAATTGATTCTTAATCTGAGTGCGAAGTCAGCGTTCGCATCTCTTCTTATCTTGGAGCGAGCAAAGAAAGATGACTCTCTCTCTCTTTCTCTTCTTTTTTTTTCCAGTTTAATGGACAGAGAAGTGACCCTACTCCGAGAAATGGACAAAGTGAAAGCAGAGTCCTGTAAGTATCTGTATTTTCAAGTTTGTAAACTGAACTGAAGAAATCCTTCCTGAAATGAAACCCTCCAGAGCTGTTAGTGTCCTTCACATAACATGATCACCTGACTCCGGGGCTTCTAACCTAAATCACTTCCGGAGAGGTAGTGAAAGAGATTTCTGCAGAACAGCAAGCCCCAGTTTCTGAAAAATGCAGCAGTGCCCTGAGGAGGCAGGTTTACCTGGAGCATACCTGTGTGTATGTATATGTAACATGACAGAGCAGGACTGCATAGTTGTACAAGTAGGCCATTCTCTGTCTTTCTTCTGTGCTCTCAGAGTCGAGTGTTGTGTGTTCCAGGCCTGGAAAAAGTGAATAGTGTCAGGTGTCAAGGGAGACTCAATGCTGTCTTTGTGCAAGGTGTGTGGGGAATAGAGAGGAAAGCGAAGAAACTCGAGTGTTTCTTTGACTCTGCAAAAGCCAGGTTTCCTCAAAATCAAACTTCTGCTGATTTGCTTCCTCTAAATCTCACGTGTTAACAGACAAAATCTCCCGCTCACGTGCAGAAACAAATACAACAAAAGAACAGTTTGGGTTTTGATTTCAAGTGTTAAATATTTGATGTGTGCGTTGATAATAACAGTTTGTTTAAAACAGAAAATAATGATCCTACACACTGTGATGTGGTGCCGTAGCTGATCTGAGCTTTCCACTGATTTAATTAGTGACCAAACAAGCAGGTCTTTTCTTCATTAATCAAATAGTTGTTGATCCATGAAATTGCGCCGTCACAGCTTCTATAAGTTCAAAGAGACAACTAATCGTTGCTTATTTTGTCCAACAGACAACGAAAGCCTGGAATTAATTTGTTTTTGAAGACAGGAAGCAGAGTGTCTGTAGGATTCATTCGGAAAGTTCTCAAAAGTACAAGTAAAAGTAAACTTGTTGTGTTTACCTGTTTTGTTATATCAGAGCATCTCTGTTGTAATCCCAGAGCCAAAGCCTGAGCAGTTGAGCTACTTTAACAGTCAAACCCGAGAAGTGTCACATTTTTACAGAGAGAAACAGAAAATTCTCACATAAGTGAAGCTGTGACAAGAAGGTTTGTGTCTTTCTCCTTTAATATTGGTTAAAAAAAAATGACTCTTTCATTAAAAACAAAACTGTAGCTTCAGTTCCTCCTGTCGTATCTGAGCTTTGCAGAAGTCTGGTTTGTCTAAAATAAAAGTCTGTTTCTGATGACTCTCCCACAGGATCAAAAAACATCCGCTTCAATTTAGTTTCCCTCTCAGACATCACACATTTTAGAAGCAGCGGGAGATTTCTTCAGATTTTCGACGGTACAGTCATCAGGACTCGACTTGTACAGCGGCTCTGAAGTAAATGAATAGCTGCTGTTTAAAGAAATGAAAGCTTCGCTGTTTGACGTTCATCCCTCTTCTCCAAAAACCCTCCAGGTCGTTGGGTTCAGACGTGGAGTGAAATGTGTTTAATTTGTGATGACACTCGTTTCAGACACTTGTGTGTCTTTACATCAGCATGTACAGAACATCTAGATTCATAACAGGCTTTATCTTTGACCTTTGTTTACCTTCGGATGCTGAGTCAGACAAACTCTGTACTTTGTCCTCTCTAAAGACTACAGAGGACCTCTCACAGGAAAATGAAACTTACAGGGAAGTGAAACTTTCAGGAGAGTTGGGAGGAAGGATTATTTAGTTAATGAATGACTCATTAATATAAATGGTTAAAAGCTATTCCAACAATGTGTGAATCATATAAAGAATGAAACATCAAATCCTCTTAAATCCTGTTTCTCTGGATGAGCTTGTTTTACAGTTTAATTTGACAAAACAAAAAGTTTAACTGAACTGCAGTTTCTATAAGTGACCAGTAGGGGCTTTTTCACATCTTTAAGACTTGATCATGTAATCTTTCCATCATTCCAGCCCATTTTAGACTTTCTCTTCCCTGTAGTCCACTAACAATTGCAGTCTATTCAATCGTGTCGGACTATTTCTCTCAAGGAACATGGTGCATGAAATGCGTTTTTGAAAAGTTCTCTCATAGCTCAGAATGAAACCCTGTTAAGGATGACTTTTTTTGTCCCTCAGTGATGAATTTAGACGCCCGGCAGAAGAGAGCGGAGGAGCTCAGACGACTGACGGATCAGTCTGGTTCCATGTCGGAGGAGCAGTTGACTGAGCTCCGTGCAGACATCAAGGTACTGCAGAGACACCGCAGCTCCTATTTGTCTCTTTCTACAAATGTTTGTGCACTGATGACAAAATGTGAAGCAAGTGTCAGTTTTTAAACCACATCTGAAAGCAAATATAAAAAATATAAAAGGAAATGCATGTGTAGAGTTTGAGAAACATCAACTTATTTATTTGCTGTTTTTGGAGCATGCTGGTGTTTAATGTAATCTCTTTTCTCTTCAGCACTTTGTGAGCGAGCGTAAATACGACGAGGATCTTGGAAAAGCTGTAAGGTTTACATTCGATCTGGAGCCGCTGAAGACGAGCATCACCGAGTTCGGCTCAGGTACAGAGGCCTTTTCATCTTTTTTACCTCCCTTTTTGTGTGAGTTCAAGTGAGCTTTCTAAAAATAAATGCCCCTCCTCCGTCTTATTATAAATTATAAAAACACCCTCACAAATCACAAAACAGCTTTTCCGTTTCAGGACTTTCTAAGCAGCAGCAGTTTGTCAGCAGGCTGTGACTAATAAGCTTATTATTTAAATACATGAAACAGGGACATTTTAAGAGATTTGACAAGAAATATAGCAAGTCAGAAACTCACGTTCCTAGAAAAGACACTTTTTCCTCCATACACCTGTTTTATACTCAGCTGAAACCAAACTTTGGCTTATTCCTGTCAAAATAAAACCAGGAGGATACAAACTACAAGTGTTTATTTTTAATTTATTGCATTTTATATCATTCAGAGACAAGTAAACATATGAGAAACAGAAGGAGCTCCATGCAACAAACCTTCCTCAGATTTCATTTTCACAGAAATGTGTTGCATAGCTTTTCTAAGATCAGACAGGATTTGTTTCATAAAGGAGGAGTATCGAGGTCCCTGCAGATAAAAATGAATTCCTGTACATCTGCAGCTCTCTCAGGTGCTTCTCTGTGTCTCTGTTCATTACATGTTCATACACAGCGTGACCAGACTTTTATCAGAGTCATCACACTCGATCTGTCTCAGGCCGTACGAGATCTCCTCTGAGGCTTATCAAACAGGGGGAAGAAACCTGTATGAGTCATTTCAGAAAATGTGAATTTTTAAAACAAACAGACCAGAGACGTGATCAACCTGCATCTCTTATCTGCAGCGACCTCACAAGATAAAACTGAGCACAGAAGGGCTCAGATGAAGCAGCTCCTCACACGAACATGTTCAGGTCTTTCTGAAAAGAAAACACAAAAAATCACCCAACAACCAGAAGTCTGTGGAGGGATTTTTGATAGATTTTAACATTATTTTACCCAGTAGCATGAAAGTGTGGTACTTTTCACAAAACTCAGTCATATGAGGAGAAATTCAAAAGTCAAAACATGGCTCCAATGAAGGTTAACAGTACAGTTCAGTTTAAACCCTATGGCTCCTTTATCATCACAGTGATAGGATGTAGTTAATTTTCTGGAATTAAATATTATGTAGATAAATCTACAGAAATATAAGAAAAAAGTGAATAATAATTTTTTGTTTTGTTTTCTAAAAGTTGTATTTACTTGAAGAAACACAATCTTTAACAAGCTGTAAAGCACAGGTTCAACATCCAAACAACTTCTGTGTTTTTAAATGGTCCCTGAAAGACAAACAAAATAGAAGGAGAGGATATAAATATAATCATAAATAATAGAAATGTTGACACTTATTCATGACATATGTGGAATATTGCATCTCTACATTCAAAATAAAGAGTTGTTACTCTGGTCTTAAAGATACAACTCGTAGAAAACAATAGGCCTTTTTTCTTGTAGTAGATTCCATCTAAACTTCCTGTTCACATCAAGGTGCATTCTGGGTAATGAAGTCTTTTAACCAACTTAAAGCTTTAGCTATGAAATCACACACATACTCCTTAAGTCAATAATGAAATTTGAAACAAATAGTATTCTAACTAAATATCCCATTGATGAATTATTAACTTAATAACTTATTTAACCTCTAACTTGTTCTCTATGATTTAAAGTTATAAACGTGTATTAGCACCTATGATGTAACACACATTTAATGTAAGTTTGAATTATTTATGCTGACGCCAATAAGTGCACAATTCAGAAAAACAGCAACACAGACCCTCTAATGCCATCCCAAAGAAATAAAGTTGAATACAAGGAATTGAAACTTACATGGGATGCTGCCTGTTTGCAAGGCCAACAGATCTCTTGATACTGAATAGAACTTCTTGGATTGATGGTCACATTAATTGGAGGTCTTTGTGTAAACCTGACCTCTCCTGACACACCTGTCTTATTTCCTTTGTGATCAGATCTTACACAACCTGAATATAAACAAATAAATTAGAATACAGACGGAGTTATTTTATTTTAACATCCCCTTTGAGGTGTTTTGTTTGTGGAGTCAGATCTCAGGCTGCAGTGTTTATCATGTTCCTCTTTGTTGTTCTTTCAGTTTACCATCCACGCACAGGCTACTCAAATCGCTCCCGTTGTAGCTCCACGTCCTCCTCCGTCACCAGCCCGAGCCTGCTGGAAACTCCGCCTCCTCCCCCTGTGACCCAAAGCGCCCCCATTGAAAACCGCCCCCCACCAACCAAACAGGTCAGCCTGAAAAGCCTTACACAGAAACTTCAGCCTGTAAAGAAACCTAATTGTTCACAGATCGGCTCCAGAAATGTAAATAATTCTCTGTAATTCTCCTCTCAGATTTTCCAGGGCAACAGGCGCACTTTCCAGGGACAAGGGTACCACTCAGGCGGTCAGCGGTATAACGGCAGCTCCTACCACGACAGGAATGCCGGCCGTGGGAACCACCGCTACCATGGCGACGGCGGCTCTTCTTCACATCACTCTAACAACTCGAGAGGTCCTCCTCGCTCGTCCTCATCCTACAACCAAGACCGAGCCTCTCACAACGGGCTGCCCCAGAGGCCTCCGCGGACACACTGCCCTTGACATTGGAAACCTCGTTCTCAATCAAACCCGTCTACGTACCCTCGCACTCCCCCCTCCCTCCCTGCCCCCCCCCCCCTCCCCCTCCTCTACTAACACCTTTCAATGAAGAATAGAATACAAGTTTACATATTTCTGTCAGTTGAGCTGTAGTGCCACCTCTCTGCATCGATTCATTCATTACTCAAACTTGAAATCTCTCACTGCTCTGCATTCGCTCCTTTTACATTTCCTGGCAAAAGTAACAGCTTCCATCTTTAGGCCCCTTTCGTGAAATCTCTGCTACGATAGCGTCAGTTCTCTGGCATTAATTTCTGCAGAGACTGACACGACTACCTGCAACAACTTGTGCACTATTGAAGTTGATCTCTTAGTACTATTTCTATTTTTGCCGTGGCTTGTGTCAGCTCTCTGATTTTGCACCTCAGACTTTTTTTTTTTGTTTCTCTTTGTCTCCCAGAACCATTTCAATGCCTTCACGGTGGAAAGTGAAGTGATAGTAGTTCTAGCATTAACAGGGCATTTTTGTCAGCAGGAGAGTAGACATGCAATCAACACTACAGACTGTCATGAATCTTTGTAGGGTAAAAAAAAAAAAAAAAACGAGACATATCAAACTTTAATCCAGAGCTTTTCGTACGGCTGCTACAAACTATAGGGAACTTGTTAATGCTGAAAGGAGGTAGAGGTGTCTGCTCTCTTAAAAGAAGAGTTCAACATTTAAAAAAAGCTTGTTCCTTTTCTTGACGAGGGTTAGCTGAGAAGATCAAGACCACTCTCGTGTTTGCTCACTCAGTTAGAAACCTGTGAGCGTAGCTTAAAATTAAGACTGGACGTTTTTGGCGTTTCTGACGTCACTTGCTGTAAAGTTTTAAAGCAACAAAAAAGCCCCTTTAAGCTCACAAACTAATTAGTGTGTATTGACATCAAAGACCCGTTGAATACAATCAGTGTTATTAGACATAAAATGGCAAAATGTGCTCAGTCACAGTCTAATTTTGGGGGGATGATACATTAGAACTGACTTAGAAATATTTGAAAAATTTCACGCCCTTTGACTTTGAATCTTCTCTAGTTGATCTACTTTACAACATTATTACATGCCTTCTGCTTTTCTATTCTCCCAAACTTTGTAGAAAAACCAAAACTGAAAGTGAGTAAATGTTATTTTCTGTTGCGATGTTTGAGTGATTTCAATCTTCTCGTCTAATTTTCAGAAAGTTAGTAAACACGCAAATGTTGCACTGCTCCTTTAAATTGTTGCCTAAGTCAGTGATGAATCGGGCTCCTGGCGTGTGCCGTTGTCCTCCTCGGCTTGCTGTCCGTTCTTTTATAACAAAGAGAGGGCTCATTACCTTTTGTAGAATAATGTTCAGTGATATGTTGAGGAAACTGTCCACATGCTGTGACTTGACATTTATTCTGATGGATTTTCTTCCAACCGCACCGTTTGTTCTTTGTGTTTTTTGTTGTTATATGCACATGAATGGCATATTAATGACGTGCTTGCCTTTAGTCACAGAGAGACTTCACATTTGCCTTTTTCGAGACATGGATGTCTGCTACAGCTTTCTTATCAGATGGTACTCGCAGAGCAGACGTGCAGTTTTATTAATACACGTGAGAACAAGATGCAAGGTCTTTCATCCCCTTTTTATTCCCCTTATTTTCTCACTTTATCCAATATGTGAAAGTAAAATTGATCAAGATGATGAATGAATTGGAAGGATGTACTGATTTTACAGATCGTTTTCTCTGTGGCTGCCGGTTCGAGGCGTCGCAGCTCTTTGTCAGGGTTCAGTCTCTTCTCAGCCTGTGAACTAAAAGCTGGTGAATACCTCATCGGTGGTTTTTGACACAGCGTGTCCTCAAAGCGTTCTCAAACAGCAGGCTCACATTAAGGGACAGAGACCCCCTGATTCTCTCCTTGTAGTTATGTACATACAGTTTGTGGAGCTGAAGGGTGTGGTGTGAAACTGGTTGTTACATTATTGCTGCATCTCCATGGTGTCGTCTTCCCCTCGAGCAGACTTTTGGTTAACATGAATTGAAAATAGTATTTCTTTCTTCCTTTTTTTTGCTTCCCTGTAGTTTATTTGTTCATCATAGGGAGATTATTATTATTATCATTATTTGAGATTGAAAAATTATGAAGGGCACCATCTTGTACACTGTCTTTGATAAAGATTAACTGTCATTACAAATAAATATTTAACTTTTTGACTTAAAGGAATAGCTCAACTTTTGAAATACATTAGTTTTCTTTCTTATTCCTTCAAAACGCATTAGCTGAAGAGTGATTTTAAGTTTTTTGCGTTGCGTATTGACGTTTCTGTTCAAGTGAAGGATACGCTCATCGCTGCCCCTTGTGGCCAGGAGAGTAATAACAACTAGTATAATAAAAATCTTCTTTTACACCCCTTCATTGAGGCAGTGTGGCACAAAACACTAACTTGAACAAGACTCAAAAATGCAACATCTAATTTTTCTTTTAAGTATTCTGAAACGTTATCTTTCGGCCTCGGATAATAAAACATTTATTTTGTCGAATTGACGTCCAGTAAACTGCCCACATCTGTTTAAGCGCAGTGCATGGCCGAGGTGTTCAGTGTAGACTATGAAAATGTTTCCTTTCTTTATGTGAAAGAGTTTTTACAGCAGTAGTTTCAAAGCTTTTGTTGACTTGTTATATTTACACTTAACTTCACATAGATAGTCATTTTTTCGCCTTTCACAAAATGTTGATGTGTGACTAACTGTTAGCTGTTAACCAAATGTCTTTGTCGATTTCATTGCAGTTGTTGAAGCCAGGAAGCAAATCATTACCTGTTCGCTTTCATATATATCTTTCATTCACATTTATATGCAAATAAAACAAAAATATCTCTTAATTAGCAAGTTTTAAATGTTGAGAGAATTTAGAGGCGTGTTAGCTGTTTTCCCGCTGCTTCTGGTCTTAATGCTAAAAGCTCACAGTCTTGTCACACTTTGCTAACTCTCAGTAAGAAAGCAAAAAAACCTGTTGAACTATTCCCTTAAGTCCTTATTTTCCATGGTGTCCTATGTTGTTTAGTTAAAATAGAAAGATATCGGCTGATATTGTACTAAACTACTTTCCTCAACCAAGTTCGCTTGATGCTAATAGACTGCAGTGTCAGAGCAGCAGGTGAAAAACAAACAGCTTTTATTCCAGCATTTCTCTCAATGTTGGATCTGTTCATTCAAGACACAAAGAGATTTTCTTTGTCTCGATTTAACCACTTTTCATGTTTGTTTTACATTCCAAACTGTAGGATTTGTAGTTTATCGCCAAAGAAATAATTTGTCCTGTTTAAGTTGTTGCCTTTTTTTTCTCCTTCTTTCCTTCCAAACTGTTCCAAAGGGGATACATCCAACACTTCACCCTCTCTGCTTATTCCCAACCCACTCTTATTTTCCATTCCTTACTGTATATACATATATGTAGCTATATAATTTTGTGCTCACATGGGGCATTTTGTATGTGATATTCATACTAGGCATAATGGAGGTTAAACATTTAGTTCAGTCTTTCTTCCAGTTATTCCCATGTCCTTCCTGTCAAAACAACCTTTCTGAGACAACCGTAAACTCAAGTGCCTTTTCTTGTCTCCCGCTGATTCTTCGACATCCCCTCCACCAGAATATGGACCAAAGACATCGACCGTCCCTGTCACCCCTCTCCTCTTTCTCCCACTCACTGAATTGCACACTTTTCATTTACTACAAATAAACAGTTTGCAATATTGAATGTGCATGTTTGTTTTCATTGAAAGTTAAATTCACATAAATGGGAAAAGTCGAAAGTTATCACATTGTTTTGCTTCATAAGCTGCTGCTAAGTTACTTTTGAAAATGTAAGAAAAACGAAACAGAAAACATTGTCAAATCCTATATGAGTAAAGATGTGCTGGGAATTAAATCATGACTGCTTCAATGCAGATCAGAATAATCTGACTATTATGCTTATGTGTTGGACTCCTGCAAAGCCAACAGGTGGCGCCAATGTTGTAGTAAAAGATCTCTCAGGCTGAAGTTTTGAGAAGAACTTGACAAAACATTGATACTGGAACAAGTAGGGTTGGGTAATTTATCGCAACTTGGATGAAATCTCAATATGACCTGCTGCAATATTTCTTTAACCTCAAATGAATCAGAATACCAGATAAAATTGTTTGAAGTAGATATTTTATGCTCTACACCAGTGTTACTCAACCCTGTTCAATCAAAGAGCCAAACTGCTGATAACTACCTTTGCAGGAAAAACAATCTAAGTGGTGAAAAGTGGCAAAAAAAAAATAGTGAGAAGAAGTTAACATTGGGCAAAAAGTAGCAAAAATTGGAAAGTAAATTGGGAGCAAACCTTTGAAAGTAGAAAAATAAAGGTCCAAAAGTGGCAAATAAAAGGAGTGAAAAGTGACTAAAATGGGCAAAAAGTAGTCATGAGTGGCAAAAACAATATGTCAGGGGTTGTTGTCATGCTGTATTTGATGTCGATGTTAATTTCCAAAAATGTGTTCATTTAAAAAGACGTATAAAGGGGAACTTGAAAGTAATCACACAATAAATTGCAAATGGCTTGGAGGGAAAAATAATCGCATTTAGATTATATTTTCAAATCGTTCAGGCCTAAGAATTAGTACGAAGATCCAACACTTGAGAAGAATTATCTTTACTACAAATTAAAGTCAGTTGATTCTTTTCAGCTGAACGTTCAGTATTCATAATCCTACCTCAGGAGAAGGGGGGAAATATTAATATTAAAAGGTGAGGAGTCATAAGACTTATAAAGTTGGCGTTTGA
This sequence comes from Thalassoma bifasciatum, assembly GCA_008086565.1. NCBI lineage: Eukaryota > Metazoa > Chordata > Actinopteri > Labriformes > Labridae > Thalassoma > Thalassoma bifasciatum. The sequence goes on from RPOG01000143.1 coordinate 37,864, forward strand.
GTGCAGTGCATCATAAACTTGCGTTGTAGCTGGTTAATATAAGGCCACATCGTGTCTTAAATATGATAAAAGTTGTGTGAAATTTAGGATCCTAATCTTGTTCAAACACAAGCAGCTGCTTATAGTAATCTGTTTACGTTTCTGATCAAGACCTTTGGGAAATCTGATCTCTGACCTCTTTTCCATTTCATTTTTTTCCTTTTACTCAAAACTATGCAAAACAGCTTTTCATAGTAGTGTTATCTCAGATCTAGTTGTTCACGTGTCAAAAAATGAGAACAGATTTCTTACATCACTTTGGAACTGCCAGTAGAAGTTGACGAGCGTGTCAGGAAAATCAACCAGCAAAAGTGAAACCAAGTGCCGTTCACACAACACATTTCAAAGAGAGCTGGGAAACGCACAAGTCTGTGTCCATTGATAATTTTGAATGGACTTCTCTAAAACACAACAGTGCGCACACTTGTGTATGCATGAAAAAAAGTTTCTGACTTCCTGTTATCACCACAGATTATATCTAATCGTCATTCCTCGTGATGTGTGCATTCATTTACTGATGTTCAAAAGCATTCTTTGATTAAGAAAAGCACAACATCTTAAAATACAAACTAAATTTATTTTATTTTGATAAGAAGTACAAATTGAATCATGATTAAAACTGTTTGGTCATGGCACCGAAGTCGACTGTACAAGCAACACAGACATCCATTAACACTGTACATGATGAAAAAATAAACGTGAATCATTAAAAAACATGAAGCTAACTCTACGAGCAGAGATCAGTCAAGAGTCTGGAGACGTAACGTGCAGGTGAAGCTCAGAGTCCCATCACAGAGGGAAACACAGCAGCACCTGTCGAAGGAAGAGGAGAGTTTCAGTCCACTCAGACTTTTCTCATGAAGTCCTCCTCCACCAAAACCACTTCATTCAATGCAAAGTCGTACTTTTTGGGCTACCTTGACCATCTCCGGCGTCCGCGTCTGGGACTTTCCAGTCCAGCTGGCGGCCCTTTTCGTAGAGTCCCTTCAGAACCTTCCGGACTTCATCGCTCCCGCCTCCTCGACTCAACTCCAGGTACTTTCTGTAAAGCTGCAGAGCCGTACGGGCGTCCTCTATGCTGTCGTGGGTTTCCCCCTGGATGTTGAGGTCTGAGGAGAAGCGAGCGAATGATCGAATGAGTACAAAAAACTGTGCATTATTCCAACTGTTCGGGCTTAATGAAGATATAAAGCATAAACACATCATAAATACATGTTGCACCTGAAACGGCATCTTAACCCTGATAGAAAATAAATCTTAGCTCAACCAGATGAATTTCCAAAGTAGTTTTATTCAAGATAGAATATTATAAGACCCAAATATCAAATTATCAGTAGTGAGCAGATATGCAGCTGTGTGTGTTCACTGGCACTGATCCTGAACTCAATAACGACTTCAGACTGTCACAATAATAGTTTGTGCAAGAAAGTAATTCGCAAAAACTTATTTCATTGCAAACCAGTTGAGAGCATCTCTATTGTTCAGTGGAGTTGTTATTTGAGGTGCACCAATGACAATTTTCTGGCCAATCATCTTTGAAAAGCTTTACCTGCCAATACTGATTTTTTTTATATAATTGACAGCACACGTCTTTAATGTTCTAATCTTATTTTGCTGAAAAATATTGAACAATACCTGTGAAACCGTAGAAACTTGGTGTTTTAACTGCACCAGTTAGTTCTCTCAAATATAAATGAAAAGTCTGGAATATTGCCAAACTTCTAAATTATATCAGTTTCTTTAGTCTTTCATTTTCCACATTTGAAAAATAAACTGTCAGTGTGGCAGAGCAAAAAAGCTACAATGGCTGAATTTCAGACTTTTGCAGAGGCAGAGAGGATTGGTTTCATATGTGAGTATTGGATCACGGATACCCCAAAATTGAAATCAAAGCCGATCGATCAGTGCATGCTCAGTTGTCATCTCTACAACGAGTCAAATTTGCTTTTTTTCGAGCTCTGTTTTTGGTCTACACCACTCATACGCAGGGAGAAATTTAAGTCTTCAGCTAATCAAGCATCACTTTGCTCACCAGTTTGTACTTCACCAGTGTTTGCTGTTTGGGGACAATCTAGGTTACATTTTTTTAATTCTTTGTCAGTAAAATGAAAGCATTCAAGCCAGTTATAAAAAGCTTAAAGGTGCTTTTGTTACATTCAATTATCTGAAGTGTCTAAGAAGGTGAATGTTAAGGGAATAACCTTGACCTACCAAGAAAGTACCAGGCGAGGAATCTCAGAGAAATCATCCTCTTGCGCGGTAAATGAAAGAGGTAAACGGTGTCAACCACTTGGTCTTTCAGAACCTAAAAACAGCACAAGACAGATTTGAGTCACACATACTTCTCCTTAACACTGAGATCTGTTAGAAACAACACACTTTAGGGTAAATGTGATTATAAGCAATAAAACAACATACCAACAGATTAATAACCCGAAAGTCCTTTTGCAAACCGTGGCCAACAAAGCGAACTCCTGTGTCGATGAGAAAGCGAAGTTTCAAGTAGGTGGACTTTAACGTGGTCAGATGTTTTGATGAAATCTTTGCATCCAGGTCTCCTGGTTTGATGCCTGAATACTGCGTCAGATAGTCGACAACCTGAGAGGAGGAACAAAAGCTGTTTGAAGTGGCAGGTTGACTTCTCGTAATGTTTGATTTCTGAAAGCATTTAATATTGGTTGTCCTTAAAGCAGTTAACGAATCAGAAAGTCTATCAGAGACTTTTGAAATCAAACTGTTTTTCTTTTCCCTCACCTGCTCCTGAGTAGAGATGTAGTCATCGATGAAGGGCACGCCCTCGTTTGGACCCTGACCCCGCACACAGGTGATCCTGGCCACAGACATCTGACTGGGCTTGATGGTGGACTTGGTGCCGTCACTGCGCAGCTCTGCTTCTTCCTGCAAACACACAGACACAAAATGGATCCATTTTTAGGAGCTTTGGTTGAAAACATGTAGATTTATTTGAAAGACTGGAACACTGTGATGTAACTTACCTGATTGAGTGTGACAAACTCAGCGTCCAGCCCAACCAGGTCTCCAGCCTGCGGCATCTCACTGACCATGAGGGGGATGAAGGTGGCGTGACTCTTCCTCTGTTTCCGAGCCAGTGAGGCCTCAGTAAGTAACACGCTGGCGTCTATGGGGTTTTTAACTGAGAAAAACAAAACAGCCCATAAAATGAAGAGCTTTACCTGCAAGTGAAACTTCCAGGTTTGATGCTTTGAAACTTACTGCGAAGGTCGTATTTGGTGTGGTAGTTTCTCTTGGCGTAATACAGAATGGCTGGAACTTTCCAGCTCACGTCAAACTGAGCAGCTTCAGTCTGTCAGAAAAAAATATATGTAAAAAAAAGCTCTAATTCGACGGCAGGGAGGATATCTCATTAGCACAAAGTGAAGACTTTAAAAATGCACCTTGTCAATTGGCTCAATGAGGAAATCGTTGAAGAGGTACCACTGCTGGTGAGTGACTCCCTGAAACAAACATTATTCTGTGATTTTTACACCGAATCCACGTGACAGAAAAAATTTCATCATCTTCATTTTTTTCCAGTCATAATAAGATGACAACATCTTATCTGTCACCTCTTTTCTTTGATGATACGTTTCTCCCACTTTGATGTGCGCAACCAAGTTTCCTCCCGTGCGAGCATCCAGCACGTGAGGCACGGTGACGACCAAGTCATAGAGAGACGCTCCCTCTGCCTCCTCAGCGGCGCTTAACTGATAAGAAACCACAAAACGAGTCAGCGAGAGAAAGACAGAGCGCCTGAATCAGTGTTTGATGCTGTAACAAACGTTTCCTTCTCACCTCCTCTCCTTCAGGCCAGCTGCTGATCTCCAGACCCTGACTCTTACTGATGGACATTTTCAGAGTCATCGGGATCCAAACGTGACGCAGATCCTCAGCACGTGTGTCAAAGGTGAAGCCATCCATGTTGCAATCCTCCCCGCTGAGAAGGAAAATAAAGATGTAAGGAGCGAGCAGGGCTGCACGTGATTCGATATGTTTTGGATTCATTTCTTGAGTAATCATCATGAATCATCAAAAAAAAAAAATGGAGCATTGGTCTGAAGTCTGTTTCTTGGATCACACATCATCCAAAATCCCCAGTTATTTTGTGACATTTTATGAGGTGAGAAACCAGAGGCTCCAGACAGAAAATATTGGCAGTTCTCCAAAGAAATTTATCTTCACCATGAATACAGTTCAATTAATACTTATATAGTTAAAATTCAGTGTGCATGTGTCAACCTCACAGGCTGCCAGTTACTGCTGCACCGATTTGTTTTCCACCTTTTTTTGTACTTGTGACTTAGTTTTATCCTTTTTTCTCTGTTTTTTTTTTCCAGCCCATGGGAGAGTTTTTGACTAATAACAACAGTTATTATCCCAGTGGAGTCATGAAAACTCTGGACACACGGAGGATGCAGCAGAGGAAAGAAAAAAGGGAAGAAAGCGGGGCTGAGATGACAAAGGCGTCTCCCCACTATCGCCATGGTAACGTGAGGTCCCTGACGAACAAGATGAACAAGCTAAAGGCATGAGCCAGGAGTCACAGGGACTTTCAGGAGTGCAGCCTGATGTGCTTCATGTAAACGTGGTTAAATCAGGTCAATTGGACTCTACAACTCCTCCCTTTAAATCACACACTGGACATGGACTTATTTAAGCATTTATTTACCATGTTTATCCGTCTATAGACTGCACAACTTGTTTTTAAATCTATTAAAACACCATGTAATATCTTAACACTTCTTTAATGAGCAAAATCTGTTTAACAGTTCATCCTACTACAATCACAATACATGTAATGTAAACACTGCTTTACCTTTGGTACTATTGCTATTGGTACTTTCTGTTTACTTTGTACTTAATCCCATTTTCTAGAGTATTATTTTAAGAGCTCTAGTGACGGTGAATTTCACTCTGGGATTAACAAAGTAATCCTGATTCTAATTGTGAAAACTGTTGTCATGTACTTTTCTTCCAATTGTTTTAAACCTTAACAGAGTTTTTTTGTTGAAGCTAGGGAACTCATTTAAGTGCAAGAAATATTATTGCAGAAAAAAAACATTTATTTATGATTAGTTTGGGGCCAATAGTATGATTCTGACATCATTAATGTAAAAAGTTTTGGATGGTGTTTCGTAATAAACAGTTCAAAGACTTCTGGGAATTTTGAGGAGGAAATTTTTGCTTTTTTTTAGTGATTGAGAGTTGATTAAATTTATCAAAATGTTCAGAGCTGAAGAGAAGAAATAAATATTGATCTTACTCCAGGCACCACTCGGTGGGCATGGGTGGTGGAGGCTCTTTAGGTTTCGCTGGTTCCATCGCCTCTTTTTCCATCGCCTTCTTAAAAGCATACTGTGGAGAAAATCAAACTTGTTGACATAATTCGACAACAGGTAAGTCAGAGATCAGCACTGTAGTGTTCATGGGAATTAAGAGGAAGTAAAAAAAAAGCTGAAGTGTTGTTTACCTCTGCCTGAACCTTCCAGAATTCGGCCTCTTTAGCGCTGTTCACCTCACAGTTAATGACCAGAACATCAGGCAGACAGCGGATGTTGCGTGTTTGCACCTGAAGTGAAACAATGAGATGATCTCATCACTCAGAATAATGAGGAATCAGACACCACATCACATATTCCAACTGTAACAGTGAGTTGTTGACAGGTCTGAGTGGAGGCTGGAACTCACTGTTGGTTGGTATTTCTCACAGTTTTCACACCAGGCCTGAGTGCTCTGCTCCAAACAGATGCTCTTCTTCAGGATCTCAGCGAAGTCGTGCTCCTTTATTGTTTTGTCTGATGAGTAAATAACAGATCCACTTTACTGTGATTCATCTGAGCAGGTTTTTCATTCAAACACTTGTTTTTAGTGCCAGGTGAGAGCTACACAAAACTCCTCATGTGCAGCAGAGCAGATGGAGGACTGAAACTCACCTTGAGAGCTCTGCTCCGGGTAATGCATGGTGAAGAGCAGCGTGAGGGAGGTGCGGACCGTCTCTTTGCCACAGCGGCACAGGCTGCTGTTCTCCACCTCACATCCAAACAGCTTCCCGATTTCTGACTCACCAGAGGAGCCCAGAGAACTGTATCACAAAACAAATTAGTGTTTATTTTGATCTGAGATGTGTTTCTATAGACGCAAATGATTTGTCACAAAAAAGTCCTGTAAATAATCTGAAATCGATGCACATTAAAAAAGAGTGAGATACCATGTTATGTCAGTCATGTTGGCACACTGACACAGAAACTTTCTTCCAGAACAGGTTTTTCTGCATTCATTCTGGTTGTTTCGATGTTTGTTTGACAATTCAGAGACACTGTAGGCTACTTGCGGATAGAGATGTTAATCGCAAAATGTCTGGTGAGATTTGCGAACTCATTTTTTGTAATTTTGGCCAATGTTCAGATGATGAATATAGACTTGTATACAGTGATGTGCACAGACATTTTCAAGGACAGGGGCAAAGGGGAAAAAAAAGGCACATAAAGTGTTTCGGCTCCAAAGAGGAGGGTACTTAAGCATGTGTTTTGGCTCCCTGAAGGGCAGTTTGTTATGTTTTAACCAGTCTAAGGGGCAGATCAGTGCTGTTTGCCAACCATGAAGGCACTCAAGCCTTTGTTTTTGATTCCCAATAAGGCACTTTAGCACAAGTGTAGCACCAAGACGGGTACTAATGCAAGTTTTATGGCTCCTGACAGGGCACTTCAGTGTATTTTGGCTTACAAGAGGGCATATAACCACATTTTTTAGCAGAGAGGGGACCCAATTTATATTAAAGAAAACCTGCGTAAGATTCAGTGTGAGGTGTCTTTGCTTGGTGTTTTTTTTTGTTCTTGTTTTTTTTTTTTTTTTTTTTAATTTCAGATTGATAAACACAGAAACGTCGTCAGTGAGGAAAAGCCTTGATGTGTGTGTTGGCTGCTCTGACCTGCTGCTGGCCCCCCTGTACGCCTGTGGGCCCTCCTGCTCCTGAGTCTCCTGGTGGAGCTGCGTAAGGATGAACCTGTTCCAGCTTTGGATTAAACGACCGAGTCTGGCTTTCCCCGTTTGTTCGTCCGAGTCTGCGAGGATCAAACCCAGTGCTGAGGCTTCGGGGATGGTTCGAAATGCCCTGAGGAAGTTGCTGGCCTTGAAATGAGAAGGAAGAATAGGTTGGAAGGAAAGAGCAAGATGTATCTGTAACACAATGTCGTAAATGAAACAGATGGTAACAGATAAATACCTGGCATGGATCACCTCGAGACAAATCTAACATGTGGAAGAGGAAGCCGAGCTCACAGGCCAAACAAAACTCTTTCTGGCACAAATGGTTCTGGACGAGACACCGGATTGGCTCCAGGAAATATAAAACCTGATGAACCAACACAAAGAGAGGATGAAAACAAACTCTACTTTGTGAAATCTTGCAAAAATAAATTCAAAAGTAACAGAAAAACATCTCTTTACCTGGATCATGCAGTTACAGTAGGCGTTGGGGATGTGAGGCTCCAGACCAGCAAACAAAGTTCTGTTGTAGTGTTTGAAATCAAAGTCCTCAAGTCCCAGTTTGGAGTACTTGATTGTGACCTGATGTAAGAACAAATAAAACCTCAATTTACATTTTACTTTAATTTACTTTTCTTGCACAGAGACAGCAAACAGGTCATTTCTGACGTGGAATAAAGTGTCTTTTTATGAGAGAAAATGACAAGTCTCACCTTTCTGTACTTTTTGGGCACCATGTACAGGTGTGGCTCTTCATCACGTCCGATCGGTGACTCGGGAACTTGGTTGTAGTTATCATAATCCAGTTCTACATCTTTTATTTTGTAAGGAACCTAAAACCAACACAGGAAACTGGTTATTTATGAAAGAAATGTAAGAATAATCAAAAACGTCAGAGCATAACGACTATAAGGAACACATCGGCACAGTTACCAACACCTCTCAGCAGACAAGTGTTTTTCTTTGAATTTTATTTTCAATGCAGCTCCTTTCAACAAAACAAGGCATATTTTTCTCAAAATTAATGCTTAATGGCTCAGTTAAATGAGGAAACTTGTTTAATGAACATCCAGAGTTCTGAAAATACACTCGTGGACATAAGAACAGATTAAAATTATCCAAGAAGTGCAGAAAAATGTTTCAGAAGGCAGGGTAAGAAATGTTTGGGGCTAAAAATATTACTTTCTGGCCAAAATAGTCTTGAAAACATCATGAAAAATAATCCTGCTATAAAAATATCCTGGCATAATTTTCCCATATCGCCCCATATGGTTAACACAAGATTTTTTGCACACATTTTGCCAGCGCAAAAATCCTGTATTGAACCAAGCCCAAGAGTTTTAACTATGGTCAAAGTTAAAACAAAATACTGATGTGAAGTTGAGTCAAATCTGCTGTTTTCTTTTTTACACACCTGGTTCCGAGGGCGGGTGCGAGGATTCGCCGCATAACCGATGAACCCGACAGTTTTCATCGTGCGGAGGATTTCTGGGTCCACAGGAGGAGCTCGTCTGTTGAAAGAACAGTGTTTAAAAAACCTTTTAAGCTATTTACTGAGCGGTAAGGAACAGGGAAAGTAAAGAGGGAATCCATGAGAGTAGAATTACAATAAACAAAAAAAGCAGTTAAGTTTAATGAGGTCAAAATGAGGCTTGCTGATTGGCTGAAAAGTTAAAGAAACATCATTATAAACAACTCAAACCGCTCTTTAAGATTACTGTCGACAGGTTTATTGGTTGACTGTGGTTTTTGTTAAACTGGAGTTGATGCTCATTAGGAAACCTCCTCTACGGTTTTTACAATCCTTTCCTGAAATGATTCCCATCTTCATTTATCAATCAAAGACATTTACTTTGAGGAATGAAAGCAGCAGCTCGGATTCATATCAACCAATCATTAATGGAAGTTTGTGCGTGTGAGACTATGAGCATGATATAATATGACACATTGACCTCACTTCTGGGGAGTCAGCCAAATAATGTCGGCAGAAAAGAGAAATGATTGACTTCCTCTATGTGACTAATTGTAAAATGAGATCATACAGATCAGGTTTGATGTTTTGGTTTCATTCTGTGAAGTTGCTTCACTAGTTCACGAATCGTGCATTGTTCTGCAAATCTAAACAAGTTCCATCTTTATCTGGATTCTTTCCAACTTCCTTTTCTGGTGTATGCTGTTCTGTCCCCGCCGGTTGGTTCCTTCTGAAGAAACTAATATAGGAAAAGTTTTTCCTGTTTTATAACTGATGCTCAGCAGTTTTTGAAAAATAACTTGCGTGCCTGTGAGGTTGAGTCATAACAAAAAACAGGAGTGAAAAATCAGCTGAGGTTCAGATATGTACCTTGGGCTGGGTGTAGCCAGTGAGGACGGCCAGTCTGACAGCAGCTGCTCGGTGCTGGTCAGCGGCATCGGGATGAGCGAGATGGGCAACAGGTCGTGGTTCCAGTCCAGCTGAGGCAGTGAGTCCACGAGGCATGGGAGGGCAAACTCTGTGTCACGAGAGTAATCGTTGTAGGAAACCTCAGGAGCATCGGACCACAGGTGCACACATCCCCCAGAGTCCCCGAAGGCCAGGGCTTGTTTACTGGACGATACGTCGAAACTCATGAGCAGCTGTCCCACTGTGTTGACGTGGAAAATGTCAGCCATGTTTGCGAGGCCGGTTGGTTCACAGAACTGGCACTGACCTGGAGACAGGAGAATAGGGGGCAGAACATTATTCACAAACTACACCAAAACATCATCTGAGTGCAGAATGTAGTTATCAAACCTTCAGGAACACTGATTAATAACTCATACCTGTCTGTGAGATTATTGCCAGTCGAGATGTGTAAGTAGGAATGAAGCGTAAGAAGAGAGGGTCCACGTGAACTTGCAGCGGCGTCACAGCTCTCATCATTCTGAGGTCGTACACCATGAGGAAACGATCGCACGCCAACCCATTCAGTCCCCTGCTGGAGAACCCGCACGCTGCCAGGAGGTTTCCGTGAACGTCAAAGTCTGAGAGGCTGCCGGAGAAGGCGTCGAACTCGTGCTCTGTCTTAAAGCTGCGTAAATCCCGCAGGGTCACCTGTTAGAAACAAATAAGTTTCATGAGCGGTGAGGGAAGGAAAAACATTTACCACAGACTGGTTTGAGTTGTTAACATACCACAAAGCAGTAAAGGGTTAAGGCAAAGACAGCAATGACAGAAAACACGTTTCTTGAACAAAAAACACAAACCTTTCCTGAAGTGTGCCCACAGAAGAAGAAACGTCCCGTTTGTCGCATAATTGCTACTCCAGGTACTTCAACGTTGAACTGTGAATACAAAGCAAACCATCAGTAAAATGTTTTAAGGTTATATTTTCAAATTTTATATGGTTTGCTATGTGATGTGCTGTGCTGTATGCAAATTCCCAAGTCTCACTTTTTGAGTTTCTTGAACAGTATTCAAGTCAAGTTCCACCACATAGTTTTGTAATCCGCCCATGATCAAGGTGTTGTTATCTGTCATGAGGAGACTGTGCAGGTCAGCACCTTCCTCCATCCTAAAATTCACAAAACCGTGATGAGTAAAAGAAACTCTAATCAGTTAATGTGGTATAAGTATGAATCTATCTTCCGTTTGTCGCAGCTGGTTGTTTCTGTTACTCACGGGTAATCAAACATCACAAGGCCTCCACGTGTGTGACATTTGAGGTTGGACTTGGAGAGGAAGAGGACGCCCGTTTCCAAGCTCTGAATGTGTCTGATGTCATCTGCTGCTTGCACTTGGAAAGAAGAGTGGCGCATCATTGTTGGTCCAAAGAACGAAGTTGCATGACCCTAAAAAACAGCAGTTGAAGGCATAAGAAGACATGATTGGCTTCTAAATATACAATGTCCCCAAACAATTATGTACCACTCTCATACTTGTCCACAAATTAAAAAAACGGGCTCTGTGATCCATGAAATAGCTAATGGAAATTATAATCAACCCTTCCATAAATCAGCACGGTTCAAGAAATCCTTGTAGAGATCAAACTGGATCCAGATTGGCGTCATTTCACACTCAAATTGAAACCGTTTTAAAAGAAAACTCAGTCGTTCAGTGACATATGAGCTTGAACTTCCCGATTTAGAGTCACTTGTTGTAGTATAGGTTGTACAATTGTGGGAATTTTTAAAGCCCAACAAGGGACAGGCCTTGTAAATCTGCCGACACCATGAGTGTTAAAATGTTGTTGTGTTAACGTGTTTTATATTTGTCCTTGTCCTTTAATCATTCATTCAGTCATTCATTCAATAGTCCGTCATTATCAAGACTCTCACTCTGTGATTTCCCATCCAAAGCATCTCCTCCTGCAGATCAAAATGCGTTGCAGTGACAGGGATCCCAACTTCTGAAACCGCACTGTGCAGCTCAGAAAACATCCCCTCCATGAGGTGCACAGGCTCGGGGACGGTCACTGCCAGCCCCTCCGGGTCAAGCTCCACCCCCTGCAGCATGTTGGGGTTGAGGTGAGGGTCCATAGAGGGCTCCATCCCTGCATCCAGAGTCCCGTGAAGCCCAGCTGGGTACTCGCCCATCCCAGCATCCAGACCGTCGAAATTCATCATGGATCAAATGAAGTCAACCTGCAGAGAGACAACAATTAAAAACAGTTTAACTACCATGTATGAAACATTTATTTTTCCTAGAAAGCTCCTGTTTCCCTCACTCCTTTATCTGTAGTTCTCAGTGTTTCTGTTTATCTCTTCCTTTTTCTCCATGCATTACTCTATATCCCTGTCCCCCTCTCTCTTTTTAACCCCTACACCCTTGACAGATGTCTAACTTGAGCCATGAGGGGTTTTGTCTATTGACCCAAATGTTGAATCCAGCTTTACTCTGCACCATCTGTTCTGACTAATACAAGGTGTAAATTCCTCTTTAGACTTTTTAGTTTCTCATTTTCAGTGAAGATTTTTCCAACATATTCATGAATATATAAATGTATGGCAAAATAGACGTTATTAACATAGAAATATACCTCTTTTTGAGTAGAAAAAAGCAGACATTCCTATTTTTTTCCACCTAGGTTATTACCAGAGGTACAGTTGTGCATAAAAGTTTACACCCCCTCCAACAGAATTTTCTGATTTTTTTGGCCTTTCCTCAGAAAACAATGAATGGTGACACAAAAACCCTTCTGCTACTCATGGTTAGAGGTTGGGTGAAGACATTTATTAACAAACAACTGTGTTTACTCTTTTTAAATCATTATGACAACAGAAACTTCAAAAATGACCCTGTTCAGTTTTTTTATATACACACACTGATTACAAGCAAATAGATCACAGGTGAGGAAGGTTACCTTTATATATATATATATATATATATATATATATATATATATATATATATATATATATATATTTGTGTTGTTATTTTACTTGTGTGCTCCTGCTTTATTTGTGGGAAAACAAGCCCCCTGTTACAAGCTTTAAATAGCTTCTTTGGGGTCACCCTTTCCACACATCCACTGTGAAATCTATTGTACATATGTATATGTATATGTATATGTATGCATGTGTGTGTATCAGTGTCAGTCAAGGTTGATGTGTGTGAATAAACTAAATTGAATAAACTAAACTAAACTGAATAAGGCAGGATATTGTTTTGAAGTCAGTTCAATTTTTTATGGCTGCAAGATGTTACACATTTAAATAATAAGACATACATAATTTAACAAAACAGTCACACCCAGTTTTACATGCATGATGAAATAACGTTTGTAGTGATTTGATGTTTTATACACAAAGATTAATTGAATGATTGTCCAAAAGCTGAGCTCACTGTAGCTTTAGCTTCATCAGCTACTCCATCAGTTTACTGGAAGTTCATCTGAAGAAAAAGCCTAAATAGTTACAGTTACAAAATAAATTCTTGAAACATGCTAAAAAATAAGCTATTGTCTCAAAAGTTTCCCCGTTCACAGTAAAAGCATCATTTTTGTTCCGCTGTGTTGTGTTTACGGACCGTTTGCTAATGTAGCTAACGGTTACGCTGGCTGCACAATACTTCAGTTTCTACACCAAACAAACCTACTTTACCAAATAATGCCTGTCACATTTGAGAACATAAGATATAAGCATAAATAAAAATGTAAACAAACCGTCTCTTTTGTTGTTATTTACCACACAACAGTCCATGCTCGTTTCTTTCCCTTCACAACAACAACACAGATAAAACTGTACTTCCGGGGCAAACATGGTGCGTTCAAGAGCATCAGAAAGCGCCACAACAGCCTCGGTGTGTGGAACTACAAACAGCATGATATTTGAATTACATATAAATGGCAAATATGCATTCAAGACAGAAAAATAAAGAAGATAGACAGGTCACATAAAAAAATGAACAGCGGTCCCCAAAAAAAGACAGAATTATTCATTATAACCCCTGAACTTTTCTTGAATCTGTTGCACTTTAGTCATTTACACTTAATAATAATAATAATAATAATAATAATAATAAATTTTATTCATAAAGCGCTTTTCTAGATACTCAAAGACGCTTTACAGACATTAAAAACATCAATTAAAACAACACCGTAATGATAACAAAAATAATAACCTATAAAAATGAAAACAAGACAAAAAAAAACATGGAATACATTTAAAAGCAGTTAGACATTAAAAACACTTTTAAAAAGATGCGTTTTGAGGAGGGTTTTGAATGTGGATGGGTTTGGACAGGCTCGGATGTGTTGTGGTAGGGTGTTCCAGAGGGTGAGGGCATTGACAGAGAAGGCTCTGTCCCCCCAGGTTCACTTCTGTCCTCGAACATTTTTATATTTTGAGCTATCACTACCTGCACGTTCTACATAAGTTTTTTAATTGTTCGTCCTATACTTTATTTCCCTATGATTTTAAATTTAATTTCAAAAATCTTTCTTTCTTAAATCTTTTGTTTATATTTCATATCTACACATTATAGGTTTTTTCATGTGTTCCGTTGGAAGATGTATGCATATAGAAAACTGACTACAAATACCTCTGAATCCTTGACGTTATATCATCTAAAAAGAAGTATTTGAGCCAAAAAGCTATGATAAAGGCAGGATTCTCACAGGTGTCAGAGTTTTATCTTTGGTATACAAAATTAAAGTTATATAAATATGATCCCACACAGTATTTTGCCATTAATACTCTGCAAAGTAGAACAATAAGAAATAACATTTAATTGATCAACAACTTGACGAAGTAATTTGGGATTTTAATTCAGAATCAGAATCCCCAATTCTCCAAATTTCCAAAAGAATAAAAGAATTTGACTATGCTTTATAAAATCAGAAGTGTATAGAAATTTATAGATGAAACAAAAGCCAAAAATAATCATTTTGGGCATTTAGGAAATAACAGTGAAATATTGATCCATTTATTGAAACTACACTACTGTTCCAAACCAATTTTTTCCCAAATTTTCTTATTTTATCTAAACTATATTTCACAGTTTTGCCCCAGAATCACTTACTGCAGGATAAATTCACCCCTGTTCTTAGCAATGTCAGTAAGGTTTATTTCTGTAGAAGTGTCATGAGTCAGCAAAGGAAAATCTGCATCATGTTACTAAACAACAAATAACAAACAACAAAGCAGTGAAAATTCACTAAAGGAAGATCATATTTTTATGAAAGGTAAAAAAAAAAATCATCTGACAAGTTTTTCTCTGGAAGAGAAGAGGGGCAAATCACAGACTCATGATGGAAAGTTTGTCCCAGAAAATTCAGCTCATCAGCCAGAAATCTAAAGGGTAATCTCACTTCCTCAGCACATTCATAGATGTGAAACGTGATTAGGTCTCATGTGAAGCCTAATTAGTGATCTTTTTTTCCCACACATAAATAGTGTCTTTATACTCTTAGTTGTATCTTATCTTGGGAATGGGTAGTTTTGTGTGAGAGTAGAATTTTTTGGATTAAAGAAACTACAGTTGATTTATGAAAGAAGATCAGGAAAAAGTAGACAAATGGTCTTAAATTCCTAATTAGTGTGATGCAATTCCCTGTAAATATGTGATTTCGCCACATGGGCCAAGTATTCTTCCCTTTTTGTGGTAGAAAAAAAAAACAATTAGATCATATAATGAGTCCATTCATGATCAGAGACTACGCACATAATCCTCTCTGTGACATCCTGACTGTCTGTTTGCACTTGACGTGAACTCACCTGAGGGATGCCCAGGAAACCCCGCTGACAGCCCGCCCCTCCTCGCTCATCATCCCATTTAAAAAGAGAGGGAGTCCGGCTCAAACTCATCACAAAACTTCTCACTACTCTCCCAGAAGACAAGAACTCACAGCAAGAAACTTCACTCGACAACTTTCTTCACCATGACTTTCTGTTTCCAAACTTTTGCAGCAGCTCTTCTCTGTCTGCTCGCTCTTGTCTCCTGCGCTCCAACCGGGCAGAGTCAGCAGGACGCATGCGCAGATGCAAAGCGCAGCTCTCTGGAGCTGAATCGTCTGGCCAGGAATGCATCACTTGAGGTACGATTAGTTTATCTATTAATTCATTTGAAACATTTATTCATGTTAACTTATTTTTTTCTCTGTTATTTGTAATTTAACATCTTTTTACATTATATATTTTTTTTTTCAAATTATCTGTAAAAGTGTTTATTTATCTTTTTAACCCTGTGATGCATAGTGGTCACTACAGTGGACACATATTTCAAAGTTATTTACTCCTAAATTCAATGGTTCTGTGTTAGAATATCTTTATTCTTCTTAGGGACTGAAAAAATGTTTACAATTTTTTTTCCAAACATATATGTATTTTTAAAAATGTTATAGACAAACATCTGAGGGTGAAAAAGCATATAAACTATACATTTTTAAGTGTTAAAATGGATGAAAGAGGGTTAAAATGTTTCCCAAAGCATTTAAAAAAGATTATCCATGAAATTACCAAAAAAAAAAGTCAAACAAAAAGATAAGTCATATTTACATTAATTTCACACTTTCTTATATTGAATGCTCAGTTACAAATATTTGAAATAAAAAATTCATGCCTCAATACAAATAAAAACACTCAAGGGAAAAATCCTGACACTGACTTTCATAATTCATGCATCAGAGGGTTCAAACAACTCCTAAATTTGCATTTGCTGTCTTTATTTTTTTTTACGAATGCACTCTTAACACTGAGCATCTTCTCCAAAGGCACGAAAACATGACAAATCTGTGTCAAATTTCACAACTTCCCTGGCTTGGATGGAGGCAAAAGACATGTGCAACCCTGAGGCCCTGAGGCAGGCGTCTCCAGTAAGTCATAAAACCCACATTTCTTCAAGGACTTGATTTTTTTTTTCATTCATGAAAGGCCTGTGAAGTAGGTTCCTGTGATTTCTAAGCGTCTCTTTTCTTTCCTCAGATATGCACCGTGAAGATGCTTGAGGTCCTGAAGAGCTACAACTCTTATGTAGAGCACATTTACAGAATCCCAAGCTGCTCAAAGTACGCCAAAATTGTGAGACCAGCTCTGCACAACTTTCTCAGAGATATGAGCAAATGTGTGACCAATCACCACCAGGTAACCTCACTTATTCACTCACATGAACAATCCAAAAGACTCCGACATGCTGTGTCAAGTCTTCACCTATCAGCTCCAGAAGCCTCATAGCTCTGATTTCAGTTTAACAGAAGTTTTATTTGAACTTTCTCTGATTGTAGGAGCCTGAAATCATCTCAGAGGACACTCAGATTACCACTGCCTGGCCGGACACTTCCTTCTGTCACTACACCTTGGACAGACTCTTCTCCTTCTCCATCATCAGCGCTCGAGTCTTCGCTGTTGGAGATCCAGCTCTACACTCAGCTGGCTCAGCTCAGAGGTGCGCATAGAGCACAAATGCAGAAATGAACAAAACTCCTTTGTTTGATCATATTGATCAAAGTCTTGTAAAGCTTTTAGAAGCTAATGATACAAAAGGGTTTTCACTCTTCTTTATTCCATGTGTTCATGGACAGTATTTCCAGTGGAATTATACTTATCTATCTGTGTCTATCTATCTTATATTTATACAAATTATATTTATTATATGTATTTATTTTTCTTTACGTATCTTGTATGATTGTTTTTGATTGTCATCTGGATGCAAAATAAACAATGAGTCCATAACTATCTTTGTGCAGTGAGTTCCTGAGCGATTGTGTGATGAGCTGTTCCTTCCACAGAAAACAATCAGATCAAATATTTCCTCATAAAACAAAAAGTGTAAAGATTTACACGCACATATAACTTTACTTTTTCTCTCAGTGAATTCCCAAATGCTAACAAACACACACAGATGAGAGGAGGAAGCTGTAGATTCCTCAAAGAGTCCTGAGGCTCTCTGGACAACGACAGCTTCCTGCATACTTCCTCTCAGCCTCGCTCGCTCAGTTTCCCTCACAGTCTAATGATGCAATATTCAAATAAAGCTTCAAAACAAACAAAAGGAAGCTGTTGTGTGTTCAAGGGAAAAGGAAGTAATACAGTGACTGTAGAGATTCTCAAATAGTAATAGATATGATATTCAGGGCCCTGAGTTCAGTACACAGTAATTCTTTCTGATGGGGAAGTATTCAGTTTACATCTGCTGACGAGTCAGCTTCTCATTCACAGCCTTTTTTTTATCATGTATATCAAAAACTGCATGAGAGATAAGAGTTCTTCTAAGAAGTTCTTTATACGAGGGTGTACTCAAAAGCACAAACCAGGTCAAATAGGTCATCGCAGAAGATTCAAGTTAACAATTTAAGACAGCGGAGAACAAAGAAAGAGACAAGGAAGAAGACTAACAGTGAGAATCAGTATCAAATACTCAGTTTTCAACAAAAGAAATGCACAATATCCAGACAGCCATCGTCATACTTTACATGATCACAGGCTGCAATGATTCATGATATGTCATCATAACACAGACACTACAGCTGCCAAAAAGTTAGAGTTGCTTTAACGAACATGAAGAAATGTTTGATGCCAACTGCATGAGCGTAATATGACTCCAATCATTTGACAGTTTTTGAGAAACAGCAAAAGATTCAAGCTGGAAGCACCTGGGAATTTCTGACTGATTAGGCCTAACATTTAATCTTTGTTGCTTTTTCTCATTTCTGAAGTTTTTAAGTTTCAACATTAAAGGTAGAAAACTGCAGAAAAAACATTTTTCCAAAACTTTGACCAAAAAGCTGATGTAGGAAGACTGAATTAAGACAGAATCGATGTGACAGGAGACAAAGAGGAAAAAACAAAAGAGAAAACAAGGAGAAGAAGACGGGGAAAAGGAAAACAAAAGGGAAAAACACTGAGATTTTTGCTTTAAAAAACACAAATACACAAAACAAATTCAACAAAAAGGAGAGCAAACAATGAGATAAAGGAAAATAATCATCTGTGAGAAAAGGTTTTATCAGGACTGATCATTTTTGAAAATGCCACTTGTGTATTTTTTTATCATTAAACTAAGTGAATATACTGTGATAACTGATGTCACTGTCTCCTTTGTAAAAAACTTTGTGATAAGTCATTTCATTCATAAGAGTAAAGATGTTCATGCATCACAAACTGCACTCTCTGAAAGAGAGGTACGCTTGAACTCTAACAGCTTTTTTTTATACCATCCATCCATCCAGGATGAGGTCAAAGCATGTTTTGCACTGTTTGGTAGTTCAATCTTTTTTCTAATCCTGTCAATTGTTTATCAGTTTGTTTTGATAAATCAGTGATCGGTAAGCCAGAGTTCCTGAAGATGATGTATTATACGGGTCATTTGTAATATGAGTTATGTCTCTTCCTCATTTGATTTCAGCGTGCCGGTAACAGTGTGTTTGTTTCTGTTTTCATTCTTATGAAAACATAATTGACCTACTTGGACACGTTTCTCCTCATAACGTCACACCTTTACCGTATCTCTTTGTATGAACGGAGGAAAATTCCTGTAAATTACATCTGAATCTGCAAAGTCAGGTGTTTTATTAGGTATAAATCAAGGTCACAGGAGTGAAAAGTAGCAGTCAGTCTTTGTGGTGGAAATGTGGTGGAGTTTGTACACCACCCAGCATGCATATTGCCCTGAGAATAAAACGATTTTATTACCACCTCCAAGTCTGAACAAGACATCATAAAACAGAACAATAAAGCTCCATTTTGACCTGTATTCCCCCTCAACTTCAGACAAGAACTGCAACTAATATCACAGAACTGAACTTATTTGTTGCCATACTGATGCAGTGCAAAAAAATTTGCTTTTTGCATTTAGTTCTCACACTTCTCAGCTCTTACAAATATTAAGTTTTCATTATCACCATTTAAAACACTTGTTAACTCCCATAACAGGTAGTTTTTTTTGGCAAACATTGAGTTTATGGCAGGTTATTGGCTTTACAGAGGTGACTAACAACTTTCAAAGGACCAATAGGTAAGGTAAACATATAAAAGTTAAACAGAAGTACACTTTTGCTGCTGCACTCTGTGGGATATTTATGAGTATTTATAGTGTCCATGTGGACACAAAGTATCCGGCCAATTGGAAAAAGCAGTAAGTTTGAGATATTTGGCCATGGTGGCTAAATTTGGTGAGTAAGTCTCGCAAGAAAATTTTAAGTTCCTTAAATATCTCGGTCTGTAGTTGATGAATCTGTGATAATTTAACAAACGTTTCCATTTTCTAATAAAGTGAATGGTGATCATCAGCTGTTGTACTGTGTGATAAGGACTGTTTCTGTCTAAGCTGAAAATTTCTACCAGAATGTGTGAACAGCTATATTTAATAACAAAGGAGCATGTTGAGACTTGTTTAAGACAACAGTAAAGCCTGTGGCACAAAGGGGAACCAAAGTCACCCTTTTTTGAAGGATATGAAAACAAAAAGGAAAGACTGTGGCTAAACACACGACAGAAGAACTTCCCAATTATGGTTTCTATCCGCTTTTGCATTGACCACTTAATGCCAACAGTTTTCTGAACTTACATAATTCTTTTTTGTGGTGCACCTCAAAAGTAACATATGTGGACATTTCAGCCCAAAGATGCTTGAAATATTGTTTTCTGTTTAAACAAGACTTTTGTGAGCGCTTGACCCCTGGAGTTAACATCATACACAGGTTTCTCGGAAGTGTGGAGAAATGAGACTGTACCGTTCATTTACTGTAAAACAAAAAACATGGTTGTCTTATGTATAGAATATGAATAAAATATTTTCTCCTCCTTATGACATGATTGGGATTCACAACTGTTAAGTATGGTTTATTTTTTTAATGTGATATGTTTGGAAGACTTTGATGAATAAAGTTTTGAAAATATAGACTTTAAACTTCATCTTTGAAGAATAAATGACATTTTAACAGTCTTTTCTTTGAAAAAAATGAAACATGCTCTTTTTACAAAGGTATTCCATCCATTAAAGTACTATTATTATCATACAAGAAGATTTAGGAGAATCCACACTGGATAATAAAGAGATCAACAAATGTATTCATCAGTCATGAGGCTGACTGTTTTAATATAACTGTAGAATAAAAACTTTAATATATAAATGGTTTCTGTATATACCAAACTTACTTGTTACATTTTTAAACCATCTTAACATATTTTATAAGGGGAAGAATTTACTCTTTTTAAATTCTCATTTAAAATTCAATGTTTAGCTACCTGTTTTTTGCTTTGTTTTTTGATATTTTAATACTTAATTGTGCCAGTCAACATCCTAAGAGCATAGACTACACTGATATATATATATATTTATTTATTTATTTATTTATTTGCATAACTTATTTAAAAAACAAAACAAACAAACACACAAACAAGCAAAAACCTGCTCATTCAGGTCCTCAGGTCCAGAAAATGAGTTGCCTGTGCGTTTTCAATTACAATGCTTTTATATCAGAATCACTGAATATCTATTTATGCACAAAGGAAAAAATAATTCAACATTTTGATATCACTTCATCAACTTTAATTCACATGGCAACACCCTTTGTGTTTTTAAAATTAGATGGCAAATCATATATAAAATAAAGATTTTAGAGTAGAGACTAATGCACAGCAGTAAAGGGACATAATTCAAAGCATTTAAAAGGTGACAAATGAGCTAAATTACTTAAACTAGATATGAGATTATCAATAAATTAGCAGAAAGGTGAGATTGAGAGTTAAAGAGAAATGAGGCTACCAAGTTTTGTGAGAAACTTTTTGGTGGCTGCTTTTTTTTCTTGGTTATGTAGAATGCAGGTGTCTGTTGGGGTTAAAATGTGCAAATAAATTCCTTATTATCTGCAGGCTGGCAGGTGAAACTTTAAAAAGTACAGGTTTAAAATGAACTCTTTGTGTTATATGACAGTGCTGAGGTCATGAGAATTTACTGTTACATAAACATAAAGTTATGAAAAGTTGTAACAGATAATGGAGGTGCGTGGGGGTCTAGGGACTTTTCAGGGACGACAGTAAATCTCGACCAACTCGTCCTGTGCCTTCCCACCTGTCTCTCACCTGTCCGTCCCTCACCTGCCGTTGATCAGGAGACCCGCTGACGTTATGACTGCGAGGAACCAGCCAAACCTCAACGAGGCGGGGTTAAAGAAAAAACAAGGAATTTCCTGGTGAGCCACTTCAACACAGGAAGGTAAAGTTCGCTCCGTCAGAATGTCAAGTTTTAAATGTAAAATGCAGCGTGAAGGGGGCGTTTTTTATTACAGTTAAACACAGACTTTGAACCACATCAGCGTTAACGTACCTGTGTGACCGTTACATCAGGATAACTGTAACTTTAACCTGTGGACACCAACTCAACTGTTAGCTCGCCTCTGGACTTTTATCGTTGTTGAAACTTAACTTTAAGCTTGAGTTAAAAACCTTTTCCACTTTGTGAACAGAAATGATAAGTTCTTATGTTAACTGTTTCACATTTCAACTTTAATTCAATTTAAAGAAGCTTTTTTCGCCGGTTAGTGTCTGACCGTTGCAGTTAGCTGTAATGTTAGCCGAGTGTTGATGGGGAGTAGGAAGAAGCGCTTGTTTAGTCACATGAAGCAGCTCGGCCGGGCGGAGTCAGTTTGCTTTTACGAGTAACTTAAACTAATTTGTAAAATTATCTGTAAAAAGTCAACAAATTGGTACACCCTCTAAATGTAGGCTTATTTAGCAAAATATAAAGGTAAATCTTCTATTTTTTCACATGACAAATATAGGCTACTTCAACAAATATTTCTAAGGGCTAAAGACTAACTTTTTTTTCTCAAACCAAAAAGTGAAAAGGAACCTGAAAAATAAAGTGTTAAAATAATAGTACTCATGAAAAATCCTTTCATCAAAGAGGTTGTGATACGTGATATTGTGACACTATAATGAAGTTTATTGTGTTTTTAAAGGGACTGTGGGGACTTTCTAAGTGATCTTGAAAAAGTGTCATCTTTAGATACAGTACAGGCCAAAAGTTTGGACACATCTTCTCATTCAATTTGAGTTTTCTTTATTTTTATGTCTGTTTACTGGACTAACTGAATTAATTTCTTAAAGTAATGATTGCCACTCGTTTTTCTTCAGTTAAATTTTAACAGTTCTCCAATAGGGCTGCTGGCTGTGTATTAATCTGACTTCTGCACAACATGGTCCCAACCCCATTGATAAAGCCAGAAATTCCACTAATTAACCCTGATCAGGCACAGCTGTGAAGGGAAAACCATTTCAGGTGACGACCTCTTGAAGAGTGTCAAAAGTATACAACGCAGTAATCAGAGTAAAGGGTGACTATTTTGAAGAAACTAGGATATAAAACATGTTTTCAGTTATTTCACCTTTTTATGCACATAACTCCACGTGTTCATTCAAAGGTTTTGATGCCTTTGGTGAGAATCTACAATGTAAATAGCCATGAAAGTAAAGAAAACGCATTGAATGAGAAAGTGTGTCCAAAACTTTTGGCCTGTACCGCATGTGCATGATCATAGTCCCCAATTTAAAATGAGATTATAAGCACCAAAAAAGGCTATCTACATGCCAATTCCTAGCTTCCCAATCAGGTCGGACTGAGGCGGGTTAATTTACGGCAAGTGGAAGTCTCTATGACAACACTATGCTGGTTGACGAAGTTAAGCAGTGAGAAGAGAGATCTGTGTTTTCTCCTACTAAAAACTATCCCTGTGATTTATTTAGTAGTAACAGTGGACACCTGAGCTGGACTGTCTGACAGAAAAGGGACAGAAGAGCAGGAGAAAACTCAACAGGAGAGTGATAGAACATGAACTAGAGGCTAAAACACGGGTTAAACGGTTTGTGACAATGTTCTTTGCGACCCGCGTGCAGCAGTTGTCTGAGAGTCTATCAAAAAATGAAGAGCCAGGTCACGTTTGCTCTGCTTGGTGGGGTTGGAGTTGGTAGATGAGCACTGGTAGGACATAACCTGGATACACTAATGTTACATGTTATACACACGTCTCAAAGTACCAGGCTGTGAGTTGCACTAGATTTATAGCCAGTGCTACAAACTAAGTTTACAAAGTTTGCTTGTTGTCACATTTCAGACAGTAACTGTTGCTACCTTGAATCCTGCAAAGAGTTGTCTTGAACAACGAAAAGTAGTGTTTAAAAGATCCACCTTCCATTACTTTACTTCTAAGCAAACCCATGCCTCAGTAAGAGTTTCAACTTTACGACAGTGGGTGAAAATGCTCATGGGAAACAGAGTGCTTGTCCTCAAAAAGCTTTTCCAGATGGTCTGCACAGCATCTTTAAATTATTACTGAAACCACTTTTAATATTTACAGTACTTAATAGCTTTTGAAATATGTGTACTTAAGCATTTAAAAAAACAGTTGCAAGTCTGATACAAAATACAGCTGTGAGGATGATTTTAAATTAGTTTGCTCTTTTCTGTGTTGCAGATGAATGTGGGCGTAGCTCACAGCGAGGTGAACCCCAACACCAGGGTGATGAACAGCAGAGGAATATGGCTGACGTACCTGTTGCTCACTGTGGTGTTGCACATTGTCCTTCTCAGCATTCCTTTTTTCACTGTGCCACTTGTCTGGACTCTCACCAACGTCATCCACAACCTGGTCAGTTAGAGTCATCTTCTTTATTACCTCTGATTCAAATGGGATCACAATCATTGATCACAGGATCAGTTTACTTTTACACCTGTTTTAAATGTCAAACTGGTATTTTAACCTGTTGTTGTTGTGTGCAGGTGATGTACCTGTTTCTACACACTGTGAAGGGAACACCCTTTGAGACACCAGATCAAGGCAAAGCTCGCCTGCTCACACATTGGGAACAGATGGACTACGGAGTTCAGTTCACATCATCCCGCAAATTCCTCACCATCTCACCAATTGTCCTGTGAGTATGCTAACGGCATGTATAGATAAGTACCTGCTCCAACTTCAGCACGATTGTTTGCATATTCATTTCTAGTTTGATGAAAATCACCTTTTAAGAGATCCTTTAAAAGTATCATTGGATACTTAAAGACTCATTTGCCACCATTATGCAGATTTTATGCAGTCAATGATGTAGATTTACAAATGGGAATCCTTGATATGAAAGAACACAACATTATCAGTCATGGTGGTTAAGGCTCAGTTCAAAGTTGATTGCACATGGCATTTGTTTGCAACTTTATACCCCACATGACTTTTGCAGCGTGAACACAAACGAACCAAGTGACAAGTGCAACAGTTGTATAGTTTCTGCACAAAGTGAACAAACTGAACCATTATTACAGTGTGCTCCTTTTTGCCTTTTTTAAGTTCTGATATGATAATCTTTCTGAGTTTGTATCATCTCTCTTTTATCTCAAGCACCAAGCTATGTTAAGTTCTGGATTCTGATTGGTTAAAACAGTAACTTCCTGAACCTGCTGGTTATGAAACAGAGTTAAATGTGCTGATGCTTCTAGAGATCTACAAAAGCAATCGTGCCTTGATACTTGCATTATAATGTCTATCAGCGTTGCCAATGTCATTCAAGGTTATTCAAAAAGATTTACACCACATAGACCAAAGGTGCATTTATACTTTCCAAAACATAGGGGGAAAAAAATTAGAAAAAGGGTTTTATAACTTGGATACTTACAAATGTGCTTTTATGTAAGTCGGATGAGATAAGCAAACTTGTCAGATCAACAAATCTGATGGAGAAACAAAAGCATGAAGTGATAAATAGCAACAAAACTTTTAACCCATAAACCTTCTGCTGAAGTTTTTTTTTAACACATTAACTCCAGAGATCTGTCAAAAATACTTCGAAAGCAACATCTTTGTCTTGCAAACTCACTTTTTAACATGGCTTAGAGATCTGTTTTTGAGATATTGATTCTGACTTGTCAATGTTGCCTCTCTTTTCCTCACTTCTCTGCAGGTATATTCTCGCCAGTTTCTACACAAAATACGACCCCACACATTTTGTAGTCAACACCAGCTCCCTGCTCAGTGTCCTCCTCCCAAAGTTGCCTCAGTTTCACGGAGTACGAATATTTGGGATCAATAAATACTGACAGAACTTTCTGAACACTGGATTTTAACCACCAACACTGGACTTGTGTTTTCTGCTTCTGAAGAACATCTACTGTTTGAATGGGACCTTTTGGGTTCGTCTTCTCTGTACAGACTGTGTGGAGTAATATAGAAAAGGCTGCAGTTTGTGCTGCTTGTTGCAGCCAGAAAAAAGTGAATGCACTGCTGCTGTTTCATGACAGTGATTTTTCTTTATTCCTTAAGTTTATTTGTTACAGCTTTAAAATGTTCATCATTTTTAAAACATCTCTGACTATTAAGTTTTCCTATTCCAAACTGCACTGGCTGCAGGTCTGTAAAACTCACTGGGTGTTGCCATGGATGTACGTGAATTATTGTGGCAGCTTATTTTATGTTCTTTGACAAGCTCTCTTTTTCTCTTCGTTTACTATGAAGGATTTGCATTGCAGCATGCCTACAGTAAACACTGCAGTCTTTATTTTGCTATGATACACATAATTTCATGTTACTTGCTGTTTGCTATGAAAGCTGGATTTCTTGTCCTGTTTATAAAATGAGCTCTAGGAGCAACAGGTGTATTTGGGTTGTCTTGCCTTTTTGCACGAGCTGTTGGTTCCTGTAAGTGTTTAGGTTTCTTGGATTGAATCGATCAGATATGTGTCAGGTTTTAGGCTGTGGGAAACTCCTGCCACTTTACATAAAGCTTCAATGGAGGAGCCATCGCTGACTGTGTTTGCAAAATGCTCGTACATCTAAAGGGTTTCCCCCTTCTCTGTGAGCGCCAAAGTCCAGTTTGCATTGCACAGAGGCTTCCTGCTGGTGTAGCCTGTTCAGAGGAAATAAGTGAGAGGAATGCAGCCTCATGCTAACGTGATTTTGGGTAACATGCAAATAGTGTGTGTGGTTTTACAGCTGATTCATACACAGTCAGTGTAATCGAGGATAGTAATTTGAAAACCACGTATCAGGGGTGTTCCCTGGCCTTATAAACGCCACTAATGTAAAGAAGCTGGTGGCCGAGGGCAGCCGCTCTAAATGTCATCAGATATATCTCTTTAAAGGTAAAGGGTGGGAGAGAACCACGGCTACAACATCCTATTTCTCCAATACACACGGGAAAAGTACCTGATGTAAGATAACACTATCTCACTTTTGCAGCAAGTTTCATCATCAGCTGCAGTTTTTTCCCAGTTCCACTTTTGAAATAATATGACTTCAGTGAAATTCAAAGAAAGCAGGGGCAGTTCATGATATATGTCCAATAAAAATACTCACCACAGAGAAGTGATTCATACAACCATAAGCTCATCTGAAATATATGTTTTTCTGATTGTAATTCAGCACAACAACCAGGTGATGGCTGAAAGCTGTTTGCTAACTACGAAGAAGAAGAAGAAGAAAGCATTGGTGCAGGTGCAGCTCTAAAAATGAGAATATGAGGAAGAAATATCCAAAATTTTAACATTCCATATTTTATTTTGATTATGGCTTTTACCTCTTATTAAAAGAACACCTACACCTTAAATTACAGTTGTTATTATTGCGTGAGATCAGTAAAAAAGGTTGTTACTAAATCTACCATTTCTAAAGAGTGTGTGATCAGCCTGTAGAAAAGCCTGCGTCCTTGTGGTCATGTGAACATGCACTAAACGAGACTGAGGGACACAGTAGAAGAGTGACGTGGTCAGCTGGTGAAACTGATAACTATCAATTAGTGAAACCAATTTTTTCATCAAAAAAATATGATAGTCACTCTGTTACTCTAAATATGACTTTAGCAAACTACACATTCAAACAAAAATCTTACATGTTTTAACATGTTCAAAGCACATTTTTGATGCCAACTGCTTGTTGACTTTTTGTTTCTGTAGTGTTAAATCCACCAGGATATGCAAGCTTTTCATTTAAACTATATGTTTAATGCTTAAATACAATAGTTGTGGTTGTTGACCATTAATTTTCTAACGCACTGACAAAAAACAGGGAAAAAGAGCTCATAATATTTTTTTAAATGACAAATCACTGTTATTTACTTCTGTTCTTGAATAGAAAAATGTGTTTTCAAGGTTGTTACTTCTCATAAATTTCTGACTTCTTCGATAATTTCAGTTTCTGGCTCAAATTAGGGATAAAAACTTAAAATCAGTTTGAAACTCTTCTCTCTTGTTCAAATTGGAGAAATCTCTGGAAAACAAAGAGAGTTTATACACTTCATAATGCTGGTTGATAGTATTCTAATCTATTGAGCTGTGCCGAGTTTTCTTTTCTGTAAATCTGCTACACCATCTTTTTAACTACTGCACAGACTTTTGGTTGACTTAAATAATTAAAATCAATTTTGTTATTTTTTAGAACTTAATCATCACGTTTGCACCTAGTAGTAGTAAAATGAATCAGATGATGAAAACCTGAGCGATAGTGAATTTGAAAGTAGCAGAAGATGAATTAGTCTTGGGCTTTCTGATGAATTTTCATCAAAGTTATTAATTGGATAAATTTTTGTACACCACCAATAAAAGTATCACCTTTGGTTAGGGACTGGTTATGGACACAATGATTCATATGCAGGCATAACTCATACTTTTTTATTCAAAATATTTTCAGACACTTCCACTGATCCATGTCAGTTCAAATAAAAACACTGAAAAAACAGACTCCTCCCCCGAGCAGAAAGCAGAAATAAAACCTCACACTGAGTCACGCTGCTGTTCAGAGGGAAGAACTTTCACATAATGTGCTGCAGGGATGTATGTTCTCAGTGCAGTGTGTAACACAAAGTTTGTAAAAACTAAAATGTCAGTGACAAAGTACAGCTAGAAACAGCACAAACATCAACACACAGTTAACTTTTCTATTGCTTGACCCCCCCAGTGTGTTTCACTGAATTTGTAACAGAAGACCTTGTTCCCTAAAAAAGAAGACGACGCCTGGTGCTAGTGCATGTTCTTTGACACAACACTTTTTGGGCGACATCACTCAGTGACCACACAGTCAGTGTTTTGTAGTTGTAAGGCAGATCATGCACTGACTCTCGCGACTGAAAATGAAAATCCAGGCTTTTCCATCCCCCCACAGAAAACACTCAAAAAGAGGTGCACGTCCACCGGGGACTGCTCTATGGCGCCACCCTTTCAAATGCAGCAAGTGTTTTTGTTTTAGTTTTTCTTCCATCACTGTGCTGTCTCACTCTGGTTTCATCAGAGGCTTAAAATCCCCTTCTTCCTCATCGTCTGTGTCGAAAAACTCGTCCTCAAAAAAGGATCCTCCAAAGCCATACTCCTGTGCATGGACGGACACTTCGTTTGACATCAAGTGAGGCGAGCCTTCTACAAAATCAGCAAACCTGTGGATCAAAAAAGACCATCAAAAATATACTTTGATTGACTGTTACATGGCTGTAAAAACATTAATTTACAAAATTATAGACAATGGTAGACTCATTAGGAAAAAAATCAGTTTTTGCACAGTCCCTTCAGTGATCATGTATGTTAAACGAGTTAAACACCAAGTAAAACAACCTAAACATCCTGCACCTTTTTGGGGACTGAAGTCTGGACACAGTCTTCCAGGGGCTGGACTCAGGGCTGGTGCAGTACTTCCTCAGCTCCTCCAGGGCGCGTCGCGTCTCCTCCTCTCCCTGCCTCTGATACTCCTCCTCGGTCAGGAGCCGACGAGGCTCTGGCTTCCAGCGAACAAACCGTTTCATTTTCCTGCATGAAACATAAAACAAATGACATTTTATTTATTTACAGTGGTGGCTAAATTATTCAGAGCACCTGAGAGATCTGAAACCTTTTTTAGACTCCAAATCCTCCAGTTCTTGCAGCTGTCACGTCTCCTGTATAGTGTCAATATGTTGGGTGCAGCACGTCAACCTGCCTCTCTTCTTACCCTGATGCGCCCATCACTCTGGAACAGGGTAAATCTGGACTCATCAGACCACATGACCTTCCAGTCCTCCAGAGTCCAATCTTTATGCTCCCTCGCAAACTGATTTTTTTTTTTTCCAGTTAGCCTCACTGATTAGTGGTTTTCTTCAGACTACACAGCTGTTCAATCCCAATCCTCTGAGTTAAGTTCATATTGTGCATGTGGAAATGCTCTACTATTGTTTTTGGTCAATTTGATTTGGCCAAATAGTTAAGTAATAAACAATCACAATCATCCAGGATTTTTTTTTTACCACATTTCCTCCTGGAAGATGATGGTTCCCCACCATCCTTCCACTTTTTAAGAATGGGTTGGACAGTTCTCAACCCAATGTTAGTAGTTTCTGCAATCTCCTTCAATGTTTTCTCTGCTTGATGCATGCCAAAGATTTGACCCTTCTCAAACAGACTAACATCTTTTCCACAACCACAGGATGTGTCTTTCACCATGGTTGTTTCATAAATGACAAGTTACTCATTGCATCGGCTGCGGTTAAATAACTTGTTGCCAGGTGAAAGATAATCACTCATGCAGTAATTATCCAATTGAAGACTTATATCTATTTGCTTAGTTAAATCTAGGTGGGGACTCTTCTTTTTTTATGACCAGTCAGTGTATTTCCTGGGAGCTTCAACACTGATGTTATCCCATTCCTGCTGCAGCTCCAACCAAATACTTTCCTTTGGATGTTCAACAAATCTGTCAGTTTGTTTTCCAACTGACAAAAATTTACTGCATGGATTTTAGGTGCAGACTTGCAGCAGCCAGTCTATCATTTTCCACGTTCCTCTCTGTGAGGATAATGAGCCAAAGCTCCTTATGATGGCTCCAATCTATGGTGTATAGAGGATGATAACAACAATACCCATTTAGATATTTCAATCGTTTTGTGGGTACTTTGAAAGCTTAAGAAAACGGTTGAAAACTCTTAAATACGACAAATGTTCTGATAATCTGGCTGCCACTGAATTTGGTTTATTTTACAGGTGCATGCAAATTACATCGTAGAAATTCTGCTTGTATCTTCTCATATGGACATTATAGCTATAAAGAGTTTCCAGCTACTGTCTCCAGTTATGCTCTAATAGGTGTGAAGAAAAACATAAATATATAGACTACCAAAATAACACATGCAAAAAGTCGCTGTCATACAAAAAGTCATTACATAACAACACAGAACATGTCAACACAGCATGTTTGTCACTGCTTTAAATTAAGTGCTTGAGGGCAGTCCAGTTCTTAGAAATGTATTCAAGAAGAGTGAACAGATATCATGCATGGCTTTCCAATGAGTAAATGTTTCTGAAAATAGGAAGAATAAAGGTTTAAATAGTCTTAAAATGAATTAGAAAAGTTAGAAAAAGCGTGACAGGTTGTTTCCTCTTTCAAAAGTCACAGGAGCCAAACATAGACAAACTGTTTGAGAGTATATTTTCAATACATTGAATCACTGTCCTATTGCGCCACCTTCTGTCCACATTGCAAACACCCACCTCCATGCAGCCACTGCCAGAGTGACTGGGTACGCCAGGTATTTGGAGGAAACCACTGCTATGATGATGGCAAAGGCAACCTGTTGAATTTGAATCCCTAAATAAATCAGGAGCAGACCAAAGATCTGCAGCGTCCACGATAAGATGTTGATGCTCTTCTCGTTCACCAGAGGACCGTAAAGGTAACACACGGCAAAACTGATGAATCCTACCACGCCAACGTATCCTGACAAACACAACAGCAGAAATATTTTATTAACATTAAACAGTGTAGGTGAAATGAATTTTTCAAAAAAGTACCATTATAAAGGTTGGTACCTAGAACCATGTGCCAGTGCTCCTTCACAATCATGTGGAGGTTCCTGAAGACAAGCTGGATGGCGTACAATGAAAACGACCAGCCGCCAACAATCAGCACATAGAAAGGGCTTTTCTGCAAAAGAGGCTAAGTGTTACTGACAAGCTTCATTCTAAGTCATAGATATCAGAAGAGAAATAATCACCTCACCTTTGGTAAAAAGCGTGACAGAACGAAGAAGAGGATGATGAGAGAAGCAATCATGCCTGTGCTCATACCAGCTGAGTAGAAGAACAGTTGACTCCTACATGTGGAGAGAAGGTGGTCAGCTAAATAAAGTGATAGCTTCTTTCAGATACTGAAAAAAATGTAGAAAAGTTACCTGCTGAGCAAGTCTGCGAAGAGAAACAACATCATCCCAGCCAGAAATACCACAAACAGGTAGATGTCAAATTCTGCAAGGAAGACAGAGTCACTATAGTAAACTAAAATATCTCCTGAAGAGGTGAAAACTATACCAATGGGCTTGATTTTCACTTACTACGCAGCGGCTTGACAGTGTACAGACTTTTGTCGGCTGGGGTGATCTTAAAGCACGTCTTCTTGCTGAAGAGGTTGATGTTGATTGTGGTTTCATTATGCCGCTCACGTAACAAGCCCTGAAACCAGCCCCACATACTGAAGCGATCCAGGTCCTGCAGCTTTTCCTCACCTTCCACGGTGTCCACCTTGAACACAGCGGAGCTCCACACTCTGATCTGTCAGAAAACAACAATAATTAATGACAAAAGTCTCTGAGATTGGCAGTAGAGAGATGAAGGATATAACTCTCCTAAAGAGCAATTCAAATTTATATCAGATTTAATACTATGGTTGTTTTCCACATAACAGTCATGTTAACTTAGCAAATCAACAACAAGATAAGGTAGAGGTTGTCAGTAACTGGTAACTTACCTGAATTCTGGTCCATGTTTGCCTCCAGGTGGGCATGACTGAGTTTTTGTAACAGAACCTATTGGAGCCTGACATGACAAAGTCCTGTCCATCCTGGAGGTCAATTATATCTTGTGTGTTACCTGAATTTGACAAGATGACGTGTTAGCAAAGGAATTTTGTGATATACATCATAGTTACTTTTGTCAGGAAGTTACAGACAGACAACGGTGACTACAATATCAATCCCAATGGAAGATTGAAGACTGCATTAGTCTGCCACTACTCCGTCAGTCAACAGAGCTAGCCTACAAACAGATTTCAAACAGAAATTCACCATTATTCCATTATTAATTGTTTTTCATTTTTTCCCCTACATTTTATAATGCAACTGAATGCAGGTAAGGCGCTGCCCAAGTATAGATGATGCATGCATGGACTCTTATTTCTCAGGTGACCATTCGTCATCTTTTGCCCGGACATGTCCTCCTTTTGGTTATGCAATTACATCCAGGAGATTTCAGTAAGTTCCCTAAATTGTCCAAGTTTTGCTCAGCTTGTTCTCCGGACCATTCATATTTTTAATGAAGAGCTGCACTGGCATGACTGACTTCTTTTTTTCTTTTGTTTACCAAAGCACACTGAAGAATACCTCTATTTTTTTTTCTTGTAACTATGATTTTTGTGGAAAGAGCCCTATTTATATTTTTGCACAGGAGAAATGAATTTTTGAGCAATGGGCTTTTTATTTAAGCATGTTGTGAGGCTTTACTAATGTTTATGTTATGTTGAAAATTTTTCACTTCAACCAGAAAAGGAATGGATTAAATAAATGTATGGTTTATAAAGCTACTTAATTGAGTATCTCTGAGTATTTGGCAGTATCTCCAAGAGACCAGGTAGGGTGTCCTCTTTTAGCGATTTCAGAATATGGGCTCTTCAAACATTTCAATGAAGAATACTGTGCTTTTATATCTGGGTAGCAAACATAACTGCACTAAATTTGACATCAAGCCAGTACTTTGGACACAGCATGAGAAGTAACCAGATGTTGCTCCAGCCCTTGCTGTTCTTTACAGGCAACAAATGAGTTAAAGATTTTTTATTTTTCACTCATGTATTGAAAAATCAGTTCAATATTAGAAGTAAACCACGTTTCTGTCTGTCTGACTCATCAGTGTTATGATGTTATGATGTGTGAGTCACTAACTGCCTGAGGGCGGGGCGGACTTATGAACCCAGCAGTGCAGAAATATGTAGAATTCGAAACAAATAAAATAATTGATCGATTATGATCCAATTTCTTCCTTCTACATATCCAGGAAAAAAAGATAAGATTTTAGACTCGGGTTACAATATTAAGGGGGTGAATTCGGAGCTAAAGAAACTTCTAAAACAGTTTGAAATACCAAACAAACACAAGCTAGCACGAGTTAGCGCACATGCTCCTTGCTTTTGTATCTATTACATCACTAGAAGTCTCCATAGTTGGTACGTAAAACTTCTCCTTACCCGTTTTCTGATGTGAGTTAAGAGGTAGGCAGATAAGCAGCACGGTGAAAGTAAAAAATTTCACACTAGTTGAAATTAAACCGTTTGTCAGTTTCATGCATCCCGCCATGATGAAAGCACCATCGTCCCTCCCTCTGACTTAGCCCCGCCCCTTCCTCCCCGAGCAACTCCACTGAGTGACAGTCAGTCCAGCCAATCATAGAGTCACATCCGATGACGTCACCATCATGGAGATCATCTATGATTAGCACCATGGAAACAGCTGCCGCGCTGGAGTTTATTACACAGACCATAAACAGTTGATATAATACACGTAGAAGGAAGCGGCATTTAAAATAATGCATTTTTATACACATGGTCAATTTTTTAAAAAGATCTGCTGTTGTGGAGAGGAACTGAAACTATTTGCCATGTTTTTGTTGTTTTTTTGTGTGTTTCATTGTACATTTCTCTAATGTACAGACCAGTTGCAAAGTTGAAATAATTGACAAATATGTCCTGTTTTTTATGATAGTGGAAACATAAACTGTCAAAAGATAGACCTCTTGAATTTACTTATTCTACATGGGAAATATTAGTTCACAAGTGTTAAAGGATTCAGAAATTACCAAAGATAAAACCATTTAGGAAAGAAATATGATATTATATGATCCTGCTTAGAAGAATTAAAGACAAAAGAGCAAAAAAACTCTGGACATTATGGATACCCTAAATATGTTTAATGAATTTAAAGATGTCCATGTGTACATCTATATTCATAAGTATATATAAAGTGTAAAAATATATAAACAAAGGTGATGTAAATGTCTGAATACATGTTCGTATGTGTATCACAAAACTCAAATAGGGGAAAAAATACATAAATGTATAAATGTATGATATATAGAGCTATGGTCACAACTAATTTTTCCGATTCCGATTTTAGAAAAAAATATTGTTTTTAAATTTATTTGTTTGAGAATATGAGCCATCAAAATACACTGAAAATGTCTGGGTGTAGCCAAAGTTTGGATTTCCTGCATTTTAAGAACCTTAATCAGAGAGGACTTTTATTAATGNCTCCTGTGCATGGACGGACACTTCGTTTGACATCAAGTGAGGCGAGCCTTCTACAAAATCAGCAAACCTGTGGATCAAAAAAGACCATCAAAAATATACTTTGATTGACTGTTACATGGCTGTAAAAACATTAATTTACAAAATTATAGACAATGGTAGACTCATTAGGAAAAAAATCAGTTTTTGCACAGTCCCTTCAGTGATCATGTATGTTAAACGAGTTAAACACCAAGTAAAACAACCTAAACATCCTGCACCTTTTTGGGGACTGAAGTCTGGACACAGTCTTCCATGGGCTGGACTCAGGGCTGGTGCAGTACTTCCTCAGCTCCTCCAGGGCGCGTCGCGTCTCCTCCTCTCCCTGCCTCTGATACTCCTCCTCGGTCAGGAGCCGACGAGGCTCTGGCTTCCAGCGAACAAACCGTTTCATTTTCCTGCATGAAACATAAAACAAATGACATTTTATTTATTTACAGTGGTGGCTAAATTATTCAGAACACCTGAGAGATATGAAACCTTTTTTAGACTCCAAATCCTCCAGTTCTTGCAGCTGTCACGTCTCCTGTATAGTGTCAATATGTTGGGTGCAGCACTTCAACCTGCCTCTCTTCTTACCCTGATGCGCCCATCACTCTGGAACAGGGTAAATCTGGACTCATCAGACCACATGACCTTCCATTCCTCCAGAGTCCAATCTTTATGCTCCCTCGCAAACTGATTTTTTTTTTTCCAATTAGCCTCACTGATTAGTGGTTTTCCTCAGACTACACAGCTGTTCAATCCCAATCCTATGAGTTAAGTTCATATTGTGCATGTGGAAACGCTCTACTATTCTTTTTGGTCAATTTGATTTGGCCAAATAGTTAAGTAATCAACGATCACAATCATCCAGGATTTATTTTTACCACATTTCCTCCTGGAAGATGATGGTTCCCCACCATCCTTCCAGTTTTTAAGAATGCGTTGGACAGTTCTCAACCCAATGTTAGTAGTTTCTGCAATCTCCTTCAATGTTTTCTCTGCTTGATGCATGCCAAAGATTTGACCCTTCTCAAACAGACTAACATCTTTTCCACAACCACAGGATGTGTCTTTCACCATGGTTGTTTCATAAATGACAAGTTACTCATTGCATCGGCTGCGGTTAAATAACTTGTTGCCAGGTGAAAGATAATCACTCATGCAGTAATTATCCAATTGAAGACTTATATCTATTTGTTTAGTTAAATCTAGGTGGGGACTCTTCTTTTTTTATGACCAGTCAGTGTATTTCCTGGGAGCTTCAACACTGATGTTATCCCATTCCTGCTGCAGCTCCAACCAAATACTTTCCTTTGAATGTTCAACAAATCTGTCAGTTTGTTTTCCAACTGACAAAAATTTACTGTATGGATTTTAGGTGCAGACTTGCAGCAGCCAGTCTACCATTTTCCACGTTCCTCTCTGTGAGGATAATGAGCCAAAGCTCTTTATGATGGCTTCAATCTATGGTGTATAGAGGATGATAACAACAATACCCTTTTAGATATTTCAATCGTTTTGTGGGTACTTTGAAAGCTTAAGAAAACGGTTGAAAACTCTTAAATACGACAAATGTTCTGATAATCTGGCTGCCACTGAATTTGGTTTATTTTACAGGTGCATGCAAATTACATCATAGAAATTCTGCTTGTATCTTCTCATATGGACATTATAGCTATAAAGAGTTTCCAGCTACTGTCTCCAGTTATGCTCTAATAGGTGTAAAGAAAAACATATATATATAGACTACCAAAATAACACATGCAAAAAGTCGCTGTCATACAAAAAGTCATTACATAACAACACAGAACATGTCAACACAGCATGTTTGTCACTGCTTTAAATTAAGTGCTTGAAGGCAGTCCATTTCTTAGAAATGTATTCAAGAAGAGTGAACAGATATCATGCATGGCTTTCCAATGAGTAAATGTTTCTGAAAATAGGAAGAATAAAGGTTTAAATAGTCTTAAAATGAATTAGAATAGTTAGAAAAAGCGTGACAGGTTGTTTCCTCTTTCAAAAGTCACAGGAGCCAAACATAGACAAACTGTTTGAGAGTATATTTTCAATACATTGAATCACTGTCCTATTGCGCCACCTTCTGTCCACATTGCAAACACCCACCTCCATGCAGCCACTGCCAGAGTGACTGGGTATGCCAGGTATTTGGAGGAAACCACTGCTATGATGATGGCAAAGGCAACCTGTTGAATTTGAATCCCTAAATAAATCAGGACCAGACCAAAGATCTGCAGCGTCCACGATAAGATGTTGATGCTCTTCTCGTTCACCAGAGGACCGTAAAGGTAACACACGGCAAAACTGATGAATCCTACCACGCCAACGTATCCTGACAAACACAACAGCAGAAATATTTTATTAACATTAAACAGTGTAGGTGAAATGAATTTTTCAAAAAACTACCATTATAAAGGTTGGTACCTAGAACCATGTGCCAGTGCTCCTTCACAATCATTTGGAGGTTCCTGAAGACAAGCTGGATGGCGTACAATGAAAATGACCAGCCGCCAACAATCAGCACATAGAAAGGGCTTTTCTGCAAAAGAGGCTAAGT
The DNA here is from genome assembly GCA_008086565.1 of Thalassoma bifasciatum. Taxonomy (NCBI): domain Eukaryota; kingdom Metazoa; phylum Chordata; class Actinopteri; order Labriformes; family Labridae; genus Thalassoma; species Thalassoma bifasciatum. The sequence goes on from RPOG01000143.1 coordinate 75,184, forward strand.
GTTACTGACAAGCTTCATTCTAAGTCATAGATATCAGAAGAGAAATAATCACCTCACCTTTGGTAAAAAGCGTGACAGAACGAAGAAGAGGATGATGAGAGAAGCAATCATGCCTGTGCTCATACCAGCTGAGTAGAAAAACAGTTGACTCCTACATGTGGAGAGAAGGTGGTCAGCTTAATAAAGTGATAGCTTCTTTCAGATACTGAAAAAAATGTAGAAAAGTTACCTGCTGAGCAAGTCTGCGAAGAGAAACAACATCATCCCAGCCAGAAATACCACAAACAGGTAGATGTCAAATTCTGCAAGGAAGACAGAGTCACTATAGTAAACTAAAATATCTCCTGAAGAGGTGAAAACTATACCAATGGGCTTGATTTTCACTTACTACGCAGCGGCTTGACAGTGTACAGACTTTTGTCGGCTGGGGTGATCTTAAAGCACGTCTTCTTGCTGAAGAGGTTGATGTTGATTGTTGTTTCATTATGCCGCTCACGTAACAAGCCCTGAAACCAGCCCCATATACTGAAGCGATCCAGGTCCTGCAGCTTTTCCTCACCTTCCACGGTGTCCACCTTGAACACAGCGGAGCTCCACACTCTGATCTGTCAGAAAACAACAATAATTAATGACAAAAGTCTCTGAGATTGGCAGTAGAGAGATGAAGGGTATAACTTCCCTAAAGCGCAATTCAAATTTATATCAGATTTAATATTGTGGTTGTTTTCCACATAACAGTCATGTTAACTTAGCAAATCAGCAAAAAGATAAGGTAGAAGTTGTCAGTAACTGGTAACTTACCTGAATTCTAGTCCATGTTTGCCTCCAGGTAGGCAAGACTGAGTTTTTGTAACAGAACCTATTGGAGCCTGACATGACATAGTCCTGTCCATCCTGGAGGTCAATTATATCTTGTGTGTTACCTGGATTTGACAAGATGACGTGTTAGCAAAGGAATTTTGTGATATACGTCATAGTTACTTTTGCCGGGAAGTTACAGACAGACAACAGGGACTACAATATCAATCCCAATGGAAGATTGAAGACTGCATTAGTCTGCCACTACTCCGTTAGTCAACAGAGCTAGCCTACAAACAGATTTCAAACAGAAATTCACCATTATTCCATTATTAATTGTTTTTCATTTTTTCCCCTACATTTTATAATGCAACTGAATGCAGGTAAGGTGCTGCCCAAGTATAGATGACGCATGCATGGACTCTTATTTCTCAGGTGACCATTCGTCATCTTTTGCCCGGACATGTCCTCCTTTTGGTTGTGCAATTACATCCAGGAGATTTCAGTAAGTTCCCTAAATTGTCCGAGATTTGCTCAGCTTGTTCTCCGGACCATTCATATTTTTAATGAAGACCTGCACTGGCATGACTGACTTCTTTTTTTCTTTAGTTTACCAAAGCACACTGAAGAATACCTCTATTTTTTTTTTCTTGTAACTCTGATTTTTGTGGGAAGAGCCCTATTTATATTTTTGCACAGGAGAAATGCATTTTTGAGCAACGGGCTTTTTATTTAAGCATGTTGTGAGGCTTTACTAATGTTTATGTTGTTGAAAATTTTTCACTTCAACCAGAAAAGGAATGGATTAAATAAATGTATGGTTTATAAAGCTACTTAATTGAGTATCTCTGAGTATTTGGCAGTATCTCCAAGAGACCAGGTAGGGTGTCCTCTTTTAGCGATTTCAGAATATGGGCTCTTTAAACATTTCAATGAAGAATACTGTGCTTTTATATCTGGGTAACAAACATAACTGCACTAAATTGGACATCAAGCCAGTACTTTGGACACAGCATGAGAAGTAACCAGATGTTGCTCCAGCCCTTGCTGTTCTTTACAGGCAACAAATGAGTTAAAGATTTTTTGTTTTTCACTCATGTATTGAAAAATCAGTTCAATATTAGAAGTAAACCACGTTTCTGTCTGACTCATCAGTGTTATGATGTTATGATGTGTGTGTCACTAACTGCCTGAGGGCGGGGCGGGCTTATGAACCCAGCAGTGCAGAAATATGTAGAATTCGAAACAAATAAAATAATCGATCGATTATGATCAAATTTCTTCCTTCTACATATCCAGGAAAAAAGATAAGATTTTAGACTCGGGTTACAATATTAAGGGGGTGAATTCGGAGCTAAAGAAATTTCTAAAACAGTTTGAAATACCAAACAAACACAAGCTAGCACGAGTTAGCGCACATGCTCCTTGCTTTTGTATCTTTTACATCACTAGAAGTCTCCATAGTTGCTACGTAAAACTTCTCCTTACCCGTTTTCTGATGTGAGTTAAGAGGTAGGCAGATAAGCAGCACGGTGAAAGTAAAAAATTTCACACTAGTTGAAATTAAACCGTTTGTCAGTTTCATGCATCCCGCCATGATGAAAGCACCATCGTCCCTCCCTCTGACTTAGCCCCGCCCCTTCCTCCTCGAGCAACTCCACTGAGTGACAGTCAGTCCAGCCAATCATAGAGTCACAGCCGATGACGTCACCATCATGGAGATCATCTATGATCAGCACCATGGAAACAGCTGCCGCGCTGGAGTTTATTACACAGACCATAAACAGTTGATATATTACACGTAGAAGGAAGCGACATTTAAAATAATGCATTTTTACACACATGGTCAATTTTTTGAAAGATTTGCTTTTGTGGAGAGGAACTGAAACTATTTTTTTTTTTTTTTTTTTAAACAAACATGGTTTCATTATATATTTCTCTAATGTACAGACCAGTTGCAAAGTTGAAATAATTGACAAATATGTCCTGTTTTTTATGATAGTGGAAACATAAACTGTCAAAAGATAGACCTCTTGAATTTACTTACTCTACATGGGAAATATTAGTTCACAAGTGTTAAAGGATTCAGAAATTACCAAAGACATTCAGGAAAGAAATATGATATTACCGTATATGATCTTGCTTTGAAGAATTAAAGACAAAAGAGCAAAAAAAACTCTGGACATTATGGATACCCTAAATATGTTTAATGAATTTAAAGATGTCCATGTGTACATCTACATTCATAAGTATATATAAAGTGTAAAAATATATAAACAAAGGTGATGTAAATGTCTGAATACATGTTCGTGTGTGTATCACAAAACTCAAATAGGGGAAAAAATACATAAATGTATGATATATAGAGCTATGGTGACAACAATTTTTTCCCTGGGATAAATAAGTATTTCTGATTCTGATTCCGATTTTAGAAAAAAACATTGTTTTTAGATTTATTTGTTTGAGAATATGAGCCATCAAAATACACTGAAAATGTCTGGGTGTAGCCAAAGTTTGGATTTCCTGCATTTTAAGAACCTTAATCCGAGAGGACTTTTATTAATGTAATGTCTGTTTTAATTGAGCTGTGTACCAAGCTTCATTGAATCCTAGAGCCCTGGTTTGACATTGGTGGAGTAAGTAAATACAAGAGGACAGATGGAGGCCGCAGAAGAATAAGCTTCTCTCATAAAAGTTTTTCATTGCATCTGAGCTATATAAATACAGGATGGGTGTGACAGCATGTGCCCATAAAAAACATTAAAGGCTTCATGGAAAAAATATGAACAAGATCTGAGGACAAAGCACAACCATAATCTTTAACCACTAGGTGGCAGCTCCATGTCTTCCTTTCACAGTAATGTGAAATGGTACTGTTACATTTTTCAGTTCAATTTAAATCACTATGGACAACAAAATCTTAAACAGGTAAAATACTTTTTTTGGAAGCTTTAAATCAAGACACTGATCCACCTTTGCAAACAAGCATGCTGTCTTTTCCAGCGGCTAACTCCAAGGGTGTAGCATTTGTTTAGGAAAAGCATTGGTTTTAGTTTATCACCCATAAATGAGAAAGTGAAATAAAAATAAATGGGTGAGATAAGAAACAGCTTTCAAATAGAAAGTATAAAAGTCAAAGTGGAAGTAACAACACCCAAGATAAAATTGATGCTATAAAAAGTATTGGCTAATTTTTCTCTGAGAGATATCCTCCCCTTGACTCATGGTCATGATTTTTTGCTTGAATTGATCACACATTTTTAGTATGACATCTCTTAAAAGCAAAAATTTCCCAAAATATCAGTTACTATAATGTATCTTGATCCAACACCCTTCAAGGGTCTTAGAGCTGGCTTTACCATATGAGCCAAACAGGCCACTTGGGGCCTTGCTCAAAGCATTTTAATTTGATTCACAGCCTTTTTCTGGTCAATATCAGAGAGGAGAGTTTTCCAGAAGTCCAGCCTGCTTGTGACAGGGGCATACATAGAGTTCTGGTAAAGAAATGAACGCCCTTTGACAATATTTTCACAACTGATAAAAGGCAGACAGGTTACATTCCGGATGTCGGGATTAAAACAGATTAGATTCAAAATCAGGGAAGACTTAATATAAATTAGGCTTTTCACTTGTTGAGCCCAGTGATATCGATGCAGTAGAGCTGCTCAGGTATGTGGGTCATTCAGGTGTTTGTTTGTGATATGCTCATGGTTTGTGGGAGGCAGTGAAATCAGCTGACAAAGTTTGCTCCATGAGGTCAGCACAGAAATGACAAAGCAAACCACCGACCAACAGAAGCAAAACCCTTTCCGCATAAAGCAGTCAAAATCCAAAGCCAAGGCAACTTTGAAACAGAGCATAAAAATGAAATCCTCTCTCAGCTTTCACTCCCACTTGTGGATTTCACCACATGACCGTAACCCAAAGCAGCAATATCTCTCTGTTCTGTCTTTTTGGTCCACTGTGGGTCAAAAACATTTGCAGTGAGGATAAGGAGGCTGGTTTTAACAAAGATATAATCTCTGGTTTTGAAGTGAAGTAAAAACAGAGCTCACCAAAAAAAAACAAAAAAAAAAAACGGTTTCCTCAGACAAACGAGGAGTCATGGTGTCTTTTGAAATTATTGCACAAGCAGAGTTATTCATACTGGTCATTGTGCAAAAGGGGAAGTGTTTGAGGAACTGTGTTGTATCTACGTGTACGGCGTGATGTTTCATTTTACTAAGGTTGTATCTCCCATAAAGTGACAGAGGATGAGAGGGTGGAATGGATATGCTTAAATTAATTTACAGTGCTTTCCAGTTGTGTTGGATATCTAACAGGTTTAAACATCAATCAAATAAAAACCAAAGGTGTGAACTTTACTACAACAATGGTGTTGCTGTTAATTTTCAGTCAGGTGATGGGATCAGTTCCCTTTGTAGTGTTACAATCACTTCCTTTATTTACCTGATCCACACTTTTGATTGTGACACTGCAGACGGTAACGTGGCCATTCAGGTCACTGGGTAGACAGCAGTCAACATTTACATTTTTTACATTAAATTCACATACCCACAAAAGCCTATATAAACATACATAATTAAAAAAGATAGAAATAATAACAATGAACAAACAATCAAATTATAGATATGAGGTGGAGGGTGGGGGGTGGGCACACACCAGATGTTGGGGGGTTGGTATATTATTTATGAGCTAAGCCATAACAATAAGATTTGGATATATACACCCTCTCAAGTGTTTCATAAAATATTCTGCCTAATCAATGGTACTTATACATTCAAACAAAGGCTGAGACTTGAACATGTTGATTATCATTCGTCAAATAAAGAAATAATGGTGTGTTCAAAAATGAAGGCACTTTAACAGCCTTTTGTCACACTCCAGACAACATGAGGAGTTCTCAGCAGTGAAAGTAGGCCTAAAAGAGACTCAAAACCCAAGCCTTAATTATGTCCCTCACATTTGAGTCAAGTCACAGAATTGTTGTTGCTTTTATCATTTGCAACATGGTTACAAACCTAATCTGAAATTTCCTTTAGAATAATCTTAAATAATGCTCAGATTTAAACTGAAATAGTTAAATTGGTAAATTTACCCCCAGATGGCTCAATTTGCCCTCTGACTTAGATCAACTCACCCCTAAGCTGGGACAAGTTGAGCCACATTTTTTTTTAATAAGTCAGATGTTCACCACCTTTTGCATTCTTAATATTTCTACAGACAGGAAACATCCTGAAACAAAGGGAGCTGTTTTTGTTTTACTTCTGTATCAGCGTTTCTCCACCTGGGGGTCGTGACCCCACATGGGGTCGCCTGGAACCCAAGTGGGGTCCCTGAAATGTCTAGTAAATGATAAAAAATGACAGATGAAAATATTTTCTTTAGTAATTATTATTCTTGTTAAATCTGAAACACAACACACTTAACAACTTTAGTCCATATATAACTATTTTCTTAGCAATTTGTTATCAAGTATTTGAGTATATTAAGTATGTTACTATTAAGTGCTTTAGTAATTTGATTATTGGGTATTTCAGTATTTTGAGTATTTGATTATTAAGTATTTTAGTATTTGGGGTTTTTTGCAGATCCAAGCAATGTGTTTATTATTTTCCTGGATTCAGTATTTTAGCATCTGTAGTGGGCTATCTTGTTATTAAGTTTTTGATTACTTTTAGTATTTTATTTTTAAGTATTTTGGTTTCTGCTAGTACATTCGTACCCAACCAATTTGTTCATTTCTCAGGATTCAGTGGGGGTTTTTTTGCCTTTGATTGTCCTATTGGGTTAAATATCCGTATTAGGGAGAACAAAATTGACACTTTATCCTGGCCACTCTATATTTGTAACACAGCGTTAAAAAAAGAAAAATATATAGAAAAAATGTAACTGGGGTCCCCATAAATTTTGAGATGTGAAAATGGAGCCACAGCCCAAAAAGATTGAGAACCACTGGCCTAGAGGACAGCAGAAGTTAAAAATGGCTCCATGTATCCCACTACCCTTGTTATGTGTTTTCATTGATTCTGGTGAACCGAAAAATATTGCTTCTTGTTTCAGAGAGTTACAAAACAAATGCCAAGAACATAATTAATCATTGATAAATCATTATTTAAAGACCCCACCCTTTGCCCATGTGCCTCAGACTCCCTAAGTCCGCCACTGCACGGATGTGTGTCCAGCTCTCTCACCGACGACCACCGGCTGCGACCACACACAGTGTCAACAGGAGAGTTGTGTGTTCAACGAGGAGCCCCTGAAGGCAGCATGAGCTACGGTCACTGAAAGGAGAGGTGCCGAAAGAGAGAAAGAAAGAAAAAGAAAGAAAGGAAGAGGTGGAGAACAGTTGGATGTGCCGAGAGGAGGAGGGACTACAAGCGGTACAAGTAAGTGTAAAATTACACCACATTGTAGTCTTCGTCTCTCATCGCAGGATTTACCGGACTCCTCCAACAAGGTAACGGCTTTTTTCTGAAACTGTTTTTCCTCCAACCGTTTTGGGAAACGTTGGCCGTTGACGTTGTTTATGTACATAAAAGTTTGAAGAACAGCAGTCTTTCGGCACACAAGAGGGAAACGACTGTGTAGCTGTTACTTTGTTGTTACTGTTGAATTTTATCTAATTTAATTGCGTGAATTAGATAAATTAAATTAGAAATATATGTTCTACGTCGTTTAGAAAGCTAGTAACGATGCCTGTGATTTAACGGTCGGGGCAGGGCTCTGTCTCTTCTCTGAAACGGTGTTTTTGATGCCTTCAGGGTCACAAAAACGTGTCGAGGGTTTTTTTTTTTTTTTACGTCTACTTACTGTTGAAACCTCCCATTGTTCGCTAAAGTTGATCCATTTTTTCTCTGTGACTGCAAACAAAAAGGAAAAGCAGTGTCTATCTTTGGTTATGACCGTTAATTTAATTATGAATGTGCCATTGTCTGAGCTGTCATGAAATTAAGACAAACAATAGGGGATTTAATGGCCTATTTATTTATTAATAAACCAAATCTGGACTCACAGCTGTCCTGTTTGAGACCCTTAACAGTTACTGGACTTTATCTACTAGTTCACCCTAAAAATGACTCACATCCTCCGTGGTCCAACTGCATTGGTCACAGCTGATGTAATGCCCAAACAGCCCATTCTTGAGAAACCAAACAGAAAACCCATTTCTTTTTGTCTCCTCCACTTTCAGGAAACTCATCTTCAGCAGCCATGGGTGTCGAAGGGGGAATGAAATGTGTCAAGTTCCTGCTTGTGTTTTTCAACTTCATTTTCTGGGTGAGTATCAGCTAAATATATATCCTTTACAAGTTTATTTGAAAGGGTGTTTCCAAGGGCGTTGAATTATTTTTTTTTTCCAACAAGAAAACAACAAGGAACAAAGGGAGATTAAGTGTTGGAACTAAAAAAGAAAGCTTCCAGGAAATTATGCCAGGTTGTGTTGTCTTTAATCAAGCATGATTTGTGCTACATCAGCTGATCTCTCCTGCAGACTGACTAGTTTTGTGACATTTTTGCCAGTCGCATGACTCTGACCATGAACTTCAGACTGCGAGGTTAAGGAAAAGCATATAATCGTCTATAAAATCTGCTGATGAGCGATTACACCCTCACCCATCCTATGACACCCCCTTGTTTTATTCTTGGTCACTCTGATAATGGCGAGCATGTTTGCTGAAAATAAAATTCCTGAGACTGTGAAGGGAAAATGAGGACATTCATCTCCATATCCCGAGTTAACCTAAAATTCATAACTTGACTGTTTCTGGTGGAAGTGTTAGCACTGTGTAGTGAGAGGTGTCGATATCCGACTGTGGATCTTGAGACCAGATTTCAAGGTTTAGCATGTGACTCGTCCAAATCGTAATGTTCTCCTTCTATTCCAGTGCTTTTTTTTCCTGACACAGTGCCAGTTAAAGCTTTAGACAGAGGACATGGACATAATGCAGTAACCTCTTTTGCAGAGTTTGAACCTGATTGTAATCTCACATGACAAACAAGGAAGTAAAGAAAGACAGATGACCAATCTAACCGGCACACATTCTACTGAAAGACTTCAACTTATAATGTTTTTAATGGCAACTCTTGGGGATCTTAACCAGACTCTACAACGGTTAATGACTATTTTACTGAACATATCTAGTTGGGAGAGGAAGACAGAATATATAAAGAACTTTTTAATCATCCAAAATAAAGCTGGCGTACAAACAGACATACAACGTAAAACAAGCTGTAATACTTGAGCACATTTTATTCAGATGTTGGGTGTGTTTACAACATCAAGTGAGTTGTAACTACTAATTTAGCTACTTTGGAGGAATTAAACATTTTTTATCACAGATGTTTTTCTTTTCTTTGATTAGACTCTCTTAAAAAGGAGACATTTGCAGCAATCAATCAGTTACAGATCACAAACAGTTTGAAAAGCTATTTGAAGTTATAGTAATAATGAAAAACAGCTTATTCGTAGATTTTTCCCCTTATTTAAGTTAAACAGGAATATTTTCTAAATTCTTTCCTTTTGTGACAGAAAACAGAATATTTGTGGGTTGTGAACAAAATAACGCATTTACATAACACTCAGACATGTTTATCTTTCACATTTGTGTGCCGTAAGTTATGCACTGAACATTAAATATGGCATGTTTTTGACCAAAGAAAATTAAATTCATTCATTCATTTTGAAAAGCTGAATTAAGGTAACAATTATTATGAACAATAACTGTTCATCCAGGCTGTTACAAATGTCTTGCAAGTGATCTAAACAGTTTAAACAGCTATTTGAGATAGCAATTATAAAAATAATTTCAAAAAAATTATAGCCCCCCCTCCCTTTTTTAAGTTTGAACATTAATATGCTATAAATTCTTTCCTTTTGTGACAGAAAACAGAATATCTGTGGGTTGTCAACAGAAGAACACATTCCAGTAACACTTAAATATATAATTCTTTTACGTTTGTATGCCATATGTTATGCACAGAGTAGGAAACATGTCTGCCACAGAGTAAAAACTTTAATAAACACATTAAAAAACTTGATATTCCAGTGTTGGTTAGTTTTCTAGTTTCTTATCGTAGATCATTCAACTGTGTCAGACAGACTGATAAGTTTTCCCTAGTATGTCATCATAAAGAAATTCAGGTCAACAAAAGGACTAGAATATAAAAGCTGTTTCAATGTGACTTTTATTTTACCACTCTCTTTTTTTATTTGCGTGAATAGATGTGACCATATCGCCCAGTTACCTCACTCTCCTCACTCTTTTATGTTTTCTTAAGTCAATCATTAGCCGCCTATTCAACTAATACTCAAATATTGACTCTGGTGGTGCCTACATGGAGCAGTCTTCAGCTGCAGTGAGTGTTTGGACAAATATGAAAGGTGGGCAGACAGTGGGTCATCTGACAATACAGCTACCGACTGACAGTTGTTACAAATATCATTTTCAGACTCAATCATTTCTGCAAACTTGACTTGAAAATCTTTAATGAAAACAGTAAAGAGTAGTCTAACCAGTTTCTTTGTTTTGTTTTTTTTTCCTCTCTGTGAGCTGTTATTACCTCAGGTTGTCTGATCATTTGTTTACAGCGACTCCATTGTCCCACTTTTAAATTAATGTCACAAAAAGTCTTTCAGTTGTTTTACTTATCTTTGCAGAGACATAAAAAAGGGCTCTGGTTGACTTGTCAGTTAGGTACCCTGAGATACATGAAGTTCAGAAACTGTTACTTCCTGTTTGGTTTGTGAGGTGACTGGTGTAGTTATACAAAGGTGAAAATGCTTGTGTCTTCTGGAACATTCATTATTTACTTGTTAGAATATTGACATGCAACAATTTTAATGCCCATTTATTTATTTAAGCTCAAATTGAAGTAAAACCGAACCACAAAGCAGCCCAAGCCCCTCGAGGTAAAATGCAAACATGTTGAATAATTAGTGTTTGACTGTTTGTGAGCAGAAACAAAAAGTCAAATTGGGTTATGGGAAATAAAGAAAATGGTGTATTTGTGTTGTAAATTTCATATTCTGAACAACAACAAATGCATTCATTATTTACTTAAACAATGCTATCAAAGCTACAACAAGTTGTGTTTATCTGCATTTTCCAGTCATTACACGTCACAGTCACATGTTGAAGAGAAGACTGAGTCACAGGGCTTTCCAAAATTGATATGTGTGAACTTATTTATAGGACTAAATTCACTGAGATCTGAAATTATTCTTGGTCTTGGTCATAGTCTTGGTCTTGGTCCATCCTCCTCAGCATGTTCTCCTCTTTGAACAGCACAGTAAAGCCTCTTCAGCTCAGTGTAATGTTTGCGTAAGAGCTTGTTGATCCCAGCTGATCATGGTCAAACAGTTCACCCACACGGTGTTTGCAGAAGATCTCATGAAACGCTCTGAAACGCCCCGCCCGAAACAATGACACAAGCCGTATCACTTTTTATCATCTGATCATTTAGCACATGAACACAGGAACTAACAAGTGTTGCAGCTTCCTCTGGTCTGTCTGTTTGTCTGATGTTCATACTTTCTCATTTTGCTGCTGTGGTGTGTCTGAGTTCAAGTGAAGAAAGGTTTCAATCTTTGAGCAAACAGAACAGAAATTTCAATGTAGTCAGGGCTGAACTCTTAAAGTTGAAATGTAAACACAACTTTCACAGCTGAAAAATTTAACTGTGGGAGTCTTCATTCATGCTGTTTTATTTTTCCACTGTTGAATATCTATGATGGTTTCAGACACTGACCTTGTATCGATCTAGACAACTTACCTTCAGGTCTGTACGGTCTGCAGCAAAATAGTTTCTGACATTAATCCAGAGCAGGCACACATTTTTTTAAGCTATGTAACTCTAATGTCCTTATTTATTGTCTTCTCTGCTCTGCTAATCCACTAAAGGACGTGTCATTTGTCAACAAAGCTGTTAGTCATGACGTCATATCCTCACTTTTTAGTGTCAAATAACAAAGTGAAACTTCAGTCTTCTTAAGAAAGAAAGCTCTCAGACATTAATCAACATGATTAAGTCTATACATTTAGACTGTGAGAGACAGGCGCTGTGATGAGATAAATGAAATAAATATTTTATTCTGAGTTATATTCTATGATCTGATAAATAAACTTTCAGCCCAAGTCATTATTTTTCCCCATATTGCAATTGCGATTCAATCTGTATTTTTCGGTTCCCCATCTCATGTGTTGTTACCAACTGCTTGATTATTTTGTTATTCATTATTCTCATTTTGAATAAGAAAAGTAAGAGAAATTGTTTGAATCTACAGGCACATTTCAAAAATTGGAAGATCATGAAAATGTTAAATGTTTTTGGTTTTTGGTTACTCACTTAAGAAATTGAATCCCAGATATTGTACAGACTTTTTATACACAAAGTGAATTATTTCAAGCCTGTATTTCTTGAAATATTAATGATTTTGGCTTACTGATAGTGAAAACCCCAAATTCAGTATCCAGTATCGTGACAAATTTCAGGTTAAAAAAATATTGTGCTGTCTGGGATAAGAATATTGCTGCAGGCCATATTGGGATTTGATCCAATTTGCAATTAATTACCCAGCCCTAAATTATGGTGAAAATTTTCTGATAGGCTGTACGTGTGAGCCTCATCTGTGATTAAACTGTTGCTGTTGTTAAAGAAAATAATCAGAGGCGTCACCAAAACACAAAGCATACAAGCTTTCATGAGTCATAACTTCATTATCTGCAGCCAGTCACCATAGGGAGCTTTAAGTGTTTTGGTCTTACTTTGGCAGAGCGTGTGTCGTCCATCTTTTAATAATTGGTCCTTTCATTGGTGCTACCAGCTTGGTTCAAAATATCACCAATGCTGTTTTGGTCCACCACTACTAGTTTAAGTCCAAAACGTACTAACCAGGTTGATTGGTCTCAAGAAAATGATCCGTCTGAATCTTCACAGAAAGTTACTGTAAATCTTAATGATGAATTGTATCGGTTGTCGAAGTCAAATTATTTTTTATATATTTCATGTTATCACAAAGTGGTGTTAAGTACAGTATCACAGATTTTAGTATTTTGATATGTTTTTGATTAAGCTGCTTTAAAAATGTTTACTATAGCCCTTGTTCCTCTGTACAAACCAAATAATGTAACTGTGTGACGTCATGTATTTTCCACTCTAGGATCAAACCAAGGAGTAATGATTGTTTTACATGAAAATAGAAATGATCCCATAACTTCCAGCCTGGACGAACCTCTCTCTCTCTCTCTCTGTCTCTGCTGCAGATATGTGGCCTTGCGTTGATTGTCGTGGGAATTGTGGTTCAAGTGGCGATGCACAAATCCTTTATGATCAAGGATGCGTCAGCTTCAGGAGCTCCTATCGTCATCATCGGGATTGGTGTGGTGATTTTCTTCATCGCCTTCTTTGGCTGCTGTGGCGCCTGGAAAGAGAACTACTGCATGGTCACGACGGTGAGTCAGATTTTGTGATATGATATTTCAAGAACATCAGGAGAAGTTGAATTAACCTGTTGATATGTAGAAGTCTGAGATGCAGAGTTTTGTTTGTGAAATATTGATGACAGACAGCGTTAAGTTATTTCTTTCTTTTCCCACCAGTTTGCCATCCTCCTGTCCCTCATCATTATCGTTGAGATTGCCGCAGCCATTGCTGGATACATCTTCAGAAACAAAGTCAGTGTTGTGCTTGTCACATATGCTGCGTCACTCATGATCCTGTTAAAAGTTTGACGTTATCTCCGTGTTTTGTCTCCTCCCCAGTTGTCTACGATTGTCCAGGACAGTCTTGTTGACATGATCCCCAAATACAACAGTACGAAGGAGTTCAAACACACTGTGGATAAAATGCAGGAGGATGTGAGTTCAGTGTAAATTCTCATACCCTCTGTTTACTCTGCTCTGACAACACCTTCACATAACACTGCCACATCCTGTTGGTCGGTGCTGTATGACCTGCCAATGTTTTCTTTTGAGCCACCTGTTGACACAGGCTTATGCTCCCATGACTGTATATGAGTTACTCTGACTTCTGTACTGCAGGAAGGTCTGTAATAAATGTCTTTCCTATGACTCGTTTGCTCTTCCAGCTGAAATGCTGCGGCGTGAACTCTTCTGCTGACTGGAAGCAGTTCAAACCCGATGGGAAGTCTGTGCCTGACTCATGTTGTAAGAATGTCACCGCGGACTGCGGACTGGGAAGCATGACAAACCCGGCCAAAGTGTACCAACAGGTAAAGTGCTGTGGTCGATGTTTGTAAACACGAGGGGGATATAGAATTGAAATCCCTGTGATTTCAAAACTGTGGGATTTGTTGGATGCCGTGTTTGCTGGCAATCAAATGTTACAGCAAACAGTCTTTACAGATGCAACAGATCAGGAAGTCCAGGTTAATACCGTACAAACGCCTGAAATGTAGCAGCTCTGTTATCACTTCATAAAGTCAGAGTTTGGTTTCTCTTAATGTTTGGAGTTTTCTCTGGTCTTCAGCTTTTAGTTCTGACTTTATTTGTTTCACATTAATAACTGAGAGCAACTTCATCGGAAAAGCTCCCATGAAGAGCTGTTTATCAGACATGCTGACGTTATTACTGCCTTTTCTTTATGACCAATAATCACATTTAGAGAGACTGTGAGAGAGGAGATTGATTTATAGTGTCTCATGCCTGTGAGGGTTGCTAGACAACACAACTCAGAAATCCTTTATTTAATTTACTGCAGGGTTGGTATTATGTTTAGAGCTCAAGAGACAGAGGGATAAAACTTTAAGCTGCAATTTTGGCAGGTATAAACAACAGGGTTTAAGGACCTTTTAAAAAACAGAACAAGAAGAGACGGGTAATCTCGTGAGTTTGAATCACACGTATATCAGATGAAAAGTCCCAAGTTTGTATCATCAGTTTGTGGGAGAATGAATTCAACCTGAAGAAAATAGACGTGACGAAGCCTTGTTTCCTACTGTAACACCTCCCTCTCGGTGTGCACGTTGCAGCTGTTGTTTACTGGCTGTGTCTATGGTGGAACTGGGGTGTTCCCATGTGAAGCAACACGGTTTCTATTAATAATGATCCAGAGTTTGTTTCTCACGAGTTTGTGTCCGTTTTTATCTCAGATTTGTCACTTTGTTCACGGAATATTACTCTTCTGCCTTGACTTTTTTTTTTTTTTTGTAACCATGGTCAGAGGCGTTCAGTGTTCACATTCAATGATCAGGTAGGGTCAGAATCAGAAATACTTTCTTAATCTCATGAGGAAATTCAGTGTTAACATAGCTCTTAGTATGATCAGGCAGTAAGAAAATAAAAGGGAAAGAGGTAACAAAATAAGCAATGATATAAACAATAAGTGCAAAATGAGCAGTAAGTACCAAAAGCAATCAGTTGCACAGGTAAAGCATTATTTCAGTGCAGTTACTAGGGTTTCAAAATAGTGTGAAAGGCTACACCTCAGGGGCCTATGGTGCATTACCCCACCTCTGTAGACAAAAACACTTTCCTAAAGGCCGTAATGACTATAATGTTACAGTAACATGTTAATGCTGAAAATTTGCACCGGTTCCAGCTGCATTTACATGTTACATGTAGCGGAAAATATGATGAGGAGTTGCACTGAAGTATTGTTATGGTGCAAAAAGTCAAACTTCAGAGGCGCGTTATCAATTGTCTTCACTGGAATGTAAAGTACATCCAAGCTTCGAGCACCCACACACATTCAAGACCCGGAACAGCTGGTGTTACCTTAGTAGCTGTTCACACAACAATGGTTTTTAGGCTGAAACACAAAGTTATTGTTGGTATTGTAAGTGAAGTAAAGATTCCCAAAATTTCTGCTAAAGTAAGTTATCAAAGTATTTCTATTTCGTTAGTTGACACCTCCGACAGGACAAGATCAGCAAAAGGCATCCCTTTGTTTTCAAAGTGCTTTGTCCATAATGATATGGGAAAGAGCTTAAAATGAATAATTTAAGATGGCATTAACAGTTCATAGAATTTCATTGAAAACACACAGTGATAAAAATGGTTAAAATTTGCCATCTGGGGCTTCACATTAGTTGAATAATTCATAATGATGGGTGGATGTTTTATCATTTATTCATTCAGATGCACAGATTTTTTAAGTGTTGATCCCTGCATCACAACAGCACAGACACAAATTCACACACTCCTTCACTTTTTATCCACTATTAGACATATGAATGCATGAACACAGAAAATGGAGTCGAATTGGTCTCAATATTCATGAATGACACAGAAAAATTCACACGTTTCAACGCCCACACAAATACTTATCATTGAAAAAACAAAAAGATGCATAAACATTTTTCTGATTCATACAGATATTTATTATTTTATATATATGTAATAGAAATCCACAAACATATGATAAATTTGTATCTCGTTACACTTATACACAAACTGTTCAGTCTGAATTTACAAACTGTTTGTGAACCTCACTGCATTTGTGTGTGAGCCTGTCGCCACTTAGATGTCTCCCTCCCATTCAGCCAATCACAGTGGTGTAAATTTAAGGGTATTTTTTCATGTGCGGTACAGATTTATGAATCTTGTTTTTTCAACATGGATTTTTTTTTTTACATGTGTGAATGAAACATATTTGTGTGTGATTATACTTGATTATTGAGACTGATCTGACTTCAAACAGCATGACTCATCACAGAAGTAGCAAAATGAGTCAGAGTTAAGAGACATCATATCTGCGCCACGACAGTAAATATTAGGTAGCAGCTGGACTTCAATGGGATTAATTTGCTCTTTGCCAAAAAGGTGTGTGAGTTTGTTTGTGTGAGTGTGTGACCCTGTCAACTCTGGGATGCCTGACCCCAGACGCTTAGCAAACAGGCATGACTTCAAACCTTGCACAATCTTTTAGGTTACATAGTTCACGTGGGGTGAGAAATCAAAGAGGCCTGATGAAGTGTGTTAGTTACAGATAAGAATTTGTGATGATGATTGATGTAAATTCTCTTCCTTTGACACCAGAGATTGAGGAAGAAAAGTTAGTGTCATGCAGCATAAGCGCCAATATGAAGTTCATGTTTCACTGCAGTGCTTCTCAAATGAAATTAAACAGACTTTCCTGTTTCCCCTCCATGTTTCAGGGTTGTCATGATGTTCTGGAGGCCGTCTTAAAGGACAACATCCAGTGGGTGATAGTTGCAGCTCTTGTTATTGCGTTCCTGCAGGTATGTCACTTCCAAAAAAAGAATATTGAGTTGTTGTTGTTTTTTCTGATCATTTTCACAAAGCGTGAGAGTGAATGTTAAAAACCGTGTAATGTGTCTTTCATTCATCAGATAATGGGCATCGTGTTCGCCTGCTTGTTGATGAGAGGCATTCGCAGCGGCTACGAAGTCATGTGATCAAGGCTATGAGGGAAATCTTTCAGGAGCTCCATTTATCAGTCTTCTGTATGTTTGTCTAAAACTATGGATGTAGGGCACAGAATTTATTTTCCACTTTAGATCGATCATGGATTATATTTTCATAGGTTAAAAGATAACGTTTGTGATTAGGACTAAATATGATAGCAGGAGCTCTCCGTTTATTGTTGGTGTATATTATTGGTTTTCTAACTTCTCTTATTTTGCTTGGGATCTGTTTTGACGCTGAGTTTTTATAATCTCTGGCTGAGAGTTTGGGTTTTTATTAAAGACTCTTTAAATTATGTTTCTTCTGCTTTACGGGTGAATAAACAGGGAACATGTATGCATCTTAAAAGTATTTAATTCAGACACACCTCAATTACAATGTTAATCAAATTGGCACAGCAACACAACAGAGGAACATCACATACTTCAGATGAATCATTAACAGAGAAAAGGTCATGTTTCAGATGCAATGTGCCGTTCATGCAAAAGGCACACGAAGTAAATGTCATTTCCTATTTTACACTTAACACCACAAAAACACCAGTAGGAGGGATGTGCCGTTCCTCTTTGCGTTTACTAAGAAATATGCAAATGGTTTGAAACAAATTTGGTGCAGTGGCTTGTTCAACCACAAATAGCACGTCTTTTAAGCCTTCAAAGAAATAAAGAAAAAGTCAAGTAAACATTAAAGTGCCATCACGACTCTGTTCAGACAGGATTTAATCTACATGAAACTCTTTAAGGAACTCGGATGTCCCTGCAATTAAGTAATAATTTAGCTTTTATAATATCTTCACCTATATTTAGGATCTACTCGTGTTGTTTTAAAGGTGCTATTCTTCAGTCCATTGATTTTAATTTTTTACTGACCATTTTTTTCACATATTTAACAAAAGTTTTTTTCCTTTCCTGTGACACAATCTCCCCTGTTCAAGGTAACTATCATGACCTGCATTATTCATAAAGAGCAAAGCACAAAGTGAGGTAAAAGTAAGGAGAGATAGTTTGGATTTTACATGAAGGAAAGTGTAAAAAAAGATGAACATGCTCACATAAAAGCTCTTTTACCTGTATTTTTATGAGGAATGTGTCTGAACAGTTGCAGCTTTATACAGCGAAAAAAAATCTCTTTGTGTCCCTGCTTTGCTCTGAAGCTGAGTAATAATATGTTAGCTTAAAAGTAAACAAATGACCAGTCTGTGCTGTACAGACGAGCTGAGATGCAGTGACAGATAATCATGTTATTACTGCAACATCACTGCTTATTATAGTTCAGTGCATTATAGTGTCCAGTCCCTTGTGAGTGTCTGAATGAGAACTCTCTTACTTTAAGTCAAAATACAATCCTCTCATATCATTTTTGTTTTATACAGTTAATTTTCATGATAAAGACGTAGCAGATTCAGGATACTCCCACAAAAAAAAAAAATCCTTTTCACTTCGCAAAATCTTCAACTATAAGATCCTTTTTACTGCAAACCTGTTCAAGTTTCACCATGGACAGTTTTTGTTCCTCCTAAACTTCAAAAATCGTGCAGAGACCAGTTTTCCTCTTTGTTTTCTTTGGCAATAAGGGAGATGTTGACAGCTCCTGGGAAGTTGTGCTGCCCAGTGCTCAAAAAAAAAAAAAAAAAAAAGACAAAACATAGAATCAGACCGCTGCAGGCTTCCTGTCAGTGTCGGCTGGAGCCTTTTGGGTAGTTAACAGAGAGAAGTACGAGGTTGTGCAAAAGCAGGGACACTTCTGACTCTGCAGAAAAGACACAAACAGAAAGAAACGGCATCAAATTCAAGACTGTTGAATAGTTTTGGAAAAATTAAATGGCATGATTGATGTTTTTATTCTACTCTACTTTAGAGCTGTATATTAAAAAACACCACCAAAGGAGCTGAAGTGTGTATTAAAATCTTACCAGTGATGGGTTTTGTCAGACTTCAGACTCTCATCAATAAACCTCAAGACATTTATATAATAATATGATAATATATGCTCTTAAAGGCACAGTACAAGGTTACTGTCATTAAAGTGAGACCTTAAGAATTCATGATTTAAGTACTGATTTTCGGCGCCAGTGATAGAACAATTAGATCAAAATTAATTGTGGTACTGATGTAGAAATCAGGATGAACCAAAACTAGAATACACAGATTAAAAAATGCAATATTTCTTATTCTGCAGCTTTCTTTATTAACTGTCCACTGGGAATCTGACTATTTATAAGAAGATTAAAACTGAATCATAGAGCAGAAACTATTATATATCAAGCTTTAGCCATAACACAGAATTTTCTGGCTATTTTTTTTTTATTTTTTTTTTTGCAGAGTTCAAGTCTTAATGCTCACCTAATCTCTCAATTTTCTTTGAAATGGAGATGATTATCTACCATTTCAACGAAATCCATAAAAAACATTGCTTTATCATTATGTTTATGATTTATTTTTGTATCACATTTGATAAATTGGGCTAGTTTGATGGAGTATTAGGGCCACATTAAGAATCTTTTTTTTTTGCTTCATATTTTACTACGAGATTAAAGTCGAATTTCATAATTTACTACGAGATTAAAGTCGAAGTAAAGTCGTATCAGTAGTGGGTAAGGAAACGATCAAATCAGAAGAAGAAAAAGAAGAATGAAACGAAAATGAGAGTGCTAGTTTTTTTTTTTTAGTTGTTTGTAAAACCCAAGTTAAAATATAATTTGACAAAATGCTCTGTGGTCCTCATTTCCTCCTCGGACACTGTCCTCGATTCAACTTTATTCTCGTGGTAAATTATGTCATTATTTTCAACTTAAATCTCGTAGTAAAATAATTAATTTTGACTTTATAAAATACTTGTTTTAAAAAGTGAGTAATAATTTAGAAGTCAATCTTTCTGTAACTCCTAGAGAATTAGCAATGATTTTCCTGAAAAAGGGCGAGTGAATGATTTTAGAGAGAAACCATTTTGAAAACAGACAAAATACAACCTCAGCTGCCTGTGGTGGTATGATAATGTTTAAGGGGGTAGAATACATTTTTTAAGAATACTCATTTATCATTTTGATGTTGACAAAATGAAGGTCTTTGAAACTCATGTATGAATCCAGGAATACAAGGTTAAACAAGTCAAATCAATAAACACAACATGTAATCTCCTTAAAAATATCTTCACATCAGGACCAGAAGACGTTGAGGACATAGTATGTTATTTACTGAGCAACCACATAAGCTTTTTTCCATTTTTTATGACAAGCGACACGAGTCGGATGCTGGTTGTGAATTTAGAGTGGTATCAGTCTTCTCACCCAACAAAAAATAATAATAATTAAAATCAAATACATTAGGATGATAGCAAGTAAAAGCCCCAGCATTAAAAACAAAAACAGTGCATGTATAAATAAAAATACCTTTTAATGAAGACGACACCTGGAGCCACTTGGATAACCACTCGCGACACTGGTTCACGTCGAGTCTTCCAGAATTGAGCCCCCGAACATAACAAGCCTGAGAGGGAAAAACCATCATCTATTTATAACCACACTTTCTGAAGAATGCACAGCACACCCTGCTTTTCCACTGAGTGAGAAATTTACGAGTCGTGCAGAGTTACCGACCTGCCTGAGCTCGGCCTCGCTCAGCTGGTGAGGGCCCAGCCTGCTGAGGGCTCGGTCCAGCTGGAGCAGCTCCAGGGCGTGGCTGTTCAGCCGCCGGCCAATCAGGAAACCCGGGAGGCGCGGTGTGAGGAAGAGAAGGGGGCTGATGTGCCTCTGTTGTTGCCGTGGGGACAGAGAACATATTTTCCAGAGGTGTTCAGGTCAGACTGAGCTTTTTGAACTTCATGTGAATTGGAGTGAAGTGGGTTTTTACTGACCATCTGATGTGTGCTCATCCTCTTCATACCCAGGGGGGGCCCAGAAAACAGGCTACGAACAGCAAGGATCTCTGACGCGTTTGGGTTCACCCCATTTTGCACCTGAAAAAACAAAGTAACAGAAATAATGAACAAAGGTTTTACTCAGATTGAATACATCACGAGTGTTTACACATTTTAATATGAGGGTCAACATAATGCACTGAACTAGATGTTTTTTAATTTGATTCTCCAGGATGGGCCATAAGTTTCCATACAAAGGAAAATTTATAATGTATATTTTTTATGTTTCAGAAACCCTTGAAGATACATTTGACAAAAGAGCAACAAATTAAAATTATACTGATGTCTGGGTCATGGAACAAACATCACACACAACACTGCATAAAGACACAAAAAGCATAAATTCAACTGTTCTAATGTGTTTTCAAAACAATGGTAACCATATACAGCTCATTATATAAAAAACGGTTGTCCAACATAAAATGTTTTTTTTTCCAATGTATGGAAACTTATGGCCAACCTGGTAAATATAATTAATGTTCACCACTGCCCCCTTATCTTGCAGCATTGAAATATGTACAAAAATAAGCTATGCCAATAGAATTATCCAACTATTTAACAACTCAAATTAAAATAAAGTTGTAGTAGCTCAGTTTCAATCTGCAGTCACTTTGCTAATTTCTAACAATTTGAGGAGTTATAAAACTTTATATATAACTTTTGGGACTCAAAGTGATCAAAAACAACACATACTTCTCATGCTAACCCTTTAAAACTCATGGAAGTGCCAGGGCTACTATTTTACAAGTGCTTTTTAAACTATCTTAACCTGAACTGTGACTCTTCAACCATTTGAGCTGGCCAAAAAAAGTTAGCATTTCTAAAAAAGAAGAGAAGACAGGCTTTCTGGGCATAAACTTTGAATCTTTTGAGGCTATAATAGCTACAAAAAAAGTCCAGGTGGCCTGTTTCAAATTTAGGAAAAAAAGGATAATAAAGGAAAATTGTTTGAAGGTTTATTTACTCTTTAGAACTTTCATCCAGTTCAATCTTGTGCATCCTTAACTCACTGAAGTACTGAATGCATCACTTGACCACAAAGCAAATCAAGAAACCCCATTGACAGCGTACGTGACACAAAATCATGTTATCAAGTTTACTTACTTTAACACACAGGTTCTTCAGTCGGATCTGCAGTTGTTTGTCTTTGATATTGTTGCTCGTACTCTCCAGCCCTTTGAGCACAGGTTGGTGATGCTGGGCCCTGAGAGAATGGTAAATTCCCTGAAACTCCACCTGCTGGCTGGGAGTCCAGAAGTGCGGGATCAGGAGCTGGCGGGGGAAAAAGTACCTGGCAGTGAACAGGAGGGGTTGGTAGCAGAGAGAGGAGACACACAGAACGATGGGAGAATATGTATGAACATGGAAAAGGCAGGGAGTTACATCAAACACAATATAACACAATATGTTGTGTGTTGAAAATGGACAAAAAAGGTTAAAAATGTTTTACTAAATATAAAAAATGGTCCTGACTGAAATGAAAAGATGGTTTTTCAAAGTAACTCACATCAAGACAAAAACCAGGTAGTTGGCAAAGGGAGGAATGGAGATCAGCACCAGAGGAACGGCCTTGATCACGTTTCTGCGAAACTGAGAAACAAAAAGAGAACAGAAAAGTTACAATGAGGAGACGAATGTTACAGATCTAAATGAATACATTTCACTGAGATATATTTTGACCATTATTGTGAAGTAATTTTCATATTTTGATGGATTGAAAGAAATGCATAAGACACATTTAATAAGAGAGAGGTTTTTTAGTCAAACAGCTTAGTGGCGTTTTAGATCAATATTTGGTATGTACATTTTATATACTTTTTTATAAGGTTGAATTTTTTTTCATAACATTAATATGAAGTAATGTTACTTCTCAACAATGTCATTTTCAACAAACTTCCATCAACAAAAAACTCAATTAATGTCCTTATGTGTTGATTTTAAGTCTGAATAAGATCAAATATAAGAACAATGATAATATCAATACTAAAGGTGAACAGGCAGACACTCATGTGGAGAAGATGTCCCCTCATCTCTGCATCTCTTTTTTCTGTGTTTGAATGAGTGCAGTGAACCACATCAAGTCATTACACCAACCTGACGGAGCATCTCCATTTCCCTGTAGGGCAAATCCTTGAACTCAACTCCAGTGGAGCCCATATTCGCTTTTATCCTCGCCACAGTTTTGCCGTCTTGGTACAGTAACTTGAATCCTGGGACAAGACGATTGTACAAGACTGTGTCCATGTTAATTATATATAGATAAAATACACATTTGACAAACTGACATAATACAATATGTGTTAATATGTATGATGCAGTGAACACGGAATATACTCAAATGTACCTGATGAATTTAGCTTCATTAAATAAATATAAAACTGCACTTCACAATTGCTACAGAGTAGCTTTGGATGAAATGGGTGATATTTTCTCTCGATGAGTAAATGTGTGACCACATGGCAAAGGGTTAACAGTCAGCCATGAGTCACAAGAACTAACGCTGGGCAATTAATTGTAAATTAGTTTAAACTGCAATATGGCCTGCTGCAATATTTTAATCACAGACAGCCCAATATTCCTTTAACCTCATATGTGTCAGAATACCAGACCAATTTTTTGGAGTAGATTTTTTATTTTTCTTCAACCCGAAACTCAACTCTGTTCAACCAAAGAGCCAAAGAAGTAGTAAAAATGTCAAGAAGTAACAATAAAACAAAGTTTTGAGTGGCAAAAATCGGTTGGAGAGCAGCAAAACTGAATGAAAATTTGGGAAACTTGGAAAATGGCTTGAAATACCCTTTTTTAATTGGTTTTATATTATATTCAAATTTTCTGAGACGCAGAATTCTGAGTTTTCATTGACTGTAAGCCATAATCATCAACATTTCAAGAAATAAAGACTTAAAATAATTCACTATGAACACTGAGTTAATATATCTGAGTTTCACTTTCTGGATTGAATGACCAAAAATATTTAACTTTTGAATGATATTGTACTTTTTGAATAGTACCTGTACATGCAAACTGAGTTTTTAATCCTATTCTTCACACTCATATATGTTTTTCTTATTCAAAACAGAACAATAAACAAAAACAACACCCCCTTCAAGATAGCAACTAAACAAGAACACAATGAGTAACAGACAGAATCACTGCTGTCAATATACAGCCCCTAAAATGTGCCCTTTCTGAGTAATACCACAGCATTTTAAGCTGAAAAGAGAAAATTGGCTCCTGCCCACAATCAGCCTATTTGTTTATTTGAAATGTGTTTACAGAAAATGTCAGAGGTGAGTACAAAGAGGTCTTACCTTCAACAAAAGTGTGGTAGAGCTGATAAAAGCGAGGGAATCGTCTTTTCAGGAAAGCCTCATACTTGCTGTTCGCTCTTTGAAGCTTTGTGGCAACATATCGACCAACACCTCGTCTAACTTTGGATGATGAATAGTTTCTACACAAGGGAAGCCTGTAATGGACGCAGAGGTAAACATTATTATCAGGTAAACACCTCATCATGGAGCATCACCGGCGTTTACAAGGAAGCATGAACATCTCAGAAAGTACCCAGCTCTAGTTTCTTGAAATATAACTTAAAGACACATGTTAATTTCTGACTTACTAATATAAAAATCACGCAAATGTCAATGACTTATTAATTCAGTTGCAACGGTTGAGATTGTGAGATGTGGAGTTAGCTTAGCAGATGTCCTGTGAGATAAGAGATAAAATGAAATAACTAATCCTGTATAAATGAGTCAAAAAGGATCATATACATACCTTGAGTGGCCTGACGCGTATGGAGAGTGAACTACATTATTTATGATATTTGTCCTGAGGCCACAGAGTCGGATCAAAGACAAGTGACTGCACAGGTTTGAACAGGACAGCGCCATGTTTGACACAGAGGGAGGAAGCGGAGTTACCGTAATAACGACAAACAAGGGAAAGCATGTTTTACCGTAATGTCTGTTGTTTGGAGCCCTCAGTGTCATTTTGGCAACGGAAGAGGCGTTTAATGTGTTAAATGTGACTATATTCACGAGGACTTTGTTTTATCATGGAAAACTTTTCTATTCTGTTTAAAAAAAAAAAAAGAAAGAAAGAAAGAGGTCTTTGCAAAAAAGAATATTTGAATAATTAATAAAATTGGTTTAAGAAGTAAGTGTTTACATTTATATGATTTTTCTTTGGTTCGAAATATGAAAAAGAATTTCTATACCTTGCTATGTATGTCAATTAACTATTTAGATTGTTGGCTTTTCGTTAATTTTGTGACTTGTATACGAGATGGAACTTACAAAAACAAATTGTTTTTTTTTTTTTTTTTTTTTGAGG
Organism: Thalassoma bifasciatum; assembly: GCA_008086565.1. Lineage (NCBI taxonomy): Eukaryota > Metazoa > Chordata > Actinopteri > Labriformes > Labridae > Thalassoma > Thalassoma bifasciatum. The sequence goes on from RPOG01000143.1 coordinate 100,620, forward strand.
ACTTAACCCCTGACTGTTGTATCTTTTTCCTATGTATTTGTATCCTGCTCTTGTATACGTGAAGTTAGATAAAATAATAATATTAATTGAAAATAATAATAATGTGTTAAATGTGAAGAAAACAAAAGTAATGGTTTTTGGTAATCGTAAATTTGAAGTGTCTTTATTTACTTGAAATTTAATACACTCCTGATCAAAATCTTAAGACCAGTTAAAAAATTGAAATTAATTAATTTTGCACTGTCGGATCTCAGGTAGGTTCTAAGTAGAGCTTAAAAATTGAAAAAAGAAGAAATGGGAACAAGTTAACTAACTAAAATTTTTGAGCAGGAAATTTATTGAAAACAATAATTTAACTGAAATAGGCTGCTCATCGGCTGATCAAAAGTTTAAGACCACAGGTAAAAAAAAAAACAACAACTCCGTAAACAGAAACTTAAGTGTCAAAACCTGACTCAGTAATGAGTAGCTCCATCATTATTGTTGATCACTCCAAAAAAAATTTGCATTTTAAAGCTCTACCTAAAACCTTCTTAAGATCCAACCTATGGATCCAACCTGTTTTATACAGTCTATGGATCCAACTGAGCAAAATTAATTAATTTCAATTTTTTAACTGGTCGTAAGATTTTGATAAAATGCGTTTTAAATTTTAAGTAAATAAAGACACTTCTTGCACCATAAATAATTATTGATATGTATCACTCTTGAATTAAAAACCAAAATTAATAAATTTTTTTTTTTTTTTTTTAATGAATACCGGAAGTGACGTTTGTCACGAGCGGTCACGAGATCTATAAATAGACGCAAACTTCAAAAACTTTGAGTGCAGCTGTAGCTCAAGAAGGTATGCTAATATGAGACATGTCGTAGCATTCCCGTTATACAAAGTTCTAACACCAAAATGGCAACTTGAAACAAGAGTCTTCTTTATTAGTTACTATACTGTTTGTTCTATTGAAACGAAAAATTACAAGTAATGCTTGCTAACTTGGCACGTGGCCAAGTTTGGTGACTGAACTTGTTTGATCCGAAGCTCTGGCACTGTCTGGTGGTGATGTATTATGACTATTTCTAATCACTTTAAATTGGTTTCTATTCACTTTGCACAGCGTGTGGGGTTGTTTCAAAGTTTTGTGGTTCTGTGGTTGGTGTAGACAGCACTGAAGAGAAAAACCATCGAACTTTTTGGAGCAACTAACTGAGGTTCAATTGAAGCTGGTGTTATGGCAAGTTTTGTTTCCCTTGAAAAGCTGTCCCCAGTCTGATGCACTCCCATTCCGTAGACTCAATTTATACTACATTTTCCTCTTTTTATTAATATGATTTCGTGGGTACCTGGTTCCATAGGAAATCATTTGTTAGATACTAATAGAAATTTAAGGGGATAAAGTTTTCTCAGTAGTCTAAAATCCACAAGTAGGTATTTTTCCCAGCAGACTCAGGAGTGGAGCACACTTCCAAAAAAGTGCCCTATTCTACAGAACACCCTATAACTTGTAGATAAGCTGAGCTGTATCATTTCAAACAGCTAAAGAGAATCTGTCTGGTAGCAATACGCTTGCTTTGTTATGCTTTGCACTTGTGATTGTTTCCTGTGTCTATAGCAACATGTCAGCATTTTTTTGTCTGCAAGCTGGAATCAACAAGCTTCTTATTCATTGTTTTAAGGAATAACATTTGACTTTGGCAGCTCATCTGTTGTCTCAGTAAGTCTTAGCTGAAGATGGCCAACACTATAAGATTTGGAACCTCCACTGACCCCTGCAAGGTCGCCTCTTCAGGGAGAGCACAGTGTGTAGAAGACACAGGTAACGAGAAGATATTTATTCGAGTATACAGAACTAACAAAACAATATATAACTACTTAAGTAGTACAAAAAACAAAAATTCTACTATTCCCCCTGAAACTGGGTCTGTTTGAACAGGTTACGGGTATACTGTTCTTGGTGGTCTAGGCTCAGACGGCGGATGGCATGGTAGAAAATTTCACGCCCTTCCATTCAGGACGAGAAAAATCACGTAACAATAGTTTAATAGTAGTTAGAATAAATTTGCAGTACATTTCTTTCCAATGGCTTTGGGTATTCCCTGCATCTTTTGAAAGAATCACAAAATTTAAGAGAACTTCACATTCTAGTATTTTATTTACACAATGTTATAAAATTTTAAAAAATGCATCACAAGAATAACTTAGTATTTTTCACAAGCGCTTAAGAACAGAAATATTTCCAAGTTGAATGAATCACGCTAGTGTTTTTACACTCATGAAAGAAGTCTTCTTTACCTTTGTCTGCTTAGTGAACCGTCCAATCCAATCTCTGCACCATCCTCTGCTTAGTTTTAGTCCATTCCTTTGCAATCATCTCTCTTTAAGTCTTGCTTTTAATTATTGTACTTTTCACTGATGTAGAACCATCCAAAACTGGCCAGTGAGCTCAAAACCTGCCCTTTCAACGCTCGGCACCTGGTCCCTCGGCATGAGCTCACGTACCACACAGAGACCTGTGAGGACAGGAAATCTTTCAGTACTGAAGATGGTAGGTTGATCATTCACACTGCAAGTTTAACTTGTGCTTAGTGGTTTTAAATTTTGTTATTCTTTTCACAGATGGAGGCACAAATGGACATTGTCAGTGGCAGGTTCCTCCGAGCACCTGGGTGAACCCAAACATGACTGAAGACTGGGACCAAGGTAGGGCTCAGTGATTTGCAAAAATAATCTAATGCCAATTATTTTTCCCATATGTTCTAATTGTGAGTCATGGTGCAGTTATCTTTAGGTTCCCAATCTTTTGTGTTGTTAAATGACTACATTTTTGGAAGTGAACATTGACACAAAGTACAGCATGACAATAACCCATGACATTCTTTTTTGCCAATTTTTCTTGCTTTCTAGACCATTTTTGCCACCTTAAACATAGTTTTGATGCTACGTCTTGCTGATTTTGCCCTATTGGACCACTTAGATTGTTGCTCTTGCCAAGATAGTTTTCAGCAGTTTGGCTGGTTTGGTGTAGTAGGGTTTAGTAACACAGGTGCAGAGCATAAAAAAATCCACAGCAAAAATTGTTTTACCTAATATTCTGACACATTTAAGGTCAAAGAAATATTGCACTGTCTGCCATGCGAGTATTGCAGGAGGCCATATTTTGATTTTATCTAAATCGCAATTAATTGCCCAGCCCTGGACCAAGGTATTGCTACCACCAGATTTTGGCTTTACACTTTATTTTTGTCTAGATAAAACAAATTTGATGTAGTTGTCTGATTTTTGAGCTTGGGGTATCTGTTGAGGCTTTGTTTCGAGTATGAATGCTGCACTGAGCTATCAGCTGCACAGTCAGTGTTTACAAAGTTGGTATTTTTTCTGCTCTTGGGCTGTAAACCATTCATATGCTCATAAACTGAAACGAACAGATTTTTTTTCATCTTGCAGAGGCTGATGATAGCGCTGTCCCATTTGTGTGGGGTGTAAATAAAGCCTTGGGCATGAAGTAAGTTGACCACTCAGACGAACTGTTGTAGCTGTTAAAAATTCAGCTTTTTCAGATTTTTGTTGTTAACGTTCTTTTTGTTTTATTTCACAGCAGAACAGTGAACAACAACCCCGATCAGCCTTTTAGAGAACCCAGTACACTCCCATGGTAGCTGAGCTTCTGCTTGGCTCCATGTGAATCTACATAGTGTGGGCCACTTGTTTTGAATTTGTATTATTTTGTTTTTAGCATTAAAACGTTTTAAATTTGCAAAGCTGAATTTGTAGTTTCACTTGTGTATTGGTTGCGAAGCTTTTTAGTCACGAGGTGTAGCAGGAACCATCAATGTATATTCCAGTGACAGGTTGCCTGGTTTGTTTTGTTTTTGTTTTTGCTCAGTGTCTTTTTTTTCTGCATCACCTTGAAAACCCATCCTGTTGGAGAAACGAAACAGGTGGACGCTGTGCTTGTTTTATAAAAGGTGTTTGTTTTAAATAAATTTGGGATAAGCAAAATAAGAGATTATCACCTTATTGATTTAATCTGTTGGAAACTCAGGCGGCTTTTGTTTTAGACACTAAAAAATGTTCTAAGTGGTTGTCGTTGTTGTTGTTGTTGTTGTTGTTTTAAAAATGGTTAGTGAGGCTTTTGCTTTCTGGAGAGGCTTGCACTCAAACTAGGTTTTCAGTGTTAAAGAGCCAAGTACTGAATTTAACATCTCTCATGCAAGCCTAGAAATCTTGTTTGTAGTTTGCTCATTCAATTTGCAGGATTAGACTTTAAAGGATTTTCAATGCAATTTAGGAGGAAATGTAAAAGCAGCCAACATGTTACTCTGTACTGTTTGGCCACAAGGGGGCAGCACTATACAACCTCTTAAAACCTGAGATGTTGCAATTGTAAGATATGAGTTCATCTCTGTGTTTTCCTGCTTTGCCTCTCCTTTGCTCTGATCTGACCGTCTCCCTTTGATTCTGGACGCCCTGTGAACGTGTAGGCTGTCAACCAGAGCACTCTGTCATATCTAAGTGGCATTATTGATTTCATGTGATGACTGTCTATTCTAGTTGTGTCTATTATTGGAAGTGTCCAGACAGACCCTGTGCTGCCCTGTCACCATCTGTTAGGATGAGATATGACCCTTTAGAGCGGAGTACGTGCAGGACCACCGGTCTATATAGGGGCCCGTGTGTGTGTGTGTGTGTGTGTGTTGAGAAACCACAGTCTCCTCTGGAGTTACATATGTCTTTTTTTATTTATACAAAGTTTACCACATGACAAAGAAAGGATCAAGTTGGCTTTGAACTTTTCAACTCTGACATGTGACAAAATGACCATATATTGTACTTTTAATAGATGTCACTTCTTTGTGTCAGTTAATCTGCAAAAACTACCTGTAGAGATTCATTCTGACAGGTGAATATAACTCAAACTGTTACATCAGTTGTCAAGAAATCTCCACTAAGAAAGATTAATAGATTCCAGATCAGACAGAGTAAAGCAGGAGGGGGCTTCTTCATGTCCAGCAAAGTCTCTGTCAAGTGGTGGCAGACCTGATCATTTACTTGGTACACTCTGTTTGAGGCAATTATTTCAAGAACAAGGGCATTAAAAATCTGTATGAGGCATGAAACATGTGGTCTTGTAAAAGACATGATGTAAAATGTAATGTTGTTGTTGTCGTTGACAGAAGAAGAAATAATTCTACAGTAAATATTTAGAAAATCTGCATGTTAACTTTTGTTATGAATATATTGTACATAATGTATGAAAGTAAACCTAACACTGATGATTATAAGAATGGGTGTGCCATATTTGAAATGTGTCTGATAGGTGATTGTTGGGTAGAAAATTGTCCTTGTAGTGCATCTATACAAATTTGGCTGCAGGTGAATTACAAATACCTCTGTTTGATTATTGCGAAAACTCAAATGAATAACCAGCTTCCAGATTATTCATGTAAACTTAACTAAGTCAGTTAACTACCTTGGGAGTTTGACATTGTGATTTATAACATGTTAGCATACTAGCATTGGCTCATTGATTGCATTTTTGTGGAATTTCAAAATAGATCCAAATCAAACAGAAATAGAAGGGAACATAAGGTTTGATGAAACTGTTCTATCACTACATCGGAAATAGAAACCACTAACTTCTTGTACATTTCTTTTTATGAGTCTGGTCACAGTGACTCTGCAGGGAGGTTATCACAGGCTGTTCTCGTCTCATCGAGATATAAATCTTGTGAAGTTGATAGTGCCCAGCCAGGCTGCTGGTCATTCTGCAAACCAGTTTCAGGCACATGTCCCAAGCTTGTCGCCTGCAACTGAAACCAAAGCCCCTCTGTCCATCCCAAATAAATGTGACATTCTCATGTTCCCATACACTCTAGAGCCCCGCACATTGTGCCATGAACAGCTTGTGCTCTGGGGCAGGCCTCTGGCGCTGTAATCCTAACTGGAGCTTGTGATCGCCACTTATCACCACCATTTGGTGCTTCATTCAAACACGCTGCTTCCAAGTTTCTCTCGTTTGCCCCAGTTTCCACTGTGGCACGATGCCGGGGTCATAAATGACCTGGCAATCATCCGGTTCTGCCCCCCTAGTAGTAACTGTGTAGCTTCATACAGTATGTTCTGTAATCAGAGTGATGCTGTATGTGACTGCTCTCCTTGTATAAATCCTACATGTGCAAGGGTATTTTGACCTCTTGTTTTTATATTAAGTAACATCACAAACCCAAGTGGAGGTTCACCAGTGCTAGTTTGAGTTAGTTCTAAAAATATTAGATTGAAATGGCTATCAAACAGTCATTTTTTCAAAAAGATTTTCACTTTATAATTGCTGAAGAGAACATTTTATTGTTTGAAATGACTCTGATTATTGACTCTGTTTGGGTTTTTTGTTTTTTTTGGAGCTTCTGTAATACCTGTGTTCTGGCATCCACTGATAAAGTTTATCCTCTCTGTTTATCCACCTGCATAGTTGCTATGGACACTCATAGTCTCCACATGATGAACCTTCTGAACTTTCTGATCCCCGACTTGTTTCTTGAGTAACCATGACTTTGAGCTTTGGGATTTTGAGTGGCATCTTTATCTTGGATTGCAGAAGCATGCTGCAGCGTGGTGTCAAGTTTACTGTATCAGGTTTATTGGCATATTCACTCGATAGAGTTGTGCTACACTGGTGCATTTATCCTGTATAATAGCGGAGCATTTATTTGCCTCCGCTCTGTTTCCTCATTTTGAACATTTGATTGTTGTTAAATACAGTCGTTATTGGCTCTAAAAAGCATCACTCCGAAGATGCACTTTAGGTTAGCTAAACAGCTTCCTGGGCAATCTAAGTGAGTGTACAAGAGTGGGCTCAAAACAAGACATGGCTTTATTTATTTATTTTGTGAGTCATGGTTGGTGAAGTTTTGCAGGAGAAGGTTGGAGGCTTGGGCGTAGGCGGCAAAGCTTTTCCAGCAGCCGGGGTGAGATTGAGGCATCACTTCCTTGTCCTGAAGAAGATACTGTGATGCTACATTCATACTTGTGTAATAATAAACACCATGACACTGGGACGTTGTGACGTCTCTGTGACACTGATCACTGTGTGGCTTTCATTGTGCAGGCACCATGAAACTGCAGCATCCTATCATACTAATTTGGTAAAACATTGGTGATATGCCTGGATTATTACAAAGATCTTATTGATGCCAATGTCCTAATCATTTTCACTTATCAATTTGATTCTTTATTGATCCCCTTATCAATTACTCGTGGGCGATATCTGTACTCAAAAAGTAAGATTTACAGGATTTCTGCATCAGCAACACCTTATTGAGCTTACAGGTAAATAAATGTAATTGCACAATAGATTTAGGTATTTCTGGATGTAAATCAATAAATAGAAATAAGTAAAAATCGCACATCAGGTGACATCGATGTACTGTTTTGTTGCATGTTATTGGCTGAAGTAGGCCACCTGACAATGCTTTTAATTTGGAACCTTGTGTTTGCCGTAGTTATGCCAAGTCAGCTATGAGGAAAACATTTACCTGTTCTGTTTGTATTTTGACATTTAGGGTTTCAAGTCTTTTCACAAAAAGTTGTTGTGGTTTGTTTCTGTGATAAAAGTTGAAATCATGCTTTAAAACTGAGGTTATATCAATGTATGCTAGCTTCTAGCATGTCAATTCAATTTCCCATAGATGTTAGCATCCAGCTAAGACTGCGCTTTGTTAGGTGATTAACTACGCTTTGTTTATCGATTTTGGCACACTGGGAGATGTATAACACGTTAAATGTATCAAATGTGAATCCCTTGTCAGAAATTTATGCACATTTCTTTGTGTATTTCAGTATTACAGGTTTTTCAGTAAAACTTTAAGCCGAAAATCCTGAATCTGAGGGGGGTTTTCTTGGAAACTGTCATCTAGGTGCTAAGCTAAGCTAGCTGGGGCAGAATACTGGACGTAAGGCTTGGTCGCTTCATAGGCATCATGTGAAGAATCAAAAATGGAATTTGTTAAGAATAAAGGCTAATGATGTTAATAGATTGAACAATCTCTTATCAAGTCTTAACAGGAATCAGTTGTCGATCCCTAGCTACGCCTCCCCCTAGGGTGGTGCTATCAAGATAAGTCAAATAATCCAAACAAGGCAAAATTTATTAAAGCTTAAAGTCCTTAAATCAAATCCCCCTCGTAACCAATTAGAAGCTTTACCTGGAAATAAGCAGAGAAGACAAGAAACACAGAAAAACAGCAATGACGTGTCATTCTTTCATCCAGCCTGACACTTCCTGATGAATTCACCCATTTTGGTTTATTTTGGTGAACCCACGGAGGCCCATGTCCCCCAAACAGGTGTATCCTTTCTATATCATCTATAAATAGCTTTTTATTGCCCTGCAGACACGTAGCAGTATTTTCCACAACACTCGCTTCATCCACGATGTCCTGACACATGCATGCTTGCATGTGGCACTGTACAATGATGAAGTAGTCTGAGTCACTTGAGACAGGACCGGGAATTCCTCTGGCTTCTAAAAAGAGACCAGCATGTAGCTGGGAGGAGGGGCTGGACCGGGGTGGACTGGGGGGCATGTTTCAGCAGCATGTTCTGATGTGTGGTCACGAAAAAGGTTTAACAGAGTCAGAGCTGACAGGCCGCTGGCAAAGCAGGTTACTCAGCACAATGCAATAAAATGAGGAAGGAGAACTATAATCCAAGCAAAAGTCCTTATGCTAAAGTTGCAGGAGGGACCCAGGTGTTCAAAAGTAACAGAGTAAAAGTCATTACCTGTGTGCAGGAGGTGTAGTTTTGTTTTAGCATCAACAATATACAAACCACACTTTTAAATTGCATGCAGGATTCGACCTAACCTGAATGTTCTTCACCTACCACACTCATCTCCACATAACTCAAATAAATGTTACCAAACCCATAGTAAACACAGTTTTAAACTTTATTTCACGTTACTTCAGTAAAATAGAATTTCATAGTATGAAAAAAAGAACAAGCTCAGAGGAAATTTACATTGTCCTCAGATCATGTGGCAAAACACCTCATATTCAAACAAGTTTACAAACAAGATCAGTGTATTCAACTGTACCGAGACACAGTATGTTAGCTGCTCACTGTCATTTCATGATACATGAATGATACCTTTGACCATTTCTGTAGGTTTGACCTACTTTTTTTCATCACCAAACAAATGTGATGGCTTCAACATATAGCAAACAAATGCTTTAGGGGCCAAATTGTGGTTTTGTGAGATCATTTGCTTGTTACACACAAGCAACATATAATGCTTTGTTGGACATTTTATATGCAATTTACAGTCATGCAAATCACATCAAAACCTAAAACCAAAGAAAACATTGTGCTGACTTCTTGAAATGATGATTTTCTTATTGAGATGTAGCTGGTTGGAAAGTGCAATAATCCCTTATTTACATATTTTTCCATTCATGGCACCTTGTTGTATGTAAACAGTCACCTTTTGGTCCATGAGCTGGCTGAAATAGTTTCCTCTGCAAAAGTGCACAATATCCTGGAAACAACAAGGAAGAGGGAAGTTGTAATGTCCTTCAAGTTTTTTTTTTTTTCATTAATTCAGAGGTAGCCCTTTTCCTCCCGGTATAAAATCCACCAGGCCCTTCATTTTATTCTTCTCGTGGTTTTAGTAAAACCACCTGAAGTTTAAATGCTCAGTCTGTTCTCTTTGGCTGCCGGTGAAGGCCAATCCCTCAAAAAGGAAGTGTGTCCATGAAGATTTTATCCACAATCGGAGGCGGTGGGACAAGATCTTCTAACTTCAGGTAAAAGATACGCTGGAGGCCTTGAGTGCACAGAGTCCTGAGCTCGGGCAGCTTCCCGAGAAGTCTGGACAAATAATTTGGCCGCACTGAATCAGAGCCACAGCTGGAGACGTGATCTTTGAGGCAGGTAATGAGCTGGTTCTGCATTTCCTCCACACGTCCTGGCTCCTTTAGGCCATGTCGGTCTGCAGAGGAGATAACACACAATTCAGAAACAGAGGTAGCTTTGTGCTTAATATTTCATCATGTTAACCATCACAGTTCACAGCCAAACTGGAGTGTTTTCTGCGAGTCTATTGGTCTTAAAGCTCCTGTTAGGAACTCTTAGTTGTGTCCATTTTGGCGCCCTCTGTGGACAAAATGGCTCCTCCTATTTCTTTTCTAATCTTGTCCGGTCCCGTGTAGGGATTGCAATCCAATGAGACATCTCACCCTGCTATCTTTTGATTGTTAAGTGCACCACTGTGAATTATTGCCGTGGAAATGTAAGCGGCTGCCACAGCAGGGTGCTGTTAATCCTCTCATTTGACGCCTATCTGTTGGCAGCATTTACAGGCCTTAAAAATAACTGAACTGAAATGATCAGTTTTGCGGCTGATGCTTTGGTGTCTCCTACAGAGGCATCAGTATTGATTTCAGTCTGTTTCATAACCAGCTTAAAACTCCTCACAGGAGCTTTAAATGTAAATTTATATCCTCTTCATTGTGGCTATGTTTAGTCTGCTGCAATATACGGCTTCTTCTCTGTACTATATGTTCGATCATGTTGCATTTTAAGACACACCTGTCCTGTCCTGTCAGTCTAGTGTTATGTAACAGCCTTGTATTGTCTTCACAAATGGAGTTTCCTTTTGCAAACGTTGGCCACAGTTGAGCTAAAGGACCTGACTCAGGCTTGTCAACCTCTAAAAGTGTTAAATGATGATTGTACTCCTTACCAGCAATTATGACCAAAGCTGTGAGACAGGAGAAGGAGGAAACATCCAACTTCATGCGATGCAGGCTTTGAGAAAACTCCAAGATGGAGTCAATCCAGTCCCCGAAACCTCGGACACATTGTGTCTTGTGAAGCACGGCACCGTTGCAGAAGATTAGCTTGTCGGTTTCAGGATCAGAGCTTTCAGAGGAGAAAAAACATATTATGAAATTCAACTGAATTACATCCTTCGAAAGTTTGCTCACACGCTCACTGGTATCTTGGCTGTTATGTATCATATTCTGGTTTTATGGCACTGGAGACATTTTCTTGGCTTAGAGAAACCTTGGAACCAGAATTGGGATACTCCAAATAGAAATCTGGATACCTTTTTGATTTCTAAACAATTAACAGATGGTTTATGTGATCAGGGCCTGTATGCATGTCCAGTCATTTCACAAACGGAACCATTAGTTTTCATGTGCCGGGATGGACGGACCATTTAGTCATAGTGTTACCTGCATGCACTGTCAATAATTGGCCAGTTAACTATTCCCACCATGAAAGTGAGGCAGGTGCAGAATATTATTTATGAATCTCCTGGAAAACCCCTATCCATCAAATTCAAACTGGGCATGCCCACTGTGTATATATACAGCAATGGTGGTAATTATTGTAAATAACTTCAACACCTCACCTAACACATCCTGGAAGGACTCAGATGCATATAAGCCAGCAAACTTGCAAAACTGACAACGGCAAGCCTTGCCAGTTGGAGACTTTGATTGCCTCCCTTATCTCACAACAATCACGATCCTTTATACAGCCACTCAAGCGTTGTAAACATGCCAGTAGCACCTGTAATGATGGGGTCGACCACAATTAAATTCAATGCTCTGGAGGGAGCTGCTCTGGGGCATTAAACTAGGAAGCAGGACTTGTGCTCAACTTGAGCGTTGGTTGATTCCAGATTTTTTACAAGATAACCATAAGATACCCTGAGTATATTGAACTCGAATTGCGGTGTAAGTCTAAATTGAAGATATAACCCTTAACCACGCTACAAATGAGCATGTTAATCCAGTCACAGAGGTTTCAAAGGTCTCTTCACTCACCGATATGCAAGACGCAAGATGAAGAGCTCTACAAAAGCGGATTCTAGCAAAAGTGCCTGATCCTCTGCGCAGAACTCAGAGAAACCGGGGATGCTCTTCGTCCACTTGCTGATGACCTCCATTGAGGCTGTGAGTAAGTCGTAAAACAGTTTGATGTCGCTTGCGTCCTCCTTCTGGTTCAGACTGACCTCTGTCTCTTCGTACTGAAAATGCAGACAGCAGGAGTTTTACAAAAAAAGGCCTCAGTGGTTTTTAATTATCCCCAGCAGAATGATTCCTGGTTTTATTTACCTTGGAGTAGTCCACTTTACCGACACCCGGGTTGGAGTCAATGTGGGCCCTTACCAGCGAAGCAATCATGCTCACAGGAGACACAGCTGTGGTCACATCCTGGACGACTTTAGGCTTGGACGGTAGGCGGCCTCTTCGTCCTTTCAAGCTATCAGTTCTCACGACTGGAAACATGAGGACACAAGCGGTTAGATCCAGCTCAGTGTTACAGTCAAAGTTCTCCTACCGTAAATCTGCATTAGACTCACCTTCCCTCACCATACCAACAGTGAGACACTTCTGGAAACGGCAGAACTGGCATCTATTGCGCCTCCTCTTGTCCACTGGGCAGTCCTTGTTGGCGAGGCAAACATACTTGGAATTCTTTTGGACAGTGCGCTGTTAAACACAAATAATTAATTTTTAGACAGACAACACATTGCCTCCCAATTTTGTCCAACCTGTAAGGATTAACTCAACCTTCTTACCTTAAAAAACCCTTTGCAACCCTCGCAGGTTCGAACCCCATAGTGCTGACAGGAGGCGTTGTCCCCGCACACAGCACAGCAGCCATCATTCCCACCTGGACTTTTCAATTTGGGTGATAAGCCTCCATCCATACGGTCAGAGCCTTCAAGACTTTGTGCTTGCTCCATCACCAAGCCCGGGAAGGTCAGCGCAGACGAGTGAGGGTGAGCCGAAGAGAAAGGATCCTGAGGTTGACCCAAATGAGACATATCTTCCACAGAACCTGAGCTGAAAGTGAAGAAAGAGGGGGCATGTGGTGCTGGTATCTCTTCTGTCGCCCAGAATCCTGGACTGGGTGAGTATGGCCCGAATGCTGAGTCCCAGGTGGATGTGTGCTGGAACCCAGGGGTGGAAGGAGATGAGGTGGACGCAGGACTGCCAAAGTAATCCGACCCAGCAGGGGACACAGTCTCCTCAGGATACGTTAGCGCAAATGCCCCTGGGTAGCAACCGTACACCTGGAGGTTGTCCAGCTTGAATGGGGTCTCTTGGCTCGAGGATGCAGTAACGTGGGCTGGAGCTGCCGTAAATTGGCAAGAGTACGCATCGAAATCAGCTGTCTGTGAGTCCACAAGGGAGCTAATGCTTGGCAGAGGTGGAGCAGGGAGGTGTTCCCGCGGGTTGCTCATATCGACCGCCAGCTTGGAGACAAAGTCTGTGTTTTGAAGCTCTGAGCTGCCAACGCTGTTCTCATAGGCCTGAGATCCATGCTGGGAGTGGATGCATGTCATGGCTGCAAGACTGAGAAAGATGTCATGGGAAACGTTAGCGCAATAAACCTTGTTTTTCATATTTATTTTACTCATTTAAAACCTCAAACCCAATGCGAGTTCTAGAAAAGAGCCGCAACCCTTGTTTTAATTTCTTTGTTTTACATTTCAACGGCTGTAAGATTATATCAGCACAAGTTTTCCAAGTTGTCGTTGAGCTTCAAAACAGACCTTATACAGTTCATGTCAGCTACTATGCAGAAGTGTACAGTGGAGGAGGATTATATTTGATTCAAAAATTATTATTCATTTCAAAATCATTAGTCACACAGTGAGCCAGAAATCCTGGAGGCTATCCAAAGTTGCAAAGAAATTCTCAAGCATCCTTATACGCTTTATATGGCTCCACTCATAAGTCATGCGTCACATACAATATTTACTGGGTGTAGTTTGTAATAACTGTGATGACCTGTTTTTATACGGTCTCTGGGACTGCTCTGTTGTTTAGTCTTTCTGGATGGAAGTTAGGCTGCATGATATTGGGGGGAAAAAATGATATTGCAGTATTTTTGTTTCTTGGGGTATATTACGATAAATTGTGATTTTTGCGGTATTTTTTGGATTTACTGCCTTACGCTGTTTCGCTGAATTCCACCTGAAATGATTAGCATGGACAAAGCTGAACACACAGATCTGGAAACTGCTGCCTTTAACCCTGAAAGTGTCAAATAAAACACCTTGTGTGATATTAACTATTAGGAAACTGTCAGATTGTCAGAATCCCTGCTATACTCCGCTCACATTCACTACTCTCTCTCTGTTGCTTGACCGCCCATGTTGCACGTCGCTCTGCCCGACCCTGATAACAGCAGGTGAGATGGTAAATCGCCGGGAAGGTGCTCTAACTGTGTGAGTAATGTGGTAAAATATGTAAATAGCCGCTCATTTAGATCCATTATTAATGTGACTGGGCTTAGACAGGCTACAACAGCTTAATTGAAAGGCTCAAATGTATTGCAATGTATCAAAAACCTTGCAATATGAATATTAGGCATGCAATTGTGCGATGACGATACAAAAACGGTACATTGTGCAGCCCCAGATGGAAGTTTTAAAAGTCCTTTTACTCAAGGTGTGACGCTAGCAATGTTTTCAAAGCTTTGCATCCATGGAATAAACTACAACCTAAAGCAAGATAGTTGAGAGAGCTGCAGTTTAGTGCTGTCTAAAAGCAAAGCACACCAAAGCCAAATCATGAAGACTTGCCACCAAGTTTGCAAGTCTGGTTTGCTTGAGTGTCACATTATCTTGCCCTCTAAAAACTTACTTTTCCTATTTTTCTAATTCAGTGTTAATACTGTAGGGGTGCAGGTGGCCTAACAGTGTAAGTCTCCCCATAAGGTTTGGAGTGAGTGGCCTGGGTTCAAGTCAAGCTTGTGGCCTGTTTCCCCCATCCCTGCCCAGTTTCCTACTTTATCCACTATCTTTTCATTTCTGATCAAAGGCATGACCAACCCCCAAAAACATCTTTTATAACAACCAAAAAAAGATTAACACTGTACATTTGAGAGCCACCCCCCCCCCAAAACACCCACCCACACACATCAATAATAATTAAAATATTCAAAAATTATAAAAAAATAAAAACTTCACAGCTCTATATAAGAACTATGCAGAAAAATACACTGCTGTGGATCAACTGCATTGCACCCTACTTGAGATTTTTCTCTTTTTTGTCATTTGTTTTTTTATTATATGTGTAACATGTGACAAAATACCAAAAAAACAAGATGATCTGCACATGCCATTGTAACTGGGTTAACTTTCAAACAGGCATAATGCCAGGTATTACATGAGACACATGTTGCACATTGGAAGCACCTGACATGTGCACTTGTTATGAAAAACTTTATAAAATTTTGTCTTTTTAAAAATGTTCCTGAAATTAAAAAATTGCTGAATTTACTCTTAAAAGATAAACTATGATGCTGTTTAAAGACAGATTGATATCATTTGTAAATATAGGCCTGTACAGGCTTTAAAGTTAGACATTTTGAGTTCAAATTAAAAACAGTAAATAATTCTTACCTGTTCGGTTCCTCTACATGTGTTTCTGTCAATACTCCACTAATATCAGTTTGTTATCCTCTGAGCTGCCAAAGCGAATCTGCACTCCCTCAGCCTCAAACTCCTCAACACATTTATAGTATGGGCTGTTTTCTGTCCATGACGTCAGGAGGTTTCCATACAGGGCCTGGCGGTGGGCGGGGAGATTTCCAGGCTCCAGCCAATCACGAAGCGCGCTCAAGAGAATAGACGTGTAATGACGCACTACGGGATTCCGTTGACGCGCATACAGTAGAGAACCGCAGCATTGTCCTCCCTCCCCTGTTTCACACACACACACGCACTCACACACCGACACAAACCCAAATTAATCCGCATAAAACTGACTTTAATTTTTATTTCGGGTGGTATTAGGCTGAAACGATGACAGCAGACTCTGTCACTGCTGCGTTACACACTTCTCTTCATGCGTTACGTTTTGCTGATAACATGGAAATAAGGGTTACAAACAGGAAACGTTAGTGGTTCAGACGTTTGTTTTCTATTTATAGGAGTGCATGAATGATTTCTAATCTTTAGTTCAAAGTTTGCTTCATCTTATCAGACATGTACCATAGAAAATTAAAAAAAAAAAGTATGACCCACGAGAAAAAAGAGAATTTGTGCAACTAGCATAAAAAATTGAAGAGAATGGATTGAAAATAGGGCCAATGTGCAACCTAATCAGCCAGTACTGTATGATGATATTCTCCTAGCCCTTAAAATAGTATTTGCCAATCATTTACAGTCTTATTTCCACTCAATATCGCAGCTTTTTACCACTTTCAGTTTTCTTTGATAGATATACAGGGTGTCCATGAAGTCTCGTTACAATACAAATGTATTACAAAAGCAAATGAGCAGGCGTATATTTGGAAATTGTTGCACAATAAGGAGCAGATATGTAAGGGTTTTTTTTTTTTGAACCAATTCAAGGGAGGACAATTCTTTTTAGAAGAGCACTGAAAGGCTTGTCTTACATTATTGATGTTTTTCCCAGATCTTCCTGGTCATTTACTCCTTCATTTAGCCAACACTGTTCTTATGGATCACTGGATCTCCTTCATACTTAGTTCTGCAGTTTTGCTGAGTCTGCACGTCTAATTTTGTTTCAATAAACCATGACACACACTGTGCCTTTTCTCGTGGAGTGGCCTTCTTTGAGGGGAGGGTTGTTCATTTAACAGAGCCTTTTTCATAGACAAGATACTTGAAATGAACAAATTCATTGTAATTAAACACTTGGATAACTACTGAGTAAATAGAACAATTCTAAATTCTCATCAATTGCATTTTTTGATGTATTTTTTTTTTATTGTAAAGAGACTGTGGACACCCTGTATTTTATTCATTTTATTCAATGCATTATTCTCTTATGTTCGGTTTTTCTATTATGTTATAAAAAAAATTGTATTGCACCTTGAATTGCATTTTATTGTTTTATGAAAGTGTTTGCATGTAAAAACAAAATAAAATAGAAGTAAATATGTACAAATATATACAAAATAAGAAGATGGGAAAAACATGTACACAGTCAGTTCATGAGTAGTTGCTGCCTTGTTAGTAGCTAATGAGGATCCACATAAACAAATTAAAAATAAATCTTTTTTGTGTTTTTATTTCTTATGTTTTACATGTTTCCTTATTATGTGAGATTATCTTAATGATGAATCATGACAAAAAATGATTTGACTACCCCCCACAGGGACACACCCTGACGTACAAACAGACTCTGAAAGTATTTCTAAACCCACTTTTATGATGTGTTCATTGCACCTAAATGTCAGTCATAACACTATTGCTGACACACGAAGAAGGGATTTTTATTATATGCAGCAGAGGAAGCAGGCCGCATACACATGAGGTTGAAATAGTGATTGCAAAGCGGTGATCCTTCAGCATGCCGCCTGTCCAAGGTTATTCACAGGGGAGCAGAAAGAGTTAGCCTTCATCAGTTTTAGGAAAAAAAATCTCTGTTGATTTAGATTTTCAGCTCTTGGTGAACCATAGACAGTCTCCCATTGAAGTGTTTTTGTTTTCTCTGAATGACTTGGCATCTGTGATGTAATGCCAACATTGACTGGGCCCTTTCTACAGCACTGAAACTGATGTTACTGGTTATCTTTTGTGACACAGGTTAAATCCAGAGCACAGTTTCAAATGAGGAGGAAACGACTCTGCGGTCTTTAAAGAAAGGCCAAAGTTGCAGTGTGTGTACGTATGTGTATGTGTGTACAAGTGTATGTGTGTATGTGTGTGTATGCCACCAAATGTGGCCTTTATGTGCAGCAACTGCTCTCCCCCACATGCACACACATGTACTTGTTATGCATTATAACATGTGAATGGCCAGAGCTCCACCCACCACCTGTTGCTCCTCCAGAGAGCTATTTTTGAGCTGAGAAGATGTTTGTCATTGTGGAGAAATCCTCCCGGTTCTGCAGTCCAAACCTGCTGTATGCTGAGATTTCATCGGCTTAACATCCCATTAAAAACCCCAGGAGGACTGTGGGGGATCCATGGGGCAGATTAGTTTAGCAAGGATGCTGATGACAAAGTGTTTCAGTCAGACTGATGCTGCTTAGCTCCAATTCTGAAAAATATGTTGTTTAAGTCAGTTTCTATTAGACCAGTGTTAGTTTGCATTTAAGTATTTACTCACATTATTTGCGTTATATCATATTATGCAGCATTGTCCTTGCTGTTGCACAAGGTTGAAGCTAAAACACTGGTCATGTATCATGCACCTGTATATAATGTCACAATAACTGAAAACTAATTTGCTATCATCACAGAAACAACTGTTTGCATTCACCTTAAAGCTACCATAACAAAAACAAGTAAGTATCATTAGTCTAAAATTCACAGCACCAATTCTCAAGCTGAAATCTAAATAAAAAAATTTGGAAGGAAATTTACTTGGATTCAAACATAAAATAAGAGACACAATCAGAAAAAAACGTTACGCTGCCATCACCCAATATTAGCATTCAACCAATAGTGTTGTAGCTTACATTACTCAATAAACTGAGGAAATTAATTTAAGTTTAAAATAAAAAGTTTCAAGAAACTCCTTTACACAAACGACAAAACAGCTAACTTAGAAATTTGAGACCAAACTTTGATTAATTTGGAATCAAAACTATCATTTTGTGGCATTGAGGCACTTCCAAATAGTTGTATAAGGTTTCAGACTTATCTTTGTCGGGGATTATGCTTGGAACCTGGCTAACAGATTGATTATAAAAGTGTTTTATGACCAAATTCCCCATCGCTTGTTCTCATTCCCTCCTTTGAATTTGTTACTCACACTTTAGAATACATTAGATTAAATCCTTTTAAGCCTAAAAAAGTAATACATTTCCTTAAATGGCAACTAAGTGAACTAAAAAAAGGCAGCAAGGCAGACACAGTGTTGTGATTCCTTGAATTCCCTCATGACAGATTCAGTATTTCAGAAATTCAGTTAGTTATAACTTAGAGTACAAAGATAAGTGTTTGTTGTTAACTTGGATCCCATAGAGGTGAATATGTGTTTTTAAATTTTCTGCTTTGAAGGTTTTCTATCAATCTTACAAACTAATTTTTTTGCATTGTGTATTAAAGTTATCTCAGCAGATGAAACATGCTCTGGTTAGTTTTTTTTTTTTCCTTCACATGTGCCTCGTCTTTTATGCAACCGATGATGTGACTCCTGATGGCTACACCTGCCTCTTCTCTCCACCTTTGAGCAGTTCTGTTTTAGGACTTGAAGATAAATGTGTGCCCGACACAGCCTGTACCCTGCACCCCAAATATCAGCGCCACTTACAGTGAATTCCAGCTCAAGGCGATCAGGTTCAGACAGGCCCCCTTTGTGCCCACTGACTCCTGCATGCTGAGGGTCACACTGATGGTTTTATGGGGTGTGCAGGGGGTGGATTGTTTGGACCCTCGTAATATGATATGAAGTCATGTGTGTTTACGTATGTGAGGACATATATGTATATATAAATTATCATATCTCGTATTTACTGTTTGCAGAGTTATTATACCCTCCTTGGGTATAGAGACACCTGAACGATGACTACATAGGGATTTATTTTTAGATGGCATTATCAAGATACACCTGTTTATCTCAACTTTACCGAATGTGATAACATACAGGGATAATTCATTACCAGTAAAATACAACTCCATAAGTGAACAAAAACTTGGATTGACAACATTGTGTGCTAGATTGCGACATTTTTTGAAACTCTGCTATCTGAAAATGTGTTTCTAAAGAAAAATGTTGATTGCTTGAAGGTTTCCATCTAGGTTGATATTTAGTTTCTGTTAGAACTGGCATCATTTCTTGATTTGTCTGTTTCCTGGATAAAAGCTTTACTCATTTTATCTGTATATTTACTTGTGTATTTTCCTGACTTTATGTTGTAGTATTTCCCCCATGAGGGAAATTACTTTTGTATTTAAAAAAAGCAGAATCAGCACTATCACTTTGACAATTATACAATAGATGCATTATAGAATTGCATGATCTCTGTCATGAGACAGACGTGAGAAAGCTGAAAAGTCTAAAAAAAAGTGACGTTTTTTTTTTTTTACCCTCCTCTGATACCACAAAAAGGAATAGGTTTCAATAAATGAGAATTCACTGACCATGAAAAGGACATATTTGGAGAAGCTGCTGTGCCCATGACGAAAACATGACTGGGCTTCACTGTGAGAGTCTTCCTCTTTTTTTTTTTTTTTAAAACCAAACATGTGAGATGCTTTCTATCACTCCCACATTCCTCCTCCGGGCTGAGGTCAGTGCTGTCCTTATCAGGTTCCACTTTCCAGTCTCCAATGAAAAGAGGATCAGACATCATCACACATAAAGATGTCTCATATGATACAGACAGCCCACGTGGATTTGACCACATGCTCAATTTCCTGTACGCTGTGCTTGATGTGCCTTAACACAGAGATGCTGTTTTATAACATCGTGACAACCTGTTGAAGATCATGTGCTGTGTGACAATTTATTGTGAGACACTTAAGCACAGAGGAAAGAGATATCCTCCGTGGTCACTTCAGACTTCTCAGATTTTGCTGATGTTTTCAACTCCCACACGACAAACTATTCAAGCTCCATCTGGTGGTAAAAAGGGTCAAATGACGTGAATTTAAAGACACGGTGTTGGCATAAATGGAACACATGTATAATTATATTAAAATGTATGGATAAATAACTGAAAAGAAACAATTTTATAGAGGTTAACTGGAAAAGAAGCAGGTTTGTTTGTCATTTCGTGCCATCATGTTTCTAAAGAAACACAGAACAGAAAAACTAGTTAAGGCTGTGTTTGTTTTTATATTTTGTGGGAGATTTCCTGTTTAATGCACCAGAAGCAAAACAAAGAAAAAGAAGAAGAGATTGATTGTTAAGCTGTAAAGTCCTGGAATAAGAACAAAATGTCCTACATGCAAACATTTAAATTCTCTGTTTGGTTGAATATTAATAGTGGAATAAAGATGACTTTTGCATTTGTAAGAACATGGAAAAGACTGATGAGAAATTTGTTTGGCTGTTTAGCTCAACCCCACTTTATATTAAGCCCTTCGCAGAAACAAATGTGTAGTTAAAAGTTCTTCAGAAACAAACACACAGACACAAAATCACAGCTTCGGTAAAATGATAAGGCTGAACTGATTTCTGCTTTCTCAAAAGAAAATAGCAGGTATAAAGAAATACGGTTGTATATATCATGGCTTTAAACACTGTGGTGTTATTTGAGTAAAACTAAGATAACCATAAATATCTGTGCATTTCCTGCAAGGACAAGTCCCCATTTTCCCCACCATAAATGCAAACATTTTACCTGTTTCAAGACCGATCTCCTCAGAGTCAAATTAAAGAAAATTAATGGAAAACTTAGCCATAAAATATAAATGGCTTTGAAGCTTTGCATGACACCTCTTTTGTTTATCAACCCCTTTTTTTCCAAGTGTTATTTTCATACTCTCTCCAAGAAGAGTTTTCAGGTCTGCTCTTTTCTGTTATTTTCTTTAGTAGATGGTCTGCTAAAGAAAATAACAATTTATAATGCTACTTCTATGCATTATAAAAATTACCTCTGAAAAAAAGCAACTGGAAGTCTAACTTTGCACAAGTACACGATTGGTAAGATTCTTCACCACTAGAGGGCAGCAGCATCTCTATACATCTAATTCTGAGTGCACTGGCAGATCAGTGTTTCACCATCTAATTTTAAAAAAAAAATGTATAAGTGTGGTTATATTTAGGCTGTACAACAGCTGCTGATCATTTTAGAAACAATCATTTTAGTAAGTGTCATTCTGGTTCATCTAGGGCTTGTAAAAAATCTCAAAAGAATGACAAAAAATGTGGGGAAAAAAGCCAAAACCCAAGAATTGTTGAGAGAAAAATCTTGTCATACTTCAACAAAGCTAAATAGATAATTTAAGAAAAAACCAAAACATTTCAGGAGAAAAGAAAAATGTGTCTGACTTAGTTGACTGAAAGGACCATTGTTAGACTCTTATAGCCTATACTAAATGCTATTTGAATGAATGAATGAATGAATGAATGCTTGAAATTTATTTCAGTTCACCTTTGCAGCAATTTAAACAAAGGCATAAACTCAAAGTAGAAACGGCAAAGTTTCAAGGTAACCGAAAGGCTGTAGGTTGAAGCTAAAGTTTATATAAAACCTACCCCTCTTGTCTTACAAACAAACAAAAAACATCACAGACGTAAGTGCATCACAGAAGCAACATGTTGTCGTTGTTTATTAGTATCAAGTGCATCAAAACATGATAATGTTAATTTACATGGTCAGTGTCGAATTCCAAAACTAATTGATTCTTATAAAGATTTTTCAGTCTTACCAAAGTATCACATTTTTATTTCCTCTTTACTTTAAATTAACAAACTGAAGATACATAAGTTTCAATATAAAGTGTAAAACTGAAAGAGTTGCATACTTAATTAAACATCTACATGTAGAGAAACTGTTAAAATCTCTATAGAAGCTGTAGGCCTCCTTTCAGCAGATCCACTTTTAATATTCACTTCCTCATGTTGAGCTTGGTGTTGATCTGGTTTAAAACAGATGAGTTATGACGTCACATTTTGGAGTCAGTGACGTGGCTGAGCATCACAGTGTTTCACAAATTAAGGTTGTTGGTGAGGGATGTGGTCCCAGACTCACATCTTCCCTCTATACTCACCTACAGGGCAGTGGCCCTTAAATTCAGGGGGCTCTGGTCCAGTTGGGGTTTGCCGCCAGCAGAGACTGGACCCAACAAACAGACGCAACCTTTGCTTTGATGAACCTAAAATGACGCAGACCCTGCTCTGCTGTCATCAGAGATTTCATCACAGCACATTTTGAATAATGAGCTCTGTCTTCATGCTTGTCTTTGTCACCACAGAGCACAAAATCTGTTCTGTCGTGTGTTTGTAGGTCACAAGAATGTCCCCCTTTGAGTCCTCCTACTCTCACATTCCTCCCTCATCCACTGCCCACATAAACCGGGCCACACACACCGGTCTGGGTTCATTACGAGGCCCAGCGATGGGTCGTCTATGGACACAAAACACAGTTTCAGGTGCAGATTATTGAGCTTTAATCACTTGGACAAACAGCAGAGGAAGAAAAATGCACATCTTGTACTTTTACTGAACTTTCTTGTACTTTGGAGCCAGTTTATTTGGATTTTTCTCTCTGTGAGGAAACTTAGCCCTGTATTGCCCAACGTATCATTTTTGATGTTTCAAAAACCTTAATCTCATCAACAGGATGAATAGTTTCTTTAAAAACCTGTTAAAATATATGCATATACTTTTTAAAAAGAAACATGTATTCTACCACCCTGAGGATCGTCATATAAAACAGACGCTGTAGCTGCATTTTGACCCTCCCATGAAACCATCCACTCACATATTTTCAGGAAAGTCAATGCTGAATTTCAAGAAGTTGCAGTAAAAATAATACCTAGTTGTTACTAATTCTTTCAAATAAGTGTTTTCTGTTCCAAACGAATTCGTATTTACACAAAAAACTTAACTAAAATAGTTGGCAAAACTGCTCAGTGTGTCAGATGTGATGCAAGAAATGTATAATTAATGAAATGATAAAGCAATATTTGTTTGTGGATTTTGTTACAAGGGTTAATAAACATTTCATTCCAAAGAAATTGGAATTTTCTGACTATTTTTGATGGTTCAGGATTTACAGGGTTGGAAAAAAGTAATGCTAGCTACCTGCTGGCTAGCACAATGTAAGCAAAGCGGTAACTTTTAACAAGAAAGGGCTCTTTTTTATGTATTTTTATTAAAAATGATCAGAAATAATTTGTCTCCCTTGGTAATAAGGTAGGGTATATGTTTCTTTTTTATTTCTGTCTGTTGCTATTTAGCAAGGCTAACAGTTGCTTGCTTCACTTATCTAACTTAATAGGTTCAAAACTCACTGAGACAGAAGATGATAAAATTACTCTTTCGTTCAAGTAAATACACTTTCTTTGCAGTACTCGGAGAAGTACAGAAAGATGATTTTTAAACAGAGGTAAGCTAGCAGTAGAAATACCAAAACAACAAACGTGAGAGGGCTTAATTCACATTAGGACATTAAGAAAAACAGAGATGGTTTAGGGAAAAAAGTATTCCTGGAAGATAAAAAGAAGACAAATTCAAAAGGGAGTGTTAAAATAAAAAATTCTACATAAATTCACTGATTTAATTTTTAATTTGTCTAAAGTGAAGCTAGATTTGTTTGCAGTTTGGTCCATTAGACCTTGTGCTCAGGGCCACATAAGGAGTCTTAGTTATGACTTTGTCCATAGGGGGCGCCAGAGTCAAAACCAACTCAACATGTCTCACATAGAAGCTGGACCCAAACTCATTTTCTACCACTTAAACCTCAGTTTCAAGGTCACAGGAAACACGTCTGTTTGAATTCACACCTTAGTTTGTGTCTCTTTGTATTTGGTTTTATGGGTATTTTCTTGTGGTTGTGGTCACTCCCGCACTCTTTGGGCTGCCAACTTGACGTGGTATAAGGGTACATTTTCCGAGGTCCCACAGGAAAATAATTAGGAAGCATTGCACAAGACCCGAAAACACTTGGTCATTCCAGAAAGCCAGGAGTCAGCACTGAACACCTCCAGGAACTCTCCCCGCAGCCCGCATCTCTCCACGGGCCTGCACGCCGCCTGCTGTGGGCCGCTTTGTTTTGATTCCTCTCCAAGCCTCGGACCGCCGCCATCAGTGACTCACTCATATTGGCTCTTGGCTGACTTTGGCTTCTCTTCATCCTAAACTTTTTTTTTTTTCTTCAATGAATTTCCTCTTGTTTTTTCCAGATACAGTCCACGAACGACGTAGTGGTGTTATTGTCTCAAAGTTTCCTGGACCTGTTCAAGGTCAGGAGCGGGCTGTTCGAGAGAAAGCGGAGGGACTTTACAGAGAGTTTTGTGTGCTCTGGGGTTGATTGCACTGATGCAAGTGAAATCCCCAAACAATACAAAGCCTGGCTTGTCAGTATTGAACAGGGATTCAGAAAATTTGTGGAGGGTGAAAGAGAAATGTCAGCTGTTAAAACCACAGCTGCCATTCATCTGGAAATGGATAATAGCTTTGCCCCAATGTGCTTATGTTTGGTCTCTTTGCAGATCACAGTGAATTCCCCAGTCTCATCAGCATGCAGAGTACAGTCGCTGTCTGTTTTTGGTGCTGAATTCAGCCCAAAAAGCTGCTCTGGTAGTGGATGATGAAACAGTGAGTCATATGAAAATTACAAGTATAAAGGTGTTAAAGATTAAACAGAGGGACATGTTTTGAATTCAACAGCATCAAAACTTAAGCTCTAAAATAACTGCACATGCTGTGAAAAAAATCAAAATGATGTTTTTATGTGTCATGGATCTTCAAACCATGTGTAGAAAACAGAAGAAGAAGCAGACAAGAAACCACAAATTGACTAGACAGACAAACATCCTCATTTCTCAACACTTAAAAAAAACTGATCTGTTTTAACAGGATGCTATCACAACCCTAAAAGTGCCTTTTGCCAAAGTCGTCATTCGCGTGTCAAAGTCCCCCTCAGACATCAACAACAAAAAAAAAAATCATGTGGTATGTAAAATAAAGTGTGAGTGTGGCTCATCACAACCACAAATGAGTCATTTCTACCTTCTTGGATTGCGACTGAAGGACTTTGAAGATGTATGTGTGGGCAGAGAGGGAGTGCGTTTGAAGAGTGTGAAATGAAATGTGTCCGAGGAGACTGGGCCGCGTCAAAGAATTAAGATTCATTATTGAGCTTTCCAGGCAATTAAAATCATATAAGACCAAACCTTATATCACCTCTGGGACAGTTTTAATGTTATTAGACATCCATGGATGAAAACATGACGTCATTTTCCTCAGAACAGAGATACTGAAGGTAATTGCTATCATAATGTTTTCTGGGAACATGGTACAGTATCTCTGGACAGCATCCTCTCTGTTTCCAGGAGCTGGCTCTTGAAAAACCTCAATGAGTCAACTTCCTCTCTCTTGGACAAACACAGCAGCTCACAGCATTCCTGAAGCTCCGGCTCTGCAGCTTTTTGGAAAAGCATGCTGGTTTCATTTGGGAGATGAAGACAATATGCTGTACTACGCTGTGCTGTGTTGTTCTGTCAGTGAGGACGTGGTGGTCGCATTTGTTCAGACTCCCCCCCCTGGAAAGAAAAAGAAAGACGTCAGAACAAGCTGATCCAGAGCATTTCCCCTCAGACAGGAAGACGTTGATGTCGCTGTTCTCTTTCTGTCAACATGAGGATGCCTAAAGATCTGAGTGTAACTCTGGATAGCAGCAGAAACAACATACAATTGTCTTAATGAATCTTAACAAGGCTGTACTTTTGTGACTAAGTGATGTTTTATTAAAATATAAAGGATTATACTTTCAGGGAAATGGTTTCAAGCTCCAGCAGCACTGTGACTTAAGTTATCACCCCATGACACTTCCTGCCATTGTATGTCAGGACTTTCTCTGTCTTTGCTTGCACACTCTGTCCACACACACTCACAGCTATCAGAGCTTTATATAACCACGTTTCACCTTTACATTCATGGGAAAAATAATAATGATGGAGCTGGTGGTATCAAAAGAGCAAAGACAAGTTCTTGTTTTTATTTCTGATTCCCTTATATTCATTTTATTTAATTTTTCATCACTGTACAAGTTGAATTTTTGGGTTATATGTTAATTAAACCTGAGGTTTGTGAAGGAAGAAAAGTGACCTGTGTCTATTTTCCACAAAATTACAGAAAACCTTGAATTGTTAAAGCTCCTGTGAGAGTTTTTCGCTGGTAATGAAACTAATTGGGATAGATATATGTCTTGAATAATAAATGCCTCCAATAAAAGCACCAGTAAAAGATTAATGTATTTCATTCATTTTTATTTATTTCCTTAGGTAAAAGACATCGAGTTGCCATGTGTTTGCTCTACACATAAAGTTACCTTGCCTTTCCCTAATGAGCCAGTGACCACAGTTTTTTTCATTGAAATACATACCAGCCAAAGTTTGGACACACTTTCTCATTCAATGCATTTTCTTTTTTTTCAAGACTTTTTACATTGTAGATTCTCACTGAAGGCATCAAAACTATGAATGAACACATGTGGAGTTATGTACTTAACAAAAAAGGTGAAATAACTGAAAACTTTTTATATCCTAGTTTCTACAAAATAACCACCCTTTACTCTGATTACTGCTTTTTACACTCTGGCATTTTTCAAGAGGTCGTCACCTGAAACGGTTTCACTTCACAGCTGTGTCTTATCAGGGTTAATTAGTGGAATTTCTTGCTTTATCAATGGGGTTAGGACCATCAGTTGTGTTGTGCAGAAATCAGGTTAATACACAGCCAACAACCCTATTGGACAACTGTTAAAATTCATATTATGGCAAGAACCAATCAGCAAACTAAAGAACATCGAGTGGCCATCATTACTTTAAGAAATGAAGTCAGGGGGCGCGGATGGCCTAGTGGATATGGCTGCGCACCATGAGGCATGCCCTCGAGCGGGCGGCCCGGGTTCGAATCCGACCTGTGGCTTATTTCCCGCATGTCACTCCCCACTCTCTCTCCCCTTTCCGACGCTATCCACTGTCCTCCACTATCCAAATAATTGGCACAAAAGCCAAAAAAATAACTTTAAAAAAAAAAGAAATGAAGTCAGTCAGTCCGGTAAATAGTCATAAAAATAAAGAAAATGCAAATTGAATGGGAATGTGTGTCCAAACTTTTGGCCTGTACTGTACATGTAAAGTGGAATATCGGTATTATTGGCTGTTAAGTATGTAATGACTTTATAACAGCCAATATTAGTATATGATGTCCAAAGATAATGAGCACGAAAAGACCGTCTTAAAAAGCATCTGAGCATCAGTCCAGTGAAAATTCGTCATCATCCAATAGGCAGCAGGTAAGTGAAATTATAATGCTCTTACAAGACTTCTTTGAAATGTTTCCTGTATTTAGTGACAGTTTCTCTCAAGGTCTGATGATTAGTTGATGCATCACTGAGATATGATAACTGAGGTTAGTGAACAAACTAGCAAATGCACAAAGTAGAACTAATTAACTAGCTTCTCCAAAACATAGAAATAGTCAATTAACAACCATCATCTGAGGGACATGTATCAAAAATAAAAATTTGTTTCTTTGCAGGGCTCAAATACTGATGTAGTGTGTGAGAGGAATTGTCCGTGTGGATGTTGGTGTGTGTTTGTGTAAAAGGGTGGATCAGAGAGTTGAAGCAGCAGGTGGTTCCTTATCTGACTTTTTGTCCTCCAGCATCATAAAGCCATTATGAAAAATGGGAACCTGTTCAGCAACTTAACGTTTGATCTATGAGCTGTTACTCACCAACTGAACTGCAGACACATGCGGGCTATGCAAACAACTTTTACATGTTTAACATCCTGAGGAAACCACCACTGTACTTGAAATGAAGTGAACAGACACAAAACATTCAACATATAACCCTTAAAGTCCATTAAAAGACAAATTCATTCATTCATCCTTACGTTTGCTTAGATATCAGTGGCATTCACAGACAGCTGTTCTTGTGTTGGCAGTAAAGCTGAATGGACATGAGTAAGTGACATTTGAGCTGTAACGGGGGAAAAAGCAGATTCAATGACAGAGACATTCACACCTGTCACAGGAAATAAGGCTTTAAGCATGTGTGTGTGGTCTGTGGGCGTAAGTGTGTGGTTGATGGGTGGGAGAGGTTATTTGAGGTCTGACTGTGAAACTGTAAATTACCATATGACGAAGTTATGACAGGAAATGGCTGCTATAACTGATCATAGCCATAAAAAAATTGCAGATAACGGTTACAAAGTGTGATGCAGTTCACTAATGGGTGCTGTAAAATCTGATAATTGACAGAGAAAGCATCATAGAAACTTCTCTGTGTCTCTTTGGACGCTCTACTTTGTGAGATTTCTCCCATTTGGTGGAAAAATCATGATGCAAAACCCTCAGATGATTCTTGTTTTTTGGAGAAAACAGTAAAATGCCATCTTGAGCTTTCAATTAAAGGCAGAAACATAAAGCAGTGACCCCTAGGATGTAAATACAATGTTTATTCTCCTTGGATGCCCATTTTGTGGATGCACTGCCCCCTGGGTTAATCATTTAATGGAGAAAAGATAATGCACCCCACCTACATGGATGCCACTTCAGAGAAAGAGAAAGCATAATACACAAACATCTGGGATTCACATTCAGATGAGAAAATAAAATGCACGACCAACATGTAGGCCTGTCGGAATAATCAATAAATCAATTAATTGCACGATAATTAAAAATGAGCTTGATAAGTTTGCCGGGCTCAATAATTTTTTTAATTCACAGAAGACGACTATTTCTGTGAGTTTTTTTCTCATCAGCAACAGGGCAACAAGTTATATATAAAATATATCCAATTTATTTATTTTTTCAGTTTTGTGTGTTTTTTATTCAAGTGCATTTTTTGTTAACAGAGACTGACAGTCCATTTTGTTACTTGTTTTTGATTATGTTGATTATTTATTTTGGATATTTATCATGTCTTTTTTCATAATAGATATTTTACGTATTCTTAACAAACACAAGGTTATTTATCTTTAACAGGGTGTACGTGCACTATTATACCATCATTATTCTATTAGTTGAAAATGGTATTGAAACAGCAATATTTTAGTTTATCGCAATAATTTCTCAATATACAATAACTGAAATTCTTAGGAAAGCACAGCACCCCAGCACCCTCTAGGATTCCTATACAGTGGTGAAAGTTTGACACACTTCACTCTAAGATGCCTCTAGTGGAGAAAACATACATGAGGGCAATTTCTAAGTTTGCTGATTTGGTGGAGAAAACATAGTTCACTGCCCTCTGGGATGCTCATTCATTGAAAAATGCTTGATGCACTGCCCCTAAAATCATCCATTTCGTAGAAGAAAACAGAGAACACCCCTAATATTATGCCATTTGAGTGGAAAAAACACAAAACTCACTACCTGGGATTCACTTCAGTGGGGAAAACAAAACGGGTCGTCCACTACGATGCCCATTTAAAGGAGAAAATGTATCGCACAGCCAACATGGATGTCAGTTCAGTCGAGAAAGAGCAGAACTCTCCTAGAATTCTTAAGATGTTCTTAGTGGAGAAAGCGCACAGTAGCACACTTTCACTCATTTGGTTGACAAAACACAATGCACTGCTCTCCGGCAGCTCATTGACTGAAAAACATGTGATGATCTAAGATACCTCTTGGTGGAGAAAACATTATGCAAGTTCATTTGGTGGAAAAAAGGTAAAAGGATTCCTGTTCAGTGGAGAATACACAGATCACTCCCATCTGGATGTTTCCATAGTGGAAAAAAATCTTAATCCATTAACATCTTAAACATACACTTAATGGAGAAAACATGAACTAAACATGGCGAACAAAGGCAACTTTAGAAATGATTTCAAGCAAAGAAGTCAAATTTATGCTTTTTTAAAAATTCTTTACAAACCTTTCCACATTTTCCCCAAACCACTTTTGATGAACAGAAAATTAAAAAACCTTTTCACAATTCAGTTCAGTTGATTTCATAAAATGTTACCAGTTTCATTTTTCAAACCATTTACCGCCTCTCAGATCTTGTATATCCATGTAAAAGTAGATTCTTGTGACATAAACAGCTTAAATTGTTATTATTCAGAGCTCAGTTTGCAGAGACTCTGCTCAAATAATCTGCTCCATCAGGTCTGTCTGTGCCCGGATCAGATTGCAGAGATGTCTGGCAGACTTTGCCATTTAATGAAACCACTTTTTATCAGATTCTGTTTCAAATGTTGCTGAAAACCGCGCAGTGGAGGAACCACACACAACATGACACCCTTATTTTCTCAAGCTGAGGTTCCACTCGACTCAAGTTAGTGAGAAATACTCCTCTGAAACATCCACAGCTTTGGCAGAAACTTGTGTTTGTGCAGGATTAGAAGCTGGTTTAGAGAATACAGAGCGTCTCTGTAAGCTGCTATTTTTGTTTCCTTGTGAATCTTTTTAACTGACTGTAAAGCAAGCATGCTTCTAGTTTCACAGGTGCCTTAAAACTTTTTATTAACCAGATCCAGTGGTTTGTAACACTGAGAGGCTCTGACTGTATGAGCTGAACTGAGCTGTCCATTAACAAGCTGTTAGATGGAAATTATGAGCAGCAGCTTCAGGAAAGAGGCCGTAAAAACCACAAAGTGACAATATAACCTTTTAAGCATCACCTCACTGCTTCTGCTGCTGCTGCTGGGAAACTGAAGCTTTATCTTAGATGCAGATTGCAAGGTGTTTATTTGCATTCATCCAAGTATTTAGATACTGTAGTTTTGTGCTGAGTCATTCTCTTTGCATCAGATGTTGCATTCCTTCTCAGATATGTGCAAAACTTTCAAACTCCTGGACATTGCAGGTACTTTTATTTGTAGTTTTTGACCCTTATACCAACACCTGACTTCTCCCTGGGTGGATTTTCTCAATTTCTTGCATGTTACCTTTACTTTCTCTTCATCAAACACAAATTCAGGAAGGCAAACATTGAGGTAATAACAAGCATGTGATTCTTTTTTCCTTTTTCAAACCCTACACTCAGCTCTTGGCTTGTTGTCTTATCTTTATGGTGGATTTCCGGCACATTTGACACCCACATCCTGCGCCCTGACAGCCCACTCGAGCTCCTATCCCGTTATCACACGCAAACTGCCACGCAGGCCGCCTGTGCCCTACGACAACTTCCTTTTTTGATATTTGTCTTCAGACGTGTTGGGGTACTGCGTGAGACTGAACTTTGAGGTTTTGTCTGGTGCTGTTTCTGCAACACACTTTATCTGAAAAAATAAATACAAGCAACCTAACGCTTCTAATTTAACCAACATGAATAAGCGCTGATCCATAAGAGGGGCCAGGCACATAAAGAGTGTATCAGGACATGACGCACGCTGTGTTTCTGAATTAACTCTCTGGTCTGAGCGGTTTCACCACAGTGGCTTCCCTTTGTTCCACTGGTCGTTTTGCTTCCTCTTCTCTAAGTTTGTTTCTCATCAACTGACGTTTACACAACTGCACCAGTGTGATGCTGGTGTCTCAGACTGAAAGTCCAGCCGTTAAAGCTGACACAGAGTTGGCTTGAGTTTGAGACATTTCTGGAGAAACTGAGCGCAGAATTTCAATAAGTTTGTTCCCAGTGGAGTTGAGTATCTTTGTGATGTCTGTCCACTGAGAACAGAATGATTGACTATGTTAGCGCCAGAAAGTTTAGAGAAACAAAAGGTTTGGTGGCAGATGTTTGTCACAAAGGAGAAAAATGCAGCTGTGATGGATTTCTTTTGTGAAGAGGAGTCTCGGCTAAAGCATCTTTATAAATGACTTTTGTTGTTGCACGGTCAGAGTAGTCAGGAAAAGTTTATCATTCACCTTCAAATCTTTATCATATTTTCCCTGTGAGGAGTTTATAAGGATGTTGAAATAGTCTTACTTTGATAAAAACTACCTGTTTTTGATTAAAATGAGATCATCAGCACCAAAATTACTTATTCCTAAATGCTATTCCTTAGTTTCTGTAGCTGCAGCTGAAAACATTTATTTCACATGGACTGAAATTCCTTATATATCTCTAGAGGTCAGACCTGAGCAAATCATTTCCATACAGATTTCAGAAAAGTATGGTGACCCAGAAAACACAGCAGCAAATGAAAAACATACAACACAACAGCACAACATGACATGACAATGAAATTAACCAAACTAGAAAAGGTGGTTGGTGGTTTACACGTTTTCAAAATATTTTTACACATGGTTGTCGTTTTGGTTTTGCTGTTGTGTTCTCTAATTTGCACTTAAGGGTTGCTGTTCAAAAGACACCCATTATTTCAAAAACTTTTGGTTTAACTATTCCTACTATATTTATATTCCCTTTACTTCGGAAATTTACCTGCAGGACTGTATAAAAGTGACACCTACCTTCTATAGATTTTGTTGGCATCAAGTAAAAAGGTCATTACAAAATGTTGGCTTCAAGAAGTGCCATACTGCTGGTATTTTTTATTCATACTGTAAAACAACTACATCTATTAGGGCAAATGACTTTCTATAAGACTGCAAAAACGCTGGGAGAAATGGTGCATTTATTTAGCCAAGGAAAGATTAAAAAATAGTCTTCAACTATCTGAACAGGTATTCACTTTGTGTTTAATCCTATTTTCAATAGGTGTGTATGAACTATCCCCTCACCTCTCTTTTGGTGTTCCTGTATGTACAGTACAGGCCAAAAGTTTGGACGCATCTTTTCATTCACTTTGCATTTTCTTTATTTTCATGACTATTTACTGGACTGACTGACTTAATTTCTTAAAGTAATGATGGCCACTAATTTTTCTTTAGTTAGCTGATTGGTTCTTGCCAAAATCAGTTGTCCAATAGGGCTGTTGGCTGTGTATTAACCTGACTTCTGCACAACATAACTGATGGTCCCAAACCCCATTGATAAAATAAGAAATTCCACTAATTAACCCTGATAAGGCACAGCTGTGAAGAGAAAACCATTTCAGGTGACGACTGCTTGAAAAATGCCAAAAGTGTACAAAGCAGTAATCAGAGTAAAGGGTGGCTATTTTGAAGAAACTAAGATATAAAACATGTTTTCAGTTATTTCACCTTTTTTTCCGAAAAATCCACATGTGGTCATTCATGGTTTTGATGCCTTCTGTGAGAATCTATAATGTACTTAGTCATAAAACTAAAGTTAATGCATTGAATGAGAAGGTGTGTCCAAACTTTTGGCCTGTACTGTTCAAAAAAGAAAAAAAAGCATAAAATGATGAGTTTAAAAAAAGACACCCATTGAATCGTTCACTTTCAGGATTAAATCCAGGATTTTTGGGCTTTCATATTTTCAGCTGTTCAGAACCTTGAAGAAAGTCTTATATGTTGTCTTTCTAAAAGCTGTAAAAAGTTTCACCAAAAACCATGAACTTTAAGATCAGCTCTCTTGAAAACCAAAAAGTGAAAAACTGCCTTACACAGAGTCTGATTTCTGTCTGCAGTTCAAAGATTCTGCGGCTCAGACAAAACAAATTCAGCTCCTAATGAATCAACAGAGGCCTTTTAGCAGCAGGGCGACGTCCCCTCAAACTAACCTCCCACAGGGGTAATTACTGAACTACTCCCTCCTTGTTTTGGCTTCGTGGCTCTCTCTGTCAGAGGCCCTTTCACACTTTGTTTTTAGTGCACCATCATCTTGAATAATTACCCCCTCATTATGCATTCAGAAACCCACGTCAGAGCCGCAGCAACAAGCCCTTATGTCACCATCCTTCAGAGAGTCCAACCCCCCCCCCCCCAGCCCTCCTCCTGCGTCTCCTTCTCAGCGGTCAGAGGAGGGCACGGAGAGGCTCCGACACATGGCCACATACCATCGCTCACCATCATCAACGCTCCCAACGCAGAGGACAAAAGGGATCAACGCAGCACAGCCGACGGAGAGAGTGACCACCATGACCTCATGGGTCAGCTGGGAGCCAGGAATGAAAAGACTCCAAGCAACCCCCGCCCAAACTCACACACAGAAACACACACACACACACACACACACACACACACACACACACACAGAAACACTCAGAGTGAGAGCTTGGACAACTGAAGCAGCCATGGGAATAAGGAGCGTGGAAGAGGAGGACTCTCGGTCTGCAGGAGCTGAAAGAAAGCGGTTGTGTTAGGAATTTTGGGTCATGCCTTTCTCCGCACATTCCTCACTCTCCTCCAAACAATACAGTGTGTCAGAGCCGGCACAACAGCATCCTTTCTGGATACCTTGCACCACAAAAAGCCTCGAGCCGTACCCAACCACACTAACCTCCAAAGCTGGTGTGATAATGGAGGACGAGTAGTGGATTTGAAAGACGTGTTATGTTTGAAAGTATCACATGAATCACAGGACGGATCCAGTGGAGGAAATCACAAACAGACTGCGTGCACATCTCGAGGTCTGAGCGCTAATATCAGTTTGGCAGCTGCAGATCCCACAAACTGTTGTGGCTCATGAAACAAAACAGCTTTTCTTGAGAGTTCAACACGAAATAATGAGCAGTGTAGTTTTTTAAAACGACATTTTATTTTAAGGAACCGATAAAAACATGATCAAACTGAGTCGAAATGTCACAAAAGGTCAAACTTAAGTTGGTGCATGCAGTAAAAAAAAAAAACAGAAAAATCCTTCACTTTGAACATTAACCAAAGACATTTAACAATAAATAAATAATTTAAACAAATGGAAACAGAAGTTATTTACAGCTATGAGGCTCCATTTGGCTTTGGTCTCTTCTCTCTTTGGGGCTGCCTGAACTCTTTTCTTTGGCATTTTAAGTCTTTTCAGTCTCTGCTGATTTAAGTCTCTGGAGCTCGGTGCTACTCACAGTTTGCTCTCCTCCTCCTCCAGCGGTTTGTTCAATCCTGGGATGAACTTTAGGAGTCGCCTGCGGAAGCTTAACTGTTTGGGTTTCCTCTGCAGAGAGTTGAATCCTCCCTGTTTCTCCCCTGAGGTGGACGACGATGACGAAGATCCCTTCATGTAGCTGCGAGTGCTGGCGCTGCGGGTCAGCTGCGTCTTAGCCGTCGTGAAGAGCTCGCTGGCCGGTCGGAGGCGATTAAGCCTGGGCTCTTTCTTTTTGTCGGCGATGGTTTTATCTGAATCCGCACACCCGTCCGTCTGGTACAGGCAGGTTTGGTAGAGCGGGTCGTCCTCGGTGGCCGTGCTGAGGAAGCTGGCGCTGCTGCTGGTGCTGCCCGTGCAGCGGAGGGCGCGGCGGGCGGCGGGGCTGGGTGTCCCGAGGCTGCCGTACACACCCGCTGACTCCAGGGACTCATAAACTGCAGCATCACTCATCACGATACCTAGAGAGGAGAAGAGAAAGTAAAGTTAGGGGAGTTCAGAACCATATTATGTAACTCTGAATAAACACAAGCAAGGAGGAAACTATTGGATTGGGCCGAGTGAGGGGCATTCCTCTGACAACGAGGCTGTTTTTCCAGTTTATAGCTGCGTTTGTCACTTACTGGAACACAACTACTCATGAGCAAAACAGGGTTACACTATATTAACCACACATTTTAGAATGAGTAAAGCAATAATTAAGTATCAATCAATATTTAACTCATCATCTGTGGAGCATTGTTCATACACTAATACTCATTTGTCAAGGAAAAACAGTTATAAATGTTTAAATATTGATGGATATTTATAAGCTGTTAGTTCAAATGGGTTTATACAGCCTTAAATGTTACTATGTCTTTTTAAATAAGCGATATCTTATGCTTTATTTGAGCTTAGCCACGGTAACCACTTCAAGTTCTAGAGCTCTTTTATTGAACTGCAGGGTTTTTTAAATTCATATGAAGAGTTTTTTTTTTTTTGATAAGCACAGCTCTAAATATAAGTTTCAGTACATGTGTTGTGTCTGTTTCTTATTCCGTTGAATCAATGTCTGAGACTTCTGTGTTGCAAGGAGCTGCTGAGCTTAATTCTTATTAATAAATGCTGTGTGAAGCATAAGTCCTCACTTAAGATAAGCTCACAAAACAAAGAAAAAACAGGTTATAAGTCCTTTGTGGGTCCTTATCAGTCTGACCTTAATTAATCATAATTCCCTCTGTAACTGGGTGTTCACTAACTCTTACTAAATGTTTGGGTCACAGCCTGTAAATGGTTGATAACTGGTTCACACTGACCATTATAGCTTATTTGTAATTGGTGAATCCATCATTTATGAAGTATTAATGTATAAACATTGATATACAGATGATAAGTTAAGAGTTAATTAATACTGAACTATTGCCAAAAACTGTGTGGTTAATATAAGGTGAGACCAAAAAGTGTAAAACTACAGATTTTGAGATTCAAACCCTGCTCTTTTTCATGTGTTTTAACCCTTTCAACGACTGTTTGTGAGTTTGATAAACCCAGAAAAAGCAGCTTTGACTAGAAGAGAATTATCTAGTTTATCTAATTTGGCATAACTGAACGTTCAACTTGTGTAAATACTTACCATGAACGAGCCTCTGCTCCTGCACCATCAGTGACCGATATTCATCCCACTTCTCATGCAGAGTTTGCTGTAGAGAGAAGAAACAGAAAAAATAAAGATGGTGCAAAGACAGAGCGACACACAGGATGTAACCAAAGACTTCGCATTTGCATCAAATACAAAGTGTGGAAGCTAAACAGGAAATCAGAGTGCATGTAAAAACAACACACAACAACAAAACTGTGCAGGCAACAAAATAAAACACAAAGATGAATTAAAAAAACTTCAGGAAAGTTGATATTATCAAAAGCAGGTTTAGTTTTAGAGATCAAAATGAGCATCAGGAAAAGACAGCTTTACTCTTATTGTTTTCTTTAGTATTTGGGTAAAGCTAAAGTGGTCAAAGTTTTAGAAAATTTGATACTTTCCAATACGTCATGCTTCGAAATGATATAATCTGTGTAAATTTTACATCACATACTACCAAAAATTGAAAGAGACAGCAGCTGTGGTTGAGTTACATAGAGATAAAGCCAAGAGTGTGAGCACAGCTAATGAAAACAAAACTGTGAATCATGAGTAAGGCATTTATCAATTGTTTGTTTCTGCTCAGGGAGTTTTTCTGAATTTGTTTAAAGTAATTAAAAGTAAAAATATGAATCACATCGAACTGTGAGTACAAACAGAATTTGAGTTTAGTGCCATGGTGTCAAAACACGCG
This sequence comes from Thalassoma bifasciatum, assembly GCA_008086565.1. Taxonomy (NCBI): domain Eukaryota; kingdom Metazoa; phylum Chordata; class Actinopteri; order Labriformes; family Labridae; genus Thalassoma; species Thalassoma bifasciatum. The sequence goes on from RPOG01000143.1 coordinate 138,384, forward strand.
TCATCACATTTGATTCTGACTCAGACTTTAAACTTTCTGAGATCGGCCTCGTGTGAAATCTGCATCCACCATCGCAGCATGTGAAAAGTGTTTGGCATCAGCACGTTAATCTTTAAAAACGTGGGATTAGCGTCTCAGGAAGCGGCTGTGTCGTGGCTCTGGGAGGCTGCAGGATTAGAGCGGGACAGCTGCGGTAATCTTGGGGGGAAAGCGCGCTCGCTCGAGCCACTTCACAGTCAGGAATGTGTGCGGCCTGCTGGAGGAACTGCTGATGCAACAGGTGCTGCTGCTGCTGGGGGAGACAGGTGTGGATGGAGGGAGGGAGGAAGGGAGGGGGGAGGATGGCTAAATGTAGAATGAAACGTAATGTGTGTGTTTCTGTGTGTGTGTGTGTGTGTGTGGCTGAGTCAGAGGATAAACTGCTGAAAAAGAAAAGTCTCACCTTCAGATACTGCAGCCGCGCTTCCAGCTCTGCTTTCCTGATGGCGTCGCTGTAAACGGTCTCCAGTCTGTGGGTGTGAAACCAGAAGGCAGCAGGATTAATAAGCGTAACAGGAAGCACTTGTAAAAACTACAAGAGCAGAAAACAGCAATTTAAAAAAACAAGTCCGACCATATGAAAGAGTCTTTTCATGAGGCGACGACGGGAAAGAGTCTGGTGTCAAACAGTTTACAGGTGGTGGGGGGGGGCAGGGACGTATACAGTTTCCACTTCTTTAGTTCTTTTATCACACGACAGTGCGACCAATCTAAAGAGCTAATTTCCACTTTCATGGTTTATACAAACTCAGCTTGTAAGAATAATTTGATGATGTCAGTCCATAAAGTCTGGGTCTGGCTGACGCTCTGATGCGGTTTTTACCTCGTGTTTTTTCCAGGAGCTAACAGCACTGTTTATTGACCTTTTCATCTTTTACACGGAGGAGAAAAATGTTAGAATAAACTTCCTCTCAACTATACTCCAAGATTCAACCAGAGCTAAAAATCAAAGATGAAATCTACTTGAAAAAAATTGTTTTCATCGTTTTGAAACTTCTTCATGGATGAAAAGTGACGTTCTGACATCATCATCATCCATTATCAAATAAAATTAGTCGACTTTAACTCATCTGTCCTCCAATATGCCTGAACAACACACCACTCAAACATTTTTTTCTCTTTCACTAACAAAAAAACTACTTGGAAATGTAAAAATTAGGAGATTTAAAATAGATTTTATATACTAAAAGCCTGCCTACTTTTTTACTGCACATCTTTGAAAACACTTTGGGCTGCATGCTTGATTGTATGAAAAGTGCTTCACAAATACAGCTGAGTTTGAACTTTTCTGAGGACAAAACTTTTTTTTTTTTTTCAAAGTTCCTTTTTTGGAGATTTTTATGCCTATGATTTGGAGTGGATGAAAGTACCTGTAGGTTTCAGCAAGTCAATTTTAAGACTTTTTTAGGCCTTTTTAATGCCACCTTGAATGAAATATAAGATCGAAAACACTATTAACATAGATGATGATTGGGAGTTCCCACTGTATCACAACCCAAACAGACGTCGTCCAGCAAACCCTCAATAAAAAGATGTTCATACATTGCAGGGTGGCAATATCCCACAATATTGATTAACTTTTATTAAAGAGCACACCGTCTCTACATGTCACTAACCCAGTGAATTTAGAGCTAAAACATTTTCTGGCTGTTTTTGTCTTCAACTCAACTTGAAACACTGCAAAAACTGAAATCTAAGAAACTCTTTAAGCCTTATTCTTAGTAAAAAAAATATTTTTTTCAGCTTGATATAAGCCACATTCACCAGATCAGTCCATTCAAATGTCTTATTTCAAGTTACTTAAAGACAACAATAATATTTGAATTGCTTGTAAAGAGTAAAACAAATCTATCAATGGGGAAGGAAAAAGTTCTTGTATTAAGACATTATCTTCATTTCAAGAAACTTCTTCTTTTAACAACTTGAAATAAGACATTTTTCCAGATTTTTCAGTTCAATGTGACTGATATAATGTATAATACAACATTTCTCACAAAAATAAGACTCAAACACTTGCCTAGATTTCAGTTTTTGCAGTGAAGCTGTAATCTTGGGTTTGGATGTGCGAGATGTTGGTGCTTATTGGCAGAAAAATGTATTTGAATACACAAAATGTTTGTGCCGTTCCACCTCTTGAGTCTACACGTCATTCAGCATCTTAAGTAAACTGCCAAACCTAAAGTCTGATGGCTTTGGTCTCAGTTTCACTGAATCAAACGTGTTGATCCAGTCTGTGTGTACCTGAGAGTGTTTCCACAGGCTCTGATCAGCTGAACGATCTCCTTGTGCCTGAATCCTTCCACCGCGGCCTCGTTCACACTCGCTATGGTGTCCCCTAGAAACACACACACAGATAAAACATGTGAGTAAACCAGCAGCCTTTAGCTCTTCAATCCACTATGAATTTGTTTACTACAGTCTGTATCTAAACTCTGGCTCTAAATGAAGCATCAACACACGTGCAGGACAAATGTGAGGAACCATGAAGGAAGAGTTTGACTTCTACGTGTCAGAGCTTTATTTTTCCATCTATCAGGGAGAGTCACACTGTTTGGTTTCAGTGTCTTGGGTCAATAGATGTGATCCGGACTCTCAGGCGTGACAGCTGCCCTTTGTGAACCTCAGCACAAAGCCTGTTTTCCTCTTTCAGAAAGCACCGCCTAAAATCTGCTTTAGACGATGAAGTCAGCGCGTCCGCTGCAGCGACACGGGGAACAATGGTGCGAGCATGTGAGGAATGTAGGAAGTGAAACTGAAGTGACGTGCAGCTTTTGATGGAGGAAGGAGGAGGCAGCAGAAGAGTCTGAGAACCGTCATCCTACTTCTGTTTCTTCAGACGCACAGACGTAGATGTAGACCAGCGTGAGACTGAGCGACCGCAAGAGTGAAAACCAGAGAAGATTTATAGAACAGAAGTGACCGCTGCACAGAGCTGCGTCTAACCTCACTGATATTTCTTCATCAAACTGATAAAAAAAGAAATACAAAGCCTATTTAGCTGACCTTTTCTGTCTGTGTGGCCAGAAAGAAAGAGCCAGAAGGAGACGAGTCATGTTTGACAAATAAAAACTCCTCATCTCCCCCCGTGTTTGACTGACACACAGGCGAGAGGAGCTAACAGTGACACGTGCTAAAATACTCACTTACTAACTTTGTTTGTCAACTGGAAAATGAGTGGGACACGGTCATATTTGTACTTCCTTAAATGGCACCAGCTCCTTTGTTGACGTTCGGTACATAAACATCAGCTGGCACACACACTTCCCTTTCACGAGTCTTTTTCAGGCTTCAGAGGAGCTGGAGTCAAAACACAAACATTTAAGACTCACCAACTTTGAGTCCTGCTCCCTGCGCCGGGCTGTCCTCGTGCACCTTGCACACAAATGTGCACATCTCCACTGAGTTCTGGTCCTGATGGTGCAGGCCGTACGTCTGCAGAGAGAGAAGAAGAATCACACTGAGGATGAGGCTCTGAGACACCTGCAGAAATACTCTCCTTATCTCTGAGGGAGGGACTTTCACAAGTGATTGATGTCAGCAGTTATGAAATCATGTTGCAGGGTGATGATGTGCAGATAAACCGCTGGATGATGGAATGAAGACGCCATGTGGCTGAACGAGTCGAGTGAACACAATAAGTCGGACTTTTGTTCCTCTTGTCTGATGGAACAGAAACTGCTTCAGTAATCTTTTTTTACATCCACGGTTTTCTTTTCTTGTACATGCTACTTTAAAAACTGATGACATAACCTTTTGTGCATTAAGGAGATGTAAGAAGATCATTTCAGAGTTTGACTCTGTGATAAATATATCAAACGGTCGCATTAATATCTTCTAAAGTTTCACACCTTTCAGCCCACATTTTCCTCTTTGAGTTTGATGGTTACTCTTTTCATATTCAACCTTAATTTAGACAGGTTTCTCTTGGTGTGATCAGAATCAGTTTTTTTGAGGAGGCCAAGAATGGTACTCTTTGAAGTTCAAGCAAAAAGACTCATATTGAAGATACAAGCGTATGTCAAACGTTGAAACCAGGTGATTAAGTGATTTCACCAAATTTTCTGTTTTATTTTGTGTGCTAAGGATACACAATGCTTTGTGGGCGTCTATTTGTTCTGTGTCTGTACATATGACTGACAAATCTTGGTCAGGGCGCTCTAGTAAAAAGGATTTTTATTCTCAACAAGTTTATTTTTCATAATTAAAAAAAAAAAATAGCAGGTGAAGTAATGTAGAAGTAAAACATGAAGACTTACATCGCTTTAATTCTGCCTAAAGGCATCTTTTATAAGACAATGGGAAATATCAAACACAGTCTGGTTCTTAGTTGAGAACAAAACACAGATTGGACTTGAACGTTGTGAAACTTGAACTGTTAAAGAAGTAGATTTCACTTTTCAGACATCATACTTCAATTAAAAGAGGAAGAAACTGTTACATGCAAATGGTGACAGGAAACCTCACTATGAAGAGACACGGACTGTGATCACCAGAGAAATGAATTTTAGAGAGAAACTGCTTGAAAACTACAAAAAGAAATGAGAAAAATATAAACCTTATTAATTTGGTATGAAACTCTCTACCTGTATAATTGAAAGACTTTATTCTGCTTCCTGTTTCTTTTTGGTCTCTTCCTGTGGTCATGGTTTTGCTCTGTGTTTCTTTTTTATGGTCATGAATATTCCATAAAATCAAGCCATCAAAAACGTAAGTACATTCAAATACTCCATGACGTGCTGTCCAGAATGATGGCTCTGCGTCAGCTGTCATAAAATAATAAAACAGCAGGAAGGTTGGCAGGTGGCTGATTTGTAAACCTGCAGCATCCGTACACAGCTGAATATGAAACACTTTGATGCAGATCAACTCCGTGACAGAGCACCTGCTTCTTAGATAACAAATATTTTGTTGTCTTGGTAACGTTTGTTCTGACTTCCACGTGTATTTGCATGCTCTTCCTCATTTCATTCACCACTGTCTCTCTGCTGAAGGTCACTGGAGAACAAAGATGAACTTCTCTTCATCGCACGAACGAGACTCAGAGCCTGAAACTGCACCTTTCAGGGGCCTTTCCCTCAACTGACAGATCCAAAGTCTGTCTCATAAAAAACAGGATTTCAAACTTTCCGTCTGTCGCAGTCAAGTGTTTTGGGTAAAAAATAAAATCCTGTTTGGAGAAGTGTCTCTTATGGAAAGTTTCGATCAGCCTGTTTGCTGCTTCCCGCTCAGCAGCTGGAAAGACAAACACACAGGCAAATGTGGCTGAAATGCAAATATTACATTTACATGCTGGACCTGGATTAATGCAACATCCAGTCAGGAAGGCATAGAACAAATAGGAGCTCATGTCTATTTCTTTCTCCTTCTGCTGACCCTCAAAGTGCTTCTCCTCGTGATCTCACTTCCTTCAGTTGCAGGCGCACAGGAAGGGCGGGAGCCTCCATCCAACACAAATAGAACAATATGTTTCTTCCTCAGTGCAAAGACTTCTGCATCCAGAAACTCAAACAAACCTGATCCATATTTATGCATGTCACTAAAACTATTTGCAGAACAGAGCCAGCATTGTGAGACGGCGCTTTAGGGTGACTGCAGAGATCTCACAGATACTGAGGTCAAATGTGTGAAACATCTGCACGCTGAGAGGCAAGTAGGTATTACATGGAGGCGTGTGAGGCGACCGCACCGGCTAAAAATATACGAGCTGAGAGAAAATAAAAAATATCAACCCCGCTTCTCTCAAGTCATGAGACTGAAATCAGTGAGTTTCTGACTGATGAGCAACCTTTCAACCCTGCTGGAAAACGCAGGGATTAAGAGATTTACAGGATCAGATGTACACGCTCCAGTCATTCAGGCATCATCATCCTCTGATAGAGACGTGGCTGAGCAGGGAAATCCTGTTAAATAGCACTCAAGAGGTTAAGACCCCCCCTCATCCCCGCCTTCTCCCAATATGTCGCCTTTAATCCTCTTACCTGGATCTCGAAACCAAACGACTCCTCCTCGTTCTTTTCCAGGACCACCACTTTCCTGGAAACAGAGAGAAAAATGGGTCAGTTTTACATCAGCAACCTCTTTTTTTTCAGGTTTCTCACACAAAAAACAAATATCATTTAAAAAAAAATGGCTGAGCGCAGTCTATATTACAGAAACTCAGCAAACTATTGACCTGTGGCTAAGTCCCGCCCTCAAACACAATGAGCCAATCACAGTGGCTACAGCCATTCCTATACACTCGGACATTTTCTGCTTAGAAGTTCAGTGAAATTCATCACAGAAAGTCAGTTTTCGTTCAGTTCTGTGAGTTTTTTTCAGAGATTTTAAGCTTTTAAATGGTCAAAAGGTGTTCATGGGGCACATGCATGTATTTTTTTACCCTTTCCTACATCACATCTCAACCGAGAGAAGAGTCTTCTTGGGATAAACTTGTGCAGCTGACCACATTAACTCAACACGATTAACAAGGATCTTTTGTCAGAAAAGCATTTTTTTATTTCTCTTTGCTATTTGGGATAAGTAAGACCTTAAAAGTACAATAACTAAACTTGGTCTTTGTCAAGGAAGTTTGGCTTCAGTGTCATGAGTTTACTACAAGTTATGAATTATTAGTGTCATTGTAGATATTAAGGTCAAAGTCAGACTTAATGGTCTGACAGTAAAAAGTTATCAGACCGTTTTTGGTAACTCTGTGGCCGAAGTAAAACATGAAGACTCCCTTTAACATTAAACAGTCTGGTCCTTTTGTTGAGAACAAAGCACAAATTGGAAATGAAGAAGATCATTCTATTTTTCAGAGATTTACTCGAATTTCCTGACAAAACTTGGGGCAAAAATAAAGGAGGAAGAAACCTTCACATGCAAATGGTAAGGACAAGGCTGAGACAGGAAGAACAGAAGCTCTATGTCCTTCCATAAACTGAACAACAAGTTATCTCTGTGAGCTGTACAGGACTTCTTCTGTGTCCAGCAGTGAGTCGGACATAGTACAGTAAGAGGGTCTGTAACAGAGAGAGGGACGTCATCGAAAGAACGTCACTCGTGAGGGGGCAGCAGTGGCAGAGAGGTGCATTAAAATTCAGAGCAAAAACCTCAAGATTCACGCTCTGACGAATGACGTGGGAGTGTAACTCTAAGATACGTAAAAGATGCTGTCATTGAGAAAAGAGGAGTGAATGTAGACAATGAAGGTGGGGTTTTACCTCTGAGGCTCAGGCGTCGCTGTAAGGGGTTTCCATTTCTGCAGCCCACCACCCTGTGAGGAGAAACAGAAAAAAAAGAGCGTCAGTCACCTGAGTGATGTCAAAACAGGATTACTCATGAGGGATTCCCCCCACAAAAACATTTCCCGACACACCTACTGCACACATGATCGCTTTTTCGACCGGTAGATCTGGTCCTGATACCACACACGTGTGTTGTTCAGTGTGTTTTTAAGCTACTGGGGCATTACATCAGCATGGGGTGAAACTCGAAATGCGTGTCTATCTTCTCTTTGTTTACCTCGAGCAGTCCCAAAAAAAGCACTGAAATTTAACCTACATATCACTCAAAAACAAGCCGCTCCTTCAGCTCTAAAAATGTTCACCTCTCTCAAAGTTAGGCCCATCTGGAGCGCCATGTGTTGACTCTAATCTATTAAAAGAAACAAATAATGGTGAAAGCAATTACAATAAAGGCATTGAATGAAAACTTGAGTCAACATCAGGTCCCTACCTGACTGTGTAAACAAGGAAAGCATCTGTCCACTAAATCACTCACTATCAATCCTCGTCTGTTCCGACTCAATCATTTTCAAATGCGGCTCCTATGAAAGGCCACTTTGTGAGAAAGTCTCTCTGGTAGTAAAATGTTGCTTTCTTTATGTCCCAACACTTACAGAATTGTCCCGTCAAAGTCTCAATGAGTGCATTTATTCCCAAAATCCCACAGAGGCCGACAGACGGGGGCGTCTGGAGCAGGATCCCTGAGCATGTGTGCGCACAATGCTCTGTTGTAACCGTCACTGCAGCCACCGGACACTTATGTATATGTATGTAGGATAAGGATAATGTGCCTCTGTTACTGTACAAACGAGTTCCAACTGGGGTGAACACTTTTACCATAAACTCAAGATAAAGGAAAGCTTCACACTAACATCAAACAAGCTTCATTAAAGGGATAATCAGACTTAAACTGGAACAACTTTCAGTCACTGAACCAGCATGTAGAGAGGAGCAGGTCAGTCTGGACGTCTGCTCTTCATTTATGTTTAAACTGATCCAGTCAAAGACGCTGTTATCAGCTTTAAACCTTTGATTCGATTACTATAGATTAGGTTATCTTCAATCACGGTGCTTTTATTTTGAAATTAGGCAAATGTTGATGAGTAAACCTGCAGTGTATCATCCATTAAATGTTCACTTCTCAATTTCTCTGATACTAGTATGAGTTATCGATTCAGTAGAAGTCAAAGTTTCGTGTTACTGCTTCCTCAAAGTGATCTATTTATGGAGTCTGTACTTCTCTATGAGAGTAAGCTGAATATTTTTAGGTCATGGAAACAATTATGGACAATTATGGTTTTATAACACTCCTCACTTATATAAGACCAAATTATAAACGTCCCAATCTAGAAAATGACCAATCAGTTAAATTTCAGATGTACAACCATTGAAAAAGACAAAAAAACAGTCTTATGGAAGAAAAATTGATGCTCAAAATGTCAGAATATCCCTTAGGCACTTTTGGCAAGTTTTATTCTTTTGACATCCATCTTTTTTAAATAAAAAAAACTTAGGTGTTACATTCAAGTAACTGTTAGAGAATCCATGTGAAGTGGATTGCAGAGACTCTCGGCACAAACTGTCATGACTCAAATGTTTGTTTTCAAAGTGAAGGAAGAGTGTATCTTCCTTTTATGTTTTGTTTCTATGTTTAATACAACTTTTTACCAAATACAGCGCAACAAGGTGATGTATTTATCAACAGTTACGTAGCGCTGTTGTTTGAAACGTGACAATGAGGAAACTTTCTTCCATAGTTGGCAGCCCGCTACGTTAAGTGTTTCTCTCAGCCCAGTGCTCTGAGACACATCGGTACCATGTAACATAAGTGAATCTTGGATATGTTCTACCAGTGCTCATCTACTAAGCAAAGCAAACGTAACCTGGCCCTTAATTTTATGGGTAGACCCTCGAGTTTGAACAAACCACCACAGTATAACTGCTGCATGTGGCTTGGGATGAATATTATCACAAACAGCTTAATTCGTGTTTTAGCCTTTAGTTCGTGCTCTATCACTCTCCTGTTGAACTTTCTGCTGCTTTTCTGTCCTTTTTCTGTCAGGTAGACAAGCTCCAGTGTCTACTTTCACATACTATATTACACTATAAACACAGATCTCCCTTCTCACGGCCAAACTTTGTCAGCCGGCGTGGTGTCGTCATGGAGACTTCGACTTATCACAAACCAATCTGGTTCAGACCGACCTGATTGGGAAGCTATGAATTAGCATTTAGAAATAACCTGATGATCTCATATTAAAGTGTGGATTACTGTCAGCCATAGAGATGAGACTTTTTCAAGATCACTCAGAAAGTCCTCACAGTCCCTTCAAGTCTCTTTTGTTGTTGCATACTGTAGCATTTTTCTACAGAAGCCCTAAAAGGTCATAATTTCATATATTCTATTTTAACCTATGTCTCAAATGTCTTGTTCTGTCAAGAAAAACAAAAAAACTTAAGATGATGACATAATAAACAGTGAAAAAACTAAGCCAGTTTAACAGGATAGTTTTCTAGTTCTCTTCCCTGATCATATCTTCATTTTTCTATGATTCTCTTATATAAGAGGTGAAGAATTCTTTCACTTTCACCACTTGCTACTCTTCATCACTCAGTCCTCCAATGATAATGTGTGACCTTGGTGAGCCTGACACATCAGTCCTGACCTCATTCAGAGGTTGGGTGGTCCTCACTCGCCCCCCTGCTGAGCTACTGTTGCCCTCTGTGAGATGCCCTCAGCAGATACACTGAGAGCAACAGTTTCAGACTCACAAGACTTCACATCTGAGCCGACTGCATTCCTCAGGGCTTCAGACTTCATCTTTCAGATCAGGTTATAGAGAGTTCAGTCTGTCTGTCCATTAACAATCATCAAATCCTCTTTCTGTCTCAAACTTCAACAACAACAACACTGAAAGCTGGAGTCTGCACTGTGTTTGATTTCACGTTCATAAATAAAGAAATTGACTAAATTATCCTGCCTGTATGTTAGAAAAACTTAACATAAAGCAAGTTTTAATAACCTCTATAGAAATTTAAACAATAAAGCCACAACAAATTTGACAAAAAATTACCCCTGGAAACATCTTTTTTTTTGGCTGAAGATGAGCTCAATAAGTGTTTCGGGAGTACACAAATTGGAAAACAAACTAAAAAAAAAAAAATAAATAAACATGGGAATTTGCATTTTTTAACTTCAAATTGCATCAAAATTTACCCTTGGGTTCATAGGCTGTTTCACCATTTCACAAGTCTTACCAAAGAAGATGTATCTTTAATTTATTTCCATTTAAAAGAGAAATAAAACAGTGTTGACATTCACATAAAACACCCTGTTATATTACATAAAATTGACATTAGGCGACTTAAAGTGCATCTTTTGGAGGTTGTCTTGCTATATCCTTTTCTTGCAGATAAATTCACCAAAAACTTGTTGAATGATACTTACAAAAGTACCAAAACTTTTTGTGATTAAGCTGATAACGTTATAAATATGAAAAAAACTTAGTTGTATTTCTACATTTAAGAGAAAATTTGACACTGAACAAGCCTGACAGTCTTTCATGAACAATTAGGACAATTAGTATAACTTTGAGTCCTCATGCTGATGCATTCATGCAGAAAAAACCCCAGTGAGAGGAAGATAGTTCTGTAAGAGTTGAATGAAGTTTTTCTTACCTTCTTAAAGTTTCTGGGCAGAGTTCCTCCAGAATAAGCCAGAGTCTTGTAGTTGTAAACCTCGCTGGTCTGTGTCGGTGGTAAGTCTCTGGTCCTGCAGCTGTCTGACTTTGAGGAGGGGAAATAAATGTCGGTGTCCTGAGATGATGCGGGTCGAGAGGAGTCTGGTCCGCTCGAGTTCACCTTCTTCAGCCTCCTGAACGTCATGTTGAGCTCACACAAAGTTACGCTACAAACTTATTTTCCTTCAGTCAGAGGCTCAGAGAAAAGACAAAGCTGCTGCTGCTGCTGCTGCGGAGTCACAGATGCTGCCGCCGGGTTGTGTTTGAGCCTCAACGTGGAGTAACTGAACTACAAAGTCACTTCACTGTTTCTTCTGAATAGGCTGGGGGCGGGGCCTGCGTCATGAAGGACACACATGAGTGCCAATAGCAGTGTTGACGTGCATCCTTTATGCTGCGTTCATGGCCAACTCGGACGTTTCTGTTTCACTGTCCTTATTCTGCTTTTTCATGCTATGTGATTAAAAATAGTTGGGCTTTTTTTTTTTTTAGAAAGGAAATTAACTGAAGAAATTAATATTTTAAATAATGAAAAAATGTACAAAAATGAGGTGGAGTATTTGATTTGACAAAAAAGTTGTTCAAAAATGTGAAAAAATGTTCTAAACCATCATTTCTTTGTGTGAGTTTCTCAGAAGCGACCAAATAATGACCGCTGGAGAAATCAAACAGACATTTGTATGGTGGCCCTGAGGAGCAAAACAAGGCAGCAACAACAAGAAAAGAAGAAGACAGAAAAGAAAAGAAAGTCAAATGTTGAAACAAAAAAGACAACAGCAAAGGAGACAGAAAGACGACACAATGCAACAAAAAGAAAATGCAAAAACGAGAGTAAAATTCGGATACAGAATAGAAAAAGGCAATCACAAAAAAAGACAACAAGACAACAAAAAGGAAATAAGAGAAAGGAAAATGAAAACAGAAAACAAAATGCAAATCCTGACAGTGATAAAACTTTTTTTTGTCATGTTTTTTTCCACCTTGGATTTAAGTTTCTCATTATTCTTTCTCTTTTTGTTGCTGTCATCTTTTCCACTTCAGGGCCACCAAACATACACACTACACCCTGACACCTGAGTGCACTTAATGTTAAATTTGCTTTTTTTCAGCTTTTCCATTGACATTGTGACATTTTATCAAATAAATTAGCCTACAAATAACTTGGATAGATTAAACTTATGGATGTGAGTATGCATCCAAATGATTTTTGATATAAAAATGCCAGTTATATTTGAATGTTGAGATCATTTTTTACATTCAAGTGTGTCTATTTTGGTTCTAAAATGACCTGTTTTATATGAGTTTAAAACTCAAATTGGTTGTATCTGAAAAAGTAGGCCTATGCTCTTTTGATAAATGAAGCTTTCAGTGAACATCCTGACACTGTCTAAGATTTGTATATCAGGATTTGAGATTTTTTTTGGTCTGTGGTAAGAGCCAAACACTGAGCATTTTCAGATTCTTCAGATCTATATTTACACATCAGTGAGATGAAGCTGATCTGAGGCACATGTTTAACATACTCTTTTAATTTAGTGTCTTCTTTTATATGCAAACAGCTGCGCTAATCACTCTGAGCAGCAACAGCTGTGCTTCTGGCAAAGTGTCCAAACTTACAGTATGCCTTCAAAGCAAGAGTCAATTTTTTTCAATTGACCATGAAGGCAACATTTGTTTGCTGACAGATTAATCCCTCTTATAGTGAGAGGTAACATTACTCAGGAATAATAAATATATTTATTCTGAGTGGAGATCCTCCCACTAAAAACAAAAGGATTAAGCTGTGTGATGACACACTGACATATTAAAGCTGAAGAAGAGGAGGTAAACAAGTTTTTTTCACTCCGTACATGAGGTCATATTACTGTCTCAGAGTAAAAGAGAATGACGCCCCCTGCTGGAAGGAAAATGACCCACCACAGTAGACAAACATTAAGGTTTAGATGATTTATTGAAACCTTTCTGTTTTTATCAGGCATATTACATAAATCATCCATATACACTGAAATGATGTGACTTTAAAGCATTTAAATAAGAACTACAAACATTTAATCTAAACCAATAATTTCAAAGTTTTAAGATCTGCAATTCATAAGTTAGAAGTGAACAATTCTCAGCTTTTCACACAAAACATGAACAGCACTCTCGCCCCCCCTCACATGCATGCAAACACACATACTCTCTCTCTCACACACACACACACAAACACACACACAGGAACAGTAGATTAGACATGCTGCATTAGATCAACACGCAGCCTCTTTTGGCAACGATTGTCCCATTACTGTTCCCAAAAACACTTTCAAGTATCTTCTGAAATGTACGAAAAAGATAAAATTGCTTTAGCCACGATCTAAATATGCTATTCTTCATCCTTCATTTCTGGTTCCAAACTGAAAGGAACAAATATATTTCCTTAAAAGCCACAACAAAACGAAAATACTACATGGTTTATGTCCAAAGTGCATGCCTGAACACGCTCTGTAAGTCCTCTACTTAAGCAATAACCATAGAGAAGAGATTTTAAAGGCACATTAAGCTGAATATTCTTCTTTAAGCATGATATACACATTACTGTAACTCATTCAGAGTTCCTACAGAGCAACATTTCTACTAACTGAAGCGTTGAGACAGAGGCAGCGAGGAGTGTCGAGTATTGATAAGAACACAGAGTTAATTTGGTCATTTTTGCCACGATGCAGACGTTTCTATTCATACAGTGCTATGCTTCGGTTACATGTGAACATACATGCAGGAAAGTGTCAGTCCTCTATGTACAGGAGATCAGAGTGCATGTGGCTGCTTTTTATTTGAAAAACCCAGATGATTTGGCCTGAGGAGCCATCAACATACAGGCTTGGTTCTTGTGTGTGATATGAATCTGAAAAAAAGCGTTAAAACAAAACAATGAGAGGATTCAAAACTTGAATTCGTCATTTTTTCATGGTAATGTAGGAAAACTTTGTTCGTATTATTCACCGTGCACGGGGGCTGCATCCACGGCTCTCCATCTATCTGCATCGGTAACGCTTTCTTGGTCCTGAGGGTGAAAAACAGAGCACAATCAACTATGAGCATCAGAAAACAAAACATCAACTCCAATGTGTCATTTAAATACCAGAAGAAAAGCCGGTAATTGTTGTGATAAGTAACAGTTAAGTATCACCCTAAGCAGGTGATCAAAGCCGTATTAAAGCCATTGTAAACACTGAAGGCTGAAGCCTGACGTGTCTGAACATGCCTGATCCTCACCTGATGGTAATTTGTGACGTTTTAGCCAGCCTCACGGCGCTCTTCAGGCCCGTGTAGATCTGACCCATCTCCATCGCTCCTTCAAGGCCAACCACCTCTAAGCGACGGTCACTGAGATCTGACAAAAAAAAATCCCAGAAATTTTCAACATGGAGGAAAACATCTACAAAAGCTTCACCCATCGCTTTTACAGTCAACTGATTTACTCATCACTGGGATGCAGAGAGCAAATAAATGAACTGTCTGGGTTGGATCCATCAACATCCATCTTCTAAAGTCTGAATCTGTGGTTGGTTGGTTCTTGCAAAACACTGATAAGTCAAACAGACGTGATGTGATGCAAAATCATCCTGTTGTAAATCAAAATGCTGTCATCGTGCTTCTGACTCAGGTCTGACTCAACGTAAGGGATGAGTGTTAATAAGATTTTATCGATACCAATACCATTAACAATTTCATTGTGAATCCGATTCTTTATCAATCCCCTTATCAATTCCTCCTGTGAATTTTCAGAGCCCAAAAGGTAGCTTTACAGGTTTTGTCAACAATTTATTAAGTTATTTGTTAAGTTATATATTAAGTAAATAAATATGTAAGTCACTGGATCCTAGATCTTTGAACAGACAGTTGTGCCTAAAAGTTTACCCCCCCTCCAGCAGAATTTTATAATTTTTTGGTCTTTTCTCAGAAAATATGAACGGTAACACAAAAACCTTTCTGTCACGGTTAGAGGTTGAGTGAAGACATTTATTAACAAACAACAGTGTTAACTCTTTTTAAATCATAATGACAACAGAAACTTCAAAAATGACCCTGTTCATTTTTTATACACACACACTGATTACAAGCAAATAGATCACAGGTGAGGATGGTTACCTTAAGTAGACATTTAAACACATTTGAGTTAACTTTTGTGCATTTATCAGGCCAAAACCACCAGAGTTGTACAAACTTCTTAACAGGGTCATTTCTGAAGTTTCTGTTGTCATTATGACTTAAAAAGAGTAAACTATTTTTTAATACATGTCTTCACCTAACCATTGACCATGAGTGACAGAAAGGATTTTGTGTTATCATTCATATTTTCTGAGAAAAGGCCAAAAAATCAGAAATTCTGCTGGAGGCTGTAAACTTTTGGGCACAACTGTATGTTAGTTGTACAAACTAGAGAGACTTAGTTTAAAACATATAAGACATCTTCTTTATCTGTAAGTATCCTTGATCTTTGAGGGCTGATAGTATTTCTAGCTTTGGAAAAGAATTGATAAGGGTATTGTTAAGTAAATGTCTATCGATTTCTTATGGATTCTTAACAGGAACCGGTTCTCGATACCCATCCCTTGGTTGGAGACATATTTAACTCCTTCAGGAGTTACTGGCTGATAACAAACTTTTATAAAGAGGTATAATGTGGATGGATGAATGAAAAATATAATGGCCGTGAGTGTTAACATGCCACACTTTGATTCAGCCACGTGAAATGAAAGGATGTTGTTTTCAATCCTTGTTTCTGCTGCCCTCAAGTGGCCACAAAAATACTTGACCAGTGTTAATGACGGTGGAAACAGCAGGTGTTTGAGAACAACATGAAAATGGCATTACACCACTTATTTCATCACAGTTTCTTAGATTAAGTCACTCTGCTGCAGTAGTTTCTTTGGCCACTTGGAGGCAGCAGACTGAGCTTGTTATCACCTTATAAAGTTACTCAGACATGAGTTACTCACCAGCAGCAGACTTCACAGCCTGGTGGTATTTATTTCAGGGTCTGTTTGTGTCCAACTGACAAATACTCAGGCAGTGTTCATATTTCCTCTTTGCTCTGTTTGAGTCTGTGTGCCGTTTGCCGCTGGGCAGGTACCGGTTTTATTGGACAACTAAGTAGACTGTAAAAACCAAAACAACGAGGCTGAGAGGAACTGCAGAGGAGAGCTGTCACGACAAAAGGATTTGGAGCTTCCATTCGGATGTGTGGTCTCTCTCTCTCTCTCTCTCTCTCTCTCTTTCTGTCTGTCTGTCTCTCACTGGTCTCTCACCTTCCTCTGCCTACTGCACACCTAGGTATGATTAGCACTCAGGTAGGAGGAAGTGATAAAGAGGGATAAGTAATTCAGAGACTAGACATTCGCTCATTAGCAGCTTTATTTTTGGTGTGGAGCTTTTCAGTTACTTAGTTTCCCCCCTCAGGCTAAATTCTCTCATCAACTGGATTTAATATTGCAGTTTATTTCTTTTTCTGTTTGGTCTGGAGACAACTGTAAGTCCAGTTATTTTACATCCTCAGGTTAATTTTTGCTCTTAGTTTTAAGACGCGGTACAGGGGGTGACGATACGTTTCTCAGCTGAACTGCCTTTTGTTCATTTAGCCAGAAACTTTTGTTTCCATTGTTTTGTTTCCTTGATTTGTTTAACATTTCAGGCCTCTGCTGTGTCTCGTGTAATCCAGGAAACGACAGACAACACATTTTTTCTGGAATCTTTTGAAGCGTTGGTTTGGCTATGGATAGCTAATTAAGCTTTGAAATGAAACCACCATGAAACAGCAGAAAGATTGTTGTTATTTGGGCTATAAAAAGAGCAAGGAAATCCCATTTTCTCTTTCTTAAGGAACAGAGGGCTCGTTAGTGTATTTTGGCTCCTAAGAGAGCAGTTTTTCATGTTTTAAACAATATAAGGGGCAGGTAAGTGTGGTTTGCCAAGCAGAAAGGCACTTTGGCATCTGTTTTGGCGCCCACGTGTTCACTTTAGCACAAGATTGCCTCCAAGGAGAGCACTTTAGTGCCTATATTATCCCCAAAGAGAGCAATTTAGGGTCAGCAATTGGGCCACGAAGGAGGGCAACCTCCCCTCTGCCCCCCTGTGTGCACACCTCTGTTGCATGTGTATTCCTAAGCACATTTTGGATCCCGAGAGCCAATAACAATCAGCTCCAAAACCCTGTTCCAGAAGCAGATAGCTGACATCAAAAAATGTATTTCTGATTATTGTTATGTTGTATACTGCAATATGTTTTTACCATGACGTGTGTTGCTGACCTCTTGGCCAGGTCACCCTTGTGAAAGAGATCATGATCTCAATGTTTTTTTTTACCTGGTTAATTAAAGGTTAAATAAATAAATAAATCACATCCAGTAATTGTCCAGTCTATGGTTCCTTCATGAGGCTCTCTCAGACTTGTGATAACCTCATAATCTCTCCTCCTCCTCCTCAACTAGAGATAAAATACCTTGTGAGGTCACTTTCAGGATTTCTGGATCGATAATCACTTCAGGCTCTTCTGGACTCGTCAGTCCCTTCGTGTCCCCTTTCTTGGTCTCACCCCAAAGGTTTGATCCCCCGTGCATGCTGGGAATGTTCAGGACAGCAACCCCCTCTAAAGACAGGCTACTGAGATCCAGGGGAGTACCACAGCACTGAAGGAGTAACAGCAGGACATTTGAGGACAACTCAGAGTTTCCACGCTCAGAAAACGAATTCGATCAAGAGAAAAACAAAATGCAAACTTGCACTAGTGACAACAGAAATGACGGGTTCTCACCTCAATTGTCAGGCTTTCACTCAGCTTCTTGCAGGAAGCAGAGATGGTTTCTGAAGTGGCAAATTCAAAATACCACAACTTGTTCTTCATCCTGCAGTCATGAAAAAGAGTTTTTTGGGGTTTAAGTGACATCTCAGTTTCACAGAGTATAATCTGCTTTAAGCACATGCAGCTCTCCACAGGGAGGAGTCAGGGTGCAAAGCTGGCCGCCACAAACACCTGCTGTCGCCACCTGCAGTCATTTTTTTTTTAGATTTATGAAGAAATTATTCTGCTAGCAGGAAAATGAAAGTAAAAGCCAATATGTAAAAGAGATGCTTTTCTGTTTTCAAGCAGTGTTGAATGATTTAATGAGGAGAAGTTACCTGCTGTTAAATTTCTGGGGATGTTTCTCCCTCATGGTATGAAACCGGTGAGCAATCGAGGCATCCTGTCAACACAACAACACACAGAGATGACAAACTGAATACTAAACTGAAGCAGTTTGTGTTGTGTTTCACGTGTTTGAGACACTCACGACTCCAATCGAGAAGTAGTTGTTGATGATTTCATATGGCACCGGGTCGCCCTTCTCCTGATTCTCATCCGTGATGACCTGCACACTCCAGCGGTCCATCTGCACCTGAGAGCTCCCCTCGATGTCTTTAAGAATACGACTCAAATCCTCCCCGTCGTATCCTTGGAAAACACAAGAACAGATCACAACACGTGCAACAGAAGACATGTAGAAACAGTTTCATTGTTTCAGAAGGAAGGAATTCTTCAGGCCTTGTTCGTTTCTCACCTCCCCCCCATCGCAGACATCGCGCTAGGTCATTTCCTGTGCCGAGAGGAAGCACAGCGACAGGTGGCCGCACCAGCAGATTGGCTTTGTCTGAGTCCAAAGAAGTGAAAAAACAGAAATGCGTCACTCGATGCGGTTTTTGGAAGCTGACGAGTTTCTTCTGCAGCATGTCATCCAACTATCTCACCTATTGCGTCAAGAATCCAGCCAACTGTGCCGTCTCCCCCGCACACCAAGATCCTGTAATCCTGCAGATTTCTGAAGAAACTCAGTCTGAAAGAAAAACGGATGAGGACTTTAGAAGCAGGGGATTAAGGAAGTTCTCTATATTTAGGTCTGTGTGTTTCAAAAGAAAATATCGCTGATGTGTTTGTGCTCACCCTGGCCCTGGTCCACCAGTTGAAAGGTTGTAAACCTGCCGTGGATTCAGTAAATACTGAAATTTATGCAGCACTCTGAAATACATAAAACCAGGCTGAAAAGTGTGCAAGTTTAAGAGGATTATTTCTGTTTAAAATCTTCTATTTGGACTTACCTTTCTCCCTGCTTGCCTCCACTTTTAGGGTTGACAAACACAAGGAGAGGATGAGTGTTTGGCACTGGGCTGATCTGTGAAACAACAGACAAATATTGCAGCAATGTCACTGGATAAACAAAGTGAACTTATCGATCAAAGCTTTTCACGCTGAGATTGATACCTGAAGCACTTGCCCGTCGGGAGTAGTATTGAGCTCGCTGTCATCAGTCGAGCTCGAGCAGCCGTTCTTTACATTGTTTGGTCTCTCCTTTCGGGAGCAAAACAAAAGCCCAGAGTGAATAAAAGAGAGAAAATCTAACAGCTTTTCCTGCCCTCGAGGACAAAGACAAATCAGCAGCCGTGCGAATGCAGCACAGGTGAGAATAGTCTACCGAACGAAAAACGAACAAAACATCCCGCGGCTGATGATATGTTCTGTTCTGTGTTGGCGTGAGAGGCAGTATTTGTGCTGTACAGGTGTTCGAGGATCACTCTGTACCTTTATGACGGGATAGATCGCCCATGGAGGCAGGATATGGTCCCTGTGCAGCCCACAGGTACACTCTGTGGGCTCCTGTTCGGCACATTCATCATGACGCTGTTGAACAAAAAAAGCGACAGATTATATAAACGACAAACAGCTACGACCTTTAACGAAATCCGTCTCTTCTTTTTTTTCCTGCTCTAATTACAGCTCAGAGAGGAAAGTTTGGAGAGAGGGCATTAGATGTCTCCTCACCATCGTGTGGCACCAAACGCAGCGTTTCCCCGTCAAGCCTTGGTAGCTCTTGATCTTCTTCTGGCACTTATCACACCTCGAGTCACAGTTCCCACTCACCCAGTCGTGCGCTGGAACCTGAGACGTGTGATGAATGTTTCAGCGTTCACTTAAGAGCACTCAAACGCAGGACGATGTCTAATTCAGATGGTGAGTGACTTTGTTAATGTTGTCATAGAGACAGATGCATACCCCTGTTTCTTTCTTTGACTTCACATACGTCTTGGTGCAAGGAGCTGGGTTCCTGTTAGCGCAGCGCCCGTGGACTGTGTACTTACAGCCTGCAGGAGCAGACGCACAGCTGTTATTTGACACTTACAGACAGAAACATAAATCTTTACACTCTTTGTTTTGTCTACAGTGTCGCCCTCTTCTGGTGACTCACAAGTGCAGCAAAGTCCCTGCTTCCTCAGCCCCAGCAGCATGCTCTGACACACGTTACAGTAAACAGGTTTGTTGAAATGTTTCATCCTCCAGAAGTGCTGCCCGTCCTTCTGGGTCATCTGGGAGGAAGAGCAGAACATCACGTTTGTTGAAATGTCAGCGGAAGTTTAAGCTTTTGCATCAAACAGCTCAAACCTTTCATTAACACATTGAGGATGGAGCCTGTGTTTCACAGTTATTTTTGCACCCACTCATGACTAATCGAGCCTTAATGAGATTGCTGATTATGCAGTCCATAGGGGCTCTGCATATCGTGACACACGCTGTCGAACCACGGCTGTTCGAATCAACACTGACTGTAATCTGAATTTTTCAACACAAGATTATACGGTTGCTTTAAATCTGTTATTTTTTGTACAAAGCGAGCGGCGCTCTTATCCAGATTACACACCATATTTTCCCTGACATGATGCTTCAGTCAATCACTCACTGCATTCAGTAAAGCAGGAGAGCAGACACACAGGGACGTGAGGGGGCTGAATTCATGCACCCCAGGCTTCAAATGATCATTGGTGGCTCGAAATAGCCTGAGGGGAAGTCCCTGGCATTGTTGAAGAAGGCCAAACCCAGTGACAGAGTCCAGTTAGTCGTATTAGATCAACACAGTCACAGAGACTATCAGTGAGTGGCTTTTATATTCATCAAACAACACCCACAGCGTGAACTGATCCTTCGCTTTAACATATACGCTAAATATCCTCCCCTATGTAATGCATCCTTAAATTGGCGATATTACGAGAGCACTCTGAAATGTGGGCACAGATTGTGCAGAGTAAATGGAAAAGCACTCTGATGGTGCAGAGCTTGCATGAGAGGAGATGACATTACCACACCCCGTGCAGCACTGAGTCGGCAAAACAGCCTTTATAGACGGGGAGGAGGAGGAGGACAGAGGACAGGCATGCAAGGCCACAGTTT
Source organism: Thalassoma bifasciatum (assembly GCA_008086565.1). Classification (NCBI taxonomy): domain Eukaryota; kingdom Metazoa; phylum Chordata; class Actinopteri; order Labriformes; family Labridae; genus Thalassoma; species Thalassoma bifasciatum. The sequence goes on from RPOG01000143.1 coordinate 159,659, forward strand.
CACAAGAGCTGTAAAAGTAGGTTTATACCACTTTGTGAGACACCTGCTGTAAAAATGAAATACATCTGAGAGAGAGAGAGATGCTTCAGGAGCCAAAACTTAATGAAAAGGGAGAAATTCTTTCACACATTTACCTTCAGACCCAGTAAGACCAGCAAGGGGACATTGTTCATGCCTCCCTCCACCCACTCCTCTAGAGACACGGTGCCGCTGCTGTCAGCATCGATTGCTGTCATCATGTCCTTCAGAACCTGATGAAATGACATTTGATCGTTATTATCCAATCGGTAAACACATTTCTATTATTTATAGGTGCCCACATGTTTTCTAACCCTGCACCGTCATGTGTTCACCCTTAAAGGTGCAGCCGAGCTTATCAGAGAAGTGATAAGACCAGCCATATACTTTATGTAATGACGCTGCAGATATCATAAGCACACAAACGTCTCTTGCTTTCTGTTTGCACATGTTCAATGCCCACACCTCACAGCTGAAGGGACACCGTGTGCAGGCTTTAATGTGTTAATGTGGGACACTTTCATTTGGGACGAGAGCTCCCAGCGACTTACCGGCCTCAGCTCTGACACATCCCATCCTAGGTACTCAGCGGCATGCATCATCTGAGCGATAATCCTGTCCACTTCCTGTTTAAAAATGCAACAAAACACTCAGATTCAGCGATTCTGGACAGCGGTGACTGCAAGATTTTCTCAGTAACTCACAGAGCTGTCGAGGACGCCATTGCCATCTCTGTCATACAGCTTGAAAGCAACTATAAGACAGAAAGAGAGGGGATTTAGATGTGGATTGATTGAGTCAATATTCACTATTTTTGTCATAATAGAAACAAAAGACTCACACTCCAATTTGTCCCTTGGTTGGCCATCCTCCAATAAGGAGAAGTAACAAGAGACATCCTTCAGAAAGACCTCCTCTACAGGAGAAAGAGAGGGAGAGAGCTGGCTGTGAATACTCTGGTTATCATATCTGCACAAACACTACCTCACAGGCATGTAGTGATAAATGAACGTATGCCAAATAGGCCGTGGCGTAAATTGATAAGCGCCCCGCTGCAAAGTCGGTGTGGAGGCAGTGAGTTGTGTAAATACATGGTGTGTAATCTCACTGGCACTGTCTTCCTGGGTGGGTTCAGAGTTTTGGAAGGAGCGGAAGAGTCGCTGGCAGAGATCCACAGGGAAGTCCTCCACTTCTAAATATGTCTTCAGAAACAGACGAAAGCCTTCTTCATTGATGCACTGGAACAGAAGAGCATGAAGCAGTCTTACAGTCTGCTCTCTGTGTGGTCACTTCTGCATTTTGACACCAAGGAGAGATTACGATCACAATGCCGTCGCTATGAGACCATAACATTTCTCACAGCATTTCTCAGAACAACACACTTGATCTGAGCCTCACGGGTGTATCGAGCAGGGAGGGGGTGGGTTGGACGACATTTGAAATCCCAAGAGCTTTCTCGGAAATGTTTAATCCATCACTAATAGGTAAAAATATCTCCTCTGCTGCATGATTTTTCACGTGATAGTGATTAAAAAAAACGACACAAAAACAATTTCATGATTCACGATTTTAGTCCATTTGCTGTCTCTCTCACATGATGATGCGCTGCGGGGCTTAGGAGGAAAAATCCCTTGATAATGGTGAACCACAAACCCATTTCTTGTTGACATTATTCCATTTCTCTACCCTGCAGAGCTGCCCTAGTAATAAATAATGTTGAAAGACGGCCAGATCAGAAAAAAGGGGGTGTGAGAGTAAGAAAACAGTGTTATTGTCCTTTAATTCACAAACACCTTCATTAATGTGTGTTTTAACTACTGCTTTATGGGGTGATTTGTCTCCCCTCCTATTAAAAAAACAATTTCCATCCAATTATCCAGGCAAAATTTATGCGGCCAATTTAACCGCAAGAGATTACTGCGTTTGCGTCTTGCACAAATGAGTTGGCGGGGTCGTCTGCTGACGTACAGTATTGGAAAGATGTCTTTTCAATCACATTTGAGCTTACACTGCAGCAGGGCAGCAGCCAGCTCTCTGTTCTGAGAGGCCGTGCTGCGTGGGCAAAACCAAGGAGTTAATCTACATTTGAACCTCGCTTCAACGCACTGGAGATATTTTATGTTGACAGCTAAGTTGATGATCGATGGGATTTAATGTAATTAATCAGCGTAGGACAATTAATAACAGCCCATTATTCATAAATCAAATGCTCATTTTGCTCTAATATGCTCTGCTGAGGTTTGTAATTCACTACAGTTGTAAGAGGGTGTAAGAGGGTTTCAAAGGAGAAGAAGTGATGGTGAACAGCAGGACAGCGTGTCCCCTCACCTCTCCGTGTCTGTGTCGGGCCAGACTGCCATCTGCATCGAATTCCCTCAGCACGTCTTTCACCTTCAAGCTGCAGTCTGGAAGTAAAGACACAGAGGTCACACAGGGATGCACATGAACTGTACTTCATGGAAGCTCAGAATATTCTGCTCAAATGACTTTTTTTTAGGTTTAGTTTATTTGACAGAGGCCATACATGAAAAAAATGGCAAGACAGTGTTAGCTGTAGGGCAGAGCAATTCATTGTAAATTAGGTTAAATTGTAATATGGCCTCCTGTAATATTCCAATCATAAACAGTGCAATATGTCCTTAACCTCTAATGTGTCAGAATATCAGATACATTTAATTTACAAGAGATATCTTATGCTCTACACCCGTGTTACTCAACTGAAGAGCCAAATTGTCAAAAACTACCTTTGCAAGTCCAACAATCTAAGAGTTGAAAAATGGCAAAAAAAGCAAGAGGTGGCTATAAAAACAAGTTTAGGGTGGCAATAATGGTCAGAAGGTAGCAAAAAATGGTCCAAAAGCAGCAAAAAAGGGTGAAAAGTGGCTACAATGGGCAAAATTAACCTACCTGCGCAAATTATCACGATGACATGAAAAATGAAAGCAGATAAGATCTTCTTTTAAACTCTACTTTTAGTACTTTTAGTCTTTAGTTCAAGACAACTTTTCACCAGCTACACTGTAATGTGTTTAGCCTTTAGCGTGTGCTCTATCACTCTCTGATTAAGCGTTCTTCTTCTCTTCTGTCCTTTTTGAGTCAGACAGTAAGGCTCTAGTGTTCACTATTAAAACTAAATAAAAAACAGAAATTGTTTTCAGCAGAGATAAACATGGATCTCTCCTTTCACTATGAGACTTAGTCACCCGGCGTGGTGTTGCGACTTAAAGCTGGTCCAGTCTGACCCCATTAGAAAGCTGGGAATTAGAATTTTGTCATACCCTATTTTAACACAGATAATCTCATTTTTAATTAGGGATCATAATCAGACATATATTTACCAGACTTTTTTAAGATCACTTAAAAAGTCCTGACAGCCTCTTTGATTCTGCAGAGAGTTTGGATGCTGCTTGTTCTCCTGTCTTAGCAAAGATTACCATGTCATCTGTGTACATTTGGATCTTTAGCTCTGAACAGATCTGGGGCAGATCATGAATGTGAAAATTAAAGCCGTGGGATTGATCCTAGTGGCACTCCTACTGTACAATCAATAAAAGATGAGCACGTATCTTTAATTTATATGCCTTGATGCATATTTCTGGGATTATCATCTGAAAATGAATTAAAGAGATGTGCATGCTGAAATTAAAAAAAAAAACTGTGGCAGACTGCTACCTTCTCGAGATATGAGATTCATCATCATCATGAGTGTGTATATGTGGGTGGAAGTGGAAGTAAAGGAGGGGTGTAAAGCGCTGAGAAAGCTGCCTGCCCGCCCGCCCGCCTCCCTGTCTGTACTCACATTCAATGTACTGCTGTAGCTGGATGAAGTCGACAGGGCTCAGTTCCTTCACCTCTGGGTTTGTGGGGGTGGACATGGTGCCTGCTTCTGCGCTAACTGGCTGCCTGTGCACAGGCGGGAGAAACAGAGAGATGTAGACGGAGAGAAAAGAGAAGGTGGGTGCTCAGCAAGCGGCTCCTTTGTAAAACATAAAAGCATGGCTGAGAGCGAAAGATAGCATCTTTCAACTCGTGCTGTATAAAAAAAACACATCCATGAGTGTTGACAGGATTACTCAACATGCTGGAGCACAGTAGAAACTTCAGATCACGATAAAAAGAAACAGTTATTAAGATTAAAACAGAATCTCTCTGCGAGGGAGTTGTATGTTGATAGCATGTTTCTGTACAAAGTCATGAGTGACTATTTGATATTTTGCATTAATTATAAGTCGACCAGCCACCCAAACTGGGCCAAAAGTCTGGCAGAAACGATGTCAGGTTAAAAGTACCCATGGCACTTCAACTCAAGGGATCCTCTGCACCCTGAATCTCTTTCCGTAAACCCAGTGGCCCATATCTGATTTATAAAATACCAGCTACAGCGGCTGACGGTGTCTGCTTTAGTTCAAGAGAAATGAGTGCAGTCAAGTGCTTAAAAAAAGATTTTGCTGAGAGGTTGAACAAACCAAACTGGCTCGTCAAGGGACAATCCCTTCCAAAACAATAGGAAGGGACTTATATGTCGTCTGCAGAGCTTAAAGCGAGCGTGAAATTTGAACCTGGCACAGAAACAGAGGCTGTGATTGCCATCAAGATGAGAAGGCATGACATGTTTTGAAGTCTGACGCATGAAGTCGATACACATTTGGCGTGTTTGTCAAGAATATAGTCCACATGCTTTTAAAACATAATGATGTGTAAAAGGAGAAATTAATGTATGGAGCATTAATCATTGATGAAAGAGGAGAAACTAGTTAATGGACAGAGAGAAAAAGGACATCCGGACATCCTGTTTGCTTTGCAGAAGCATGGCATAAATGTTGCAACATAATTCATTGGGATCAGTCAAAACAGAAGTTAAAAACAGACTTATGTGTTGGAGCATGAAAGAAGATCTGTTCATAGAGATCTCAAACAGGCCTCTCTGATCCATAACGCTGCCCCCCCCCTTCTAAAATTCATAAAGACCATCAATCTAAATACAAAAAGACATTATTGTCTCAGAGGCTGATTTTAAAACACAGCTGTGCTCCATTTAACAGCTGTTTTATGTTGTTCACTTTCACTCAGTGTGTAATGAACGCGAGTTTATGTTCGCCAGCGGTGGCTAATTGGAGGTTATTGTTATTCAACTGATAAAAATGAGTCAGTTTGCAGACTTCTCCTCTTAAAACTCACACTGTAAGAAAATATTGATATACTCAAGAACTGTGTTATAATGTTTTGTATAACAGCTCTGGATTGATTTCATTAACGTTTTATGAGATTTTCTATTCTTCCATCCCTTCATTGCTACATTTATTTCTCCATTAGCCATGCTTAAGTATCAAGCATAACTGAAATATTCTTCCCATGATTGTGCATGATGTATCCATTAAATTATTTGACAGCCCATGCTGAAGGTTCCAGATTTCAAAATGAAAGTCATCTCATGATTGATCAGAGTGGTGCAACTCATCCATCACATCAAACTGCATTAGAGTTCCTACAAACTGCATTACCATTACGAGCCGCGCAAAGTAGACAGGCGAAATCAATCCGCACTTCACCTGCATTACTGCGCGACGATAATGGACTCTGAAAACAATAAACACAGTCTTTCAGTCTGTTGATAGATCCTAAAAAGAAAACAGGAAGAGAAACTCCACAGTGTGCTATGGAAAACATAGATGATGAATGAACTGTGTTTATATAACACTTTCTAACCACTCAGAGCGCTCTTACATTACATGCACATTTATCCAATCACAGCACGTTCATACACTCAGGGCAGAGGCTGCTGTGTAAAGAGCCAATCATATTAACTAATCCCATTCACACACACTTTACTGGCACAGCCATCAGGGTCAGTTTGGGTAAAGGGTCACTTCATCAAGACCCTCAAGATCCCTGAGTGACCCCATGTTGTAAAAAAAAAAATCAGGATTTTACAACACTTAAATGTGATTTCATTTCAAATCAGTATTTTTATCACAACACAGGCTTTATCTGTAATTTTTATAACTTAACCATCTGATACATGAATTATAAAAACCTGTGTCAAGATTTTTCCTTTGGTGTTTTTGTTCCTTTTAGGGCATGAAAGTTATCATTTTCAAATATAAGATTTTTTCATAAAGTTAAAGACATGTTCACTCCCGTGTACTACATGCACCAGAGAATTCAACACAAAACATTAGAGATTGGCATAAAAACATGTGATGCAAAGCAAAACACAGGGAAATATTGCAAAATTCCTACATGTCTTCTGAACAATGCAACATCTTTTGCCTTATCTGAAAACTTCCAACACTGACAGAGAGCTGAGAAGCTGTGCTTTCTGTCAAATACAGTGCTCTGTCTCAATAAACTCATGGAACAAAATCAATTTTGTTTTTGTGAGTTCCTCCTTTTTACACTGTTGAAGCTTCCATACCATCTGCAATTATTTGTGTTAAAAATTTAAGCTGATGTACCACTGAGAAAAGGGGCAAAAGCACTCAGACATGAGGCATTTTCAGACCATTTTACAGCCATAACAACAAAATATGTCAACACTATTTTGAGCCTCAGCAGGTAAAGATAGCTGCCAACTGAAGCGACCACTGGGAAGTTTAAAACTGTTATTCAAATTTTCACTCAGAAATCAAAACAGGTGCAGCAAATTGTTGCTAGGATTTCATGTTTCAATGTATTATTTGCTCAGTTAGGAGCTGTATTGAGGCTTTCTCCTCTGATTACACAGCAAGTTACAGTAACAGCTGCATTTTGGTATTTTAATTGATTTATAGATTCTAAACAGTCTGGAAAAGCGGATATCCTGCAATTTAATGGGAGCTGATTCATACTGTTGAGTCCAAGAGCAGGCTGTAGGACACAGTACTTTACTTTTAGATGCCAAGGCTTTAGTTTTACTCTAATTAACTGTGAAAGTTGAATCAATGTGAAGTCAACCAGGGTGGTCCAAATGAGATTGAAACCCTCTTTTTCAAGGGGGACCTTGCCAAAACAGGCGGCAGAGACAGGGATACAAAGAGAGACAAACTACAGTTTACAAAACACAACATTATGGATTAAAATAGAGCAAGCTATGAGTCATATATCTGGGGATCACATGTTCAAACACTCGAATCTGCTTCTATGTCTTTCATTTTGGATCTAAAAACATTAAACACACCAGCTTCTTGAGCTTTAAGTCGTTCTGTAAGAGATTCCAGGCTGTGGGTGCATAGTGCCCAAAAGCCCTTTTCCCATTTTCAGTCCAAGCACAAAGAGGTCCTGAGAATGCAAAGAGAACCGTCTGGTACTTTTCTGCATGATTAAAACACATAAACAAAAGGGAGGCAGACCAAGAAGTACCTTATAGATAAAAGTGTACCGGAGTGTGAGCCTACATGTTGCCAAAGCCATCCAACCCGAGAGTACAACTCACAATAATGAGTCAGAGATTTACAATCTGCAATGAACCTCAAAGACGTATAGTGGGCAGAGCCATCCATATGGAGACACTGTGCAGAGGCGGGCATGTACAAAAGATCACCATTAGCTAAAACAGATTAAAAAATGGAAGCAACAAGCTGTTTTTTTTACATTTAAAAAATGCAACTTGATTCTGAAATTAATAAAAAAGTTTTAGCTTCAGCTTTTTCAAAAGACACAGTGTAAGTGATTCAAAATTTAAGGAGTCATCAGTATACTCAGGTATTCGTAACAGTGTACAACTTCAATCTTCATTAACTCAATTATTGTGTAATCACTGTGAAAGTGATGCAAATAGTGGCTGGTCAGTTATCTACTGCAAACTTTTCACAATAATTTGAATATAGACAAAAATTAGCTGTGTGCCACTGAACCACAGCTGCCAGGAAGCATAAATGATCTGACTTAAGTACAGACTTTTAAGAGCAGCCTATTGGTTGGGGAACAAATATTCAGAAGCAATTTTGTTAATTCCCCACCTGCTAATGTGATTGTTACTGAGGGATTTTCAAAAGGAAATCATTTGTGAGAGAACAGGATAAATTAACTGAGCAGAGTGCAACAGATTTTAAGAGCTAGGCCTGTGAATCTATCATATCTGTTATCACTGTGTTTCTATCATCAGGTAGGTACAGCGAATAAAAGACTGTGTGGTAGTTTTGAACCCAGGCAGATGAAAAGGACTCCACTGTAAATGTGTTGTTCACACTCAGGTCTGCAGGTGTTATCACACATTAAAGTGCAGCCAGTGCAGGTATCAGTGACAGCTGCCTGCACTGAACAAAAGAATCTGAGTACTTATAGGACAAAGAGCTTACTGAGAAAAAGAAGTAAAATAATCTGTAATAGCGCCCACTCGTCACATGTGATCTGGATGCGTTTGGGCTCTAAAAGGTTCACACTGTCCTCTCTTAATACCCTGCAAAGGTCAGCAGCTCGGCCTCGCAGCTCGGCCTCAGATCTGTTTATGTAGCTGATCAGGTGTTCCAGCTCTGTATCAACAGCAAAGTGACACATGAAGGAATATAAAACACCATCTGCTCCTGATCACCTGACCTAATTATTCTAAAAATATGCTCCTGAAAATAGCCACTAAACACACCTTTTACTTTAGATTTCTCTGAGGTGTTGCTTTCCCTTTCCTTGGAGCCTGATGTCGTGAGCAGCATCAGTGACTATTCTGTCTCCGTATCAACTGAGTATCATCATCAGTATTGTCTGCTTCAACAGCATCTCGAGCCTATCTGAGTAATCTGATTCCTCACTTCCTGATTAGATAATGATTTGCATGCATGATGCAGAGTGGGGATTAGGAGCCGTAAGAACATGGAGCATCCCCTTCACTTAGTGGAAGAAGAGATAAATGGTGAATAAATACAAAGCTGTGTGTCAGGAGTTGAAACAAAGGAAGAAACAAACATCTAAATGAGCTGAAGAGAGCAGGTATTAATATTTCAGGAGGTTTGAAGGAATGCCTTAAAACAGACGAGGTGGCTGCTTCTCAAGAAGGAGACAGGTGAAAGAAAAGATGCTTTATGAAGGAAGCGTTTATGGGGCTTTAAAGAAACATTTCTGTGATAGAAACGGTGTGAAAGATTTAAATGAGAGCTTCCAGGACTCACACAGCAATCATTCTGCGTGATTCACCGTGATTCACACTACTAACTGACAGTTTGAGGTACAATTCTGTTTGAACATAAAATCCCTGCTGAATAAACGGTGGAGAACATCCACCGAGTCAAAAAACACGAGAGCTACAGACTCGTGGGTTTCAGCAGTTCTTCAAATAGCAGTAAAAAAATAAAAACGTTTAAATGTTAAAGTGGTTCTACAAGCAGCAACAGCTTGTGAAAGCAACATCTACACCCCCGTAAACCTCTGAAAAACCGTCTGCTCAGAGCCTGGCACCCGCCTTTACTCTTGACCACTCAGCTGAAAAAAAACACCAAAGCTACTGCTTGATAAAAATCCACACAGTGAAATAATTAGAGAAGCAGAGTGGACGGCTCAGTGGGCATTTTCCCTCACACAGGCAGTGCTTTTAATTACTTCTCCTTGTCACAGTGTCAACAACCACAAAGCACTCTCTCTACAAGAATCATTCAAGGTACACTCGGGGATGACCTTTTTCCATGCAGGCGAATGTTTGCACAAGCTGTCATAACACCCACGCCTCGTGTCAAGGAAATCTGCTGTTTTGCAACACTTGCAAGATGCGAGGCTTTGACTCCGTCACTCTGTGGTTGGAAAACACTGCGTCTCCTTTCTTGAAAAACAGCCTGCGTCTAATTGTGGTCTTTGTGTTCTTTCTGAAACTACAACAGATCTCCTGACTGGTGTGTGTGTGAGTGTGTGTGAGTGCAGACTGTACCAGGTCAAGAGAAGGGGGAGGACATGCTTGGTTGCTATGGAAAGAGTTTCCCTCCATCAGCTGCTCTCTCCGTCAGAGTGCTGCCACGGGTGACTAACAGGTAGGAGGAGGCACAGGCAGAGAGGAAGGCAGCCAGCCAACAGAGGGGGGAGCCCAGTCGGTCGCTGTGAGTCTTCCCCCTGCAGCTCCACCTCCTCCCACACCAGCAGCCCGATTTGGCCTTCAAAACAAGAGGCCACGCTCAAAATTGCATTCTACATGCAGATGCTACAGTGACTCATTGCACAAACAGGGGAATACTCCCCAACTATAAATGGATTGTTTGTTCAACGGGTCACTTAGCAGTCTGGGCTTGAGGGAACAAACCTGAGGTAATATTTGTTTTAGAGAGGGAACTATCCCAGGATAACATTCCTTACATTTTTGTATCCCTGCAGTGATGGTCTGTAACCACTGCTTCCTAACCACAGTTCGAGATGATACTCACTGCTGCCCTGAGGATAACTGAAACACATTTTTTCCATTAAAAAAAACTGTATGAAGATAGATTTCAACTGGATTTTGGCTGCCTCTGTGGGTAAAAGAGAAAATCAGATCACACAGTGACTCATCCTTATCTTTATCTGTTGGAAAAGTTGGGCAACAATACATTCAAAATACACTGTCTGGAAAAAAAAAATTCACCAGAAAAACAGGTTACAGATTCTTATGTTTTGTTGGACTGCCTTTAGCTTTGGTTACAGCACGCATTCGCTGACGCACTGTTCTAGATAAGCTTAACTCAAGATCAGAGCACTGCCCCCACAGGCTTGTATAGTAGGAACTAGGCATGATGGGTGCGTCACCTCACCTGCAGCTCTTCTTACTCTGATGCGCCCATCACTCTGGAAAAGTGTACATCTGGACTCATCAAAATCACATGAACTTCTTCCATTCCTCCAGAGTGCAATATTAATGCTCCTTAGCAATCTGAAGCCTTTTTCCCAGTTAGCTTTACTGATACACGGTTTTATTAAGGCTACACAGCTGTTCAATCCCAGTCCCTTGAGTTCACTTTGCATTGTGCGTGTGGAAATGCTCTTACTTTCACTATTGCACATACTCCTAAGTTCTCCTGTTGTTTTTACTTGGCCAAATGACCAATCACAATCAGTCAGGACTTTTTCTTACCCACATTTTTCCCTGGAAGATGGTGATTCCCCACCATCTTTCCAATTTTTAATTATGGGTTGGACAGTTTTTTATCCAATTAAGCGATTTCTGCATCAATCTCCTTTGATATTTTCTCTGCTTGATGCATGCTAATGATTTGACCCTTCTTAAACAGATGACCATCTTTTCTACAACCACAGGATGTGTCTTCTGCTGTGGTTCTTACAGAAATGAGAAGTTTCTCATTGCATCATCTGGGGTTAAATAACTTGTTGCCAGCTGAAAGATAATCGCTGATGTAGTGATTATACAAAAGGAAGCTTGAACCTATTTTCTTAGTCAGATCCAGGTAGCAACTTTTGTTTGGCCAGACAGAGTATTCAACACATCTTTTTTCTTCTCTCAAACAAAGCTGTTATCAAGACACAACTCTAGGTTCTGTAAAAAAGCAGATATTGCTGGTTTGTTTGAATGACCATTGACAACATGTTGACATTGAAAATATCTATAACAAATGAACCCTTATTTAAATTTTATACCCACAATGCTTCAGAGAAGTTGTGACAGGGTCCCATTCTGTTAAAACCAACACTTGTTTGTCCAACATTGTTAACATTTGGGGACTGGGAAGATTGATTTCTGGAGATTTGAAAGTGAAATTTTGTCCCATTCTTGCTTGTTATAGGACCTCAGATGCTCAACAGTTTGGGATCTCCTTTGTTGTGTTCCTTGTGTCATGGTGCACCAAATGTCAAGACTGCAGGCAGGCCAGTTTGGCGCTTGACTTCTCTGCTAGTTGGAGCCACATTGTTGTCATATGCACAGAATGTAGCTTTGGAAACTGTCTTGCAGAAAACTGTAAGGTCCTTCCTGAAGTGAAAATGTCCGTGTTTTGACAGTAACATAAGTTGGAGCTCAGGGTTGCCCACCAACTTTTACCTACTATGCCTACATCTATCATAAATGGACTCAGAAAAGTCATGTTTAGAAATGGGTTTTCTGTTTTCATGGTAGAGTTTTAACTTGCGTTTGAGAACGCTCTGATAATCTGCGTTTACAGACTTGTGTATTTGGAACTGATTTTGCTGCACCCATGCTGTGATTTCCACTGCTCCACGGAGTCATGTCTGTTTTCGATGTAGTGGTTTTGGGCCTCACTCCTTTTTTATAGAGACATCCCCAGGTTCCCAGAATCACTCATTTTTATGTATTGAACATGATGAAACCTCCAAATTCTTTGTAATTTGAGAGATATTTTCTGACATTGCTGAACTAGTTGCTCACTCAGTCTCTCACAGGGGGATGAAACTCGTTAAAGCCTGACTTCTAAGTGACTCAACCGCTCAAGAATCCCCTTGTAGTTCTTAGTCATGTAACTAACCTGTTACAAATTAATCTCATGGATTGTAGATAGCACAAACTAGTTTTACAATTTTGATGTCCCTTTCCCAACTATCTGGTGCTAAAATTTTAAAATGAGCAATTAAGTGATTGGAAAACCACCAAAATCTGTCTTTATCAACAGTTCTTTTCAGCAAGCAAGCTTTATTTTTGGTGCTGGGGTTTCTATATTACCCTTTTTTAATTTTGGGGGGTTAAAAAATTAAATTTCACAGTAGTTACACTGTACAAGACTCAATCTCTTTGTTTATCATTCACTTAATGGATGAGATTGCTCTGTACCAGTTATTTTCTGATAATGACACAGTTGTCAACACTACATCACCGACTAAATGTTGTGTCTTATAATTATTAGATGCTTTCCATACCTAAAAAAGAAGAGTTATGACTCATATCTTCCCACAACTACAACCACTGCTAATGTCAAAGGTTCATTTTGTCCTTTATACTCAGTTTCTAAATCACACGTGTGGGCTGTGTACTCAAAAGAATATCTACTCCTGTTTTCCGTTTCTTTGTGAAAGAAATGTAAACATAGGCTCTCTTGGGTTATTCTTCTCATGGTCTGGTTTACCTTGATAGACTATAAAAAGACATTGTTTTTGAACCGAGACTGTTTAAAAAGCCTCATGTTTTAAGTATCTGGTGTACTCGCACTGAAGACAGCTTTTTAAGACACTCGGAATAAAATAAAACAAGACTGAGCATGCTCTGTCAAACAGGGCTTTCCCTTGTCTATAACAATACGATAACAAATCAGGAATTAGCTGATATGCAAACGACAGCAGGCTCCAGTTGTTAGAAACACAAGAGTGTTTTAACACAATAAGCATGGGTTGCAAATGAGGCAAAAACACCAAAAGGGGAAAAAACACACACGCATACACACACACACACAACAAAAGACATTCACCACAGCATGAATCACCGATTTCTTGGAAAATGTAGGCGAGGCTTTTCTCTCTCTCACTTGCTTCAAAGCGAGGACTGCCCATCACTCAGAGTTCAGACTTGAATGTGACTTATATAATAGCTTTTTTGTGGAGGCAGCCTTGTGGAACACCATGCTGCGATCAGAAATTTAGAAAAACCTCAGACCTGCTGAGACTTGTGAGGGTGCAAGCAGTCATACAACTTTCACTTTAATCTGATGGTATTAATCTAGAGTAGTGTTGTGTTCTCTCACAGATCTGTCCTGAACTAGGTGAAAACTCACCTCTTTCTTGTAGCAGACTAAACATTCTTTGGAAATACCCAAATTATATTTGATTAAGTTTGCTAGTGTGCTTTTTTATCTAAATGAATGCCAGCTCTGGGAAGATTATGAGCAACATTTGACCTCAACTTGCACTGAGACAACGTCAAATTTATATGTTAATGATGTGCTGATCCATGACAGGTGATTTATGACAGCCATGTAAGTTCAGAGTGGGGATAAATTAAGGAAGTAAAGACAACGTGGAGGATAGATCTACTGCGTTTGGAGAAGTGATTTAGGTCCGTAAACAAAAGGCTTTCATTTCATTCTTCTGATGCAGTCCCATTTACCAGCAGTTAACATGTATCTGCTAAAGTGCAGATCTCAGAATGGGCAGCTTCATTTTCAGCCCTAAGCCACTGATGTAAACATTAACTACTGGCTGATTGAACTGACTACAGTATTGATTGCCGGGCCCTGAAAGCTCTCCTGCAGCTAGAAACAGATGAATACAACTGAGACTCTCCAGCTTGGAAATAACCAGCACATAATGAACACACAGCAAAGTGTCCTCAGCAAATAAAGTGTCTCTGAAACTGCACAGACAGGCAAAAAGTCAAAGAATAAACACCTGGTGATGTAGCAAGACTTTCCTGTACGCTTTGTTTTTCCTGTTTGCATGGGGGCTTTCTTACACATTCAGCATTTGCAGTCAAATGACAGTGAAAGGGGAGCTGTGAATAAAAAATGATCACGCAGCAGTGACAGTGCCCACCAACGCCCACAGGCGACAATCATCTACTTCACATTGTGGAGGATTTTTTTTTCCCTTTTTTTTTTTTTTTTGATCATTTCAAATATCAAAAACAAAGAGATCTTTTTGATTAAGGTTTCACTGTCTGTGCTGTTACCGCACCACATCCTGCAACAACACAATCACAGGTGGTGGTCACTTGGATAGTATCATGATTAACAAAAGGGGTAATCACACTGTTTGCTCAATGCACAAGTGACATTTCAAGTTGTGACACATGTAGTCAAGCTTCATAAAGTGTGAAGACCTTTACATGAAAGTTTCATGACACCCCAAATGTTTCAGAAACCCTTGAATGCTCCCAAGTCTCTCCACAGTGACATATCAGATGAATTGCTCAATTCTCTAAATAGACTGAGAGAAGGATTCCCCTGCTGGTAATTTAAGTAGCTTGACATTAACAATCATGTCACGCTGCAAAGGGGGAACTGAAATGATGCATGTGTATGAGGTTTAAAAAGAAAGCAGAGAATTGTGCAGCTGAATGAGACCAGTCTGCCTTGCTGTGTGTTCTTCAGCCGAGTGAATTACTCATAATATCGACTGTCAGTGTCTGGAAACCTTTTCACAGAACTACAACCCAGCAATAGCCAAAGGAATGTAATATTTGGATCTTTCTTTGACAGGAAGTCACACTGATCCCATTGTGTTTGACTCTCATCTAACCGATTAGAGCTGCACAACTTCAATCAATACCCCGAGAGAGGATCTCTAATTGTTCTGTGAGAGTATTTTATTTACCTTTCCTTCTCGTTACTCCGTTGTACGTCTCTACAGAAGTCGTCGTGAAGCACCTCAGTTCAAAATCCAGCTCCAGGTGCAGAGCAAAGTGGCCGTTAACTTTGCAGTGAGACGGCAGCTCGGTGAAGTGGAAGCGGCGGTGGTGAGGAGAGGAGTGCAGCGCAGAGACTGGCTGCCTGGGCTGGGTGAGGATCCCTCCTGTCAAGCACCGCCTCAGCTGCTCTGCGCCCTCTCTGCTGCTAACCAATACACACACACTGTGCCGGCGTGCATCCATCTGCGAAGTTGCAAAGCAATGCTCATCATCGTCACACTTATTATGTAGCTGTGAAGTGTCTAACTGAAGTCGTCAACCTACTATCCTAATGCAGAGAAAACAACTGTAGTTTTATAAGTGGTGATTTACTGTAAAGGAAGTACACCAATATTAATGCTCCTGTGAGTGTTTAGCTAGCTTTGAAACAACTTCAATTAATGCTTTTGCCTCTTTTTGAACCACAAAAGAGTAAAATACCACTACCAGAGAGTTGAATGCTAATTTAACGGCTGTAACGGCCGTTGCTAACCACTAAATCATCCTTCTAGCATAGTTGATAAAATCCACAATAAAACGTCACAAGTGTTGTACTTGAGCGCTGAAAGAGCAGGATAGATTTTGCTGTCAAAATATGCTACTTAAAAAAACCTAGATATGTACAGGAAGCTAGTTTTGAAACAACTTCATGTCTTTGCCTCTTTTTGAACCACAAAAGAGTAAAATACCCCCACCAAAGAGTTGAATGTTAATTGAACGGCTGTAACGGCCGTTGCTAACCACCAAATCATCCTTTTAGCATAGTGTATGTACTCCACAAAAAAAATGCCACAAATGTTGTATTTGAGTGCCGAACGAGCAGGGTAACTTTTTGTTGTCAAAATATTCTACTTAAACAACCTACATATGTACAGGAAAATAGTTTTGAAACAACTTCAATTAATGCTTTGCCTCATTTTAAACCACAAAACAGTAAAGTACCACCACCAGAGAATTGAATGCCAATCTAACGGCTGTAACGGCCGTTGCTAACCACTGAAGCATCCTGCTAGCATAGTTAATGAACTCCACAATAAAACAGGGTACCTGCAAGTTTCAACAAATCAAATTTAAGACTTTTAAAGATGTATTTAATGCCACTTTGAAAGAAATCTAAGACCAAAAACACATAAATATAGTCAATGTTTGGGGGATCCTGCTGCAACTAGATCATAACTCTCTGAGAGTCATTGAAGTTCACTTTTCTGTTTATTGAACATAAAGTGATTTTTTGATTAACGGCTGTATGTAAAAGCGTAAACAGTCGATGCAGATAAAAATTTATATCAGCAGCTTTTAAGACAGTGTTCACTCTAGGTCTCCAACTTGAAAAGTCCCATAAAAACAAAAACAAACAAACAAAAGAAACAACAACAACACAACTACAACGAAAAACATTAACAAATCCTGCCCTTACAAATTTAAGACCTTTGAGTAAGTTATTCAAGACCCGAATATAACATTTCAATGGATTTAAGACTTTTTAAGGCCTTAGATTTAAATACATGAATTTAAGACTTTTTAAGGATGTGGAACCCTGTAAAATGTCACAAGTGTTGTATTTGAGCGCTGAAAAAGCAGGGTAGCTTTTTGTTGTCAATATATAGCCTATTACTTAAAAAAAAAACTATATTTGTACTGGAAAAATGGCAATGTACAGATAACTGCTTTTTCCACTAGTTAGCTCAAACTAAGCCAACTCTTGTTGCTAGCTTAAAGGGACTGTGAGGACTTTCTAAGTGAGCTTGAAAAAGTCTCAACATCATCCCCAATTTTAAATGAGACTGTCAACTATCAACAATAAAATATATCATTTATAAATGTTGATTCTACTCAATCAAGATTGGACAGGTAGGATTGGATCAGAGTGATTTATTGCACGCTAAAGTCTCTATGACAACGCCATGCCAGTTGACGAAGGCTATCTGTGAGAAGAGAGGTATGTGTTTTCTCTGCTGAAAACGATTTCTGTGATTTGTACAGCAGTTGTAGTAGGAAAAGGAGCTGAACTGTCTGACCAAAGAAGGACAGGAGAGCAGAAGAAAGCTAAACAGGGGAGTGATAGAGCACGGCTAAAGGCCAAAACATGAGCTAGAGGCTAAAACACAAATTAAAGGCTAAAACACTGTTTAAGCTGTTGGTGTTAAAGTTCATTCCAACCCACATGCAACAGTTATACTGCAGTGGCCTGTTCAAACCTGAGAGTCTATCAATAAATTCACTAGCCAGGCAGTGTATGTACAGAAAATTGCAGGTTTTGTAGCCAGCTTCAAGTGGACATTCAAGGAACTGCAGTTTTTGCCACGTATGCATCAGCTTCAGTTCTCACCCTCAGTTTTCTCATGAGCACTGACATTTAAAAAGGGCTGAAAAATACCTTCAAAAAAACAAGCAGTGTTCAATTTTACTTTTTCAATTAATTCAACAATGTAACTTATAATCCAATTTTTGTTTTCATTGTATGCAGAAAGGGTTAATTAATATCTACGGGCATCTATGTTAAGAAATTTTAAATGCAGAGCATTTACTTGCACCATTTTGAAGCTTCATACAGCAGGTTACTGCCTCTTTTACTAATCCATCAGAATACCAACTGCACTGCCGAAAACAGGCCTCTAATATTAGTACTGTTTAAAGGTCATCTAAGCATAACATTGTTATTAAGTTAACCCAGAGTGACATAGGTACCTTGATGTTAAGTGTGAGGACTGCAGTTAGACTTTTCAACAACCAGCCACGTCATATAATAATATGTAGTCAATTATAGAGCCTCAGTATTTGGTAAAGCACATGATTTCACATTCCAGTGACCACAATGGTGAGGGATTAAGCTTCACAATGAGGACAGGGCTGGCTAGAGAGGATAACAGACACGGAAAGCATGTGGGTGTCTGGGTTAGACAGAGAAAAGGAGAGTGAGTCAGGCCAGAGCGGTGAAACCTTCCTTCCTCTAAATTCTGTGGTTAAAACTTTCCTCTTCTTTTTCTTCATACAGATCAAAACCATGTAATCTCAAACTCTCCTCCTGACTGCTCTGATTTTTTAAAGTAGCAATCATACTCTACCCTGACATTTTTGTACAATGCTCTCAGCTGGCTTGCCTTTCACAAACAAACAAACCTTCCTGTGGATCTCTGATGACATGCTGTGGTTGAACAAGGAACTGCAGTTTTTTTCGAATTAAGACGCCACACACATCATCACTAAGAGAAGAACCTACTTTCCACCACTCAACAAACTTCAAATAAAGTTTAACATATTTATTACTTTCTTGTCTGTACAGCACAGTACATAACAGACACAAAACAAATAAAAACATTAACAGGAAAAACAATAAAGGGCACGGTCCAAAACTTGTCTGTTTACTGCACTTGTGTAGGCTTTTATACTGGACATCTGCAGTCTTATCTTAATACAGCAATAAGTAACTATGGTGATGGTTTAGTGAAATCTTATACCTCCCAAAAGCCATTAGAGTGTCTTTACAAGTATTTTTTACAATCTCCAAGCTATGGTTTTTAGTGATATGTCGGTGAATAGATGCTTTCTAACTGTGAACAATGAGAATATCAATGACTGTTTCAATCAGAAACAGACAAAATGATCACTTTGATATTTAGTGAACCATAACGATTCAACAAATAAAAATCCTCTTACATGGCGAAATCCCAAATGTCAAACTTCAAATTTAACACTTCCAACTGGATTCAACATACAGACTTTATATATACAACCGAGGCAACAAACACAAAATCAATTTTCTTCCTGCAATGAACTTCAGATTCACCGAAAAGGCAGATTTCCATACATCAAACGATTACATCTTCAAGCATGTTTATGTAAAAGGCAACACAATAAATAAAACAAATGGCACAGAAGGTTTAGACAATCTAAACTGAGAAGCACAATGTCTTGTGAAATATTCACAGGAAACTAAACACTAAAGCAAGCACACAAAAAAAAACTTCCGTGTTGACGTCCCGGCAGACGGTAACACAAGCTGACAAAACAGAACTGATTGAAACAAAAATCACAATCTAATTACAGTGAGAGGATTAAGAGACTGACATTGATAATTCAATATAGTATTTGTATTTACAGGCATTTATACAACTGAGGACATTAAACTGGGGCTCAAGCTTAATACTACATTGGGACACGGAGCAGAACAATCAGATCATATAATGCACCAAATATAAACCTTGTAAACATCACATCTCACCTTTTCTCTTAGATCAGTCAGATTAAGATTCTACTTAACAGGTTCATAATATAATTGTCCTTACTTTAAGGCATAGGTATCAAGCTTAGGAGATAGCCTCTTATAACATTTTATATTTAATAAGCCAAATTTATCCAGAAGGTTTCGCTCCAATGAGCAAATGCTCTACTCATCACAGCAAACCCCCCCAAACAAACCCTCCCACTTGTCTCTGGTTCAGCACTGCTCACTGTTCAGTTATAAGATCTCCTCCACTCCGTGAGCAAAGATCATGACCAGGCCGGGCTCCAGGATCATATCCTCCCCCATATGTTGATTCTCACAGGCCATCACCACCACCGCCTGTTTGCCGGGGATGCGCTTAGCAACGTAGTTCTCATAGTAGCGCCTGTTCATCTGCCGCGTCTCGAGCGTAGCCAACCCCTGTGGCCAGTTCCGCTCGTGGGCGTTCTCAATCAGGTCATTCACAATGGACAGGGGACAACCGCTGTCGATCAGGGAGCGCTTGATTACTGCTTGGAGCACAGCATCGGGAGTGGAGATCATACCGCCCCAGCGTGTGACTCGAGCAGGCTGCATGGAGTTTACCCACCTGAGGAAAATAAACCAGAGAAGAATTATGGACTGAGCTGCTGCTGCCTGACATGGTTAATAATAGAGAACAACTCAAAAGGAAAAGACAAAGATTTCACTCACTCCAAAATCTCATTGTACTCGATGCTCTCCTCCAGGTTTTGTAGATTTGGGTTAGCACTGCGGATGGCTCTCATGTAGGCTTTTAGCAGCTGAATGTCCCGTTTCTGGAAATTAAAAGCAACAAATCTTACATGATGTTTGAAAGCAGGACATAAATTTTAGCTTAAAAACCTGCAGTCTGTTGGCTGCTACAGTGGCTTAATGAATCAGCGGTTCTCTACTCTTAACTCACTTTTATTGACTTTTTTTGGACAAACACTGATCCTTAATCCTTTCAGCTTTTTCAGACTCCAATCCAGCCATTAGGGAAGATATATTCTGATGTAAATTCCTTTTAGGGTGAAGTGATGAGTATACATTTTCAGCTTCGCTTTCATTTTGTAACAGTATCATTTTAAAAAATGCATTAAAAATAGAGAAAGAAGAGGACTGAATTTCTCTTCAGCCTTCATGGTGTAATGTCCTAGTCTCACTAAAATACTGGTATTTCATGCAGTTTTCTATATTTAACTAAACAACTCCAGCGGGAACTCTACAGAGTGATAAAGTACATCCAGACAGTATTTACAGCGCTTTTCTTCTCCTCATTTGTAATATTACAGCCTCATCCCAAAATGGAGTACGTTCATTTTTTCCTTAAAATTTTAAAAACAATTCCCCATAATGAATTGGAAAAAAAGTTTTTATAATATTTGTAAAATTATGAAGAATAAAAAACTAAGACCTCACTTGTACATAAGTTTTCACAGCCTTTGCTTAATTATTTGCTGATGCACCTCTGGCACCAATTACAACCTTAAGCCTTTGTCTTTCTCATGGTCTGGTCCAGATTTGTGTTTGGAGAAAATCCTGTCTCAGAGGCTTGCAGACAATTCCTTTTACTTCATGCTTGGTTTGTGTTCTGACATGCACTGTCACCTGTGGGACCTTATAAAGACAGGTGTGTCTCTCTCAAAATCATGTCCAATCAACTGAAGTCCCCACAGATAGACTCCAATTAAGCTGAAGGAACATCTTAAGGATGATCAATGTAAACAGGATGCACATGAGCTCCAATCTGAGCTTTGTGGCAAAAGCTGTGAATACTTGTGTAAATGTGATTTCGATGTTATTTATCTTCTGAATATTTGTAGAAAAGCACTGGGAATACTTTCAGGATGGACTATATATGTATAACATCTTTTACCACAAAGAATCATCACAGATGAATATTTAAAGGGTCTGGTCAAGTAACCATCAACAAATAAATGATTATGATCCCACACCAATGCTCTTAGCACCCTTAGAAAGAAAGCACGGTATGTTATTACTTGACCTGTGGTTCACACATTTGTCAATGAAATCTCTCAAACAAGCCTCTTAAAGTACGCTATAGCTAACATAAAGTTAGTAGGTAAATATTCTTACTTGTTCCCCCAATTGGTGTTTATGTTCTGCCACAGTTTTCTCCAGCTCTGAGATCTTCGTCTGTTGTTGCTGGACGACACTCCGCAAGTGTTTGATGCAGTTATGGTTGGGTAGCTCATCTTTGGGCATTTCAAGCCTGCAAGATTTGATGAGAAATAGAAAAATATGAGTTTTTTAACTCCACACTGTAGACTAATGTCATACATTTTTGCAATTCATGTATTTGTGTCACTCTTCTTGAGAACAAATATTTGACTGCGTCTTTAAATATTTGTTTTGGTAGAGCAGCTTTATTGTTGTTGTAACATGCTCTACCTGTTAGTTTAGATTTGTGGACCCATGATTTAAAGGTTGACAACACTTTATTAAGCAATGCCTCCAGTTCAATAGGTGGACAATCCACTCACCCACAGCCCTCTTCACAGTTGACGGGCCTTTTAGGGTTGTGCTCACAGTCCTTCAGATGTGACTGAAGCTGGTCGAGCCGTAGTGTTGCCGTGCAGCCAAAGCCTGCGTTGTCACAGTTGATCTGTAGTTTGGACAGCATGTTGCGCATGATGCGGGGCACAGGTCGGAGGTGAGCTAGTGTCACAACCGTGCGGTCAACAGGACATATCTGCTGCTGGGCAAACCACTGTGTTATACAGGCATTGCAAAAGGCATGCTCACAGTGTGGAGCCTGGAGGGAAAATGAGAACACAGAAGTTTAGAGACATGATGATGTGAATAACAATGTGTGATCTTAACACGAGGGCTTGCCTGCACTGGTTCTTCAAGAACTCCACTGCATATCGGACACAGCAGGTCTTCATCCACCTCCCCTTGGAACCTCGTAACGTCGTACCCCATGGTACATTACAAGGAACCACAGCCTCCTTTAAGAGACACAACCCACGGATTAGGTTTACTTGACTGCAATAAGAAATGGCTGTTGATAATCAGTTAGTTACACGCATAATTTGAGCCTACCTCACTCACAAAAGGCTTTGAATACTTCCATTAGCTTTTGATGTAAAGCTGATGCGTCACATTAGGCAGAAATCTTCTGTCTGCCAGGAGACACTCAAATACTCCCTTTAAAAAGAGAAAACATTTGAATATTAAGATTACAAAATCATCCTAGAAACTAAAACAAGTGGAATAGTACATCATGATAAGTGTATCTAATCTCTCCATTTTTAAAACCAACCAAAAAGCCGAAAATGCACAATGACACATGACATTTTAGAAAGCCATATTTATAGAAATCCGGGAGCCAAAAAGCGATGTCCTTAATCCGTAATGTAATGTGGTTGTCTAACATTATCCTCGACATATGAGATAGCACAAGCTGAGCCTTAACATCAGAGAGGAGCATCCTGTTGTCCCATCTGACTGGTGGTTGACCTAATTTTGGTAAAATCAGCATACACCGGTTTGATCTGAGGTGATTTCACAGCTTCAGCTCCTTTTCCTTCCGACGCACACAGAAAACCCTGCAGACAGGCTAACGCTCGCTATGTATAAGATGATTTTTCACTGCAAAAACGACACTAAAGCGCAGGAAAAAATAATGTCTAACGAGTCGAACTGGTTTTATCTTGTCAAAATAAGCAAAAGCTTGTGTTCAGACGTCAGTACAGTGAGCACGTCATGAATTAAATGTGGATTACGCGTGCTAACTGTTAGCCGCGTTAGCCTCTCCAGTCCCGTTGGTTTCCTGTGGATGTTAGCACACGAGCTAAGCAGACAAAGCTCAGTCTGGGAAAAATCCGTCCACAAATGATTGTTTACAATCAGCCACACTGAAAGAAAAATGTATAACTGACTGATATACTCACTGGAACATGTAGAAAATAGATCCTGCTATCGGTGTAAATGTATTTTCGGATGTCCTGCTGTTCCCACTTGCTCGTTAGCCACGTCTGGCGCTACATCCTACACCTCAGTGTCGTCGATACGCCGGGAGCTGTTGACGTCATGACGCACAGCAGGAGCTTTAAGGATCTTTTTGTATTTCAAACGTCATTTCTCTTAGAAATTTTGTTTTGTAATATATAAAAAAAAATCGAATAAAGTTGGTGTTCAAATTACGATTTGGACGGAAATCTTATTTTCTAATTTACTATTTCCAGAGAAAAAGTAAAATGAAACAAAAAGGTAATCAGTAACAATGAGCTAAAATCAAAATGTTGTGATAGTAAGTCATAATTGTCAGAAACCAAGTCATAATAATTAAATCCTGCAGCATCCTGGCCATTCCCAAGGGATTGGGGAACTTTTCTTGTACAACATGTTTTTGTCATTAGTTCTTACTGTTTCTGCTTTTTACTGAGTAGTTTTCATTCTTTGGGTTATATTTGAGTATAGGTCGACACAGTGGTGACTTGGGCTGTGTTTCTGGAGGACAACCTTGAGTACAGTGAGTTTTGTCAGCAGTTATACGGACGAACCAACTTTTTTTTGTGTTTTTCATCTTTTTTTTTTTTTAGTTAAGGTGCACTGTGAAACTGTTTGATTGTAACTCATCACATGCCCTGATTCAGAGACCTTCCCCTAATGACAAAGGGCTCTTTTTTTATTCCCCCAGACTAGGAATACACTATTTTATTCCGATTACTTGCTGTGGCTTTGATTAAAGAGGGACACTAAACCGTTCCTATCAGTATTATTTCTGCTGCATGTCACAATACTTTGAATACGATCATAATGATGGCTTGAATTTTTTTTTTACTGGCAGGAATGGGCTTCCATACATACTGGCATCTTAACAAAATTACGAGGTTATTCAAGTTTCTTTGTATTTCAATCTGCATTTCCCACAAGCTAAACTGGCCTGTTGCAACTTTAACACTAGCTGTTAATGCTTTGTATGAGCAAAAGCACTGGGGACATTAAGACTCAGCAAGAGAAAGAGAGAAATTGAGCTGCCTGGTAGTATGAAAAAAAAATGATTTAAAAAAAATGGTATGTCATAATTATAATTATGAGATAAGTCATAATTATTACACACTTAAAATATGGTTGTATGGTGACTTGGTGTATTTTTTTCTTCATTGGCAGAGTGGCTTCCATACACATTGGCATTTTTACAACATTATGAATTTACTTAATGCTCTGTATGAGCTTGAGCACACGGGAAATGAAGAGCAGCTTGAGGAAGAGGGAAAGTGCGCTGCCTGGTTGTGAGAAAATATGTTTCACAGGCAGAACAGCACACTGAGAATGAGTCATCATACACAACATGTGTGACTGCATGTTTGAACAAGGCCACAGACTGCAGCAATCATCTCATTGTGCAAGTCCTCATAACAAACCACGCGGCTCTGTGTACACTAAGAATACAGCTCATGCAGTATTGACGCTCGCACTATTTTGTATACATTTAATGCGGACATTTATATCTATTGCTTGAACTGTTTGGGATTATCTGTGATGTTATGCTGAAAGAAACCCTCACCATTCAGTGCTTCATTTCCCCTAATTCAATTCATCAGTTTCTTATTTTAGTTGAGGTAAACAACTCAGGCATGGAACAAAAACTTCTCTGCACATTTAAAAATACTTTTTACAATACCATTTATATGAATCATACCAACAAAGCTTCAAGAAAAAAACACCAGACACAGGAAGTATTTAGCAATAGCACTTTATTGAACACAAACAACCCTAAGCCACAATACTGAATGACAAGACCAATTGGCTGCAGCAAACATTTTATAAAATAGATTCAGGTTTAATGTCACTAAATCATTTTTTTTCTATTAACGTCAGAAAGACAGATGCAGGTTTTTCCAAAACAGTGAATGATCTTTTACATATTTAACATTTTTGTAACAAATTATCATTCACATGTTCACACAAAGGAATAACAAGGCAAAGTGCTTTCAGGATTGCATTGTCGAAAAAACAAAAACAGAAAAAATGAATGGCTTGAGGTTTAGGTGTGACTTGGGGGGGAAAGTGGGGCTGGTCCTGTCCTGGATTAGGCGTTGGGGTTTAGGGGGCTAAGGGGTGGTGTTTTGGTAGGGGGCGGGGGTTAGAAAACCTCAAACCTTTCACCTTGTCCTGTACCCCTTGTAATCGAACTGAACGTGAAATGTCAGGGCAGTGTGGAGACAGACGCCTGTGTAGCAGAATTTGGTTCGGAGTGGACTGATGGATTCGAAGGCATACGGCTTGAGGCGCTCAAACTCGCCCTCATACAGAATTACAAATCCAGCTAGAAATCTTTCTCGTGACAACCTGCGGTATCATCATACAACTCCAGGGTGAACGATTGCCGACCCAGAATGAAGCTGTAAACGTTGAAATGATACATACTATAGGGCTCGACAGGGAAATATACTCACAACCGAAGAAAGACAGTGTTAGAAGAAATCAAATGCATGGTTAATTATTCCTAGAAAGATGGATCCTCTGACCATTCGCCACTGAATGTTAAAGGGGGATAGACTATCATCAGAATCTGCATCATAACATTATCTGGCTTCACATTCCAGTGGTATTTTATCGTATAAATGCTTCTCATAAATAGTTTTTTCAACGTCAAATAGACATATACACATACAGCACAACCAAGCACACTTTTTTTTTAAATGTATAACTACCATTGCTTATGATAAATCTGTATTCCTGTACTGTGAATAGTTTTTTTTTTCCTTTATCAGAACAGGTGGAGAGACAAACAATACTCAAGGCTGCAAAACAAGGAGGTAGGAGAAATGCTACTGAAAAACAGCAAGTGATGCTAATGTGATCGTTCACTTAAGTAATGGTGAGAGACACCAGGCGTTTCACCGGCTCGAACCAAGCGAGTGCCAGCACCTGCTACTCCAGTCTGTGGTTTCAAGGAGTGATGTGTTAGATTTGAACCTAAGTCTAGTTTCCAAATTCATACGTAGAAAATAAAGAAGCAAAATCTGTCGCTTTTAGGATCACTTCAGGCGCAGACTGGTGCAGCAGCTGTGGTGTTAAAATGAGGAAATTTAAAGAAGCCCATTCTGCCTTAAAATAATTGGATCCTGTCTTAACCCTAAATATATAGATATATGTAACTCCAGACTGATCGTATTCTAAAAATTGGCTAATTTCATTCAACAGAATAACTTCATTGGTCCTGTTGTCATCACAGGTCGAGAGACCACGCTGCTGGTGATGGCATTGACTCCTTTACACACAGTAGAGTAGTAGTATATATTTGCAGATTTGTAAATGAGGTAATCAGGCTAAATAGGGAACCCTGTCATTGACACACATGCCCACTTCATTCACCAGCAACGCAAAAAAGATTTCCTCAATCAGCGGGACAGGACTGTGGGGGAAAATGAAAGAACTTTGGAATGTCGGGCGGACGAGCCAACTTTTTTTTGTGTTTTTATCTTTTTTTTTTAGTGAAGGTGCACTGTGAAACTGTTTGATTGTAACTCATCACATGCCCTGATTCAGAGACCTTCCCCTAATGACAAAGGGCTCTTTTTTTTATTCCCCCAGATAAGCCACTCAAAGTAAAACAGGCAACCCATCATCCATCTTTCTTTTTTTTTTTAAATTTGTAATGATTTAAGGCTGCCTCAGCAGCAGATCGATGCCTGCTTCAAGTCCAGTTGTGAGAGGATTGTTAATAGCTTGTGAGTTGCAATGAGGTGGCAACATCTACAGTGCAGCGGACTAGAAACAAAACATGGTACTACTAAAATGTCACAAAACATGCAGAATACATCCTTTCCTACGGTAGGCTATTCCTAATAGCACATTCAAAAGGGGCTCCTAATGGGCAAATTCTCTGATATGGCTCTGCTTTAGAGTAATCAAGCTTGGGGTGAGACTATTTCCACTGTGGGCTCACAGAGGAGCGAGTAGATAAGGTGCTCCACCAGAAGATTGCTGCCTTATTTCACCTGCACGAATACTTTGCGTCATTCAGTTTAACAGGTTCAACAGTAAACACTGAAAGAAGTGTCTGTTTTCCTTCTTGTAAATACATTTCAACCCCCCCCGCCCCTCCCCAAAAGACACATCCTCCTGCTGGTGAAAACAAACGGCACTTTCAAGGGGAATGTTTCTCTAAAACCACAATCACAAGGACCTCCGAGTAACAAATTCTGAAAACACATAGGCTATACAGTAGATATAATCTCATGAGTTTCTTAACTGTACAAGCTTTAGGCTACACGCTGAAACGGGAGGGACACGTAAGAACCCTTAATGCTTAATATTGAAAAACAAATATAAGGCATTTTCATATTTCCTTTTATCCGCATATATCACTGACAGCAGGTCTAAATATTTTTTGAGAAAACATTTCATTCAAGGAGGAAGAGGATGCATATACACATCTACACATGCAAATGAACATGTCTACCGGCTAGAAACCAGAAGCCCAAACTACAATTCCATCAAAGTCCATCCATAAGAAGAAGAAAATAAAATAATAATAATAATAATAATAATGCACCTACTCGAATCTATCAGTCAACTTGTGCACAGTCCTTTCTGAGCAGGCAGCTTTTACACTTGGACATTAATCACAGTTTTCAGAATGGAATATCAAACACTCCACAAGCAAACGCCACCTCTCTGGAGTCAAACAAGAGGACCAATAAAAATCCTTCATTTGCTACAGATGAGTGACTTTTGGTGTTAACAAAAAAAGGGCATATTACATTTTTTTTCCAACCGAGGAAGCAATGATAAACAAAAGGTTATTGCACTTTTTATCTTTTGTCTATTTCAAAACGAGGTCAGCTTGAGAGAAGATGGATCATGCCTTAATGTCGCGGTAAGACAACAAAATGTTACGTCACTTCTATAGTATGATCACACTGTTATTAACACTGCACACAGCTACTACTGCAACCCTACTTGTAAAATCTGTCTACCCTAGAAAGAAACACAAAAACAATCTCTACAATCAGCTCGCAACACAGTCACAACAAACAGCTCGCCTAAAATCTTGATCTTGAAAGCAGGTACCGCATTTTCACAAACGTGGTTAGCATTGTGGAGTTAATAGTCATCGATGAGAACCATAGAAGTGAGAAGAATCAGAAGGAGCTCTGAAATTCCAGACGATGGTCTTTCTACAGTTAATGTGTTACTGACAATCAAACCTCATGCTTTAAACGCTCAGAGGCGTCTCATCTTTGCCTAAATTTGGTCTTCCAGCTCCTTCACTCAGGTGTTTAGGGAGCCGACTGAGCCCCGAGGTGCCTTCTTTGGATTTGTGCTTTCATACTTTTGATCCCCATCCATTCAATGTTTGATGTGCCCTAAATCGCAACGGCTATGTGCAATTTAATCCACCACCCGAAGGGAGCACTCAGTCACTGAGCTGCATCGTGAAACCCCAGAATAAAACAGAAGGAGTGTGTTTAGGCTTTTTTATTCTTATGACTCAGATCTCATAGGGTGGAACGAATCCTGCTCAGAGGGAATATGAGCCTCTCTTCTGTACGTACGTTCAGTGTATTTTCCTTTTTCCCAATATAAGGCTTCTGGGAAATACAAATGGAAGACCGTACCTTTCGGTAGTAACAAATAAAAGGCACCATGCCACCACTGTGCTCAATATTACACAGGTCCTAATGGTGGGGGGAAATTAATAACCAAGTGTTCAGGCAGGGATGGCGGTCAAACTAGCATTAGTCATACAGTGTAGTTGTATTGTTTCGACTTACAAGAGGTAAAGTTTTATAGCTACCTTCATTTCCCAGCTTAAAATAGACTGCACCCTTTACGCTAAATGACCTGCACCAGATAACAGACTCATCTGTTGGTTGTAATGTAGAGAAACATGTTCAAACAGGGTCACTATGATTCTATGTGCTAGAAAATAAGGGACTTGTGCATGTTTGGGTTTCACATGCATATATGTTGAAGAGTCACTCACACACACTGTAAGAGAAATCTACACAACTGGCATCAGGAGAAACAAGAAGAGACCACAGAGGATAAATGTCAGCGCCGTCACACAAAATATCACTGATGAGGTAAAAACTGCAGGTCCAATAAAAAGTACAAGGTGCAGTTTGCTGCCCCCTTTGTAAGGTAGGAAACATGAGACATCTGCCGACACTAATCTAACACTTCCGCATAGATACATCTCTGATTTAGGCTGGTTTAAGCAGAATTACACTACCCACGACAAGATGGATCACAAGATTTGAACTCTTTGTTAGCATAGCTGTACAAGCATTTTTCAGAAGAATTTCTTTTCCATCTATTTTTTTCTTCCTCCTCTCTTTTCTTTTTGAGGTACACCACTTCTATCCCCAGTGTCGTTTGGCTCCGATGACAGAGAAGCCAGCTTTGATTGTTTTTTTCGAGTGAATTCTGAATTCATTCATTCACAGTGGCAAATATGGCGAAAATCCTAACCTGTCACGACAATCTCTGCACCATGGCAACCTTGAGCTATGTGCTACCTCAATTGATTTGTGTGCTTCTCGACACCCAAAGGTGGCTGTGAGACCAAAATTAGCTTTTTTTTTTTTCTTTTTTAAATTCAAGCAATCCAACCAAGTAGCATAACTCTAAAGGTGATGCAACTTATCAGGTACTGTCAGGTATCGTTTCCTTTTTTTCAGCTTTTTAAGGCAAAAGGCTCAACAGTGGATCAGAGAGTTGAATTGAAATTTGCCATTTACTTCAAGTAAGAACCGAGACATCCATTGAGGCAAATCAATTCTATACTGAATATACCATGCGTCTTTTTTTTTTTGGACATCAAAAGTGATTTTTTTTCTCCTGGTTACACACATTATAAACCACCTTATTTAACAAACACACAACCTAGGGATTGCTTTGCCAATACCAAAGGGACTAACTAGATTCTGCAAAACTGTCCAATTTTACAATAGACTTCTACCAACACCTAATTTTTAACAGAATACTTGCATTAAGTACTTATATCCCATGCAAATATTGATATAGTGTTCTCTGACTATTAGAATTGGTGAAAAGACATGCAGCTCTGAACACAAAATTGGAGTAATCCTGCCTATTAGTGAATAAATTACTGACCAAGTGAGAATGATTTATGTCTAAAGGCAAATAAAGGTTTCTATGGCACTAAATGGGTGTAGCTTAGGTGCATTTCTGTCAAATATAGGCTATTTACGAGTATGTGTGATCGTATCTACTGTAGACCTTTTTGTCCCTCTTGTTTTACTGTACTGTAAGGCAATCTCAATGGAATGGATGAACATGAATGTTAAATTCATCTGAACTCTTGTCCTCTGTTTCCCT
Organism: Thalassoma bifasciatum; assembly: GCA_008086565.1. Lineage (NCBI taxonomy): Eukaryota > Metazoa > Chordata > Actinopteri > Labriformes > Labridae > Thalassoma > Thalassoma bifasciatum. Next base: position 190,438 of record RPOG01000143.1, read on the forward strand.
TATAGGCTACACTCCACACAAATATGTACTTATATGTTTATAGGTAGAGAGAAAGAAGAGTGATAGAAGATGACAGCAGGCCTATAGAAAGAAAATAAAACCTACCCAGACCCTCAAAATGCAGGAAGACTATTACACATACTGTAGAGAATTCGGTTATTACATGCTACCTGTGTAATCATATCTACGCAAGACAAATGAAGAGCAACAGTTTAAAGTCGGGAGAAAGCAAATTGTCCTGCTCTAAACTGACCCTACATTCATTTCAGTCAGAAAAATTCATGGCTCAGATTTGATGGTCAGACTGTAAACTGCTTGAACATATGCATAAATCCATTGCTGCTTTACTAAAGAGGATTCTCCCTCTCTCTCCTCCTTCCCTCCCTTTCCTCTCTCTCTCTCTCTCCACACATTTTGGCAAACAGGCCATATTTGTGACCAAAGATTATAACATCTAACCCGCATTTAAAATCTTCCATTGGCATTTATGCTATGATTTCGTGAATTGGCCTAAATGGATGGCAGTGCAATATTTGTGCTGCACACTGTTACACACACTCTCTATTGCTACAATTGGACCTTTCATTGCTTTCTGTTTCTGGTACCAGATAAATAATGTATATGCTTCGCTTGATCAACCGTCATAGTATATCAAAATTGTGATTTAGCTCCATGCACAATCACTCTGTTTTCACTGGTACACACACATGAAATAAAAAAAAGAAGAGCATGTATAAGAATACTGTGATACGACAAAAGGATCAGCTCCGACTTGTACAGTTGCAGCGGCAATGGCTCCGTTTACTGGTCAGATAAGGACATCACAAGAGAGAGAAGACTTCCCTGCCCGAGCAGACAGCACCTACAGATGGCAGAGACAGTATGTAGAGTATTTTAAGGAGCCTGCCTGAGGTGCACTAACTTGAAGTGACTGAGGCCGGAGTCTGTTGTTAACAGTAGGCTGGGTAATGTCACCTTGTCACTTTTTAGGGGGCTGTTCACCCCGAGTTAGTCAACAGAAGAAAACAAAGTCAGTGGGCAGTGGATACTGTCCCGAAGTTCTTAGAGACACTTTTTTTTTTCTTTTTGAATAATGCATTGAAAGAGTACAATTTTGTTGCAGCCTTTGCTTGTCTTTTGCAACCCTTTCCTTCCTGTATTCAGCAGCAACACACATGCATGTAAACATAAGTACATACATTAACATCTGCTCTATTTTGCACACTTAGAACCTGAATGTACTAAAGTGCGTGCTTGACTATCTAATTAAGTGCTGTGGGATTAGGGTTAAAAAGGAATTAAATTATGGAAAATCCCACCAAAAAATAAATGTCGACATAATCTTCCTGCTGAGATCTGATTGGATTAATAAAATTCTGTTCGCTGCTTCAGCACAGATCCTGAGATTACAAATTGTTATGTACCTATCGCTAATATTAGTAATAATATAAGTGCTCTCCTGAAATTAGAAATCGATCAAGAGAACAGAAAGGCTGTGGGGTCACCAATTAGTTCCATTTCAAGTTATTGAGGTCAATTGAAATGCCAACTATGAAACTATGACACTAACTGAGAGAAATCACCGCTCTGAAATGAAACTGATGTCAGCTTTAGGAAATCAAGTAAAGATTTTTCGCAGGGGGGAACGTAACATCACAATCCTAGTCTAGGTCCTCATCTCTCATCCAGTCAACTAATGTGTGCAATTGTGCCACTTCATTACCAGTGGATATGAAGTTCTCACACCAATGAAAACAATCTGACTCAGTGTAATTTAACCACCAGCAGATGGTCGAATAAAATAGCATAGGTATAACATCTAAAAGTCACAAACAGCTCTAGTGGTCCGATACAATCATCTTTAGTATGCTTAGTACCAGAAATGGGATGAGGAGACGACAAAATGAGCACTAAAAAACAAACAAAAAAAAACATATTTGGATTTCTGCTATTCCTGAAATCTAAACAACAGGTATTGGCCTAAGCAAAGATCCCTCTCCTTTTTTCCTCTTAGCCCTATTTGCTTCTAAAAAGGGATATCAGCTCCCCAGTTATTGATAACGCCACGACATGAAAAGATATGCCGGGCACTTTTTTTTTTTTTCCACTATGGTGCAACCGTGGTTCAATGCCGTTGCAATCGAACGAGTGGAAAAGATAGTCAGTCTCAGGGCTCGTCGTACGCTGCCATTTCGCAATCCAACTGAAATGATGTGTTACGGAAGGCATGGGTCAAAAGGCATTTCATGAGATGCCATAAAGGCAATCCAGTGCATTTGTGTTGACACTGACAGTAAAATGCCCGGCACACACAGAGCCATTCGTTTAGTCTTTAGGTTAATTTTTCATGAAATCATAAAAAAACAAAACAAAAAAAAAATCAAAACACATTCCAGGGAAACAAAAGCCCTTGTGACAGTGATTGTCTATTCAATAAGGTTAAAGAAAAAAAGGCCAAAAGAAAATATTGCTTGAAAACTGCCCAATAAAAACAGCAGAAAATACTTATATCTGTTTGAACTGATCACCGAGAGGTTGAGATATGAGCTTTTAGACGTTTAAGACTCGATCACCAGCTCAGAGAGAAGTTCTCCTTAAAGTGAGAGCGTGTTAAAAATCACAACGCTGATGGCCAGTTCAACTTCAGAAAACAACAAAATGAAACAAACAAAAAAAAAAAGGAGTAATGAGTGCCTAGAAACCAAAACTGATCGCTCTCTTCTCGTTAGGCCTTTCAAATTCTGAAATCTTTTTTTTTTTCTTTTTTCAAAAAACACTGTTAAAGGAGATGGGAAATAAATTGAAATGGCTTGTTCATTTATGTGCTCAGATATATGACGCTTTGATGAGGTGTTGTTGGCAGATATTACTAGTAAAGCCTTCATCTAATAATAAACAAGGCCTCAGTCAGTCACTATCCTACAGTAGTTCTCCAGTCCTACAAAAAGAGAACATTAGGCCTACGGACCCTGGGTGAAGATGAAGCAGCTGCTAAACGAGTTGACGAGGTATATCAAGATCTATTGTCTTTCTCTATACAGTACAGTTCATCTCAAATAAATAATTTATAGCCATAATAGTGTTGATCAACTTTGGTCATAAGTTATATGCTTAGAAACATTCTAGCTTAACAAACACTTATTTAGCATCTTTAAAACATGAAGTCAGCATCAAGAACAAATCGATGTTACAAACGCTGACCCGAGCATGGCCCTCCTTTGGAAGGAGACATGCGTATGTCTTCAGCAGCATTACCAAATTATCTTAAAATGCCAAACGATTCTAGGCCATACCTTTTAAGTACACTATGGAATTCTTTGTGACCCTTTTCCAAATTTTCGGATTGTACTGTAGTACATAAGCATTGCACTCATAAGCAAAAAATGTTTAGATTTTTCCCTTGTGTGGTTCCTTCATAAAAATCTAAGCTAGCGCACAATAAAAAAAAAACACAAAAAAGAAGAAAAAAGTAATCAAAAACAACAAAAACTCTTTGATCACTCTTTTGGGAAGGCTGTACATTCCTCTACAAGGTCACCATGGCTGATTAAACATGATATGACTTTATACTGAGTGATATGACAGTGAGAGAGACGGTTGAGGATACAGAGATTTCCATGCTCTTAGATGTCAGGTTATATAAGGATGTCAACATGGTTTTAAAGGGTTAAATGGGTTCAGATGCCAGATTGCTAGAGTTTGTTTAGGACGCCGCGTCTTCTCTTAGTGACCTTGTAGAGCAATCTGCCTTGAAGTTTTAAGCACTACGGGAGATGGAGGAATGGGATCTAATTGCATATTAGGTTTGACTGCACCTCAAGAGAAGACCAAACACTCACGCACACACAGACACACAAACACATACATACACAGAACAGACATGTGGGTGGGTGCTCTCCTGGTCCTCTGGGCCATGTTAAAGGGAGCCCCCCCCCTCCCCTCCCCTCTGGTGGTGATGATGGTGATAGCAGCTGACTGAGGGGGGCGCGTGGCCTCACTCAGACAGACACCCGTCCAGGCCAACCGGTGCACCGTGACGGTCTTTGACGTAGCCGTTGTGGAGGCCGTTGCTCGGCAGGGGGGCGCAGGTGGCGGTGATGCCGCAGTGCTTCAGCAAGTTGAGACCCGGGGAGGGGGAGACTGTGGGGGAGGAGCAGGAGCAGGAGGAAGGGTCCCGCTGGGGGAAAGGCTTCATGGTAGAGAGGATCAGAGCCAGGCAGTCGGCCACGTCCTTGTTGGGAGCGCAGGCCAGGGCTGGGGTGTGGCCTGAAAGATGAGAAAATTCACACCAGATTTAGATCACACAAGGAAAACATTTGAAGGCTGCAACAAACAAAACACGAGAAAATTCTTTTTAGTGCAGTGACAGTGCCACATCAGAAAAGTACTACTCAAAAGAAAAGAAGTGAAAGACAGAAATTGGGTAGTCAAATCTTAAGGGAGAAATTGGTTTGTATGTTATGTTGTGATTATGCTGTTTTTCTCCTGTAAAGAAGTAGGAGATCAAAATATAGTGATAGTGTTTTTTTCAGTTACTGAGAGACAGTAAAAGGTACAAAGTGTTTTAAATATTTCTGAAAAAAGATTCCCCTAAAGCGTTTTAGGCGGTGACAATGTCAAGTGCTTGTTACAGTGCAAAAAGTGACACTTTAGGATCAACCCAGAACAGTATCGCTAAGTAAGCACAGCCTCTTTCAATAAACTCCTCCCTGATTCACTCAGCTCTGAGGCAGACTGACAGTAAGCTGGTGAAATGTGGTTGTAATTATATTTAGGAGCAGATTGTAAAGTTTACAGCTTTCTACTTGCTCATTCATCGTCCAAAGGCAAAAAAAGACAGAGCACAAAAAATTCAAAGTAAACTTGTGTCACTGCTGCTGTGATTACCATAAACTTAAGTTTTCTATGAATCAAGTTTTTTAATTTACTTGAGCCAGAAAACTAAAGCTTAAGACTGGTTACACACATCATGTTACAGCCTCACCTTCCTCATCCACAGCCAACACAGTTGCTCCTCTGCTCAGCAGTGCCTGCACCACCGTAGCCAGGCCGTTGCGTGCTGCAAGATGGAGGGGCCTGAAGAAGAAAGAGGGAAAGGATGAAAGAGCTATGAGCAGCCATCAGTCAACAGTCGTTTATTCTAACGTCAGAACAGGACGAGAATATTCTGTATGAATCATCGAGCTTTAGAGAAATGGCCGGATATAAAGCGAAACAACAGTCAGTAAATTTGCAATTCCAAACCTAATGGCTGTGAAGTGCTTTTACGGAAATAGGAAAAACAACGTCTCTCTGATTTTATGTTTCACGCTCAAATAAATGTGCGAGACTCTTACATTTGCAGAGCACTGTTGGTGGCGTTTATGAGTGTCGGGCTGTGGATCTCTCCCAGAATCAGCAGGGCGCACATCTCATGAGCCTGAGGGACAGAACAGAGAAGCAGAAATTTTACGTGTGGTCTTTTTTTCTTGTCATGGTTGGCCTAAATGTGCTAGGATGTAGAATTTTCCACACATGAAACGTTTTTGTTGAAGGTTCTTGTTTGTGTTAACGCTCAGCACGGCACAGTGGAGCGTTGTGTTTGTGAGGTGGTGAGTAACTGCTGTGTTTACCTTGCTGCAGGCCAGGTGCAGGGCAGTGTTCTTGTTCTCATCCAGCAGAGTCAGGTCAGCCTTGGCCCGGTGAAGGAGGATGGCTGTAAGAAACAGAGATATTTAGATCCTGCACAGCTGACAGCCTCATTGTGAGAGAAGTGGCACAACAGGTCTGTTCAAAGAGTGATGTGTTCAATCCCACGAGAACAGCAGGTCTGAGTCTTACCCACGGTTCCGCTGTGTCCCTTGTCAGCAGCTACCATCAGAGCGGAGCGTCCGCTTTCGTCCACTGTATTGATCTCTGCCCCGTGGCGAAGCACCAGCTGAAGTCCTGCAACATCCTCAGCAAATGCAGCAGCATGCAGTGGGGTCCTACAGGCAACCAGAGAACAAGAATATTAAAACTCAAGGATTAAATGGTGATTAAACAACAGCAAAGAACACATTCAATGTTCGCTTGATCATGTTCTCCCTTTGTGATTAAAGCGACATGTTGTGCCAATACAAACAAGTCTCGTTCTCTGCAGCCTCACCGTCCTTTGGCATCTCTGGTGTTAATCATGTGGACCCCAGCAGATTCCAGCAGCCTCTCTGCAGCACCGCTGTGGCCATTCAACCTACGAGCCAGACAGAGGAGTTAACAAGGTTCCTTCACACATCAAAAGCAGCGATCCAAACCTTTTTCAAGATACAGTTTCATAATTTAAATAGGGTGATAAATTCATCTGACTATTTATTTATATACTTGCAAAACTCACAGAGCACAGTGCAGGGGGGTGAAAGGGTTTCCCTCTTCATGGATAAATGTTTTGAATTCAAGTAAAACCTCCAAACAGTCTTCATGCCCTGAGAACAAACACATAAATGCAGCTTTATAGGCTGAAGTGTAAAAAAAAAAAGAAAAAAAAAAAAGAGCAGGTTAGAGATTGGATTTCCCCGTCAAACACACCTTTGTAAGCAGCCCAGTGTAATGGGGTGTATTGTTTGTTGTCCAGCAGTTTATCTTGTGGGTCTGTTGCCACGGCGGCCTGCACCAGACCTGCCAGGATCTCCGTGTGGCCCCTGGATGCGGCGTAGTGCAGAGGTGTCCTACCCTGGATGTCCCGACACAGTGCAGAAGCTTTGTGCTCCAGCAGGGCTGTCACACAGTCGTCATGGCCCAGCACCGCCTGGAGAGAGAGCAGGGGGAGAGAGAGGCGACATAATCAATACACCATGTTAAAACCTGATGAAATAAACCAGATGCAGGCCGATATAATCTGCTATTCATTTTGCAGATACCGGACCAATGTTCCATATTAATATTGGATCCAGACATCCCTAATAGTCATCATCCCCAGCACTTCTCAAAAGAACTTCAACCAATCTTTCCCTCCTGTTAATATTTCACTGCTATGCTGACGGCAGATTTTCCGACTTGCTTGCTCCTGCTCACCCTTATCAAACAGGATTTTAAGCAAACATCCAGTTTCCCGTAAAGCTTCAAAACTGTACTTCACTGCAACAGCGATGTCACACCAGACATATTTATATTACCAAGGGGTATTTTTAAAATCATTTCTAGCTCTCTGAATCATCCTGCAGCCACATGCAGAGCTATGACCTACCCCTCTGTGCAAAGATGTCCTGCCCCTCTTGTCCTTGGCGTCTGGCAAGGCATCCTTCTCCAACAGGTAGTGGACACAGTCAGTGTGACCTCCCTGCACAGCGAGCATCAGAGGGCTCCTAAAATGAGGATAGAGGAATGTAAATGTACACACGTAGACGTGCCTTGAATGGTCTAATCAAGCATTAGATTGCTTAATAAAACTTTGAGATAATAAACAGAGAAACAAGTTTTAAAAGGGAGAACTTACTGCCCAAATTTGTCTGCAACGTTGGTGAGATCCCCTTCCTCTCCGTAATCAATCATCATGCGCAGACAGTCTGAGTGACCATTGGCAGCTGAAATCAAACAAAAAGAAACAGAGTTAGAGGTTTAATAACAGTGATTAAAATGCCTCAGTGTTACACTGACATCCAACAGTGACTAGTTCAGTTTACCTGCAACATGAATTGGTGTCCACATGAGGCGGTTGTCATTGAGGAGACACGAAGCCCCCTGAGCCAGCAGCACCTCCACACAGCGAGCGAAGCCTTTCTGAGCAGCCAGGTAGAGCACAGAGCGTCCCGCGGCGTCCTGCATGTCCACGTAGGCTGCCGTCTCTGTCAGCACGCGCAGCGCCTGCCAATGTCCTTTATCAGCCTGAGGAAGCAGAGAGGAGCATCACAACGTTTGTGAATTTATCTGGAATGATGATTGGTGTCAACCTGCAGAGTTTGTGAAATGTTGTGAAACTCACGGCGAGATGCAGAGGACTGACAGGGATACTGCTTTCTATGTCTCCAAGTGCATTAAAGGACATCTCCAGGAGCTGGGAAACAAAAGCACAACACGGGATTTAGAACTTTAACAAGTCGCACATACGTTATTAATGCTGATCCAAATCTATCATTGAGATCTCTTAAGTTAAAAGTCCACAACACTTCTGCTACATGAGTCAGAGTTACATGTGCCATGTAGTTGATTTATAACGTTGTAAGATAAACTGTGAAGTGATATATACGATTAAAACTCACCAACTCCAAGTTCTGTTTGTTGCCGTGATAAGCTGCATAGTGAACAGCACTGTAACCCTTCGAGTTGACCATGGATGGATCAGCACCATTGTCCAAAAGATGCTCCAAGCAGCTGAGGACACAATCGTGTGGGGAGAGAGGAACAACAGTAACACTGGATTAATCATGAGGCTCAAAGGTTCCAAGATTATAGTTACATTAAAAGCTACATTTTTGTTCTTTTCTCCCTTTTACTAAATTTAACTTCAAAGTTATTTCTTGTTTTGACCGTCATTATCTGTTTGAGTGCAGTTATTTCATTCATCCTGACACCCCCCTTTTTCTGTCTTGTGCAATTTCTTTACATGTACAAAATAATAAATGAACAAGTTACACTGAAGATGTAAAAACTCACAAGTATGACTCCTTCGCCTCGTCTTCATCGTTCTGATGGTTTCCAGAAAAATGACGATCGACTCTGAAAAGAGCAGGAAGCATTTTGGTTCAATAAGTTGTTAAAAAGTCAAAGTAACACGCAGGCAGTCAATGAAACAAGGGGTTGAACGGTGGAGTGAAAAACAAAGAACTTCTTGTTCTGATTTTCATAATCCCTGGTAGAGACAGTCCCATGAGTCAATCAAATTTCTGGGATGACTTTTGACCTCCTGTCAGTTTGAGCAGAATTTAAGTTTTCGGGTGTTCAAAGAAGTTCATGTGAAAGTTTTCTCCTAACCTGCTGAAGGCTTGTGAGGCGGCAGAGTAGTGCAGGGGAGTGCAGCCTGTCTGGTCAGGCTCGTTGACCTCAGCGCCAGCGCTCACCAGGGTCACAGTGCACTGGTACCTCCCATTAGCAGCCGCATAGTGCAACGGGGTCCTAAAACAAAATGAAGGATTAATTGAAATAGTAATATGTATACAAAAACTAGGAGATGTCAAAAAGAGGAGTGGAAACTTACCTTCCCATTATGTCCCTCTTATTCAAGTCGGTACCACTACTTAAGAGCAAGTTCAGACATTCAACGTTTCTGCAAAAGGAGATTATCAGAGAGGTTGTTAACTTTAGGTCCCATGAAACATGTGATGTCAGAACATGCAGAGTCATTTTAAAGTGCAGTGGCAAAGCAGATCTTACCCTCCAGAGGCAGCAGCGTGTAGACAGGTCCTCCCAAAGTTGTCAGGGGTGTTTATGTCAAACCCAGCCGATAGTACGTGCTCCTTACTCATGGATGAAACTATACTATACAGCTGACCTGCAGGGCGTTGAGGAAACGGTAGATTGTTACAGCTATGTCAGAGCGTATTCAATCACAGGTAAAGGAAACAGTAAGTGCACACATTAAGGACTTACCTGAGGAGAGTAACTTGCGACAACAGTCTGAAAACCCGTACAGCACAGCTAAGTGCAAGGGGAACATTCCGTGGATCCCACGTCTGAGGAGAGACACAAAAAAGAACATTAAATCTATACAATCAAAGGTGTAGTTTGATTTGAACACAACAGCCTTCAGGGTTTTCACAGCCTCCATTATCTTTATCCCCAGCGCTGCTTAAAGATCTCTACCTGGCCGTGTCTGCTCCGTTGGTCATCAGAGTGCTGATCAGCAGTTCATGGCCGTACTTAGCAGCAACGTGGAGAGGAGTATTGCCATACTTATCCACACAATCAATTTCCCCACCTGACAGGAAAGAGGAGGAGAGGAAAAGAGGGTGAATCAAAGGAGAGAAAAGCAGACACGATCGTTTCAGTTCATTCAAGGAGAGAAGGTAGCGCTGTTACCGTTTTGGATGAGAATCTGAGAGCGTGTGAAGCGTCCATGAATGGCTGCCATGTGCAAAGGGCTTTTCCCTTCTTTGCTCTGTGGATGGAAACAGACAGATGCAAAAATGTGTGAATTCTAAGTTTACTCAGAATTTATGAGAATGAGCAATTTGCAAAAATAATCAGATTTTGATTTTTTTCCCCAGCATTGTTATTTTGATTTATTGTGTGAATATCTTTAGGTTCCCCAACTTATGTGCTGTTGATATTGATTGCTATGTTAAAAGGGATGATATTTTTTCTTTATTCTCGTTTTAGATAAGAAAAACATATGCATGAGGCAGAAAAGTAAGATTTGGAAACAAAATTCACTGAAGAAACTTTGTTTGCATGTACAGGTACATCTAAAAAAAACTGAATATAATGAAAAAGTTCAATATTTTCGGTCTCTCGTTTCAGAAAGTGAAACCCAGGTAGACTTGTTATACAAAGAGTGAATTGTTTCAAGCCTTTATTTCTTGAAATGTTGATGATTATGGCTCAGAGATAATAAAACCTAAAATTCACTATCTCATAAACTTAGAACATCACACAGGATCAATAAAAAAAGGCATAGGTTGAAGAGAAATATGAGGTCTCTGAAAATTTGTGCTACTTTCTGAACTTTTTCCAAATTTTCTCCTAATTTTTGCCTCGTTTCACATATTTTTGGTTCCTCTTGAACAATTTTGCCACCTCAAACTGATCTTTGTTGCTACTGCTTTCCTTTTTTTTTTACCACTTTTCATCACTTAAAATGGTTCTCTTGCAAAGGTGGTTTTCAACAATTTGGCTCTCTGGTTGAGGAAAGTTTGAGCAACACTAGTGAAGAGCATAAAGCATCTGCTAGTAAAAATGTATCCAGTTTTCTGACACATTTGAGGATAAAGAAATATTCTACCGTCTGTGATTACAGCAGTACAGCAGGCAATATTGTGATTTAATCTAATTTGCGATCAATTGTCTAGACTAGTGAATGATAGGAATGTACATTTCCTTATCTTATCATCTGCATGTTTTGTTTCTACCAAAAGGCTAAACACAATTCTGGTTTACCTTCCCCTTAAGTTAAAATTGAAAGTAAAAGTATGAGACTGGGAGATGTAGATGACATAAATCTTTGTTTTTACCTGCTGGTTGACATCTGCCCCATTGTTGACCAGCAACTCCAGACAGAGGGCACCGTTGGTGGAGACGGCGGCCAGGTGCAGAGGGGTGTAGCCGCACTTGTTGGGCTGGTTGACATTAGCTCCATGGTTCACCAGCTCGGTAGCCACAGCCTCCTGCCCCATGTAGCAGGCCACATGGAGGGGAGTGTTTCCAAAGCCGTTGGGCTCATCAATCTGAAAGAAGAGAAAAGAAACAATCATCCAACAAACGGAAAGCTTTATAGAGTTAAGCGCTATCTGGATTATAAAAACGTTATCGATACCACGCGGTGACATTTAATAAAAGAGACAATGAGCAAGGTTAAGTTGGCTAATTGAAAAATCGATGTTGAGAGAAATTCATTACTCACCTCTGCCCCCAACCGCAGGAGGTACTTTACAATTTCGATGTGACCGCTGGCAGCAGCAGCATGAAGAGGTGTGTAGCCTTGCTTGTCTTTAGAGTTCTTGTCTGCGCTGCGGGACACCAGCAACTTCACCACATCTGAATGCCCTGCAGGAGACGCACAAAGAAGAGTGGATTCTTTTTACAATGTTCAGAGAAATAATGGGTGCAAAAGTAGCTTTGTGAAGTTCAGAGAGTAATTTACAGCCCTTTTCATTCTGATTTATGACAGAAGATCTTAACCGTGCTACAGCTCCTCCTTCATGTACAACTTCTCACAAAGATCGTAGAGTGATTCGACAATGAAACATGAACTGGTAAGACGGTGAAACCTGCTCACCCAAGTAAGCAGCACAATGGATAGGCTGTCTCTCCTTCTTATCGATGGCACTCAGGTTGGCCCCTTTGTTCAGCAGCAGCTTCACCATCTGCAGGAGAAAATTGTTTGTTTGTAGATGACACACTCAGGTTTCCAGGCTCGTAAAAAATGTGAAATAAGTCAGGACTCACCTCCTGGAACCCACTCTGAGCTGCATGGTGCAAGGCAGTTCTGCCAGTGCGATCTGCCATGTTCAGGTTGCTCAGCTGGGTCAGCAGAGTCTCTGCGCAGCGCGTGGCACGGTTGGCAGCGGCCACATGCAGAGGTGTCTGCCAGAACTTGTCTCGTGCGTTCGCCTCTGCTCCACGCCTCAGCAGCAGACCCACTGCCCTCTGGGGAGAACAAGCAGAATCCAGAGCTTTGAGGCGTATATCATATCTGTGGTTTGCTGCATTTTCATCAGTCAGTGTAATGTTTCAGAGCATAAATCTAAAGTGGTTACAACCACTGGGGATAAAAGCCTAATAGAATTAGCAGATGAAGTTTGCTGGCAAAGACAATTAGACCGTTTAAAATGACAAAAGGGTTCAGTTCAGTGCTTACTTCGTTCCTGGAAGCAGCTGCCCTGTGCAACGGGGTCAACCATACATGGTCTTTAGCATTTACAGTGGCACCTGCAACACAAAATACAATGCATTAACAAACAAAAAAAATTACAAAAGGAAGTAGTCTAACAAGGCGAGAGGAGAGGAGATCAGTGGAGCTGCACAGTGATCTGACACTGATAGAGACATATGTGAGATGACAATGGATTTTGGGATTAAAAAAACCAAAAACATCAGAAATGCATGAGAGTTTCTTACCTGATTCAATGAGGAGGTCCATTATATGGACGTCACCCACACAGGCAGCAGCATGAAGTGGCGTACGGCGCTCTTGGTCCTGTAAGACAAACATGTCATCACAAAAGAGGAATGGCACCTAAAATTTATTATAGATTAGTACCACAGTCCATGTCCTAGATAATACAGATTTTTTTCACTTCACAGTGCATGTGCATGATACATACCAGTGCATTGACATCCTCCTTTTTGTGCAATAATAGTTGAACTTCTTCAGCATTACGATTGAAGATGGCCTGGACCAGAGGAGGCTGAAACACAAAATTACCAGCCGGGTTATGGCTCCACAAAGCTGCATATATTTACGGTAACTTTGGACTGGGAAGGAGCACCGTGATTCCAATTATAACAACCATTATTAATAAATTATGTAATTTATTTCACACGCTGTTATATTTTCTATATTTTATGCATTACTTGGCGTGTACAGTTTAATAACAGAAGCGTTTGGTAATTCCTCCCAGCAAATACACGGAGCCCTGTCTGAGGCCTGCAGGCCCTTGTCTCCACACAAACGTCAGTTAGCTTAAACGGATCCTGCTCCAGAGCTGGCCCTGACCCAGAGAAGGGCCTATACACAGGCACCAACAACGTATACGTTCATGTGAGGCTGCCAAACACCGTTAACCGCGAGAAATTACGAATATAAATCCTAAATTTCCATAAGAACATGGATGCACCGTGAATAAGCAGCAAATAAACACACGTCGCTTCACAAATAAGACGTTACATGTTGCGCACCAGAGCAGGGCTGTTCCAGCAAATAGACTGCGCCATAGCACAAACACGGAGCGCTTTCTTCTAACGTACCTGGTCTGCAATGTTGAGTACTCCCATCTCCCAAACTCAGCCAGGACGGAGCTCCTTCATGAGGATAGAACTTCGAGGTATATTGCGGTGCGCTACTGTTTCCACTTTCAGACTACACCCATAGCTGGTTGCAAACAGAAATGCGGTCTTGATCTGTCACTGTTGTTGTCTGTATCCTATGTCTGGTCTGACGATACAGGCTACGACTGTGCTGGTCCGCCTACAGGCGTGGCGGTCTGCGCTCGCCTCCTCGTGGGAAGTGGCGCCATCCTGTGGAAGAAAAGTGTAAAGCACTGAGTTCTTGAGTTACCTAACTGAAACTGAAAGAAATGTCACTGTGGATTTTAACAACAAGGAAACGTATTTTGTACTATTTTTTTTTTGCACTTTTCATTTTCTTGCATTGCTTCTATGACTGTGAATTTCCCCTCGTGGATGAATAAAGGAGTATCTTAACTTATATGCTTGTATGTTTCTTCTTGAAATTTCAAAGCACTGTTGAGTTACATGAAGTAAATTTGTAAAGACAAATTTTCAGCGTAGGCTCGATTCCCCCATTATGATAAACACTTCAGATGAAAAAAAAGAAGGCAGAAAAATATACAACAGAAACCTGAACAGTAAACGATTTGAAAAAAAAGGAATGGGAGAAATCACAATAATTTGAAATACAAAGTAAATGATTAACTTATCCTAAAATGATATAATCAGAATTTATTCACCCGACTTAAAACGTTTGAATAAAATAAATGAAGTAACTGGGACTAAAACACCATAATTGAATAAAGGTAAAATCAAAATAATTAAACAAAATGAATAAAAATGACATGAAATGATTTGTTAAAAATCAAATTGACCTAAAATTTCAAAGAATTTAGAGAAATTTGAAAAGATCAGATATAAAATCAAGTCGATATAAAATATGAAACAGAACGAATACAAACTAAATACAAAAAAACCCTCTTAATTCATCAATAAAATTGATCACTATTTTCTCATTTAAATAATCTATGATTATTTCGCATAAACAAGTTCAAATAGATTCGAATACCCTGGAATGTTTTGAACTGAAGTAACAAATAATTTATTTGAATACAGAAAATAAAAGAAATGAATGAATTGTTAAAAAATTAAAACATATGAAGATAACTTAAAACCATACAAAATGATTTCAACCAAAAAAATTTTTTTTTACTTTCTTAAAAGAATGATTACGACCTTAGAGGAAAATAATTTAAAAGATTAAAAGATTAAAAAATGAATCAAAGTTAATTTGAATCACATTAATTACATGAAATTTTAATAAAATATTATGCTGAGAAGCTGTGATAAAAACATTAATGTTTAATAATCGTCCAGTGCTGAGGGAATTTTCCAAAATATTGAAAACTTGGCATTTCGTTTGCTCTTTGCAGCATCAAGACAGTGAAAAAAATCAAAAACACTACTGAAGGTGTCTTTGTTGGAAAATAAAATAAAGCTCACCGTGTCTTCCAGTCCAGCAGGGGGCGGTGTTTCACTGCACAGCTGTTTATAGTTACCGAGGACCTGCGCACAGAGGGGAGGGAGGAACAGTTTGTCCCACCGGCGTTTGATTTAGCCGCAGAAGGTCGTCCGCTCTTCGGTTAAATGTATCAAAAATGGAAACCTAATTGAGACTAAGCTTTCATGATTAGTTTGATTTTTACTAAAAAGACGCGGAGTGATGTGAGTAAAACCGTTGAGTAGGAGAAATGCGGCCGATTTTATCGCGTTTTCCTCGGACTGGTTATGAAACCTTTCGGGCTAACGTTAGCCGTTGATTATCTCTACGAACGTTAGTCACGTTAACGGCTCTGGAGTTTTTCTTAAAGCGCTACAGAAGCGACAGTTTTTCCTCAAAGGCGACAAATGCGGTTCATTTTAAGGAGTAACTATCAGTTTAGGCTACGTGTGCTTTAACACACCCGCGTTGGAGCAGGGTGTTTGGACCTTGAATTCCTCCTTCTTCACCTCCGGACCCAGTTACTCAGACCCAGGAGCCCCCTCTCCTCCAGCTGAGTGGCCGCTTTGATGGCAGCTACAGCCGGTGCTCGGCGGTTACCCATGGGAGTGCGGACATTCAGCGACTTTCTCCAGATCGCCACGGTAGGCTCCCCGCGCTCCTGCCGCACAGCGATACCTAGAGGATGCATACGACAGAACATCAGGTGAGCCTGTCACGAACACACTTTGAGGCTATTATTAAAACCACACACGGTCAGACCTTCAATACACAGAGACGGTGGACACTGTGTCTCCTTTGGATCGAGCGGTATGGAGTGATAAGGTTACAGGCTAACTCTGTCAGGGTTGTCATATTTCTGCTCTTATCTCACAAGACGGACGATCCTCCGTGAGGGTGACGTTGGTGTTGACCCTGTCAGTCCAGACTGGATTGTCTATAATGAAAACAGCACAGTTTCTTACATCCCTTTGTTATATAGACAAAAGTCAGTCACCCGTCTTTAACACTGCTTTACCAGGTTGCCATTTAAAGGTGGGTCAAGTTATATAACATTGACATGTCAGTGCAGTTATGGTGTCAACTTTTTAATACAGAATGATACAAAAATACAACGTTTCCTCCCAGTTTCACTCACAGCACTATGGCTTCAAGTCCATTTGTTGTGGATCCAATGACATTGAGACTGCACTTCACTTTTTTTAATCAAAATTTATTCCTTACTTCGTTATTCATAATCAGACATCAAGATTTATTGATATAGATTTCTGTATAATTATTCTAGTTATTTGTTTCAGCACGCGTAGAGGTTTTTAGGTACTTTTAAGAAATGACTCAAACCAATACAGTACAAATGCTGGGTATCAGTATTAGTGCTCGATGGTACCAATTTTTGGTACTTATGTGTGTTTATGTGGTATTTCATATTTGGTCAATAACAAAATCTCATGTTTAAGTTTTAACATCCTGATTTATCATTACATACAATTTTACAAATAGACCAAAACAACATTTGGTTTGTCATGTCACATCACCATTTTTTCCACAAATTCCTTTAACATTGAAAACCCTTTACTAAAACTGACCACAACTCAAAAACTTAACTACAACTACACAGTGTTTTTCTCAATGATGCACAAATGTAAACCCATCTCTGCCTGCTCTATGCCCATGTCCAGTATGGAAAATCACCCACTCCTCCACTCCCCCCGGTCCTTGGTGGATTTAGGTTGGTTGGTTGGTTAAAGTACCGAGTTCAGTACCCATCCCTACGTACAAAAAGAATAAAATGGACCAAAACAGTTTTATTTTGCTTTGACGGATTCAAATATTACATATTAATAAGAAAAGATCCAATATATTAATCCAGAAGGTGTATGTCTGAGTACATTATTAGTGTAATTAAAAGTACAAACTGTTCATAAGCAAGTGTCTAGTTAAATAATACTTAGTGTCAAAGTGGAAATACAAGATACAAAGTCTCCAGGTCAAGTCAAATACAGAAAAAATGGTGCTTAAGCAACAAGATGAGGAAATGAGAGTAATGAGGCAAGTCAAACGGAATCAGATATTGATGAAATTGCACATAATTAACTATCTCCCATCAAAATAAATTGGATAAACAGCTGCATGATAATATTGCAACAGGAGGGAAGTTTGTTGTGCAGAAAAGGGGAAAAGTTGTAAAGTTTGAACACCACAGGTAGAAAAGACCTCCTGTGGCGTTTCAGTCTCCAATTGAAGGTTTGCCAACAAAAAGCCGAATGTGTCTGTAGTCCAGCTTTACTCCGTCACGACATCAGATCAGAACGATTTCTATTCAAGTCACCGTGTCAACTCACAGCAGCTCCACTGCATTAAGCTCCAGCTGTGTCCCATCTCCAGCAGCACGGGGCCTCCATGATAGATACACAAGCCTCATCATTTTACAAATTTATGGAGCAGTGATGCGTCAATTTGTTTTCCACGGAAAATAACTAAAAAATGTGTGTCGACTTTCATAATAAAACAAACAGTCAAAAGCAGATCATATTTTACTCGACTGTAACAACAAACAGACATGATAAGTGCAGCCAGGCCAGAAGGCTACAAGTTTGAGGTTTAACAGCCCAACATGAATGAGGACAGGATCATCATTGGGATGAGAGTTAGGGAACTCTTCGGTCACATGACTCCAGCTGTTTGGCGGTCCTGCAACTGAGCACACCTGTTGGTATTCTGATGTAAAAATTGAACCAAAAGAGGATGGAAGTTCTGAATCCACTTGTAATCATTTACACTCAATCAACATTAAAACATTGCATTATTTACATTCACTGATACAAGCAGGATATTGATGTCTTGTTTGTCTTGCTTGTAGGGATTGCGCTTTTGTTTTAACAGCACACATAGTCAGCAATGGATGAAGATCGAGAAAGAAAAAGGAGGCAGCAAGATGACAATCAAAGATCAGAAGATGTATAGTGTTTCACAGCCAGAGCGCCAAAAATGGATAAAGTCCAGTCATCTACATCAACTCTATTGAAGTGAAAAGTTGCGTTGCCTCCATCAGAATCACTCATGTATGGCTGTAAACACGAGTCATTATCTGGTCGTCAGGATGCATTTGTGAAGGTTTGGTAGCCCATCTACAGGAAAACACTCTGCTAAGTGCTGCTACAAGCCTGAGTGAGAGTCACTGCATACCTTTTTCCATTCAACAACAGGCCCAGCTCAGAAAACACCAGCACTCTCCCAACACACAGAGCTTCCATTAGCTGCTGGTGAACTGTCCTCTGTGAGCTCATTGAGTCAGACTGTTGTAAACTGGAACATGTTGTTTGTTGAGGATCTCGTCTGTGGCAGTATGAGTTCTTTCTGGAAAACAGCTCTCGTCACTTTTTCTCTCCTCTTTCAGACACTTGTCATCATGCGGCATTCTGATGACAAGAACTCCCCGAGTGGTTTGCCTTCACGAGTGGGACACCATGACTGCTGTTCCTCAGAGCAGAAACTTTATCAGTCTCACCAACAAACGGAAGGAGTACTCTGAGCGGAGGATACTTGGGTAAATGTCCACTTTGAATGATAATAACAATAATTAAGTCTGTATGTGTTTTTATCAACCCACGAATTCTTTCTGTTAGCTTTTCTATGCAGGAAATGTACGATGTCGTGGCCAACGTGGACGAGTACAAGAACTTTGTCCCCTGGTGTAAGAAGTCTCAGACCATGATGAGAAGAGCCGGCCACTCCAAAGCTCAACTAGAAGTGGGATTCCCTCCAGTGGTCGAGAGATACACGTCTATGATCACGAGTGTCCGGCCTCATCTAGTCAAAGTAAGAACCAGAAGCTTCACGTCATCTGCCGGTGACAAAATATGTGATAAATAATGTCACCATTTTGACTTGTGATGGTTTCTAAGAAGTGGTACGAATAAAATAATAAGAAACAAACAGAATTCTTCTCAAATTAATACCTCTGTGTGTCTTTGATGTGATTTTCAGGCAGTGTGCACAGACGGAAAGCTGTTTAACCACCTTGAGACGATATGGCGTTTTAGTCCTGGCATTCCCGGCTACCCTCGCACCTGCACCGTAGATTTTTCAGTAAGTAACCAGAGCCTGGCTCCTTTGGTGGTTTTTCAACTCTACATCATCCAATGCTTCTCTTGAAACTCTTTCTTTTCTCTCTGGACTATAAGTTGCATTGACGTAGAAGTTTATTTCACTATTTCAGAACAGACATTTAATATTTGGTATTTGCTAAAAATTTTGGCTGCACATTTATTGCATACAGTTTATAATCAGCAGAGTAGGATTTCCTCTTTTGGGTCGCATTTTGTCGGCGTTTAATCTCTATAGTGGGGGAAATACAGATTTCTTTGCAGACAGTCTGCCGTTTATAATCTCACACTCATCATAAATATGTGAGTCATATTGTTCTGATCCTGTACCTTTTTTTCTGACATGCACCAATAATTTTGTCTCTTTTCCAGATTTCCTTTGAGTTCCGCTCCTTGCTGCACTCTCAGTTAGCCACCATGTTCTTCGACGAAGTTGTAAAGCAGAATGTCGCTGCGTTCGAGCGGCGAGCCTCCAAGCTTTACGGCCCAGAGACTCGTATACCGCGAGAGCTGATGTTTCACGAGGTGCATCAGACGTGATCTCAGCAGCTGTATTTTTTCTCATCTGGCCTTAAATCATACCAACCTTTTACGTTTTCCATCCATTCGACCCTGCATGCCGCCGCTGCGGCGGCAAAACTGCAAGTCTTCACTACAAAGACTTCCAGCTCTTGTAAGCATTATGTTGGAGTTTTTGCCTCAACATATTCTTACTTCTCCCACCTCCTGGTATTATTTCTGTCTACCTCCACTTCAGGGATTCTTGTTCAGCCGACAGGACCCACCATTACTCTTTACGCTTTATGGCAGTTCAAGATGTATTTATGCTCACAAAACAGTAAATAATTCCATACCAATGGTAGAGAGTTGACTATTATTTTAAACAAACAGCACAGTGACACTGAAAAAAATACAAACACTTTTTTAAGTGAAGGCACCAAGTTCTGGGATCTTTTTCATAGTTAACTGTGATCTCAAAGTTTTTAGTGAACTCAAACACTTGAATCAGCTCATTATACTGTATGTGGAAAGTGTAATCTTCGCCTTTTCATCTGCTGATTTTGTTTAAACTTAAGATCTAATATATTCTTTGAGTTGTGGTAGTGAAAAACGATTTCATTTCATCTGTTATTATCCACCCATTAGTGGTTAAATGCACATTTAAGCTGTTTTAGGGGGAGTTTGGGATTTAATGTGCCATGTTCAGAGTTTTGGGAGAGCTTTGTCACTGTGAGCTGTGGCAGTGATATTTAAAGGCAACATTAACTTTAAAGGTGGAAAAAGGCCTCTTTGCATCAAAAGGCCGTGACCTTAATTGACATTTAGGTTTTTAAAATGACGCTTTATCTTGCCTGTTGTGCTGTGAGGATTGTGTTTTGGATATTGAGACTTGGTCTGCAAATTTCAGTAGTGACTCATTTTACAGCCTGGCAGCATGAAGTGATCAAGCTACAATAATTTTGCACAAACTAGAGCTTTTAAATTAATCCATGGACAGACTGAATAATGCTGCAAAATACTTACAAGGAGAAACCGCAACTGAGATAATTAGAAATGTATAAAAACCAATGTTTTGGTTTAAAAAGTGATTACCGCGGATGTTATAGTCAATGTGTGAAAGATGATCCCTTTGCATTTTAAAGTCTATCTACAGTTCATCAGAAGGATGTTTTTCCTGGAATGAACACTGTGAGAATTCAACTGTTGAGCTGTAGAATAAAGTGTCAGCGCTCAATTTCATCATGTCTGCTCCATGCAACTTATTTGGGATGTTTTGGTTTTTATAAACATATGTGTTGATTTATTAATGTAACAAAAGAAGCATACAAATTCTAAGAAATGTACGAAATCTTCTGCATTGCAATAATGAACCATGATGACTTTTAGGTTAAAGGGCTAGATGTTTGCATCTGCCAGTTGTCAAAGATGGTGGGTTGGTGCGTTGGTGGAAAAAATTCGTCCTTGTAAAATATCTGTTCTTACATCCTCATTCTCCAAGTCTCATCGTCCAAAAGCTGTGTTTTGGTTTGAAAGTTGGCGTGGTTTGTCTGCTGGTAAGGGAAATAAACGTGAAGGGATCGTAAACCATTGATGCATGAAGAATGTTTGTTTTTAGTAGATCATTATAACATCAAAATAAAGACGCCACAGGTCTAAAGATTGTACAAATGCAATTTCCTGAGTGTTTTATCTTCTATAAAATAGAAGAAGTCTATTTTAAACCATATTCTATTCAGGCATGCTGTTCATAATTTTAGAGTAGTTGCATCATGAGAAAATGCACCTTTGCTCAGAGTTTTTGTTTTGTTTTGCTAGAGATGATTTATTTTCAGTATAAAGGTTGAGTTTTATGCCAAGTTTTCTTATCGTAGGTGCCAATACTCTGTACATCACAAAAATAAAAACAGATTTTAAAGGTGACATCAGCCTGAAAACACACAGAAGTACATTCAGATCTCCTCCGCTTCATTCTTCCAGCGTTCCTCCTGTCCTGACCTTTGCCCTCATACATAGTGTTAGTTTAGTCTGTAAATAAATAAATATGGAAAAACATTACAATCACTGACTGAAGAGTTGCTACAGTAGAATAAAATGCCATATTTTTGCAGTCTGATCACTATTTTTTGTTGCAAGCTGAGATGTATTTTACTGTGTAAATACTGTGGGTGTATCTAAGAGCTTTGTTATTTAAATAAAAAAGGCAGGTGGAGTTTGTGTGTCATTTGCCTTCCTTTACACATTTGAGCGATCAAATTACATGTAATAAAGTTGTCTGTGAATGTAAAAGCGTTGAGGGGACTTGGGTTCAGCGACAGAAAGGACAGGCAGCTGACCGGAGAAACCAGAGTGGACTGATGGTATTTGGGACAGTTATTAATATCAGCACGTAGCAGAGGTGGAGCATGGAGACCTTGGATCTGCTCTTGATCACATCAATTGTTTGTTATGTAACAGTCGGGCCGACTTGAAGCTGCACTGTTAAAGGGGAACACACGGAACTCAAAAATATAACTGTAAATCTTTGAAAACTTAAAACTCGATCATACTAAGATTTCTCAAATTAACTGACCAACGGCTAATTTGCTTCGAAACTAAAAACCGACCGTTAAAACCTGACTCATCAAATGCGACGAACGACCGTCGAATTGCTCGTTTTTACAGTTTCGTGTTTGCTGTAAAATGTCGTCAAGTAACCTCTACGTACAACTTAAGAAAAATACTATTTTGTTTTCGGGTTTAGCAGGTTTTTGGAAGTCCTGTTAATGAGTAGGTTTCTTACAAATAGTGACGGACAGGTCAACTATTTACCCAACGGTCAAACATGCTAATTGGCTTCACCTTCGTCTCTATAACAGGTTTGTGTAGGATTGTAAACACACAAGCTGCTCTGGTTTGGTCACCTTTGAGACTGAAAACCGTATTTTAATATATTTTTGTGGTCTCTTTTTGTGCTTCAAAGCGTACAGCCGTACTGTTTCTGTGGAAGCCCATTTCGGCAATTTTTTTTTGAAAAAACGTAGAATTTTCATTTTGCCCATAGACATAATTTTAAGAAAAAAGTCAAAATAATGACACACGAAGTCAAAATATTAAGATAGTAAAGCTAATATTTTGAGATAAATGTCAAATTTATGACACAAAAAGTAAGAATCATGACATAAAAAGTCATAATTGTGAGACCAAATCATTATTTTGGAATAAAAAGTCAATACAAAGAGAGAAGATACATAATTATGTGATAAATACACAAAATGGAGAGAAAATAAAGTAGAAATTATTAGATAGAATTCAAAGTTATAAAATAAAAGTCAAAATGGGATTAAAACGTCAAAATTATGCCTTAAAAATATGAGGAAAAAAAGTCAAAATTGTGAGATAAAATGTCAAAATTATGAGATATAAAAGTAAAAAAATTTACAAGAAATGCATAGCCTACCTTTAAACGCTGTCACAGATATGCTTGTCAGTGATGTAATCTCATCACCATTTTTAGAAATTGAAATATATTTGTACTTATAGTTATATTCGTACCACTCTTTCATTTCTTTTTCCTTCTTTTCCTTACCTTTGCCCCCTGTGGTTGCATCTGTCATGTTGGGTTCTTGTGCCGCTTAGGTTCTCCTATGTGTTGGCATTTTATGAATCATCCACCTCCAATATCTACCTCCAGATTACTTTTTCTGTTGAACTCTTAAATTGCCAGCATCCAATATTTTTCTCAAACAATTATGGGGCTTTTATTGGTCAAATGGTATGTAAAACAATGTTCTAAAATGCGATGTGTGAGCAACATTATTTTAACTTCTTTTTATGCTAGAATTACACCTGGAGAATGAAGATCCATTAATGGTGAATTGGTGGAAGATCTCTCATATTTTTTACCTGATTGTTTTGCTTGAATTTTAAATCTAGAAAATCATAGGGGAGGGGAAAGTGATTAACTGCAAACTGGTACACATTGGGCCTTGAAGCAGGAATAATGCTTTGGACTCTATAAACAAGTCACTGGTAGAAATTCTTGCTTTGGCTGTTTGGGATAAAATCATGATCAATCCATGCAAAACTTCTTCTACAAGACCGAACAAAACAGAATGTAGCCCAATGTTTGAGTGGTGTCATTGATTATGTACAACCTGACTCTCCTTAGTCCATTAGTATTAGTTTTACCATTCGAACAATATTTGTTGTAAAGCACTTGGGCCTTTGATCCAATCCCTTTCAAATTATGTTTTTGCGTTTTCCTGACTGACACAGACTCTGGATGTAACTTACTGTAATGTGTATTTCTTTTCTTAATGTCTCTCTTGTTCAATTTGTGACAAGGACATTCAAAACTCATGTTTCACAACTGTGTGACAAAATGACACAAAGACGTGTTAATAAAAACCTTTATTATTTTGCATTTTTTTAATTAGGTTTTCCAATGTTCGCTCTTCAAGCTTTTCTTGCCCTTTTGACCCATCCAGCCCCGTCCCCAAAGTGTTTCTCTGATAAACCAGTCTGCACTGAATTCTCCCCGTTATCATGTACAACCTTTATGCTCCTCTACGATCAAAATAACCACATCTTTCTGAACACCTCGCCACACTGAAGAACATTACAGCAACACACACTCACACTCACACAGCCCTGATACAGCCAGAATGAAGAATGGTAGCAGAGCGGAGAGACTCGAACATCTGAGTGAACTACAGACGAACACGGCAAGAGAAGTTTGAAAAGATGCAAAAGCTTGAACTACATAAAAATGGAGTGTTGACAAACCCAGGACTTAAGAGCAAGCTTGAAACAGTCAAGTGAAACACCTGAAGAAAAAAAGAGCACCGGCTGGGCAAGAAATCGTGTATATACAAGATAGCTGCAGTTTTTTTTCTTTTTGTTCTTTGAATTCTGCAGCAACCAGTGAGACCAGACGCCGCAACAATGTTGGTAAACTGTGGTAATCATTGTGGTTATTACAAGCAAGTGATCGCACAGAGCTCATACATTCAAGCTATACATATATATACCTATGTACACAAAGTATAAATAAAACCACATAATGAGAACCCAAAGATTATCGTTTTATACATATTCAACACCAAAAAAACCTCTGTCAAAGGAGACACAATCAACCTGGGAGGGTTTCTACGGCTACTAATTAGGAAATCCAATCAAGCAAGTGCTCATTTAGGAGTAGTTGATGTTTAAAGCGCTTTCCTGTGGGGATTAACAAACACACACTCATATAAGACGGGACTTCAAGCTCACACAAAGCCCCCCATACATCCCACTTCTTATTCAAGCTTGCTCTTAAGGATTTATTACAGGCTGCCAATTACAACACCCTTCGCTCATATCTTTAATAAATCTGTTACTGTACATTATTACTGATCTTCTGCCAGTCAGAAACCCTCTTAACAGAGATAGATGAAAAGAAAGAGAGCATGTTAAAGAAGGAAGAAGAATTATAAAGACAAGACAGTTATTTTGATCATAGAGGTAATACAGGTCATCATTAACAAGACGAACAAACTAAAAGTGGGAGAAAGAGGAGAACAAAGATTTAAAGCGGCAGTATCTTTTAACTGAATCTTCATGTTTTTAATTGTATCTGGAATAGTGTGTTAGTTTGACGTGTGAGGACCTTTATTTTCCAAACTGGAGTGTAAATACACGGGAGTGAGATGCATGGATAGTCTGGGTGGGATCTAGGGACATTGCTCAGGAGGAACTAAGATCAGGCTCTTTACCGGAGAGAGAGAATCTTTGTGGTATCCTAAAACAAATTTCTTCAAGCTTTAGATCGTTTAACAAACACGGGACGATATATTCACTCCCACAATTCCCTTTGATTGCCTCCGCCTACTCTCAGGTCAGATCCTGCCCAATGACAAACAAACAGGCTCTGCACACAGGGGGAATCTTAGCGATGCTAGCAGACGGCTAATGGTACATACTTTGAGTCTACTGTGGGTTACGTTTATGTGTGTTGTAAGTTTTCACCTCTCACGGAGATTTGGTGTGAAAACGAATCATTTGTTAACTAAACACACTTTTAACACTAATGCTGTGATGATTTTAAAGGCCCTTCTTTTGTGAAATGACATTAAAAGCGTACTGTCTCTTTGAATCCCATTGTATCCCTGGGGTTGGAAATGACAGGGGGTCAACTTTTGTCAGCTTTTTCTTGATATTTCCACCTCCTCCCACCCTTCACACTAACCCCCAAACTCCTCTCAGGTGCGTTTTCAACCTGACCTAGCTCCCACCAGTGTCATCAGTCCATCTGTGCTCATGGACTTGGGGCGCTCCAAGGGGAAGCCCAGAGCTCTACTCCAAACAAGCTGAGCCAGGACGCCAAGAGCTCGGGACACGCCGAACAGCACCGTGTAGTAGTTCATCTCGGTCATTCCATAGAACTGAACAGAGAGGGAAGACAGACATGTTAACATCTTAAAGTTATTTGTATTCCTACTATTGTTATTGAAATAAATAATAGAAAAATAGACAAACTGACTTTGATGCTGTTTAACAGGTACAACATATTTTTAGCATTTTATCAAAGAGTTTGGAGTCTATTCCTTGCTTTACATATATCTCTTGACATGAATTGGGGAAAACAATGCTTGCTAGATTTAAAATTGTTTTTAATGTGTAGTTTGTCCAGAGGAGGGCGCTCCAGCTCCTCAGTGAACAACCCTTCTAGCACCGTCTGTAGCTAAGCATCACCGTCGAGCTGACATCCATCTTCATTAAGGTTTACGTATGATCCGCTGTCTGACTCCTTCAGCTTTTTGTCTTTGGTCAAAGTGCTTTCAGTGTTTTAAGCCCCTCATCCTGGTCTGAGCTACAAAGTTATTCAAAACTAGATAATTTCATTGGTTTAGATTTCAATCTCAAACAGTACAATATTTCTTTAACCTCAAATCTGTCAGAATACTAGAAAGCTTTTTTTGCAGTGGGTGTTTTATGCTCTGCACCAGTGTTAATCAACCCTGCTCGACCAAATAGTCAAATTATCGAAAACCCCTTTCTGCAAGGGAAATAATCTAAGTGGTAAAATAGTCCAAAAAGAGCAAAAATTGGGTGAAGAGGTGTGAAGATAGGGAGAAAACTTGGAAAACGGTTAGAATGTAGCAGCATTTTTCAGGAGGCTGACATTTCTGCAGATAATCTCACTTATTTTATTGATCATATAAGCTGAGTTTTGGGGTTTATTATCTGTCATCTGTAAGTCATAATCAGGAGATCTTGTATCTCAATGAGAATATTTCTTGTGAAATAAAAGTGGAATAGGAAATAATTGCACTCTTTGTTTTTTGTGATCCCCAATTGTCTTGCTCTTATTAAAAGCCATCTGTGTGTGTGTGTGTGTGTGTGTGTGTGTTGTACCTGCAGCAGAACTCCACTGTGGGCGTCCACATTGGGCCAGGGGTTCTTGGCCTTGCCCTGCTCCAGCAGCACGTTGGGTACAATCTTGTACAGCTGGGCGACCAGCTTAAACATGGGGTCGCTGGGCAGGTGTTTCAGGGCGAACTCGCGCTGGCAGGTGTAACGTGGGTCAGTCTTCCTCAGGACGGCGTGGCCGTATCCGGGCACAACCTGTCAAAATGGAAGATGAATTTTACCAGTTACCAGTTTATCAGTTGTGGTGATGAAGTGAAGTCTGGAATTTTTTACAACCTGATCTAAAGCCGCAAAAAAAATCCCTTTCATGACTTGAGCCTGAATTGCCGTATGAAATTCTAATAAAACTGACGCATAAGTGTTTGTGGAAAATTAGCAGAAGCTTAGACTTGGCTGTAATAGTGGTGTCTCTTTACCCTTCCAGACTTGAGTGTGTTCCAGATGAAGTCCCTCATGTGCTCATCAGACACTTCTCCTCCCATCTTCTGCTGAAGGTCAGTCAGCCACACCAGGTGGAGGACACTTAGGTTCTGTTTTTTGAGTAGTCACGTTTGAATGTGTCTTCACCTAACGTTGTATTTACCCACGTAGAAGTGTGTG
Organism: Thalassoma bifasciatum; assembly: GCA_008086565.1. Classification (NCBI taxonomy): domain Eukaryota; kingdom Metazoa; phylum Chordata; class Actinopteri; order Labriformes; family Labridae; genus Thalassoma; species Thalassoma bifasciatum. The sequence continues at coordinate 218,092 of RPOG01000143.1, forward strand.
TATATATGTGTGAGAACAAACACACACTCACTTAACTAGACTTCGAGACTTCCTTTTCTTCTTCATAATAAGGAAAGTTTGAGACTGTCATACAGTTTTAGAAGGTGATTATAGGAGTTACAGGAGCTACAACTGTCACCTTGACTCAACTCAGGTGCTTAGTTAAAGCAGCCCGAGAGTTGAACTCCACAACAAGCAGCTAAAAGAATTAGCAAACAATGAGATTGGCTTAATTTGTTTAAGATGGCACTTTGACATGTTGTAAGCTTCTTCAAGTGGTGGCCAACAAGATAAAGAAATCATATAATTTGGCTCAAAAGGAGGTTTTTGTTAGACTGATTGTTTACCTGACATGCTGATGAATGCCTTTGAGGAACAATAAAAACAAAGCATCTGTTAACTGATCTGCACTGCACAAAGAGCTGACTATAAACAGTTTCACTGTTTATAGGATGTTTTTCTCTGCAGAGACTGTAGATTGGCACTGCATGAAGCTGATAAAATGAAGGTATGATGGAAAACCTCGACAGAGGGACAGATGGTAAAAATGCCCAAAATGTGTTCTCTGAAACTGAAACTATTATGTAGTCTCTCAGGTTGTCTTGAAGTCACTGAAACTGCAGCTCATTCCTGTGAGTACAAGCTCAGTACAAACCTGATTGGCCAGACCGTGCAGAGGACCAGCCAGACCGTTCATGGCTGCGCTGAAGGACAGGTAGGGGTCGGAGAGAGCGCTGCCCACCAAGTGGCTGGTGTGGGCACTGACATTGCCTCCTTCATGGTCACTGGAAAATAACAAGAACACAATTTTAAATATTAATTTCACGCACACGTATGCAAGCCAAAAGACGGTGGCATGAAGAAGAGATAAACTTTGAATAGAGCTGTGAATTCTGATTCTTCTTGAAATGATGCTGGTATAACCTAAATTTCAGACAAGTCTAAGAGTTTAAAGTGTGAAACAGAAACAATTTAAGAAAGTAGAAAAACTATATTTGACCATGCTGATCTGGTTAGAATAAGATGCATCCATGAAAGATATCTAAAGAATATAAACCAAGAAACTAACATCAGTTCAACAATAAAAGGGGTTATTTCCTCACTCTAGCTCATTAGAAGAGAATGATGAGTTTTGTAGCTGTTTAAATTAAAACTGGTACCTATGATGATATTCTTAGTTTAACTTCTAAATTTTTGTGCTTTCAATGCTGTTGACAAATTTGAGTTTTTCTATCTTAATACTGTGATAGAGCCAAGTGTCCTTGATTAAACATGGTTACATTTTATGTTGAAATCAACAAATCAAATTAAACTAAACTAAACTGACTTTTGAGTTTGAATCTTTAGGCCATATCAGGTTACCACAGGGCAGTACAGCATGAGTAGTAAAGAAAAAAAAATCTTCTATACTCAATCAATACAGTCATTTAGAAGTAAAACCTGCTATGCTAATTATAGTAGCATGTCAATAGGATTTTCCATTAAGAGAGCATTAAGCTAGCAGGCTTTTACTGACTTTCCATCTTAAACTAGTCAAGAATGATGATCCTCAGGCTAGTTAGGCTGTGGATGATTTTTAATCCTTGAACTCATTCATTTTGTTTCTCTTCTGTTTTTCAAGTTTCATGCTGCATTTGTGTGTGGATTAAAAAAAAAAAAAAAAAAAACTTAATCAAGAAAATGGTGTCTCATTTCACAAAGAAACGTTGATGCAGCAGCCAAACTGAAAACCTATATTCAGAGGGGGTAGAATAATGCCGCTTCCATAAGTTTTACTTTAATCTTGAAATTTTATTTATGTAAAGCTTGTATGGTTTTAATTTGAGTGGGCTAGAAACAGAAAACTAAGAAAATCTATGCCTGATGTGAGGATTTAAAGTTTTACCTGTGGATGGTGAGGTAGAGCCTCATCAGCTCGGTGAACTGGGCGTCACTGTAACCCAGCATGTTGGTGAAGTTGTGGGACCAGTCCAGGTTAGAGTCGATGGCTCCGATGCTGCTGCCCTCGCGGTACAGGTTGCGATAGATCTTAGCGGCGATGCATGGCAGCTTGGCGATCAAGTCCATGGAGTCTTCATACACAAACTAAGAGAACACACACACTCATTTACATCCAGTATGTACTGACTTGGTTGTCTGTGCTGCAAAGTGTGTTTGTTTATTCACCTCCCAGTACTTGGTCTTGTGGACGCCCTCAGAGTAAGCCCGTGCAAAGCTGCTCTCGCTGTTCAGAGCTGTGATGGCGGCACTGAACTGAGACATGGGGTGGAGGTTTGTGGGGAAGTTATCCAGCATGGTGACGACGTGAGAGGGAAGTGCAGCTCTCTTGGCCCACTCTTTGGACACCCAGTTCACCTGAGGAAACAGGAATACGCAGTGTGAGGAAGTAACATCCTGATATAGCTGCTCTTTTTCTGACTCTGACTGCAGCAGAAAAACTCCTGGGTCAAATATTGACTTTGCTTTTCTGTCACAATCCAGATATGATCCCAGAATTCATCTTAACTAAAGGACCAAAGATAATGAGGTGAAAGTTATGTCTTCAGTGAAACACAGCCGTCAGCAAAAAGGAGAGAGCTTATCAGTGAGGCTGTCCCCGTGTAACCCTGCAGGGAGATAGCAGGCAGCAATAAAACGCCCCTTTTATGTGGAGTCTGCCTTCTTTCGCAGTTTTAGTGCTCTGGGGTCCTGAACAACGAGCAAAGTGAGACTTAACGGTAAAGTTGCAAAACATCTTCTTAAACACCCTTTTAATGTTCACGACACACAGACATCTCCTTGCTAAATCAATCAATCGAAAAAGTCAACCTTTGTTCCATTTGTTATTCACTGTAAGTGTTTAGTTTGAAATGCTGAAACTTAGTAAAGATGCACTGGACCAGTCAGACCAACAGTACGTGGTGATTGCACTGCGAAAAAATGAAATCTAAGCAAGCAGTTGTCTTATTTTTAAAAGGAAATTTCGATTAAATCTTAATACAAACCACCTTTTCCTTTCCAGCCCAGAAACATGTTTTATTTTGAGATATCAAAAGACAAAAATTGTGTCTGAATTGCTTATAATGAGTTAAAAATCTGCCAATGGGACAAGAGAAAGTTGCTTGTCAAGTTTTTTAAAATTAGAATAACGTCTTAACACAAACTTTTTTCTTACCCCATTGACAGTTTTTTTCCTTAGTTACAAGCAATTCAGACACCTTTTTTGTCATTAAATAACTCAAAACACAACATTTTCTGGACTGGTCTGGTAAATGTGGCTCATATGAAATCTAAAAAGACATTTTCTCCCCTAAAAATAAGGCATAAACACTTGCTTAGATTTCCATTTTTGCAGTGTTCAGCTTTGGTTCCTCGATCTCACTCACCTGCTCCTCAGTGGGCACCTGTCCTGTGACCAGAAGCCAGAAAAGACCCTCAGGCAGTGGCTCCTCGCCTCCTGGAGCTTTAGGCAGCAGCTGCTGACACTCTGGGATGCTGTAGCCACGGAAACGGATGCCCTGTGTTTGAATAGAGAGAGGGAAAATGAAGCAAAGCCAATTGTTAACAAATCCATATTCAAATTATCCTGAAATGCACCATCGAGTGAGTGTTGGCGGGCAGCCAGCCTGAGCTCCAGCTCTACTAATTAAATTGAGTTAATTGAATATCTCACTCTGTGTGGCGGCCTGGGAACAAGACACATGATGGCATTTACACAGAGACTCTTAGTTTAAGTAAGGAAGTAATCAAGAGACAGTTGAATCTACTACAGGCTAAAGAGTTTGATACATAAAAACAGTTTGGAGATTTTGTGCAGCTTTCATACTGACCTCCTCAGGATCCAACACAGAGGTCTCATACACCAGACCCTTCATGCCCCTCATGCCTCCATAGACCTGTGAAGCAGAACAAGCAAACAAAGAGAAGAGCTTCGTTAATATTACATAAAATGTTTATGCAGCGACAACAGCCACAGTGATCATCTCTCAGACAAATAGCAAGCAGGTCTCTGAGATCCTCAGCTGCTGGCAGAACAAACATTTAGGATCAGCCTCAAGCTTCTGTCGCCAAACATTGTAGAAGAATCTGCCCGAGGACCTGAAGGTCTGAGTAAACATTTTTAAAGACACCTGGACAAGTATTTCTTGAGTACGGATGTCCTGAACAACATTTTTGGCCCTGATACTGAGTCCTAATCGGACATTTGGGTTTGCTGTGATAAGCTTTAAAAAAGAGCTAAGAAAGTGAAGCTGCACTTTTTCATTCTGTGTCTGAACAATGATTAATAGTAAAAGTAAAAAACAGTGGAAATTATATTTTTGAGCTTATTAATGCCATACATCTAACTAGTTTTGATGTCAAAAACATCTGATCTATTTTACATGGTCTTCTACATGTTTTAGTATTTTATCAATTTTACAAGGTTGAGCCAACTGAGAGTGGTCGATTATACTGGAGAATCTGCAAAATTACTCATCAACGATTAATTATAAAGTACAAAGATTGGCCCTGACCTGATAGTTAAGATGAGGATTGGGACAACTCAAGTCTCCAGTCTTTCTTTGCATCCAAAGTCTGAGACATTTGGTACTTTCTTTTGGATTCTGTGAGTTCATTCATTTCATTAATTCTTTAAAATGTTACATTCAAAAGTATGTCAGTGAATGTGCTTTTAAATATTTTGTTTTATCCAAAAGGGCAACATCTGGTTAAGCGAAATGAAGCTTGTGGGGAAGAGCTAAAGGTTGCAGTTCATCATGAATCTGCTTGAGGCTGGCTGCAGAAAGAACAGAAAGCAACAAAAACAAAAAAACAATTACAGTCTGGTTCAACAATCAGCTTGGGTCTGCTACACTAATTTCACTTTCAGCACACACTGTACTGGGGGGAGGGGGATTTTTCTAACTCAGCGGTTTAGAAGATATTAAGATTATGAGTTTGTCAAATCAGAGGCACAAGTGACTGACAGGCACCCCGTTACTTTAAGAGTTGAAGCTCAAAGCCTGCGTCATATCAAATATGGCCACTACCACAGATTCAATACACTTAATTTCTCTGCATTAGTAACTGAAGCAGAGACCAAGTCCATGCTTTATAAAGTCTATGGTTTTATCTCATTTTTTCTGTCACAAGGACATGATGATGATTTAACCTAATTTCTACCATTATTAGCTCTGCTTTTGAGTACTAATAAATAATCTGTTTCTATAAAGATGTACAGGCCACAAATAAAACTCATTTTCTGTTTCTGTGACACAGAGAGAAGCAACAACTTTCAGTAAAAACCAAAACCTGATGATGAACAAAGGTCAAAGAATGAATGATTTAATAATTGATGACCCGGAGGATGGCGCAGTTGTTGCACTAGTCTGTGACCGTGTGTGTGTGTGTGTGTGTGTGTGTGTGTGTATAAATAGCAGCAGTGTGATGTTTGCGGTGTACAGTACAGGCCTGGGTGACTCAGCTGAAATGTCTCGACTGGCAGCGCGGTTTCACTGTGACCTCTGAGCGGGTTGACCAAACAGTGCTACCTGACACAGCAAACAAAGCTTGGCAGGCCTCCACAGATTATTCAGGCCAATATGCCACCTCTGATCTATATCCTGATTATTGACCTGCGTGCTCCTTTAGATGTTAATAATGTGGGTCAGGAGATTTGTGTGTTGTTCTACGTGTTGACTTGTGTAAGTTCTGTTGGTTTTACCATCAGCAGGCGGTACTCACCATGTCAACAGTAACCTGTCCTATGTTGGTTTTGCCATACTGCTGTTTGAAGTTCTTGATCCTGGACTGTTCTTTGGGGATGAGATCTGCCAGAACATCCTTCAGATTCTGGAAAACAAGGTTATATCAGTCATAAGCTTGTCTTGAAATGACACTATTTTCTATTATGTGAGGTCGCTTTACCTCACACTTTCTAGTGTGTTTCATGGGAACACCAGTGTTTCTTTTTCTAACTACAGTAAACAAACTCTTTCCAACTGCAGATTAATGTCTAAAACCCAAGGCGAGCAGACAACCTTGAAGTGAGTGGAGTGTACTTACTGTTGTTGATGCGCTGGCATGTCTGGCAGCCACTACCAAGGAAATGGCATTCTATACAAGACACAAAGAAAGAACATTTTAAGTTTAAGTTACACAGCAAGGAGCCTGGATAATGGATGGTAAAGTCACAAGAGGTCCCGTAATGCCTTAGAACTACATATTTAATCCATTAATGTGAAAGTATAAGCTAAAACAGGGATTAAATTTTTTTTTATCTCTTATGCACATTTCTTTCTTGACCCAGGTGACAAAGCCAGGATATCGAGGGGTATGAGTGGCAGCAGGTTAATTCAGGACACAACAACACTGCATTTAGCATCTTAGAAATGTTTATTCTTGTTCATTTTTTGCCTTGTTTTAGATTCCTTTATCAACATATTCTCACAGCAGGGGTCATTGGTCTCTAGGACTGCAAAGAGTTAGGGAACCTTGGTAATAGAGCTAACAAAAGAACTGTGACAAACAGACCAAAATACAATACATGATTTTTTGGCTCCTCAGATGACACGGCACATCTGTCTGACCAAATCCAACAGAGATTTAGTTTACACAAAAGTAGATATAGATCTTGATTTAAAATTTCTGCCCTAATCGGCTTCTCCTTAGTATAATCATTGAGCACATTTTTTTTTAACCAGTTTTCCACACATTGATCAATGACCAACCCTCCAGTGAGATTGATGCTATTATTTGCAATTAATAACAGATCTAAATAATTAATTCCTCCTTACACAGATTGAAAAGCACTTTATTTCTCCACCATGCAAAGCTTCAGCTCCTCTGGCTTCAGCTCTTTAAATAGATCAGGTTTATCTCGTCTTGCTTCCATTTCTATTCCTTTGGCTAAGGTTGACTTTCAATTCAACTTTATCTACATGAGACTGAACTGGGTTGAAGTTTCAGATCACTCCAAAAAGCTGCTAAAAGCAAGAAAAGGTGAGAGCGAAGCTAAACACACGGTAGAAAACGAACATTGACATTGATAAATGGCACGGCAAAAACCCATGACATCTCTCTTTGATGCTCGTGTAACTGCTTTTTGCCCATTTAAATCACTTTTCACTTTTTCCCCACCACTTCTGTACCAATTTTTGCTATCCTCTGACTATTCTTTAAGTTCTGTCCCAACTTTCTTGCCCTTGGCTGTTTTAACCACTTTTCACAGTTTTTTGTTATTTTTCACCCCATATTTGCTACTTTCTGACTATTTTCCAAGTTTTCTCAGAATTTCTGACCATTTTTGTTGCCTTTTTGTCCATTTTAGATATTTTCCATTCCTTTTTCACCACTTCTGAGCCATTTTCTGCTTCTTTCAGAGTATTTCTCAAGTTGCCTCCCAATTTTCTGACCAATTTTTGCGACTTCACAACCGTTTTTGTCACCTTGAAATGTATTTTTCCTGCTACTTCTTGCCGTTTTGCCACTTTCCACAACTTAGATTGTTTCTCTTGAAAGGTAGTTTTCAACAGTTTTGCTATTTGGTTGATCAGGGTTGAGTAACCCTGGTGTAGAGCATAAAACATCTACTACACAAAAAGTGTATCTGGTATTCTGCCACAGAGCAAAGAAATATTGTACCATCAGAGTATTACAACAGGAGAAATTGTGATCTAACCTAATTTGCAATTAATGGCCCCACGCTGGCTAGAGCGCTGACATTCTTCTGTTCACACCTGAAAATTTGCTTCAACAAAGCCGTCGAGGTCTGTGCCAGTTTTCTGACAATGTGGTTCAAGGAAATATTGCCCAACCTCCACGAAGCTGTTTCATAAATCTCAGCCTTACACTCACTTTCTTTCTTTCAGGTCAAGTTTAGAACTAAGCTGCAGACGTGGTTTAAATCCAGGTGAGTCAGCTTACCTGTCTGGTCACAGCTTATTATGACATTCAGAGTGATTAAACATGTGACGGACAAATGCTGCAGTTATCAGCTTACAGTGTCACTGGGATTTTAATGTTGTACGACATTGTTTGTGTTTTGCGTGACAGATCCGTCCTAGAGTTCAAAGGTTTTGTCCAAATTCCCTCCAAAGCTGAGTATTTGTGAGATGTATTTCTTGAACTCCAGGTTCTTAAGCCTTGGAGCGCTGCTGGAGCCGGGACAAGACAAGGAGGGTAGGAGAGATTAAAAAAATCCTGCCTCTGATTATCAAAGTGTTTGGAGAGTAGTAATCTCTTTGGAGGCTCAGCGAGTAGCAAGTCAGACCTGCTGACAGCCAGTACTTAAAAAGGTTCCTCTAAATTAAAGTCATCAATGACAGCAGGAGGAGTTTTGGACAGAGCGGTCAGCTGGCGGAGCTTCAAATAGGACCCCCCCCTCCCCGTGAGCTAAAGTGGTTGTGGTAGTGGCAGAAGACTGACGTGATGAGCCGAAACAAAAGGTGGGATCTCTCCTCACGGTGCACACCGCACAGCTGACAGATTACGTAACAGCTCAGGGCAGAGCCTTAAATATAGAGCGCAAGTTTCACTCAGTCACTCCCAGCGCCCTGCTGAGTGGAGAGGTTAGAGAAAACACGGCACAGAGGGAACACGAGAGGAGAAAACTGTGTCATATTTCTTTCTTTCAAGCAAACAAAAGGTCTGGGCATCACACTTTGCATGTTTCAAACTCTGCTTTATATTTCCAGATTTTAAAAATAATGCCGAGATCAAAATTTCCCTCACAAGCCGAAGTTTCTCTTGTGTAATAAACCATCATGAGACTGTATTTTCTCTCTGATCTAAATCTTGTGAATCACAAGACTCCCAGGCACAATTCAGAGACTTTATGGCGCAGGCATGTCAGAAAAAAAAAAAAAAAATCACAGCTGAACTCAGTAATAATTGCCCGGTGCAAAGATTACTGCTGATAAGGGAGACAGGGTGAGTGTGACACAGGTTAACTCTACATTTACCATATTACAAGACTGACATCAGGAACAGCGTATCTCTCTGTAGAGGTCAAGGAAGGAAGCTAGGTGAGAAGGAGATTAGGAGGAGAATCTGGTGGGTGATAAGAGTTCTACAACGGGATGACATAAGGTGATATGAGGGTCGTTTAAGTGCAAGTAGTCTGGAGTGGAAGGTCAGTGGAGTAAGACACTAGAGTGCAGTTGGTGTAAGGTTGTAGTGTTACAACAGGCTGATATCAATACATTTTTCATACATAATGACAAACTTAAATGTCCAAACTATAAAATACTTAAATTTTACTGAGTGACTTCATTTTATTCCGTCAAAACTATCTCATAACACTTAGTTTTAGCTACACTGACAGGTGAGACCCAAATATAAATATCATTCCATGTTATTTCTCGCTACAAATTATCATAATAAATTTCCTCAAATAAGTGCAACATTCGTTTTAAGCTCATTAAGTCAAGCCTCTTTGTATTGCCAGCCATGACTTATCATACATGTGCAGGGATAAAAGTTTCTGCCAAAATACCATTAACCTCTCCCTAAAAAGATGCAGAGTCGACATATTCCAGTATTTGTTGAAATCACTCTGGTCTCTGCAAATAATACTCCATGTTCACAATTTGGGGAACTTATGAAGCTTGGATGACATGAAATAACACAACCCAGATTTCAAATGTGTTGGTGTGCGAATGAGACTTTGAGGTGTCAGTGCAATGTTTTTCTAACCTACTTCTACCTGATTCAAATTTCTCTTTATTTTCATAATGTGTTATATAATTAATGCTGTTTTTGCCTGCTGCTGCTTTAAAGAATTACTGAAATTCTTTTCCTCGTTGAACAACAATGATTACAAATTTTATGAATTAATGCCTCACATCTCAAGTTTTAAAGTCGCAAAAAAACTTAAATTTTCAGAGTACTTCTTTGAGCTTCGATAGGGTTTTGGATAATTTACATTTTCAGAGTCTAAACTCTAATTTTGGAGTGTCTCATCAATAATACATGGTTGAAATTTTAACGTGAAGGTCAATGAGGGTGGTAAAGGAACTCAAAGTTGAAGCTGTGCCCAGAAGCATTTATAGTGTCAGCTGTCTTTGAGAATTATTAACCCATATTTGGATTGAAAAGCTTGAGTGGAAGTTGTTCAATGACATCAAGTTAAAGCAGGCTGGTCCCTGCTGAGTAGAGAAACTCGTCCTGGCTGACAGAGCACCAGGCCAGCACAGAGACAGCAAAGGCTCCTGGGACATTTAGCTCCAAGTTCACTAACCATTCAACGATAACACTTCACCGTGCTTGAATTGAAACATGTCGGAATATATAATAATCTCTCTAACTTCTCTGAGAGGAAGAAATAACTCGACCAGGTCTTACTCAAGTGCATTTCACAATGTGGTTAGCAATGCTAAGCTAACGAGCGCTACCGTAACGTTAGCTTTCAAGGTAACGCTCCCGCATTTAGCAGATTAAGTTTCACGGAGCCGTTTTCAGTTGCTCTTACCTTTGAATTGAGGAGTTTAGGCGCTAGCCTGTTGATGGACAGGAAGGACATGGTGTCTGTGTCAAAGTGTTATTTTCACTTAATCTTGAGAAAGCCGCTGCCAGTGCACCAGTGCGGAGCTGGTTGAAGGTGCCCCTCCGGAAAGTAGAAGGTTGAAGAGGGATTCTGGCCCGCAAGTAGCAGCGCTGATGATTGGACGGTGGGCTGGACCTGTAGAACTGCGTAAACACATTTGATTGGCTGAATGAGATGTTACGTGCTCGCTGATTGGACAGAGTCGCTACGTCCGTTTTTGACGACAGCTGAAGATCAGGGTCTGTTCAAGAAAATCTCTTTTCAACGAAACACTACAGTTGTGCCCAAAAGTTTACACCCCCCAGCAGAATTTCTGATTTTTTGGCCTTTTCTCAGAAAATATGAATGATAACACAAAATCCTTTCTGTCACTCATGGTTAGTGGTTTGGTGAAGACATTTATTGAAAAAATAGTTTACTCTTTTTGAATCATAATGACAACAGAAACTTAAAAAATGACCCTGTTAAGAAGTTTACACAACTCTGGTGGTTTTGTCCTGATAAATGCACAAAAGTGAACACAAATGTGTTTGAATGTCTACTAAAGGTAACCATCCTCACCTGTGATCTTTTTGCTTGTAATCAGTGTGTGTGTATAAAAAAATTAACAGGGTCATTTTAGAAGTTTCTGTTGTCATTATGACTTAAAAAGAGTAAACTATTTTTTTTTTATTTATGTCTTCAGCCAACCTCTAACCATGGGTGACAGAAAGGTTTTTGTGTTACCATTCATATTTTCTGATAAAAGGCCTAAACAATCAGAAAATTCTGCTGGAAAATCTCAGTGCCTATCTGTATGCAAAATCTGTGTGACACACTTCATCCTACTCCAATCACAGTGTTTATAATATAAAAGATGCTTTACCTTTTGTACTCATTGCTTTTGGTATTTACTGCTTATTTTGTACTTATTGTTCATAGTACTGCTTTTTTATTACCTAGATTACATTTATTTCCTTGCTTCTGTATTGTATTGGGTAGTGGTCTGCGATACTGCAAAATTTGGTAACAATCTGAGCCCTAGTATCACGATATCAATGTTGATATTGATACTTTGTACATTAAAAAGAAATGTGCCAAAGTTAATCAAGAATAATACACAACCACTGATGTTCCTGTTAATCAGTTGTTCTATCAGAAAATAATCGCTTGCTTTAATTTCTACAGCTTTGCTGTAAAACAGTAAATTTAAATATTTATGGATACCAACAACTAACGTATTCCAGCGGTAAATGTATCAATTTGATTGAACAACTTGCACATATTGGTAGATTAACCTTTACAGAGGCATACTAATGCTTAAGGAATCAGCGTGATAACTTAAAGTTATCGATCTCATCATGCAAGTATTGATCAATATATTGATACCAATATTGGTATCAATACATTGGTATTTTAGATCGATCCGCACACCACTACACGTCGATTACTGACCTCTGAGCCTTGACCTTGTTTTCTTTAATAGTTCCTTGATATGTGGCAACAAAACCACATAACAAAACAACACGACAAAACCAGAGGGCAATAAATTAAGATGGAAGATATGATGACCTGGTTACCTCAATTAGTTTATAACTTAATCACTCAAAAAGTGCTCTGTGCTCATATGCTTAAATACCCTTGCAGAGGCTGAGGAATATTTGCCCTTTTTGGGGAAATATGATGCTAGGAAATGTCCTTGACTTGTGGAGAGTGGCTAGGTGAAGTCATGTATTAAGTTATATAAATGTGTCCGCCCTTTTTAATGATAATAGTAACTGAAATTATTCTAAAGGCCCTCATCAACAGTGAACAGACCCTTTAATGCCACACCTGATAATAATACAGGAGTCAAATAACTGTCAGGAGTAGGTGTTCAAAACTGTGACTTGTTTGTTTGTAATTATTGTTTGTCATTGTGATTATTGTTTGGCTCCTGAGCCATATGTGAACCATAGACATGACCAAAGACCTGTGATGAAGGATAGCTGGACTTCATAAATCAGGCAAAGGATATAAAAAAATATCCAAAGCCAATCAGTGGTGTTCAAACTCTGTTAAAGAAGTGTAAAATTAGTGTTTCTGTTATTAATTGTGCCAGGATATGTAACCTAAGAGCACAGCTGCATGGATGCCTTTGGCTATTTTGGCGCTTGCATGTGTTATTCTCAATCAGTCAGTGTTATCTAGTACTAAAAATGAAATCCCTTTGTTTGGGAAAATTATGGTGTTTTGACCTTTGAGAGCACCACAAGCAGATATTGTCTGTGAATGATATGTCAGTACCTTATAGCTCTCAATATGTAATGGATCTTTTTTTAATAATCTTCATCCTTCAAAATGTCTTCATTAGATGACAGTCATGATGGCAAAGAAAAAAGTAGATTTTGCTGTAAAACAAGAAATTCAAACTTTATTTTCAAGGACTGTTGGAGGAAAAAAATAGTAGCTGGTTGTTTTGAGTCAAGGGCATATGTCTCCAAACCACCTGCATGCAGTTTATCAGTTTAGTTTGGTTGATATTTTAATGGCTGAGCCCACTGTTCGCTGTCTTTTTGGACTAAAGAGGTTGAACAGCTTGTCAGAAGAGATAATCCCACTCTGGAGTACTGACAAAATGATTAAAATGCAGAAACACACTGCCCCACATTTTCACATACAGTTCATAGAGAAACTGACGTAGATGTCTTGCAAACATTCTTTGATTAGAGTTTGTGATGTTTGTTGTCTTTGTTGCATCCTTAATCACATAATGCAGGTCATTCTAATGAATTAAAAGGTTAAAGTACACAAAATTTATATGTCACATTCAAAATGATCCATATGTTTTACCTAAGTTTCATTTATACTGGGAACACACTGATAGAAGTACCCTCAATGATTTTTACAGCTCCACCTTGAAGACAGTGGAGAGTTTGCCGATGGGAGCAACCTTTGACCCAGTTTACATGTTATGTAAGGATTTATGTGTTTTTTTTATGTCTTTTATCAGATCTGTTCTAGTTCTTCAGATTTATGTGACTTACATCTGCATTGATCTGGATTTGGCTTCATCTGTGCTTAATGTATTTGGAAACTTTAACACAAACATGCTTTCATTTAATGTGTAAGGCTGGTCTTTTAATAGCATCAGCAAGGATCTTTCTTTAGTGTGTTCCCAGCTGCTGGTAGATTCTGCACTCGTGACCCTGAAGGTGGGTATTTTGACCTGCAAAACATACAAAACGCAAAGTAATCTAATCCACATCATGCAGCCGTAATGACATGCATGTTTTAAAATCTTTGTAAACGTCTGATAGATTCAGTAGCCTTCCTGTCCACAAAGCTTCAAGTGTAAACGAACAGAGCCTCATACATACAGCATAAATTATAAATGTGTGCAACAAGGTTTACAGTACATCAATCAACTTTTCCAGAAGTCAAAGGAGGTGATCTGATGTGCTTGGTCCCCACTCCTGTGCTCTTGTGTCCAGTAATCTGACCCAAGGTAATGCATAAGATGGTATACAGTCTGAAGAAAGTCCCTTAAGAGGAAGGTCAGGGGCTCTGGGCTCAGTCGTCTTCCTCCTCTTCATCCTCTACGGGGTCTAGGTAGAGGCTGTGCTTCAAGCACGTCTGGAGGTAGTTCACCACAGTCCGCTGGAAGTGCTGGACGCTGCGTGGCTCCCTCAGGATGTGACCTTCGTCCGGGTAAAGCTGCAGGGAGTAGTTGGCTTCCACTTTCACGAGCCGGCTCAGGAGCTCAGCGCTGTGCTGGAAGTGTACCCTCGCTTTGGCAAAACAAACAAAAACAACAAAATGAGCAGTTCACTCATAAACCAAACAAAGTCTAAAGCAGTGGTTCCCAACGTTACTGTGCCCATGACCCCATTTTTACATCACAACTTTCTGACATTTTCTTTCTAGGATGAATGTCTAAGCAATGGCCTACAGTGTATCACAATAGTGAGTACACCCCTCACATTTCTGCAGATATTTAAGTATATCATTTCATGGGACAACACTGACAAATGACACTTTGACACAATGAAAAGTAGTCCGTGTGCAGCTTATATAACAGTGTAAAGTTATTTTTCCCTCAAAATATGGCCATTAGTAGCTGAACCCCTGGCAGCAAAAGTGAGTACACCCCTAAATGTCCGAATTGAGCACTGCTTGTCATTTTCCCTCCAAAATGTCATGTGACTCGTTAGTGTTACTACAGTACATTTCATTGAGGGAAACATGAACTCCAACATGTACTGTGAAATACTGCAGCAGATCGTGATCCCCTCCCTCCAGAAACTGGGTGGCAGGGCAGAGTTCCAGCATGATAATGAGCCCAAACACACTTCTAAGACGACCACGGCTTTACTAAAGAGGCTGAGGGTACAGGTGATGAACTGGCCTAGCTCTGTGATGTCGTCATGGAGGAGTGGAAGCGCATTTCAGTGGCAAACTGTGAAGCTCTGGTAAACTCCATACCCAGGAGAGTAAAGGCAGTTCTGGGAAATAATGGTGGCTACACAAAATATTGACACCTCAGAAACTTTCACTAAGGGGTGTACTCACTTTTGTTGCTAGGGGTTTAGCTATTAATGGCTATATTTTGAGCTATTTTGAGGGAAAAATAAATTTACACTGTTATATAAGCTGCAAACAGACTACTTTTCATTGTGTCAAAGTGTCATTTTGTCAGTGTTGTCCCATGAAATGATATACTAAATATCTGCAGAAATGTGAGGTGTGTACTCACTATCACTTTGTGATACACTGTAGCTCACATCCAAGGAGACTTTCAGTCCCAATAATTGATGGTGTGCACAGATATTTTGGAAAGCAGGGGAGGGAGGAAATAAAAAAGACAAATACAGTGCATGTTTTGGCTCCCAAGAGATACGTTTAACAAGTTTTAACAAGCCAAAGTGTGGTTCACCAACCAGGGAGGCACTTCATCATTTGTTTTGGCTCTCAAGAAAGCATTTTAGTGCAAATTTTGTCTCGAAAGAGGGAACTTCAGAGTGTGTTTTGGCTCCCAGGAGGGCAGTTAGTCATGTTTTAACCAGCCAAAGTGGCAGATGGGTATGGTTCTCCGACCAGGAAGGCACTTCAACATTTGCTTTGGTTCCAAGTACGGAAGTGTGGCACACATTTTGTGACCAAAGAGGACACTTTTTTCCTCAGCACACTTCCCTCCCTTGTCCACTATTTTTTAACATAATTTTATGTTGTGTTATGTTATGCCACCAGTTGGAGAAAAATTGACTTTTCTTTTGTTGTTTGAGCTTGAGAAGTTCAAGTTTTTTTTCTTGAATTTTTTTACTTTAAATTTCCTCATGTGGCTGTAAGACGCCATTGTAGTGTTGGAACTGTCTGTACGAGGCCAGGGGGAAGAAGAAATCTTTACATTTGTTTTCTGTTTTTCCTACTGGCTGCAAGTTTGCGTTTGCACAGGTTAAAGCAAGTGAACTCAAGTAGCGGTAACCGTGCAGTGTCAATCAAAATGTGCCAGCTCAGATAGTTTTACATGCTGTTTTAAGATTGTGTGTGTTGTTTGAATTTTAACAATAATATCAATTATTTCAATCCTTTTTTAAATAAAATACCAGACATTTCAAGTGAAAAACATTGGTATAAATCATAAAACTGAACTAGCTCTCACCATCTGCAGTCCCATGTAGAATTAGAAAGTTCTCATCTTTCAGCTTGTTGACCTCCTCCAGCAAAGATGCAGTCTAAAGAGAAATACAACCACAGCTTTTTAAAAAGAAATCCCCCCAAGCTAAAATAAAGCATTCTAACACACCAGCTCTGTAATAAATTCCACAAACATAAAAGTCTAAAAGTTCTGCTGGATGAAAAAAACATGGTTTCCTATTTACAGCCTTCTTGGAAGCTGTTGATTGTATTGCAGATGAATTGTATTGCATTACACAGAGAGGTGTTCCCTTTATTCCCTCTGCTGCTGTTGATTTAAATGAAGTCCACACAGAATTAGAAACACCTCTCTGCACAAAGCAAGAGCAACACAAACTAAAGCTGCCGAAATGACCATAAAGGTGAATTAATACCTGACTGAATCACTTTCAACAAATAGCATCCAGAGAGATTGGATTTATTGGGGAGCTGTTGAGTTAGACCACAATGGTTTTGGGTAATAAAAACCTGCAACTGTGTGTATTTCATCACCCTCTACCAGTGCTAACTTATCAAAACATTTTACGCTTGAACAGAGTAATGGCTTTAGATCCTCACCGAGTAAGCGTGCTCCTCCTTTGCTGGGAGGCCTAGATACCTCTCTGAGAATGCAGCACCTGGAAAGTACACAAACTAAGTCTCAGTTTCATCAAAATTCAAGCATTAATAGTTAAAGATGTGAGCTCAACTTACTATAGAGCCTGAAGTCGGTTATTGGTGCAACAGCTGCAGTGCACTGGAAGAGTTTATCTGTTGCTGCTAACATCTTGAGAGTTAAATACCCTCCGAATGCCTGTAAAGAGAAGAAGAAAAGTGCTGAAACAAAAAACAACAGAATCCTTATGGCTCCAATGGGAGTATTAAATTCACAAACATCAACAAAGCTGTCACCTTGCCGTACAGAGCCATCCGGCGATCATCAATGTAAGACAGTTGCATCAACAACCTGTGGGAATATCATAAACCCTGTGAGTTTATCCTGCTTTTTTTCCCTCACACATCAATTTTATAACCTCACAGTTTGGTGTTGCATAACTGTACTGACTCAACAACTCCCAGATAATCTTTGACTCTCAGCGGGCCAAGCTTGCGGGGGTCCACGGTGGTGGTCTTCTGCCCACGTCCGACCCCACTCCGGCCGTCCACCCAGGCCAAGGCCACATTGTGCGAGCTGGAGAGGACCTGAGGCCAGTCCAGGGCGAATTCCTCCGTGACAGACTGACTGCCAGGAACACCATCTCTGAGCGAGACAAGACAAACAGGATCAGCGAGAAGGATGACAGTGTTTTAGATGTGAAGAAGAGAGCAGGGATCAGAGGTTGTAAAACAGGTGACAGCTGGTTTTTAAATGGGGCTTACACAATGATGAGGAGAGGATGCAGGTTGGCCTCGTAACCCTGAGGTAGAGATAGTTTAAGGTGGAGATCTGAGGATGGAAAACAGAAACCGAGGTCAGAAGGTTGGATATTTGAGGATGAGAAAAACATTTAAAGAATGTGAAAAAGTCTGATTATTTACAGAAATGGTTTTCATTTAAATGGACCTTCAGTTTCTCAGTCTTATTTAATCACTTACAATGTTATTGTTGATATAAAGATGTCTGTGGATAAAAGCCTTGTTCATAATTTTCAAACTGGAGAAGTTTTTAGCTGTAATTTTTATACTGTTTCTAAATAGAACCAGTTGACTATCCACAACCCATTTTTCTACACAACTATTTAATGTATGATGGAGCATTCTTTGTGCTCCCTGATTCAAATTGTGGCCAAGTTACATTCAGTCTTGTTTGTACAGTTCTTTGTCAGTTTTATTAATATTAAGAAAGGGAATGGGGGAAGTCAAAAGAGGAGCAATGTTTTTGTCTAAATAAAAAGACAAGTTTGAATGTGATGTGTAACGGTTGAAATAAATAATAACTGTATGTGAATTCAAATGCTTTGACTTTGTTTTTGCAAAAATCTGAAAAAAAGAAAAGTAATTGTCACGAAATGAAATAAAACAAATGAATCCTTTGATTGATACTTATGTATATACACTCATAGCCTGTGCTTGATTCACGTTCGCTTAACATGTAATGCCTAATCACTGCGGAAGACCCATGAATGCTTTTTTTCTGCTTCTTAGGAAATTAGCTCTGTAAATGTCAAACCATAAAATGTGCAAGATTATCTTTTATTTTATGAGGAATAAAATTCAATTGCGAAAAATCTACTTTTATGATGCAATGTCATATATATATGAGATATCACTACCAAGGCTGGGCAATTAATTGCAAATGTAAAACATCAATAATTGTTTTTAAATAATTAGATACATGGAAACATATAAATAGTGTAAATAAAGTGAGTGGTTTCTGACCATGGTTGTCAGCCGGCAGTGTCCTGAACAGTGTCTCAGGCAGACTCTTGTCCTCCAAAGCTTCGGCTAAAGGGCTGTTATCCTCCAAGACAACATATCCTTCAAGAGGAAAGACAAAAATATGTCACTTTTCTCATCAAAACGAACACATGGACTGACTAGATGTCAAGCAAAGCCATGATCATGTCAGGAGATGCTGTTACAGAGAGACAAAGATAGAGGGCAGCGTGCACACAGATAAGACATGAAATATTCTACTGTGCTTCGATATAACGCCCTCTGGTGGCTGTGGTTGAAGAATGCACACAGCCTGAGTGTGTGGATGTCTGTGTGTGTGAATGTGTCTGATTATACCATTAATCAGACAAGCAGATGAAACACTCACTGGAGGGGTCCTTTGTACTGTGAACTGTCACTTTAGGGATCCCGGGGCCTGTGGAGTTTTACAACAGACGACATTATCACACTCTCTCTCCCACTGTGTGAGGCTTTAATATCCCTCAAATATATGTGTGACAGCGAGTGAGAGTGTTTGTGTGTGTGTGTTACCTAAGCAGTAGAGGGTGAAGTAAGTTTGATTTGGGCTGAATTCAGCTTTGAAGAAGCGACATCCATCAATGAGGTCGCAGGAGACGCACTGACGCTGAAACACTCCATCCAGGTCCACACTTTAAATAAGAGAGAGGTTATTGAACGCGTCTTACACCACTATGACAGTGTAAAGCAGTTTGATATGCTCAAGGAGAAGGTCAATTACTTGTTTATATATTAAGGAAAAGTGTCAGAGCGGTGAGACAAACTACTCAGGCAGTTGCCTTTTTGGAGACAAATGGGGTTCAATAAGGGTGGACATAAAAGTCGTTATACAGATGGCTCTGTAAGGCGGCGTGGAGTGCCTCTCCACTCTGCCGCTTACAAATTTCATACAGGATTAATCACAGTTAAGTTCAAACAAGCGATTGTCCCTCCTCCATAACGTTGTGCTATCTCTCTTTAGCCTGAGGCGAAGTAAGTTAATAAAAAGATATGAAACCGTGGAGGTTGATGAGCGAGGAGACAAGTGTGTTTATCACAGGGAGGAAACATTAGTCTCAGCCACTCGACTCTCTGCACCATAGAGGGTCCTCGTCCACTGAGTGGGTTTCTTTTTTTCTGTTATAAATGTGTCAACTCAGCTCATGGCCTTGAGCATCTTTGGTACACGAGAATAAAGACTCTAATATCAACACATTAGTGTGCAGTTACTCTTCTGAAAGCCTTTTTTAAAGCTTTCTAACAGCGAGGCTGAGGGGGACTAAAGAGTGTTGGTCCACTATTCAACACAAAACCAACGCTTTTATCAGACGGATTGACTCGGGCTGATTGCTTTGAAAGTTTTGACAGGCATTCAGAGTTACCAGATGGTGAATACTGATGAATGTGGTTAAATTCTGACTTTTCTTGAAACGGTGCCACCACTTTAACACTTGTGGTGTAGAGAAAAGTGTATTAAGAAGAACTGCAAGAGTTTTCATGTGGTTTCTCTTCCCCCTAAGGATGATTTTACAAACTGTACAGACATGTACTCGAATTGATTACCAAATTGTCCCAAATGTAAAAGTCATGTAGGCGCTAGGTTGCACTGCCAGTGGGAATGCAATACAATCCAGGTATTCTGGAGGGAAACGCGTAGGAAAACAGGTACCAGAAAACCTACTTTTATGTTTGCTTGGAAGTGTCCCTAATTTCCTTAAACAGTATGAGGAAGTGGCACAATCATTATTAATGTTGGCAAAGGAAAGCAATAATGGGGAAATGGGTAGGAGATGACGCTCCCTCTGTCTTTAGATGGAAATCTCTGATATCTGAGGGTTGTGACTTTTGGAAATAGTCTTCCCCATTGGAACATCTTAGAGTTAAATGCAGTTTGGATGTGAAGTAAATGGACTTACGCTTGAAATGGGACACTACTGAAATCCGAACAGTTCATGTTTCACTACATTGATTTTCATAATGCTTAACTTTAAGTGCTATGTTTTTCTCTTTTTATTAATGAACCAGTCTTTTTTAACTAGTAGACATTGTAGTATCATAATTACTTTTTTGTATGTCTTTATAAAGTTGAATAAAAGGTTAAAAAGAAAAATCTAAAGGAAAACAAGGCGACAAATTGGATGGATGAGTCATATCAATGTTTCGATGGACAGATTCAAAATCCATTTCAGGCTCTACTGTGTTGAGTGGTGCAGTTTGCTTTGGTTTCTCTCTGTTCCTTCTTTTTCTCTGCACCTCTCTGCAGCAGGTTACTCCGTGTACCTGCGACTCATTGGCAATCAGGATTGGGAGAAGATGGAGGGAGAAGACAGCAAGTGCCAGTGGGTCTTTGGCTGCATGTGATCAGAAACCTCCCAGGAATGTGTTTCAACTTGGAGGCTATTTCTTGCATTTTGTAATTGTAGCTTGCAGCGTTTGGATTTTATTTATAGTGGTTTAGCTTTTCTTTTTCTTTTGTGCTTTTGATGAATATTGATGTTTTGTTAACAAATCCTTTACTATTTGCTTGTGCTTGGCTCCTTTTTCTTTTAATTTTATTGCTCACCATCTTTGGATAATGGGGCTACTTTTTTATTTGCTATTGATTATGCTGCTTGGGAAGTTTTAGAAATCTGCCATACTAAAAAAAGTGAACAAAGTAATGTATAATCAAATTAATTTGCATCCTCCCTCATGTGTCATGTTTAATACTTGTCTCTCCACTGTCTTCCTACCTGTGTCACCACTCCCCTGATTAGCTTTTTGTGCCTCACTCGTGTCTCCTCATCTTGTTATCCTCCCCCTTCTGTGCCAGTTCGTCTTGTATTTTCTTGTCAGCATCCCAGAATTATTCCCTTGTGTTGTCTTTGAGTTTTTGACCTTGGTTTGTATTTTTTGACTTTGTCTCTGTGCAATGTTCTCAGTTACCTTTGCCTTTCTTTGTACCAAACTTTGGATTTGATTAAACAGACTTTGAACTTGCCTGTTGTCTAATGCCATTATATCTCGTGCTCTGTTAGGGCGGTAACCCCACTTAAGTTTTTTTTTACCATCAGTATAAACAGTCTATCATCACCAACTGTTCAAACAGACAATTTGAACCCAATATTTGCTAAAACATTATGCTGTGATCGTTTAGACACAGGTGTATGGATTCAAATTTGGTTGAGTGAAGATATAAGTTTAAAAAAAGTGTTAAAAACTTTGAAAAGTGTAACTGTTTCAGCATAGTTACCTGTAAAGGTGTCTGCTCTGCCGTGATTCCTCTGTGCTCAGAAAATATCTGAACAAGAGACAAAAAAACAACAACAAATAAAGCAATGAAATCATCATAGCCAGCAGCTCCACTTCATTACAAATATTCTGGCCATCAATTATTCAAAAGTACATCTGCATGATCCAGAGTGTTAATAAAATCAGTGCATCACAGTTGAAATGCAATTATCATTCTTGAAAGCAATTTGAAACGTGAGAATTGGATACACATCAAATTAAATGAGGATTATAAGCACTTCCACATGAATTAAAGTGAGGAATAGCGGGACAGGATGACTTGCTTGGAGGCATAGAGCTGTATCAACCTGTGGGCCTTGGGACTATAAACAACTTGAATAGATTTATAATTGACTTTCCTTGATTCTGCGTGATGCTAAAGCCTCAGTCAGACTGTTAACAAGCTGTTTCTACCCACCAACAGGATAAAGACAGATTTAAGATGTAATCTACTTGATCTTTTGACTCTATTATGTTAAAACAGCGTCACAACAAGCTCACTCAGGGTCATAGCCACTTCTTTGGGCCTTTAAAACTTGACAAGTCAAAATGTCTCTGCTGGTTATTTCTTAATAGACACTGTTTTGTGCTGTGAATGAATTTGCACTCCAGCTGACAGGTCTTGATCCAAAGCAAGGGAGGATTGTTTTAATGAGGGCCATTCTTCTACTCTCGTACACTCAAGGTAAAGAGCTCCTGTTGAGGCTCTTGAGGGTAATTTAACCTACTTTCTCACACTGTGACTTTTACATACATTTTCCCGGCCTTCTCGTCCAGAGCGCAGAGCAAGGTGACGTCCCAGCTCCCTGACGTCAAGAAGCGAGGAGGGACGGAGGGGGTGGCAGGCTGTGTTACACGGAAAAACAGTGATGAAGACAAATGTAGATGCAGACAGAGATACAGAATATGAATAAGCAGCGCAGTACAGAGCGCTTGTCTCAGAGGACGGGGAAAATGATTGAAGACAGTTTCGTGAAGCTGAATCAAATAAAGGCACTGATTGCTACAGAAAGACTTTACAAAAACTCATTTTTCATTCATTTAGCTCAAGATGGCACGACAAAAGCAAACTTTATGTTGCTACTAATGATATTTTTGAGCCCAGAGTTGTACGACTGGAGTATAGGAATAAGGATTAATATAAAATAAGAAACCCACTCATCCTGAGTGTTTCTATAAAAATGCCTGAATCACTTTTTAATTGCTCCACTGAGACGACATAAACTGTTATAAAAATATAACAAAAGATAATGAACTGAGCTCCCTTACTTACTTAAAGGGCAAACTACCATTATAGTATTAATGAGTCACATAACTCCTTTAGATAAAAGTGGTACGGTAGATACAAACAAATTGCGCCAGTAATGAGAGAAGAGGAGAAATGTATGGTTTGAAAGGATGAGATCTGTAATCACACTGTTTAATTTGCCCCCTTAAAGAGGAGGTACTCTGCATTCCCATATTTTAAACAAGGACATAAAGTAACAATGCTGGATTTTCAAGCAAATGTGCAGGTTTTCAAACCATTAGATATCCATATGTCTTAGAAATCTGTCCGTAAACTGATCAAAATGGCATAATACCCCCTCTTTAATGTCAAAGTCTGCCAGATATTTAGTTCAGTGCAACATGAGGGGACTAAAAGTTTACTGACCAGAGCAGAGAGACCGGCAATGTGGTGAAACTCCCCTCGAGCGCCCTGTTTTGCTGGCAGAATCGTATAAAACACAGAGCTGTCTGCTGAAAACAACGGCATCTCCTGTTGGAGAAGAGTGAAAAGATGTCAAAAAGAGAAACAGGTAATAATAATAAGGCATTGAAACCGTTAACGAAGTATGAGAAATACACACCTGTCGCTGGTTTTGCATTATGTCCATGGCCATTTTGTGTTTCTATCAGTGAAGAAACAAAGAACAGAGACGTGTTGGTCACACAACTATTTATGCAGATTAACTAAAGATCACAGGAGGTTTTAACCTTCTGATGCATGAATTATGAAATTCAGTGTTTAGGATTTTTCCCTTGAGCGTTTTTATTTGTCTTAAAGCATGAAAAAAATGTTTCCATTTTTTTCTTCAAATATTTGTAACCGGGCATTCAACTTAACACAGTGTGAACTAAATGTAAATATGACTTATTTTTTTGTTTGACTTCTTTTCTTTAATGCTTTGTACAACATTTAAAATCTTTTCATCCATCCACAACACTGAATAATTTATAGTTGTTACGCTGTTTTACCCTCAAATTTTTGTCAATACCTTTTTTTTTTAAAAATATATAAAATTGAAAAAAGAACTGAAAGCATTTTTTCAGGCCCTAAGGAAAATAACCATATCCTGACACAGGCTAATATGAATTTCCACCATATAAACCACTGAAATTAGGAGTAAGTAAGTTTTAAATAGGTGTCCACTATAGTGACCACTATGCACCACAGGGTTAAGAAAAATGCACAACAAATTCTAAAAGAAAATCCTATAATTTAGGACAGATAGAACAGTAGAACGTGGTCGGTAAAAAAAAGCCTGTGAGGGCTCACCAGAACAGAACAAGCACTAAAATACCGCAGCACATCACTGAAAATTCATCTCATGCAGCAAATGACCTTAAATATTAATCCAGCTAGTAGACATCTGAGAGCTTAAAGAAATCAATCTCGACTCCCAGCACAGAGTAAAAGAAGCAAAAATTCCATTAAAGCCGCATATTGCAGAGTGGACCGTTTGAATTACTAATGTGGAACGACTGATGACCGCTCACCTCGGAGCATGCCCCTGTGGTGGCCTCGCACACGCAGAGCACTGATTGGTTCTGGGCACGATTCAGCCAGCGTACGGCGAGGCGGGTGCTGCTGATCCAAGTCACCATGGAGACGTAACTGTCTCTGAAGAGGTGATGCAGAAAATGATACAAGGGGAACAGATTGAAGAAGTGGTGCAAAGGAGAGGCAAAGAAAGAGGAGAGGGGAGGGAGAGGAGAGTAATTTTGACAAGTGTAATCATTCCTGACAAGTGTAGCCTCAAGACTTGGAGGTTTATTCTGATTTGAAATTTAAAAAAGGTGTTGTACCTGGCCCTGAGGGAGTCAGGGGGAATCATCTCCAGAGTGTGAGCTGGGCCATACAGATTCACAACAAATAGACTGACTGATGGGATACTAGAGCCAGCCTGTTAGCAAAAGAAGTAAAGGAAAAAGGCTAAATTAAACTGCATAATAAGTTCAGGTTTTGCCAAATATTTTCCGCCCAATAACCAGAAGTCAGGAAAACAATTTCTGTCAGTTCACCTCAATGCTCCAGCCTAATGTCCCGAAACAAATATTTAATCAATTTCTCTAAAACAAGGTGCAAGTAGTCAAAGTCACATGGATTGGTTTTAATAAACGAATCATACGTCCCAACAATAATGAGACATCCAAAAAGTGTCAGTCAGGGTCCCTGCAGCATGAAAACCAGAAAAAATGTGCAAGTTAATTCCCCAAAGCATAAGAAAATCAGTGCAAGTCGGTTGGTGGAGGTCCAAGCAATACAGATCAATAAAGGTCCCCAAAAGAATCAAAACCCAAAATGAGTTTGTCAGTAAAGGTCTCTACAACAAAGGGAAAACCAGAAAGAGTGTAAAGACCTGAGTCCCCAGAACATAAGAAAAACCTGAATGAGTGTGTAACCAAAGATGCAACAATACATGAAGAGAAAGAGTGTGTCAGTGAAGGTTGGTGCAGTAATAAGAAAATCATATGAAGTGTTCAAAATGAAGTCCCCCAAACACAAGATAATCAGTTTGTCTGTGTCAGAAAAGGCTAAAACAACAGCAAGTAAACAATAAAGGGTGTGTCAGTACAGGTCCCCAAAACATAAAAAAAACAGAAAGAGTGTGCCAGTAAAGGCCCCCACAAGAAACAAAAAAGAGCGCATGAGTAGAGGTACCAATAACAGCAAGTAAACTATAAACAGAAAAGGTCTCTGAGTGTGTATGTAAAAGTCCTGCAACAATGATAAAACAAGAAGCACTGTGTCAGTCGTAGTCATCACAACAACAAGAAAGCAAGAAAGGGTGTGTCCAAAAAGGTACCCAAAAAATAAGAAAACCAGAAAAGATGTCTTCGCAAAGGTCCCAAAAATATCAGGAAAACCAAAAAGAATGTGGCAGTCAAGGTCCCAAAGAAAAACCAGACACCAGGTGCCAGATTACAGCGTGTAACAAAATATACTTACAATAGCTTTCAAACTAGAAAGTGTTTTGTTAAGCCCTCACATTGTTAGGAAAATCAGAAAATGTGTGTCTGATTCTTCATTATTTTTTTAAAAAAGAGAAAGTGCGTCAGTAAATGTCAGTGAATGTCAGAGTTCTGAAAATGATATTTGAAGCTGAAAGAGCGTGACTGGAGAAAGAAATCACAATTACATTAAAAAAGTGTATTAGAAAGAGTCGCCGTTTGCAAAATTATCCAACTATCACAAGCATTAGTTTTGAATTTTGAGCAAAAATGCTTAAAGTTTATGGTGAGCATGCCAAACATTAAACCTGCAAAGAAATCATAAAAATATCAGCGAGAAGAATTCAGCTCTTAGTTTTAAGCAGCTCTAAGTACAGTTACAGAGTAAGAAAGTAGTTTGCATGCCAGCAGACTTGTTTTGATCAAATGTACCTTTGGGTAGGGGAAGACAACATTTGAGGGGTAGATGCCGCCTAAGAATTGAGGAATTTCCATCACAGGTGTGGCAGAGTTGTTTATAGTGAGGTACGCAAGCCGGGCCCCGTCCATGGACCACCAGTGAGCAACATAATCCAGGAGAACTTCCTCTGTTTGAGAAAACAGCCAGGTGTTACTGTCACACTTGGTTCCCACCTGTTTTCATGATTAATGTAACCAAATTTAGCTGTTTTTCACTTGGTTTTGGAAGTATGAAACATTTCACAGCTGTGGATAAATCCTACCTTCATACACCCAATCAGAGAGCCCGTTCATCACATTCAGCTCCGGGTCGTTGATTGTGAGACGCAGGGGTTTGCTGGTCACACTCGGCTGGTAGTAGATATCTCCGTCGAACACATAGGCCTGGCATGAGCAGCACATATAGACACAGCCAATCCATTATCAAACACAAAGCATTCACAGGCGTCACTGCTGGCCGCCTGAACCGAGCCTCGGACTCAGTCCAAGACAACGTGAATCATCGTCCAACACACACGAAGTGAGAGCCAATACATCTTTACCATCCAGTTAATATGCTGCAGATGAGCGCCGACATAGCAGCAAAAGCCAATTACATTACAGGCAAGGTAGATGAATTAAATTATGATTGTGAAACAACCCCATTACAGCAACGCAGTAGCTGCAATAACCTCTACGCTGGAGTTCATTCCGTAATGACAAAGACGTGATGTTATCATTGAAAGAGTTACATCAAATAAAGGCTGTATTCATACAAGAACTGAGGTGCAGAAATCTTCTCATCAGATTAAAGGACGAATTGATGCAGACCACAAAGGCGCCGTAATGATCAGGTAAATCAGTAAGCGCCTGGCTTACCAGCTGGTTCCCCTGAGGCCCCCAGGAGGCGTACTGTAGCGCTGATTTCTCTCTCTCCGTAGGGTTAAGCTCCTGCAGATCCCTGGAACACACACATAAACACACTCCAGACATAAGCCCTCCGTTAGGGACAATGTCCCGTTTAAAGCCCTCTGAGGTGCATCCATGCCCTGGCCTTGAGCGTTGCTTGAAAGAGACTGTGCTGTGAGGGCTTAAGATCAAGATGCAGAGAGAGAGAACAAAACAAAGAACGAGTTTCTTCATGCAAGAGTGCAAAATTTCTGATCCTTATTTTTATCTGTGCTTGTTTTTCTCCTCAGGACAGGCAAACATTTCTCCTCAAGACACACTCAAGCAACAATCTATACTGCAGGTCTCCTTTGAAATCCTTTTCATACCCAGTCTTCAGAGGATCCAGGACTGGCTCACAGCTACTTAAAGAGTTTGTCCTCTGACATAATGCTGTGTATGAATCTCAGGCAGTGAAATCTGAGGTACGATTCAAACCCAACATCAGGAACCTGACGAGCACACTGATGAATGAATGCATGTCTTACAGAAACATGACGGTTCTGACTGAATGGGACACACTGGTTTTTAATCCGCTGGTCTGCTTGCATTGGTGATGCTCATGCCCAGTGCAGCCCATGCATTAGCATTCAGGATTCAACCTACCCATTGGCCACATCGTGGATAGCATAGGAGGCTGTGAAGGACTGAGAGAACACCTGAAAGAGGTAGAGGATATCATGCAACACAGGTGTGCTGCACTCAGATGACAACACAATAAACACATTTAAAGAAAGTAAAAGCAGATTCAACAGAGGTTAAGAAAGCAATGTGATTATTATTCACTGCATCCTCTAATTTTGACCAAAGACCTTGACTTACAGGTACCAACCATTCACTTTTGCTACATAACTTTCTTCCTGCTATAAGGACATAAGTTGGTTCTCACAGCTAAACTAGAAATACACAAAACCAATTTTGGCACGAGCAATCTCATTTCAAGCTGTTATCTATGAATAAGTAAAAGAAACTATTTCAAGATCGTTTATCAAGTCCTCATAGGGCCATTACAGCCCTGTTTCCACCGAGCCGTCCATTGTGGATCAGTACAGTCTGGTTGGTAAAGCCTTGCCAGTCTTGGTAGGTGGCGTGTAAGCTGGATGCTGATAGCCACATCACCAACGTAAAGTGTGACTGCATTGCAGCGCGCATAGAGTGTACCCCACTGATAATTCCAATGAGGAGGAAAATAACAACACGGTAAACAAAGAGCAAGAATCAAAGACATCCAGCAATTTGTCTTCTTTGTGACAAAATCGACTGAAGATCTAAATATGGCAGGGTTGTGTTGTTCTCGGTTACTGCTGTAGCACAGGAAGTGGCAATTCTATCAACAAACTACAGGGCTGCTCCACCTTTTGGAGTCGGATCACCTCTACAGAAGGGTACCAAAAAATGGGACGATATGGGTCAATAATTATGGGACCTGTCCTAGTTATGGTAAAAGGAAATGGCACAAAATGCATGTGAGAAAAACTGAATTGGTCCGCTGGATGGAAACAGGGCTCAAGTCACATGTTGGGTGTTTAGTTCAATAAGCTGGTGCTGGTGCTAGCTCTACTAACTTTAGCCATACTGTTTTGCTGTCTCAAAAATTGGGCTATTTTCTTGGTTTTTTCCTCCTTCAGGACAACAAAATGTTGCTTTTCTGCGTTTGTTTTTACAAGCTTTACTGATTTAACCACCACTTTGGTTATTTCTTCTCTCCTGTGTCTCTTTAAGAATACTTGCTAAGGGAAGACAGACTGACAAAATATTGCTGTGTAAGCTTCTGCTTTTGAGAAGCGGGAAAAAACTCTTTCAGGGAGGTATGATAAATTACAGTATCAGATTGAAGCATTGACTGGTGACTCGCCAATACCTGATGCTGCATTTTAGACAACACTGAAGGCATCCCTTGTGCTGTATTGGAATAAAAACAACTTTAAACTCAAATCACTTCACAATATTGTCTGTACATTTCTTCAACAGATCTTGCTTTTCTTAAAATTGCTTCAGTTGCATTGAAATCCCAGCTACTCCCCAAATACTCATCTTTTATTTCAGTCACTAAACCTCTTGCAGTCATTTCATCTATATTACATCATTATTTTGATCATATCTGATGAAGTTTTTACCCCTCAGGAGAAAAAAAGACGCATTAAAGGACATGTGAACAGAAAAGCAGAAACCAAATTTCTTATTAAACAGCATCATTAAAGCTCATAACCTTTCCGAAAGCTCCTTTGTTTCTGCCAACTGTGTCACAACCCCTGACACAAGCCTTAACAGCATGATGATTAATTAAATTAACATGCTGAAGAAGACTGAGCAGCCAGAATCAATGAGTGTGTCCGTGTGTGTTAGTGTGTGTAAACTGTAATTGATGGCAGCATTACCTGATGAATTTCAGGTAATATATCAGTTTTTATCCATTATGTTTTTTTTCCCCCTTCAAGGAAAAGGTTGGAAACAGGCTATTTTCCCCCTGACCTCTGAAAGCCAGAGCCTCCTGGAAAACAAGTCCCTAAAGAAATTAAATGTCACATCCTCTATACAGCACACTTAGCAGTGAAATTGGATTTCTCCTCTGTGTTGTTTGTCTGTTGTCAGAAAACGCATGGATGGAGTGACGCAGAGGTGAAGCTGCAGAAATAAAGCAGAGGAAATAAATCCTCAGGCTATCTAAAGAAATTGAAATTTGATTGCAGTGTAAAGGTGAGCATGAGGGGCAACAGGGTGTGGACAGGAAAAGAGCTGTGTTAAGACTAAAATAACTGCAGGAAAAGATGGATTGGTCCAGTGTGAAAGGAAAGAGTGGAAAAAAACAAAGACAGGAAGGGAGGGAAAGGGTGCAGGGAGGCCAGAAGCTGTCAGCCAGAGTTGACAGGCGGTCGACAAACGGCCGATCTTGAGTTAAGAGAGGTATCGCTCCCTTGCACCAAAGGGGGCAGCATTGTTAAGAGCACCGTGTTCAATCAGCTGTTCATGATTTGTTAAGGACGGTGTAGATTCTGCTCATGATTTAACATTATAAAGCTGGTGGCAGAGGCTGTACGTTACAGAGGCGCGTCCGCGTGATAAACAGACACACAGAGTGAGGGCATCTGTCTTGGAGCAGCAGAGTGAATTCTAATGTGACTGCCAGTAACATATCATAAATCTTCCAGATCGCTCTGCTCCTCACCCCCCTTTATTTCCCGCACACTCCCCAATCTATGTCACCAAAACAGAAGCAGAAGGCGAAGGAGGAGGAGGGCGCACATGCAGGGATTAAACACTCAGGAGACGCACTAACAAGGGAAGCGTGAAGAGATTACAACAACCTTCTTCTGAGCACTGGAATTGATATCTAATGTACACTGCATGATAGCACAATACAAAGATTACAGCATCCTTTCTGAACAGCCTCACATTCTCTGCTTTCACAGCATCAGTGTTTGCTGCAGAGAGCAGACACGACCCCCTTGTCACTTTATTTCTCTCTAAACTGCACTGTCTCGGCAGTTTTTAGTCTATTTGCCCTTGCTCATCAATCTTAGGAGGCTCCGTCTCTTCAAA
Organism: Thalassoma bifasciatum; assembly: GCA_008086565.1. Classification (NCBI taxonomy): domain Eukaryota; kingdom Metazoa; phylum Chordata; class Actinopteri; order Labriformes; family Labridae; genus Thalassoma; species Thalassoma bifasciatum. Next base: position 249,035 of record RPOG01000143.1, read on the forward strand.
AGTATCTCAGCATCACTCTTAGAAAACGATGTAGGTTGTCTTTCTTCACTTCTCTCCCCTCCGCACGCAAACCTTTTCAATTCGAAGAACCCCTCCTGTAGGAAATCTGCTTTCTCTTGCTCCGATGTGGCCAAATCCCTAACTCGATTCCTTGTATACTCTCTTATCAAAATCCATTTATTCTCACCCACCAGGCACAAAAATGTCTCTAAAGCCTGCAGAGCTAATACAAGATCCTGAGATGCTTTTTAACTTTCCAGCCACAGCTGTGCTCATCCTTCTCTCTTTCTGCTGCAGCTTTTGTACTTCTAACATCTCTGTCGTTCTTTGATAACCACTCTGATTGATTTCAAGCTGGGCACTGTATCTAAGGGCAAATAGTGCATAACCTATTTTTCTCCCCTTTCCTCCAATTGCAAGTTGCTCCCCCCTGCTGCTCCCTCTGTTTCTCCCTCTTGTTCTCTGCCACTCTCAGCAGCGTGCCGTTCCTCTTCCAAAACAGCAAAGCTGGTGCCTGGCGCAAACTGCTTCAGTCAGCACAAATCCCCCCAGAGATAGACAGAAGAAAGTGAGTGAGAAGGAAGAAGATGAGGCGGGAGGGAGAGAAGAAGAGAGAGGGAGGAGAGAGGGAAGAATGGCCCCTGTGAATGCAAAACCATATCTCACCCACATGCATTCGTTTCTAAACAAACAAATGATTCTAGGTGATGTGCCCACTGTCTCTGATTTCTTGGAGTGTGCAGACACGCCGAGCATACAGATGAGATTCAACAATTCCTGCTGACATCAAAGCAAGTATGCTAATGACATGGCAACAAGCGGCGCACAAATCTGGGTCCACTTCTCTGCTGAGATCTATGAAAACTGATTGAACGTATGTTAACTGCTCAATAATTTATTTACCAGGGATGCTCTGTGTCACTGGCGAGCGCTGTAACACAGCAACAGGCTCATTCGTTCCCCCCCTACACACACATATTATATGATTCACAGTCATTAACAGAAAAACACATCTCTAAGGGAAGCCCAGAGATAGAGAAAGGACTGAGAATGGAGGGAGTAGCAAAATCTGCTTTAATATTTTTAATATGGGTGAAAATGTGCTGAGGGTTTTCATTTCCTCCTAATTCTGTTTCCTACCCTTGCAGATTACTCGCACATTACACAACTTGCCTGCCCTTTGAGGAAAGACTCAACTATTTATTAATGTTGCGGGTATTTACAGAGTGCGACGGCAGATGTTAGAGGTTGGGGCTGTGTGGTGTTTAAGATATGTGTGTTTTCTCTCTCTACCCCCCCGACGCTTATCTGAAATCCACCTGCGATTGTGATTCTCGTCAGCTTCTCATTAAAATTCCCCGCCGAAGTCGCTGGGTGATTTCATTACCGTGCCTCCAACTTTAGCCCTTCATCTCCTTGATATCCCCCACCCCCCACCCCCCATCCCCAGCCATCCACTTCATACTGATCACTCACTCGAAGCTTTCCTCAACCCCCTGCACCTTCAGCCATCAGCCAGTTTAAATATTCAACTCCCCATATGTTATCCCAGTGATTTGGCGGCTGCTGTTATGGAGCTCGAGCCCGCTGCAGTAGTGCAGAATCAGCACACTCCTCCAGCTCAGCCTCTTCTCTCTTCTCTCGCTCGTGCACTGATTAGGATGCATGTTGCCTTTGTTTCACAGACAATACTAGCCTGCTGGATAACGGAGATGTTTGAGCCACAATGGCGGATTTCTAAAGGGTGAAAAGCTTGACATTGCTTTCTGGAATCAGGAGAAAACTTACCGGTCGGATGTTGTACGCCAGGAGGACGAACTTCTTGTCAGCAGAGACTTGAAATTTAGTGGCAGTCAGGTCCTGTAAAACAGAAAAATAGGAAATACATTTTTAAAATCCTTAATTTACTCTCATGTGGAGAATGAGTAGCGTAGGGGACATATCTTCTGAATATTTTGTGGTTAACGGAGTTCCTCAGGGATCAATCCTAGGGCCTCTCTGATTCTCAAAACATGGTCCCTTTTGGGAAATTTCTTATTTATCCCTTATAATTGCTTTGCAGATGATATACACATTTACATATAGACTGTAACAGACATTATAGCTCCCCACTCTAATCACTGAGCCACAATGGCGGATTTCTAAAGGGTGAAAATCCAGGTTCACTCCAGACTAAATTTGTTTTTTAAGCAGTGAGGTGATATAATTACCTCTCTGCAAAACCCATAATTCACATTAGTATTTGAGAAAAAAACCCATAACTTTTAATGATGAAACCATATAGGATGCTACTAATTGCCATTTAACTGGAGCATTGAAACATCTTTCTTAATAAAGCTATTCTTCATGAAATACCCTATTATTTATGCTCTTTGCTGACTCACAGAGCAGTCAGTGACTATAATCTGAGGTCTCATGATTAAATTATGTTTATTATTCCTCAAACTTGATCAATATTTGATAAAATGCTTTAAATGTTTTTCTCCATTGTGGTTGGATCTGAAATATCACTTTAAGCCACATCAGCTTCTTAATAGGGATGCACGATATTGGATAACTGGTCTGGATAACCAATACCTGATACCCTGATATTTCAAAACTTGTTCAGCTGATTACAATGCCACTATTTCTCCCGCACACCTAATTGCAGAGATTGGTATAACAGTAGATTAATATGAGGCATGGTCTTATCACATTTGTTATATATCATTCATTTTCTGTGTAAAAAGTAAAAAAACTGCTTAATCACTTAATACTCTCCCTTCGTCGATCATAACTTTACCCAAAACCAGAGCAAATTTGGCCAATTTCACAGTTGACAGAGTGAGAAAACATAACCTTTGTTCACGGGGAACATTTTGTGCAGCTCACATCGTCTTCACACTGGGAACATGGTGCAGAGGTCGAGCATTTAATCAAGTGTTCAATTGTTGACTGCCTCTGAAATATTATGTGTTCTTGCAAAAGTTATTCTTTTTATCTCAATGGGATTATTCCTGGTATAATAAAGATTAGATACATACAAATAAATCGTGATTAATAGGGATCAATTAATTATTAAGCCTCAAATCAATTTGATTTTTTGAAAATTGAATTGCACCACTTATTTACATATTTATGAAGATAGAGACCTTTAAATTCCAAATGTTTTACGCATTGCCTCGAATGCCATTTTGGAGCGGTTGAGGCGTTTTTTGAACACAACATGAACATAAACAGTAATCATCGTTACAGTTCAAAGCAAAGTCTTATTAGAATACTGTTGCCTTTTTTCCCACATCTAATATCCAATATGGACTTAAAGCAGCATTATGATTCCTTTGATGTCGTGCTTTTTCTCACCCTGGGAATATGATTCAGATATTTAATCTCTTTGATGTTGTATTGATTCTCCATTGACCCTTAAGGGAAAAATCAGTCTTTTTTTATTTTGCTAAATGCTTTATTTTATCCACAAGCCTATAATAAACTTCTTAGATCTGCTGTTTGGTACCAAAAGATGGATTGTGAGGTTTTACTTCTCTGCAAACATCTGCCTTCTATAGTCCAAAACAACTTTTCCAGGAATGTTAAAAAAATAATCTGAAACTTTGGGTCAGTTTAAAGTCCTGTTTTTGTATTCTTCACCCTTCTGTCTCCTTCTTTAATTCTACATCTTCACAATTCTCTTACAACACATTCTCAATACATTATACAATATAATAAAAATAAAATGTGAACTCCACAGCTTGCAACTCAATGCTCGAGCATTTCTCCCACATCCTCTCTAATTTGGATTGAATTGGAAATCCCTTTTTACTCCGAAGTCTTAGACAAATCAATTTGACCGAACATGAGCGAGAGGCTGATCCTGTTAACGTCCTCAGAGACTCATATAACTCGATTGATCCCCTGGGAAAAGAGCTCAAACTTGGTACATTTTTAAAAACTACTGCAATAACCTTGTAAAGGGCATTTTTGATTAAGATTTTTTTTTACTTGAAACATTGTTTGCCTGGTTTTTATTGAATATTTCTAAGGTTAACTCTATTATCTGTCAGCTCTAGAGAGTCTTACTTTCAGAGAGTACAGAGGAAGTTTCCCCTGCTGTGAATTTTAATTTAAGTTTGAGATAAACTTTCTGAGCAATGCGTTTATTCTGGGAAACACTCGGTGTCTCGATGTCTTCACAAGGACATACACATTCCTCTGGAATTAGCAGAAATACTGTAGGAGAGACAACAAACCACATCACAAAAACAAGGAGAGACTGGTTTTCAACCTGACAACACAGCCCTGCTTTAAGCTCCTCGGTGATGACCCACATAAGTCTGTCAGTGTCGTGCAGAGGCGGCGTTCAAGATGATACCCATGCTCGGGAAATTCTCTTTGAAGGCACATGCCGAGGGCTCTCAGAGCAGCCAGATTGGGGCGAAATGAGCCGATACTGTCACTCCGCCAAATCTTTTTTTGTCTCAGCTGTGGGATGTGGAACAGTGGGACTCTACAGCTTCTCTGTCTCAGCGTGGAAGCATCACTCTCTATTGGCCAGTTAATTTAGCCAGCTGTCCGTGGACATAAGCCAATCAATACTGAAATCTGTCCTCACAAGCTGCTGTTACTCACCAGGGAGCTGTTGTCCAGCAGAGTGGTGGTGAGGTTGCTGCTGAGGCTGAATGACAGGACGTGTCCTTCTCTGGTGCGAAGAGCCACTTCATTTTCTGAGAAAGTTAGATGACGGGAGGAAACAGGATCCTGTGTTATTAGACACTTCTGCTTGGTTCAAAGTGTCAGAATTAATTCTATCCACCCAGAACATGAATCCTTACCGTTCAACCATGCTACAGAAGGGTCATGAACTTTGAACTCTTCACTCTCCAGATCCTCCATGGTCAGTTGGGAACGGAGCAACAAGTGAGTCTCATCTTCAGAAGCAGAGAGACAGAATTATATGATCACATGATCAGAGAGTGTGCTGTGCTAACTTGAGAAGATGTTTGATTCTCCCTGTTCCAGCTTTTTCTTGCATGTACTTTTATGTCTGAATGTTTAAAACATATAAAACACACACTTTCTCTCATTATAAGTCCTTGCAAAGAGAGCATGAACTTATTCCAGTTGGTCAAAGGATACAACTTCACACTAGCAAAGGACTGTACTTGAATATGTATCATTGGACTTTCTAAAATGAGTGCATTTTATAAGATATGGGAACCTTCCTGACAAATATGGATCTTAATATTTCTGCTGTTCTTTAAAGGGGGTTTGTTTGGAGTAAAGCTGGAATTTTACCTATTGGCTGTCGGGATTATTGTTATTTTTTTAATGTATTTATTTTTATCTATACTGACATTTATGTTTATATTTGTATACATTTGTGTAAATCCTGAGTCTTCCACCTGTTTGTTTGATTATAAGTCTAAGAACCGAGATGTTCTTTCCTGTTTCTGTTTGTCTGTGTATGTTTATTTCTGTTTTCAAAAATTAATAAGCATACAAGGGTGAAAAAAGGATATCGCTCTTTATCTGTAAAAGTGTGAAGCATGAAGCCATAAGAACAGGCTATTCCAGTAAAACAAATTTAATCGACTAAACATGTTGTTGTTGTTGTTTTTTGCCATGTAGATTTCAGTCTGACGATCTCTCTCCAAAACATTTCTCATCAATTTATTCACTTCTCTGTGTTAGCGTAAAGTTAGTGTGTTTTTATTCTCCTCTTTTTTGTCGTTCATATTGGTTTTTACACTGATTTTTGGGGTTGAGAGCAGAGGTGTTTGACTGGGGTCGTCAAATTGAGCAACACTGAGAGGTAATGAATATTGAAATGTCAAACTTCATGAAAAAGTGAATAAGCTTCTGTTTTTCTTCGGTTTCTTATGTAAAACAAACTCTTGCAGTCGATGTTTCTGTGCTTTGTGACACTTCCTCTTACCAGGCGTGAGCAGGACGACAGAGAGTATGACGAGCGACATAACAGCCAGGATCACCACCATGGCGATGCCGATGCCCTTCCAGTTCCGCGGGGGACCATCTGAACTTCCCAGGTCCTGTTGTGACAAGAACACACACACACAAACACGATGATGAATGTGAGCACAGCCGAGGAGGAGGAGGAAGACATTAGTGCTGCATCATTTCCAGAGTTTTCCCCCTGACGGGCATATTAGTACAGTAAGCCTTGAGGGGATGCGAGGCCGGTCTTCAGCATCACAGAAACATCGCAAAATTACACAGATTTTCCATTTGAGGGATGCATAAAATTGCTGCAAATGAGACTTTAATTGCAGAAGCGATTTTTGGCCACAACATAAATTTTCTGTGGCGTTGCCTCATTTCACCGGCGACGTTTCTGATGGGGCATGTGGTTCACAGGAAAGGATGCTACCTACTACATCTGCTTAGGCTGAGGGTTTATCCAAAAGCCCTGGATTAAATTGTTAACAAGGCAATAAAAGAGAGAGTAAATAGATGAGGCTGTGCCATCATAAAATGAATCAAAACTTCAGTGGCAAACCAGAGCCAAACTCTTAGCCTCCAGTTATTGTGTTTCCTCTCTGTGAGGGTGGAACGGATGGTACGAGCCTGGCATGAGTATCAGTCACAATTAAACACAATCACATGCTGTTTCCAGGCCGTGCCCCACTCCTTCATAATGAGCTGCTGGCCCTGCTGGAGCCACATGGCCGCTGGAGTGAGAGAGTTTAATCACAGAGCAGCTATAACACTGAGCCTTCATTATGGCTGTCCAAACATCCAGCAGAACCTTTACAGCCTCACCTGCCCTGATTATTCATCCGGGCCGTTGGGATGGAGGTAGCTGGAGGAGGGCATCAACAGATTGCCGCTCTTCCGTGCTCCCTCGGTGACACCACCTGCCCCTGAGCCTGTGCTTCACTTCACCACATTGTCATCAATATGCTAACCTTGCAATTCATCTCCACACATATGCACTCCTATTACCTCCACACACGGTGTAAAAGTGCTGATAACAGACAAAGTAGCTACATAACTAGAGTCAGAAATGTCTTAAAAGCTTATTTCAGTGAAGTGAGCGCTGCAGAAGCTGAAAAGTAAAGGTCAATGCGGTTGAACCAGGAGCCGCAGGGTTTCATGCAATAAATAAAAAAACCTTGATATACAAGAGAATTCATTTCGGATGTTTTCACCTCTTATTGCAAGGTTTCCTTTATACCCCAGATGAATAGAAAACACACAAACTCTACTTTAGCTCCACAGGTTGGCAGTATTCAACTCACTGCCAAGGTCTCATCTTTAATAGATCTTCTTGGCTGAAGCATCACAACATGTTGGAATTAAAAGCACAACCAGTTGCACCTGCAGGGAGGGCATTAAGTGATGTTTGAGCTCTCGGTGCAGGCTGGAGAATCAGGGATTGATGCCCAAGGTTTTCCTAGCCTTTCGTACTCTCTGTTTTATCTCATTCTGCTGCCCTTTTGGTCCACCAAATCTCTGTGAATCACAGTTATCAGTCTGTCAGATAAAGGAGCTACAGCACTATATGCAGGCTTCAGTCGATACTGAATTATGCTGCATATTCAGCTCTTTCTGTTTGAGAACGAGAGCTGATCTTCACAAAACAAACTGAGTAGACATCAAATAGGACTGTTCTCCATGAATGATAATAAATACATATATTAAAAGTGACTGTGAGTGAGGAATATCCCTACGAGGAGGGTTTGGGCAAACTGTCGTGATGTAATTGATCTGAAAGTGAAAGTAGATGAGATCTTTTCTAACACATCTTTTCCTTGTTCAAGATAACTTTTCAATGGATACAATGCAACAAGGTAATGTATTTATCAACACTTAGATGGCACTATTGTTTAAAACATGACATCAAACTTTGTGAGTTTGTACCATGGTTTAGTAGTCGGTTACATTTAGAGTTACTCACAGCCCAGTGTTCTGAGATGTATCAGTACCTTGTAATGTCAGTAAATCCTGGTTACGTCCTACCAGTGCACATCTACCAACTCCAACCTCACCAAAAAGAGCAAACACAATGTTGCTTGTCATTTTATTGATAGACTCTCAAGTTGTAACAGACCACTAAAGTACAACTGCTGCATGTGGGTTGGGATGAACAGTATCACAAAACAGCTTAGCGTGTTTTGGGGCCTTTGACCCGTGTTTAAGCCTTCCGTACGTGTTTTGGCAAGTTTCTCACTTTTTTGCATTCAGCCCTTCTTTTAGCTTTTAGCTCGTTTCAGCCTGTAGCTCGTCTTTTAGCTTTTAGCTTAAGGTTTTAGCCTTTTGGTCATGTTTTAGCCTCTAACTTGTGTTTTGGCCTCTAGCTCAAGTTTAAGCCTGTAGATGGTGTTTAAGTTTCTAGCTCACTTTTTTGCCTTTAGCTCTTCTTTCAGCTACTAGCCCGTGTTTCACCCTCTAGCTCCTTTTAGCCTTTAGCTTGTAGTTTTAGCCTTTAGGTCATGTTTAAACCTCTAGCTTATGTCAAAGCCTGTAGCTCATGTTTTGAGCATGGAGCTCATATTTCAGCCTCTTGCTCATCTTTTGGCCTTCAGCTCCTGTTTTAGCCTCTGGCTTGTGTTTTAGACTTTAGCTCGTGCTTTTTCACTCTCCCATTTAGCTGCTTTTCTGTCCCTTTTCTGTCAGACCGTCCAGCTCCTGTTTCCACTATTACTACTGTATAAATCCAGACAAAAACACATCTTACTCTTCTCTCTCACTGCCAAACTTTGCCAGCGAGCTTAGTGTTGTCATAGAGACTTCGACTTGCTGTAAATCAACCTGGTCCAGTCTGACCCACTTAGGAAGCTACGAATTAGCATTTAGAAATAACCTATTCTAGATCTGATAGATAATCTTATCTAAGGTTAGGGATTGTGATCAGGCATATACTTGGGTATCAGCCTTTTTCAAGCTCACTTAGAAAGTCCTCACAGTCTCTTTAAACAAATCATGGCGTGACTCAAGATTCTCATACTCGAAAGAAGAATTTAAATTAAATTCTTCCACCTGACTGACTCCATCATATCCTGTATTCATTTCAAAGCTCTTCTTCTAATTACAGAGTCCAACACCAGAGCTGAAACCGCATCCTAATGGGATGTACAGCGCCCAATGTTCCCCTGAGCCCAGACAGAAGACCACAATTCCAATTAAGGTCATTGTTAAGACAAATCGGGAGAATCCCGCATTCATAGGCTGGGGATGAGGAGTTTTGTCATACTTGCAAATGAGGCACAGATGCAGTGAGCTGAATCCCCAAGAGAGAGTATTGGCGAGGCAGAACTAGCTGCTGGACACAATGCATGAGGGAATGTAATGCAGCACAAACTGCTGGCACAGGTGAAGAGATGACAAGCCGAGCGGTGGAAATGACCAGGATTATTTCAGTCCTGATGCTGATGGACAAGCAAATATATCACAGAGGTGGATTTTTTTTCCTGCTGAGCAGATCAAAACTGAATCACACATACAGCTGTGAAGTGGGCCATCTATTTTATTCAACCCGCGTAATCCCTGTGGAGTTGGAGTGAAAGCCTAAGTGAGGTGTCTGTCAAACTCCAAAGGGGGGGGCGCGAATGCAAATGAAAAGGTCTTTATGTTTATGGAAAACTCTCCTGAAGGAATCCCTGTGCTGTGAGAAGAGGTTTTCTTTTTGCCCGAGCAGAACTGCATTAGAGAGGAGAAAGCTCTTTAAGTTTGCCAACAGAGCTGGAGGATTTTCACTCAACCAAATGAGAGAATCAATAAGGTGTACAGTTGTACAAGGTCCAGAGGGAAACAATTAATAGAGGGAATACAGCCGTAGAGGAGACAGTTAGATAGACGCCCTTTTTTTCTTCTTGCAAAGTTTGACGCCTTCACGAAGAACACTTATTTCTAGAACTCCACAATCAAGGAGATGTTATTATCCTGCACAAGAGCAGGAACCAGCTGACAAGCTCCTTTTCCTCAAAGCAAAACAAACACAAAATCAAACCATCGCAACTGTATTGATCGAGTCACTCCGCTAAAAGAGCAAGCCACACTAAACACGATTTCTCAATCTACAAGGCGTGCAGCACAAGTGGGCTGCGCAGAATCCAGGCAGTGCTAAGAATTCATAAATTAGACTCTCGAGACCTCCTTAACTCCATCTTCTGTGTCTTTGAGGCATGGAGAATCTGACAATAAATTACATGCAAGGGAGCGAGGGAGCCAGAGCAGCCTGTTAGAGGTTTGTAGATTTGCATATCCCCTAAAACCCCTCCTTTAGTAACGGACTATGATGTTTATTACACATAAGACATTGGCAGAGGCATCAATGAAATCACCACCTCCATTAAAAGAGGGGGATCTATTGGCAGACACGTATTCAATAAAGCCTATATGCTCCTGATCTTAATGATTCACTGTAATTGCTCACAGGGGAAAGCTGTAGATTAGCAAGTAACCCACGTACATATTACCATGTCAATACCTCCATCTGACTCATTCCGAATGAAGGTTATCATTAAGGCAGGCAGAGTGTAACTTTAAGTGTGGTAGGAATAAATTGTAACCCACATGTTGTAGTAATGAGACCCAGAGCTCAATATTGATTCATATCCAAGCACCCTTTTGATCACATTTACAGGAACTTATTGCTCTTTCTTGCTGCAACACCATCCCTCCTTTTGAGTTTCTTATCTTAAAAGAAGCAGTAGGTGGTACAGACACCATGTGGGACTCGCCGGGCAGATTTTTCTCCTGCCCTCCAGGCTTTTGCCAGACAATGCAGCAGCTCGAGCTTTTGTGAAATGAAAGTCCTGCCGCTTTAGCCTCCACCACTGCGAGGCTGCCCTGGTGTCTTATTCTTTCCACGCTCCCCCGTCGTGCATAAGGAAATAACTACACACACACACAAAAAGAAAGAAAACAGGTCCCGTTTCTCAGCATGTCCGGCCACTTTGAGTGACCGAGCTGCTGCCTGAGGAGACGAGCAGCATCAGTAAAACACATCGAGGGAGCTGCAGGTGACATGATATATATATATATACAGTGAAATATGAGATACAGCGTGCCATTTTTCACCCTCTCTCAGCAGCTTACATTACGCTCACAGCACACAAGAGTGCACTACTGTCACTTTATCACTGCTGAAAATGCATGTTAGAACAATAATGACGCCTTTGAAGAAAACTAATTAAATCACAGCTGTTTTCTTCCTCCTTAATGCCAGGGATTAACTGAACCAGAACCAAAACATTATGCTTCCCTGGCATGAAATTGCTTTATGACACAGAGTAATTTACATCCACACTAATACATCTAATATTGTAAAAGTATAACCCCCAAAAAACCTTTGCATACCCCCTTAAAAGAGGGGAACATCACAATCCATAACCAGGCTCTGCCTCATTAACAGCTTTACAATATAAAATTTATTGATTCCAGGCTTTGACGTGAATTCTGCGACATTTGTAGGTAATGGATGATCTGTAAGCCCCGCAGCCTTGTGTGGCCCTCTCAAGGAGACAATAATGCTGCAGGATTATCACACAAGATGCCTCACAGCCGGGGTTCACAGGATCTCCATCACTCCAACATGTCAGAAGAACAGCAAAGGTTTGCGCGGCGCTTCGTGTTGAACATCACAGAGTACCAAATTAGGCACAATTTGACAAATAATCTAAGCGCTCCTGTAGTCTCTCAAACACTCCATCCACCAGGGGACAGCTGTGTACTAATGATCTCATGATTGAAGCTCTTTCACAAGAACAGCGACAGCTTGATAAGACTGTTAATTACTGGACTTGGCAAGGGATGAAATTGTTGCTCTGCACTGTGGAGAAACAGAAGCAGCTGACTGAAATTGCCGGACGAGTGATGCAGCATGAGAAAGTTTTATCTAAAAAGAAGAGGATCATTAGCAGAAAATTGCAGTGTACAAACCAGTAGGAGGATTAATCTTTTGCAAGTGTTTATCAGCATCATGTACTAGAGTAATTAGATAACTAGGAACATCTAAAATTTTGAAATTAGTCTCTTTTGTAAGACATCTTAGGTGTGTATCACTATTTATCTACGATATACGAACATAACATCCTAGTCTTCAACGTAAATGTGTTTTTCCCTACTTGGTAGAAGTGTTATTCGTTCACACATACAGTGTGACATTCCCCTTTTATGTAACTTTTAACTTAGAAAGCCTGAGTTATGTGTGATAAAATTCACTATGTAACATCATCAGTGTGTTATGGTTTAAGCAAACAAGGGGATGTGGGTGCGTAGCCTGTGTTCATTGACAATACACCCACACAGCAGCCTCAGAATTAATCAATCATACAATGCATTCAAAAGGTCTCTCCCCCCCTGTGTCAATGGACACTGAGAAACATCCTTACACCTTAAATATTTGACTGCAGATACCATGCAATAAAAGTCTGCATGGGACAGAGCAACAATACAAGTGTGAGAGAAGCTCTGCACGTCCAGTTACCACACCAGCTGTCTGTGCACCGCAATGCACAGAGTCCAGCCTGTGCAGGAGAGTAATATTGACTGAAAAAAAGTCTGAATGGGCGAAATGGTTAAAACGGAAATCGATAGTCATCGCATTGTGGGCATACATGAGGAATCCCCCCACTGCACACCAGATGAGCCACTGGATCTCTCCACAGAGACAACACTTACACACACACTTAAAGCTGTGAGTGGGGATTAAACAATAAAAAAAGACACACACACACATACATACCACGAGGCACCAGTACAAAACAACTCAACACCGTTAGTAACACCATTAGGAGGAAACATCTTATTTTGGGACGGCTCGACGACGTGATCACAGAAGAGGGCCTCGAAAAAGACGTACGAGACGAAGAACGTTCAAACACGAGGTGTGTGTGTGGCACGGAGAGAGAGAGAGAGAGAGAGAGAGAGAGAGAGAGAGAGAGACTCTACCCCCCCCCCCTCCCTCTCCATCTCACTCGTTCACTAATCAGCCTGACATTCTAAATCGATCAGCAAACAGATTATGAATGATAATTGCATGACATCAGCTGCTGAAGCATTTATAGAGAATTTGATCAGCCATGAATTAATATGATCAGTGGCAAAAAAAAATTTTTCTGGTGTTATGGTGTTTTATGCCTCGAAAGCACATAACACCAGTAATTAATTCATGCTTTACTGTAGTTGTGAAATAAAAAACTTATTTTTTCTATCACGTCAGTGTTCAATAACATTCCCTTGGGTTAAACAGTAGTGGTGCAAAATACTGCAAAATTTCATATCGATCTGATACCAATAAGTACAGGGTCAATATAGCCCGTATCAATATCCATATCAATACTGTTTAAATTGAAAAAAAAAAAAAGTGTCAAAATCAATCAAGAATAACACCCAACCACTAAAGCTGATGTTTCTGTTCATGGATAAAAGTAAAAAGAACTTCTTAAAAACTGAGTAATAAAATGTTCTTTACTTTTTTTCTGCCTTGTTGTAAAACAGTGAATTTGAATGTTAATGGATATCAATATCCCAGAATTAAATGTATCATTTTGATCAAACAGCTTTCACATAAAGATTCAATGCAATCATAGAAACATAATAACATTTAGGAAATCAGCAATATACACTTTAAAGAACCAGTCCCATCACGCAGGGATTGATCAATACTGATAGCAACGTTGGTATCGATATATTGATATTTTAGCTCAATCCATCCACCACCAGTGAACAGCACTACACAGGAGTTAACACACTGGACTTGAAAATGTTTATAAACTATTCATCATTACTGTGCCACTGTCTTGGACAAAGTCAAAAACTTATCAAAATAGTATACAAACATTTAATTATACAATATCTGCACTGATTTTAACATACACATGTTAGAATAATGATAAAAAAAAGAATGTATAATCAGGCTATAAAATCAACATGATGTGTTCTGATAAATACAATTAATTCAGTAAATTAAAAGAATTACAGAAAGTTAGTTACAATAAACTTCAATAAATTAAAATACCATGAAATAACTTTAGAAAAAATCACATACAATAAAATGAATGAAATGAAAGTAAAAAAAAAAAAAAAAAAAAAAAAAAAAAAAAAAAAAAAAAAAAAAAAAAAAAAAAAAAAAAAAAAAAAAAAAAAAAAAAAAAAAAAAAAAAAAAAAAAAAAAAAAAAAAAAAAAAAAAAAAAAAAAAAAAAAAAAAAAAAAAAAAAAAAAAAAAAAAAAAAAAAAAAAAAAAAAAAAAAAAAAAAAAAAAAAAAAAGCCTCTTGATAAAAGTGATAGTTGTAATTATGCTGTTAAAAAATATATATTCCACATTAAAAGCTCGACTAAAACGGTCATAAGGTAGGTTTTTCTTACTGTTACCTTTCTTTTACGTCGTTGTGGACAAAACACACTGCGGTAAAAGTCAGTCCTGATTTTATTGGCATTTTTTTTAATGTGCACAAATAATTGGCAAGTATAACAGATTATGTCAATCACACATGAGTGACTCATGCTCATGCTTAATAACGGTAAAGTAGAATTTTCTGTTACATTCATTCACAAAAATCGTTATTTTTTCCATTAACGTGCAGACAGACGAACGTTTATGGCCATATTTTGAAATTTCTGGCCGGAAGTGAGGCTTCAGTCTGTCTCCTGAATATTATTTCATGGCTCTATTGTCTCCTTTCCCCTCGGATTTAACCTTTTCAAGAAAGATATTTTTCAAATGATCAATTAAAGTGGATCCATTTCCCTTTTCTTTTTTGTTTTTTGTTTTCGTCCCTCTCTATCGACCTTTTTCGTTTCGGTGATTTTATTTTGAAAGTTCGAAGTCTTCCCCAGATTTGATGGTGACGTAATCATACTACTGTCCGTTCATTGGCTAGCGTCGAAATTTGAAATACAACGCGCTCACTGTAGCTGTGGCTCCGGAAGGATGTGGACAAAGGTGCAAGTTCGTCGCTAAAAACTGAAATAGGAAAAACCACAGCGCTCTGAAGTAGTTTCTGCCCGATTTCTAAACGGAAACGGTAAGATGTTTACGCTTCTTTATTGGTCATTCGTTATCTAGCATGGAAAACCTAAATTGAAGTTCATATTAAAGCCAGACGTGCCATCGTCACTGTTATTTTTCAACCATGCACCTCAATTTAATGTGTGTAACGAGTTAAACCATCATCAAAGCAACTATATATGGCATTTATGCTGCTAGAACTATTTTTCTTGTACATATTTGATAACATTCTGTTGCTAGGATCTGTTTCAATAATATTTGTATGCCAATAAGTGTAGAAGGGTGATGTTTCTCTTTTAACCATTACTAAAGGTTTCTGTTTGGTACAATAACACCAGTGGATCAGCCAAATGCAATAAAACCCTTGTGCTGGTATGAAATAACAGTAGTGAATCTCTTTTCCTAAAGGGTCCATAAATACAGAACACCATGGAGACGGCTGTGCAGAGTCTCCAGTGCTTATATGATAAGCTGAGGACACACGTTGACCTTCTCAATGAGAACATTGAACCCAGTGAGTTGTTAATGGTTCTCGGGTTCATCTTTTTCGCAATTTGTTGAAAATACTTCAGCTGCCCGAACAGATGTTGGACACATTTTTATGAACGTGTCTTCTCTCTTTGCCAGACTTCATCCAGATGGTGCAAAACTTTGAGGACTGTCGTCGCAAATGGCTGAGGGCACAGCATGATCTGGGGTCCATCAAAGAAGTGCTCACTAAAACTGAGACAGAGAGAGGAGCCCTGGAGGTTAAGCTGAAACATGCCCGCAACCAAGTGGATGTGGAGATCAGGCGCAGGCAGAAGGCTGAGGCCGACTGTGAGAAGTTGGTATGTAGGATCAAATACAAACCCTTTTTCTCCACTTATACCACTACCTACCTGCTCTTTTTATTATGAGGCTTCTATTGATTCTGATTTGTTTTGTATGTGAAAAACAGGACCGTCAGATTCAGTTGATGCGAGACCTCTTGACCAGTGAGGGATCCAGTAACAGCATCCAGCTGAGTGCAGAGCAGCGCTCGGCCCTGGCCTTCCTGAACACAAACTGCCAGCACCCTGCCAACCTGAACACAAGTCGCAAGTAATACACCCTAAATAATCTAACTATGTGTTCTTCAAATCTCATCTGCTTCAAACTTGTCTCATCAAAGCTGTGTGAAGCTTCCTCTGGTTGCTAACTTTGTTTGAGTGCTTTCATTTGCATGTGAGAGCAATCACAAATGTGAGATTCAGATGCAAAGCATGATCTCATGTCCTCCGGTCATTACCATCATCTACCTTTCACATGAATGCGCTCATGTCCAATCAAACAAACTGCAAGATTTCTGTGGTTTGAGGCAAATGTTAGTAAACCTTGCCTGGGGGCATATTCCTTAGACTGTCTTAACATGTATGTATTCTGTTGCTTCACAGGCTGACTACCATTGACGAGTCTGCCTCCATCTTGTCAGACATCAGCTACGACAAAACAGATGACTCTCTTGTAAGTATTTTGATATCATGAAAATGGAAAAAAAAGAAACACTTTCCTGTTAATTTTTAATGATGTTCTTGTTGATGCACACCAGGATTGGGACTCCTCCACTGTGAGGACCGTGCGACTCAAGAAAAGAGAAAAAAGGGTATGTACACTCAATTTACAGCTTTTCCTGAAATGTTTGCTTTGGGGGGGAAATGGCCTCACATTCATGTGCACTGTTTGGATTCCAGCGCTCCTCAAGGAACCATATTGACGGACCTCCAATGGCCTCCAAACGTTCCAGATCAACAGGCAGAACCTCAGGGCTGGTAAGCTTTTTGACATTCATTTCACATTTTAATTAGAGAGATTTGTGTTGGTTTAACTCACGACCACAATATCTTCACATTTTTATTCAATGTTAATATCTTGGAAGTAATAAGATTTTTTCCCCTTCAAAAATTCATCTACTATTAAGTTTTGGGAAAGATGTTATCCCACTGTAACCATTTAACATAAAAAAGAACTATAACAAGGAATATGAACATCTGGGACTGGGCAGTTAATTGCAAGTTAGATTAAAATGCAAATGTCTGATTATGGCCTGCTGCAATATCCTGATTGTAAACTGTAATATTTCTTTGACCTGAAATGTGTTAGAATATCAGAGAAACTATTTTGCATAAAAATGTTTTATGCTCTCCAACTCTGAACCCAAACTGCTCAACCAAACAGCAAAACTCTTGAAAACGACCTTGTGCAAGAGCAACAATCTAAGTGGTGAAAAGTGGCAAAAACGTCAAGAAGAAGCAGTAAAAAAGTTTAAAATGTTGAAAATGGTCAGAAAGCAGCAAAAATGGGTGAAGAGAAGCAAATATTGGGAGAAAACTTGGAAACTTTCTGAGACACCAAATTCTGGATTTCCATTATCTTTAATCCATAATTATCAACATTTCAAGGAATAAATGCTTTGAATGATTTGCTCTGTGTAGAATGAGTTAATATAATAACTGGCCCAAAATATTTCACTGTTTTGATGATATTCTAATTTTTGAGAAGTGCCCGTGCATGCAAACAGTTTTTTTGTGTGATTTTTTTTTTTGTTTTCAATCCAAAATACATGTTTTTCTCCATATATTTTAAAACTATTCCCTTCAATTGATACAAACTACACAAGATGGGGAGCCAAACAATAATGACACAATCAAATGTGATTGCAACATTGGGAAAAATTTATTTTGTAATTTGTTCAGCCCTATAAACAATTAGACATAATGTGCCAACCACAGTTTGTTGCTCATCTTTATCCAGCTCTTATTGCTTTCTGTGTAGCCCTGACTGAATTCAGTTTCCCTGACTGTTCTGTGTTTGTGACAGGGAAATGAGACCCTGGTGACAAAGACCACAGTGACTGTCCCTGCTAATGGAGGACCTGTTGAGGCCGTGTCTACCATCGAGACAGTTCCTTACTGGACTCGCAGCAGGAGAAAGACTGGTAAGAACTGTGTGTCTCTTGCTCTCTGAATGTGCCTGCCTGCCAGCATTACGGCAGCTAGTTTATTTGTCTGGTTTTAGAGGACTGCCACCACATCAGTCTAATTAAACTCTGTCAGCAACTCCGAGAAACCTTCTCATGATGGAGAAACATAGAATTGGATCACTTTTTCAGAACGTCCTCATTATTTGTATGGATGTTCTGGACCCGCGCGTTCCCCATCGTAACTCAACAGCAGGTTTCCCCCATTACTGCAGGATGGTCATGGCATGTGACATACTGTTATTAATCATTTATCTGCAGCCGCCATGGAGTGGGACTCTGAATCCATCCAGTCAGAGGATGTGTTCAAGCAGCCTGTCATCCCTGACGGGGAGATAAAAACACAGCCAAGTACTCCGCAGAATCATGGGGGAGTCCGTCATCATGAGTTTGTCTCCAAAACGGTGAGAAGTTCCTGAATTTGCTGCTTTCTTTTAAAAGTGCTGATGAGTTAATTGTTACATGTTGAAGTCATTTAGGCACAAAATATTGAGGAATCTGTACTTGTTGCTCCTCATACTTATGCAGAACATTTACATTTTTAGATCCAAACAATAAAGGGTAATTTTTTTGGTTATGCTGACTGTAAATGAGTCTTTGCTAGTTGTCTAAATCCTGCTGAATGTCTTTCATAGGTCATAAAACCTGAGTCGTGCGTACCCTGTGGGAAGAGAATCAAGTTTGGGAAACTTTCACTGAAGTGCAGAGACTGCCGGGTGGTCTCACACCCTGAGTGTCGTGATCGTTGCCCTCTGCCATGCATCCCCAACCCGTGTGCCACTCCGGTTAAAATCGGGGAGGTGAGTGAGGATTTCTTTTCACGCAATGTCTCTGTTATGCAAAAGTTAAATCTCACCCTCTAAAATATTACTACAAATCTAATAGTCGTCTCATTCTCTTGTTTCTTTTTCCCAGGGTGTGCTTGCAGACTATGTCCCTGAGACATCCCCCATGATCCCCCCTCTCGTCGTCCACTGTGTCAGTGAGATCGAGCAGAGAGGCCTGCATGAGGTGAGCGGTCTCTCCCACCCGTTTTAACAGGCAGAAATGTAAAAGACAGTAGTTATCTTTAATGCTGGTCATTAAACGGGAACAGAGTGGCGTTACTAAGATTAACAATCTGTTTTCGGAGGATTAAATTTGTTTCTGAACTGGCTCAAAATCAATGAGTCTCTGCATGGCTCTCTCTTCCTTCTGTTGTTTTTGTTTTTTGCATCTGTCTCGGATCTTTTTTTGTGGCATTTTTCTAAAGATAGTCATGAAATGTCTTTTTTCCCATCTGAATCCATTTTTTTATCATCTACTTTAGATTCTGAAAAGGCTCTTTTGTCTCTGTGAGCCTAAGCCTGACAGCTTTTGGCAGCTGTTAGAATATGCAGCCTGCTTTATTTAAGGATCCTCCTTTTTTGAAATACTGACTGTAGCCTTAAATTTATGCTTTTAAGCATTAATTTCTGTGTAATCTGTCTTTTTGATGTCGAGATTTTTTCAGATACATAATGGTTTGTAGATACACAGAATGATTCAATTACTCAGCTTAATTTAGGAGACTGGAGACTATCAGATACAGAGATGAAGGGATTTCTTTTACATTTGGGCAAACTGTCTCTTTTAGATAGCATCTAATTTTACATTCTAATCGCCTGATGGAGATCTCCCTTTTTAGCATTATAAATGTATGAATGAAAACATGTTAACATAGTGAGCAGGGATCTGTTAGTGCCGATATTTCATACTAGAAGCAATGGGTTTAAAAGTAGTGGTAAGCAACATGAACATTACATCAGAAAAACCTTCTCCTTTGTGACCTCCTCCCTCCAAACATACATACATGTGAAGGAGACTCTGCTCCACTCAGCTCATTATTTCAGCAACTCCTGACAGCTGATCAATATAGATCAGAAACCAGTAAATAAAGGAGTAACCAGCGTGTGCCCACAGCTGCTGTGCTCAGTTCAACCACCTGAGGAGAAGAGAGAGAGGGATTGATAAAAAGAAAGATGCCATCACAGGGAGGAGTGATGCAAGTTTGCAGAGTCACTGCAAATGGCGACTGACTTCATACAGACTCCTTTTTAAGACATCATCACAGAAATAGAATTGACTTATTGAATGGTATAACTGGTACTTATCAAATCTGAAACTTATGAAAGACAGATTTTAAAAAAAGTTCTGTATCTGTTCATCCAGGCTGGTCTGTATCGCCTCTCTGGTGCCGACCGCACCGTGAAGGAACTGAAGGAGAAGTTCCTCCGCAGCAAAACCGTCCCCGTCCTCAGCAAGGTGGACGATATCCACGCCATCACCGGCCTCCTGAAAGACTTCCTGAGGAACCTGAAGGAGCCTCTTCTCACCTTCCGCCTCAACCGCCCTTTCATGGACGCAGCAGGTTTGTTTGAGTGTGTGTGGAGACTTTTGTGTTGTTTTAAGCTGTCCTGAATACGGAGAGCTTTGTGGGAGAAAAGTGACGCTTGAACAACTTGAATTTATACCAACTTGTTAAAAGAACTGCAGAAATGTACCCAACAGAGCCATTAAATGCAAGTTTCATGAGAGCGTCCTCGACTTTGTTTTTGCAGTTAGTTCTGAGCTGTGACTCTTTGTGGAAACAAAAAGAGTTCAGATAGTTGGCCTTTTCCCAGTATTTATCTGTCACTGAAGCCGTATATTTTCTTCCTTGCTGTTCATTTAATTCACACAACCTCTTGTTTGTTGGTCCCTGCTGATGAAATTGGTTTCTTTGTTCCCTCTCAGAGGTTTCAGACGACGACAACAGCTTCGCTCTGATGTACCAAACCATCAGTGACCTGCCGCTGGCCAACAGAGACACCCTGGCTTTCTTAGTCCTTCACCTGCAGAGGTAAGCAGCTGCTCTCCTCTGAAGTTTTTGTAAACCTATGTGAACTATGCATATCCCAGTGCGGCTCATTAAAAGTTTACTCTGCTTTGACACCTTGGATAATCCTGCTGCAGATTCAGTGCTGGAATACGTGGAAATTCACAGAAGTCTTTGCTTTTTCTGGATCTGACCTTTTTGAAGTTTCCTGTTTTTTCTCTGCTTGATTTGGTTGAATCGCTTCAGGCAAAAATTTGCTTTAATAAACAACTTAAGCTCATCTTGTTTCCTGGTATTAGAAAAGCAGAAATCAGTTAGTTTAACCTACCACACATCCTCAATGATTTCAAATGTGTTTCATATGCAATGATTCTAAGTATCGGAAAGATTCTTGCTGCTGATTTAACATTGTGATTGATCTGAAAAATAGACTGTTGTGAGAAATGAGACAATTTTAGACTCAAATAGAGAGAAAACTAGCATGATACACATAAAAAAATCACTTTGTGCCTGTAGACTCAGTCAAATATCAAGAAAACACACCTAAGGGATTCAATTAGTATTTTTCAAAATCAGTTTGTCATTCAACTCATGTTCATTGCAGGGAAATGCATATTTTTTATGTTTGTTATCAGTTAAAAAGAGACTCTAGTATCAAGTCAGTGTCATGAAACATGATACTGAAAACTCACCACATCCACCATGACCCAGAATACACATTATAACACACACAATCTAATTTGTTTGATTTCAGAGTTGCTGATAGTTTAGACACGAAGATGGACATCAACAACTTGGCCCGAGTGTTCGGTCCCACCATCGTCGGTCATGCAGTCCCAAACCCGGACCCGATGACAATCCTGCAGGACACCAAACGCCAACCAAAGGTAGGCTTGAACGCATCTTCACATCCATTATTCAAATACTTCCCCTTCATGGAAAACCTTCAGCAAAAACCTAAAACCTAATCAGCAACGCTCATTATTGCTGTTATTAGAGCTGAGAGTTTATTGAGATCCTTGTCAGAAATCCAACACAGTTGTGAGTTATGTATCCAGACACAGTGAAAGCACTTGGCCTAAAGCAAAGCTGTCTGATGTCACGCTGAGCACGCTGAAAAGAGTTAGTCACAGTTTCTGAAAAGTCAGAAGAGCAGCTTGTCATCTGCATCTTTTTATCAAACAGCGACTGCTGAAGTTTATTATATCAGCCCGTGCGAAGGAAACAAACTGATGCAGAAGAGACAATATGACAATGCCTAGTTTGTTTTCAGGAATTTGGTTTTCAATGAACTAAATGTGACATGGCGTCGAAAGCCTAAAATGTCTTCAATTCCTTTAAAAATGTTATATGCTGGTTATAAATACATCCCTCAAAGGTCTTAAATTTGTCAGGGCAGGAGAAGTTAATGTTACTTATTTTTTTCTTTCTCTTATGGGACTTTTCTAGAGGGAGATGAAGCAAAGCTACTTTCTTACTAGTCATTAATGAGGGCTGCACAATACACTATTCTAGTGCTGTCATTGCACTGTGGTCATGCATAATATTCATATTTCAATACATATGATATATTGCAATATATTTGAACCTTTCAGTTAAGTTTCTGTAGCCTGTCTATGTCCAATCACATTACAAATAGATCCAAATGAGCATCCAATTATATAATTTACCACATTACATGCAATAACTCGCATAGTTAATTCACCTTCTCAGTGCCCTGTCATCTCACCTGCTGTTATCATGGTCGGGTGAACGTGAGCGAAGCATAGCAGTGATTTAGACAATCTGACAGTTTGCTCATGGTTAATAGCACATAAGGTGCTTTATTTAACACTTTCAGGGTTAAAGGCAGCGGCTTCAAGATCTGTGTGTTGAGATTTGTCAGAGAGAATTCAGATGAATGGAGGAAACAATACTGTGCAGCCCTACTGCTTACATCTGTATGATAACAATTTATGGATCTCTGTGTGCACTTGTACAAACAGTTATTGAACCAGAGAGCACTGAGTATCACTTTGTTCACTAAAAAGGAAGAAAGTAAACTTGAATGGGTCTCAATGAGTGACACATGCTACTTTGATTGGGTTGCAATACTGCGGGATCCCCAAACCATCGCCCATATTTATAGTGTTTTTGGTCTTAAATTTTGAAATAGTCTTAAAAAGTCTAAATTTGACTTGCTGAAACCTGCACACTCCCTGAATGAAAACAGTGTCCTGTCAGTTCATACCTTTGATGTTGAAGCATGTGCTGCCAAGTGAAATGTCTTAGTAACATCCTGAATGAAGAATAACCTTTATAGAATAGTCCCATGAACTCCCTTAGTGTTGGATACCGAGGCCATGAAAATAAAGGTTTCAAAGACTGAGTAATGTTCTCAGAAAACTTCTTTTAAAGAAAATGTGTGGTCAAGTCCAATTTAGATTTAGAGAATTTAAAAAAATATTCTTTAATAGGGTTATGGTTTGACCATTAGAGAAAGTTTTATGAAGATCTGGTATCTTAAAAACTTTTAAACAAATAGAGAGTAAGCAGTGTAATAAATCTTCCTCTGTTAATCAAAGAAAATAATGTTTCATTTGTGTCGCCCGGCTGTTTTATTACTCGGCCTCCAGAGATAGATTTCCGTCACAGTACCTTGGTCTTTCAGTAATTCCCTGTTGTCTCACCCCGGGCATCTGCACAAACTGCTCTGCACTTTTTTAGACAGGATGAGGCAACACCCCTGAAACGGGCCCCGATATTTTGCATTTTCATGAATCCCATATTTCTCCTCAGGTCGTGGAGCGTCTGCTGCGTCTGCCGGCGGATTACTGGAGCCAGTTTGTGATGGCAGAAAACGAGCAGCCCAACTTGGATCACCTGATCATCGAGAATGCAAACTGCTACGCCACCCCTGAGAGAAGTAAGAGCGGATAAAGGCTGAATGAACTCTGAGTGTCGTTATGCAGTGTTTGGATGAGTCTGCTGCAGTAATTTGCTTGCTGACATTTCATTATGTTTGTGCTTTTGTTGCAGTGAGCATGCTGGGGCCTCTGACCACTCCGGAGCACCAGCTCAATAAAACCCCCTCCTCCAGCTCCTTGTCTCAGCGCATGAAGTCCTCTCTGACTCCCAGGTAAACACATGAGCACAGACTAACCCTGATCTGCTTTAACACTGTTCCTGCAATAGATGAGCTTGTCATAAATTACCCCCTGAACTCCTTTCATCCTTATTCAAATGTTCAAGCTGCACGTTTTTTCCCAGCTTTAGAAAAATCTGAATCCTTAGAAAATCTTTCTGAAGAGTTAATCTTCTGCACAATATCTCATTATCTCCCATTGACTCTGTTTTATTGACTCCTAATTTCATTAAATGTCATTATGTGCACTCTTTTGTTGCAGATTTGGAAGCAAGAGCAAATCAGCCGTTGGATTTTCTCGCCAAGGAAAATTCTTCGCATCTCCACTCCTGAAATAACCCCATGCAGCTTTCGCCTAACTCTCACCGCAAAAGCAAACATTTAACCATTTATGCATAAGAAATAGCATGGTACTGCTTTGATTGTAGCTAAAATCCTTCATCTTACTTCTTACATATAATCGTTTTAATACCACCGTCCTATCAGTTGTATTCTCTTGATTTTATGTGTTTGTGGAAGGATTTTTTTAACCAAGTAACTTCTCCTAACTATGCACATTTGTGTCTGTAGAGCTGATGCGTTAGCTTTTTATGCTGAAGAAGACATTCTCTGTTTACCCATAAATAAAAGGGAATGTACAACATAGAAGTACTTTTTGAAAAATGTGTGCATAGGTGAAAATACGTACTGTATGTGGACAGTTTTATTGTAATCTGCGTACATATTTAATCATTTCTACAGTTTTTCAACTCATGTGTAACTCAGAAGTTGAAAAACTGATTCTTGAGCATTTCACTGAAGTTTGTGATTGAAAGTGTGGCTTTGTGTAACATAATCTTTTCAATTTTGATGTTTGTTTCACCCTACGCTTGAGTTTTGATGATCTTTATCCCCTTGTGAATTGAGATGTAAATATTTAAAATTGGCTGTGCCTTTGTCTTTGTGAAATGTGACCCAAGACAGCAGTAACAGCAAGATCATCAGGCACATTGGAATTGTTGGCAGGTTTTTGCAAGATTTAATTAGTGTTAGTTTTTGGTAATCTGCTAAAATCCTCATGAAAGAGAGACAAAATTTGGACATCTTCACTCTCCCTGTTCCCCAGTTCACCCTGCACAGTAAGGATTAATTAGGAAAATAATTCATTGGTTTATTCGTCCGGCTGTTATATTTCGAGAAGCAAAATGATCTTGCAGTGTTTATTGCTCTGTAATGTTTGTACTTTGGGAGGATACTTATGAGAAATGTCACAGAAGGCAAATAAACTGTCCAGCTCGGTTACTGCTGCATTAGCTAATAGTCTTTAGTGCATTTTGTGTTCACAAATACTCACTTTAAATTTCATGTCAATTATAAAAGTACTTTTCCAACCTCTAAAAGTGTCTTTTGCGTTTTCACTTTAATGCTTTTGCTTGTTTGGCTGGTTATGAATCTGCATATGTTCTGAACTTTAAAGTCTTCAGGGAGGTTTTGTGCTCCAAGATGTTTACTTACAGGTCCTTTTCTTCTTTTCAAAATATTTTTTAAATATTTCCCATTTCAATTCAATGATATTACATTACATAAAATAATCAGCATTGAGGAGTTGTGGCATATGGAGTCCAGATGGTGAGCACAACACAAAGTTTGAGCTAAGTTTGAAGTGACAGCAGCCCTAAAAATGAGCTAACTGAGCTGTAATTACCCACATTTAACTTAACATTTCCACTTTGATGTGTAACACGGTAACCAGACTGTATGAGCTTATCTTACGTATGATTACCAAAAGTATGAGACACAACACCCATTTGTCCCATAAAGTGCATGTCTAGTCAACATCTTGATAACTTTTTAAGGAATAATTAAGGTGATGGAGTAATGTACTTTTTAACTGTAGTGCTGTTGTTTGACGAGAGGCAATCTTTGTAAGTTGGTACCATAGTTTAGTAGCTGGCTACAATTAGTGCCACTCACAGCTCAGGGCTCTGAAACATCAATATCGTGTAACCTTGGTGAATCCTGGTTATGTCCTACCAGTGCTCATCTACCAACTCCAACCTCACCGAGCAGAGAAAACATGATCTGACTCTTCATTTTATTGAAAGACTCTCAGGTTTGAACAGATCACTGCAGAATAATTTCTGCATGTGGGTTGGAATGAACATTATCACAAACAGCTCAACCTGTGTTTTAGCCTGTAGCTCATATTTTAGCCTTCACAAACTGAATTTATGCTTGCCCAACTTATTTCGGTGGATTGACATGGTTGCAGTTTGACAGCTAGCCAGCTAACTAGCGTCATCACTGGAAGCAACTGACTTTTCTTCACTTTCATACCATTGATGTGAAAGTTTTCAAGTAATGGCCTGTGGAAGACTCAGTGCTCAGTGTTACTACAAAGATGTGCCATTGTAGATAATGTAATAGGTCTTCCCCTCACACCAAACAGGCTTCAGCTCTCTGAATGATAGTACTTAGCTCATATCTAAAGGTCACATGTGAAAGTGGGTCAATAGTGAAGTAGTCCTTCAGTGGCAGGCGACTGTTTCCAGAGCAGCAGTTTTATCAGACAATCTGATGGCACCTATTTTTACATTTGTACAAAGCTGAACAAGACTACAATAATTTCTGGCTCAAGCAGTTTTCTGTTCTCATCTGTTGTTGCCAAGGAGGAATTTATTACTGAAAGTTAGAGTATGAAACTATTTCCACACGTCACTCGAGGCTTTTACAAATTGCATTGAGTTCTAAAGCAAAGAGAAGGGCATCTGTAATGTTACACTTTCACACCCATTAAGTGTTAGAGTCATAATGAAAAGAGAAAGAGAGGATTAACCACTCTTTCCTGACTCTAAACAGTCCAGTTGCCTCGGTTTTGAATGTACAGAATACAGCATAGAAAGCTATAGTATAGCTAAAGACTAACTGTAGTGAACTGGGATTTAACATTTGGAATATCAGCACATATTTTTTGAGGCATTTATTGGTAAAACATTCAAGAAAATGACAAAACAAAAGTAGACAGCATCAAAATTTGGGCCATGGCCAAAGCATAGGAGTGTTTTTGACGTAGTCCTGGAAGGCTGGGTCAGATCCCCACTTCTTCATCGCCTGCGTCTCCAGGATGGGGATGCCGCTGACATATCGCAGCAGGAACCAGACAAAGAGAGGGGACGCCACGCTCAGATACTGTGAGCCCTTCATCACAGACGAGGCTGAGAGCCACAGACCTGACCACTGCAGGATCTCTCCAAAGTAGTTAGGATGTCTGCTGTAGGCCCACAGTCCGCTCTGTATGAACTTTCCCTGGAAAAACATGGGTCAATTGGTCATTATAGTCAACGATTACAAGAAATTAGTAAAATTAAGTGCAGTTTTTTCATGAACATGCTCCATAATGCTGTAATATTGTTGTCCATCAAATGCTGATTGCTTCTATTATAATTCAATGTCTTTCTTACAGCCTCTGTCTAAAATGCTACAACTCAGCTACTGTCTCTTTAAGACTCACCCAAGCATTCTAGAACTCAGCATTCTAGAAGCCTCCTTCACTGCTGCTATCCAACAAAGCTGTGTTTTTTTGTTTGCAAAAGACAAATTTTCCCTCTTACAGAGATTCAAATTGAGCAAAACTTTGCATCAAGATGTGAAACTTTACCCATGTTTAGTATTAACATTCAACATTTAAACAAGCATTGTCTTTCAAAGAAATACTTATGGGGCATGGACAAAAACAAAGCAGAAATTAAAAACTTTTAAAGAAGAAGGAATAACAAGTTGAAATTCACTTGTGTATGTATTTCGCAGTAAAAAGTTTCAAGATCTGAAAAACATCTGGAATATTACATAAAGGTGATTCTAATATTGTTTGAAATATTACAGCATTAATATTGCCACATCCCATGTTTTGGGATTGTTTTTTGCCTTTGTTTTGTTCTTTCGTTTGATAGTTTTTATTTGTAGCCTGCTCTCTGTTTCAATAACCTTAACCCGTACTATAAGGGTTGGCAATATGTGAGTGTATATTGCATCTATTTCATCATGTTTCGCATTTTCCAGCTTCTATGCACGTTTATTTGGGGAAGGGTTCAGTAATATTGAATAAACTCCAACCTGAATATAACTTACAGCATTATCTGGGTCACGTTTGAAAAACCATTTCTGCTGATCGGCGATCGCCTCAGTAGCAAAGCCGATGCCCCACACAGTCCAGCCTACGTAGTCCCTTGTCCCTAGAGGTACATCTCGCTTCTCACTGTTGAGCATAAGGGTGGGCAGGAGGGTCATAAAGACCCATAAAGCTGCAAAAACAGGATTACAATAATTCATATTCTTTAGGCATGTTTGCAAAGATACTTCAAAAATTCAAAAGCATTGAACCAACCAACACTTCCTATATCCAATAAAGCATACATAAAGAAGCAGGGGACAAGACAATGATTTATTCAAGGCTGCTGTGCAGACCTAGTCAAGGCCTGCTGTAAAAGACTTTCAGGTGCTTTAAAGTACCTTGAATGGTCCAGTACACAAAGAAAGTCCCTGGGCTGTCTCTGACATTGTTGAACCTGCGATCATGACCGTCCTTCAAAATCCGCAAGAAGAGGAATGTCCCTAACCTGCGAGAGAGAACATGGTTAACGTCTGTTCACATTAACTAAAACATTATTCATTAACCTGTTGTTAAGGTTTTACATTCATTAGTTTCCTATGACCTCTCCAAGAACCCTCCATAGCTTTACATGCACCAAACTTATGCAAGGAAAAACCACCAGCATACCTCTGTACGAGATTTATTACACTGTGTGGGTTTGATTTCTGTGAATTATGTTGGATCAATGTTGCCTCACCTGAGTCCCCACGCCGTCACACACCCAGTCTGCACCTTCTGGCGGATGTGACTGGCTCCTCCCCAGATACGACTCAGGTGGGCAAGCAGTATAAAAGTGCCAGATCCTGTGAAGAAAAAAAAAAGGAAAGAGAGAGAGAGTGAGAGACAGGCAACAGACTGAGGGTGGATGGGATATGGGTATGTCGGACAGCCCTGCAGAGTGCAAAAGGCGTGTTCAATAAATCTTTTACCCAGGATACAGCAGACAATTGGTTTCAAAGTTCAAGGGTAAAATATCCAGAAGCAGAGCGCGCAGAGCAGAACAAGAGGAAAAGGACAAGTGGAGGAGAAGTGTCAAGGTGATTCATTGGTGAAATTGGAAATAAATCAGTCACAGGTAAGCTGCACCGTCCTATACTCCGTTATATCGATGATGGGTTGTGCTGAGGCAGAAAAAGCACCTTGAATGACTTTACTGATCTACGGACTTTGTTGCTACTTGCGCACAAAACTCGCCACAGGTCTTAAAGTTAGTTCTGAATGGGTAAAAATCAAAGATGCAAGAGTCTGAATTTAAGATTATTCCTACAATTTTCACAACTTGTTTGTCAGTTCTCCATCTGATTAGTTATCAAAGAGAAAATAAAAGCACAGAGCGCTTGGTGAGGCCTTACCATGTACCGAAACTGATTTTTTTAATCTTAACAGTCTGTTACCGTGCTACTGCAGCAACTTACTGGGAAAGGTCTTTTTGGTGTGCTACAGCAAAAGATTGTTGGAAACATGCATTAAGGTTACTAAAAATGAAGATACAGTGAAAGTGTTGCAAACAATTTTCAAGCAAGTGACTAAAATTTACAGCAACTATTTAGTGTGAGCTGATTTCATCTGGCGAACATCCAAACATAAGACAAACAAAATGGAAAATTACCATATGCAAGACAGTGGAGTGAAGTAATATTGATTGAAAATTGGCATAAAATTTGCTTAATTTTTTAGCACATTATGTCTGATAATTAGTCCTCTGACAACTAATAGAGGTATATTTGCATAAATAAGACTGTACTGCTGTCAGTGTATTTCAGAAATTTTAAATGGGAAGAGAGTTAATTTTTTTAAGTAAAAAAATGAAAAATTGTTAGCATACGAACTGTATTGAAGGTTGGGGGCCAAAAAGAGCCCCCCTCCCTGGTTGAGAACGCGGCTTTTCTCTGCACGCCCCTGCTGACTTTAAGTTAAGCTGATTGGATCAATGCACGGCTTATGATAAAGGAGGAGCTTTCTTCACTGTTTCACAACACAGCTACCCTTAGATAAGCTGTTTTATAACTTAAAGGTGACAGTCCAATAATTAGAATATCGCAACAAAAATCACATTTTGTACATAAATTTCTGATATTATGACTGAAAAGCTTCTTAATCGGTTCCTAAAGTCTTAAATAGCGATTCACTTTCAGATTAATTAAGCTTTGCATGGATTATTATTGCTGAGTAACAAGTTAGGCTGCAAAAACCAGTCTACACATGGTCACAAACAACAACCCAGAAGGGAAATAAAGCCCAGTTTTTTCAACATTACCTGCAAGATCGTAAAACTTCTCGGTTTTGAGGGCAGAAGCCACAGCCCACCCTGCCCACTGGATGCCCAGGTCCGCGGCGGCGCATTTGGCCAAAGTGCTGCCCATGATCAAGTCCTGCAGGTCGGTGATCAGCTCAGATATCTGGAAGTTAGTCATGGAGCCACTCCTCTGACACCAACAGGAATATAAACACGCTGGTTAAAGTTCAGCGCCGCTGCCATTCTCCTGCTGGGAGGGGCTTAACCGCAGGGGACTCTGGGTAATGTAGTGTCATACTCATCAGTGGTTATAGTGGTATCATCAGTCTATGTTCGGCCCCTATGCAAGGGTGACCTGATTGTAGACAATAATATAAAAATCCCAAAAGAGGACCCCCTTCCTGGCCTCCTGGAATAAAAACCCATAAATACTCATGTACAAAAAAATAGGTTATTTAACACTCATTAAAAATATTCTGGGAATATTTCTGGGATGTATACATATGAGATAAAACAAAGCCTATTCCGCCAGATAGAAATATAGGAAATGTGCTGATCTTTTTTTTTTTCAACTATGAGGTCAAAAATGTTATATGAAAGTCAAAATTTCAACTTTCTTCATATGATATTGACCTTTTATTTCAAAACTTCGACTATTCTCTCAGAATTTTGCTGTAGATATTGAAAAATGTTGACTTTTTCTCCACAATATTGACTTTTCATCACAAAATTTTGACATTTTAGCTCAAAATTTTGACTTTTTGCCCCAAAATAAAAATTTGGGGGGGGTTCTGTCATCACTTTGACTGATTAGCTCTCAAATTTGGCTTTCAAAAAATTATAATAAAAATAATAATAAAAATGATAATTTGGACTTCTTATTTCCAAATTTTCCTGTCTTCTCAATTTTTTTCTACTTTTCTTGCCAAAAGTTGACTCTATAATCTAAATTTTACAACCTTTTATGTAAAGCTTTGACATTTTCTCTCAAAATTTGATTTAATATGAGCCAAAAGAATATTCACCAGATCAGTCTCCTATTACTCTCTGTATATTTTTTTGTGTGTGTTTTCCCCACTTTGGCATGATGCTGTCTCCAAACACCAA
This sequence comes from Thalassoma bifasciatum, assembly GCA_008086565.1. NCBI lineage: Eukaryota > Metazoa > Chordata > Actinopteri > Labriformes > Labridae > Thalassoma > Thalassoma bifasciatum. The sequence goes on from RPOG01000143.1 coordinate 280,417, forward strand.
TTCCAAGCTTGAGAACAAAGGTCATTAGGTCAGCACAGAGAAGCTTGGTTGAACTCTTGACTCCCTGTTTGTGGCGTTTACAACAGTGGTGCATGATTAACCAGTGATTATGGTTAATAGTCAGATTATGGTTGATAGTCAGATAGTCACTAGTCAGATAGATTGATGTCAAGTTGGACAGAGTATTTTCATTACAAAATAAACAAAGGATATCAGTGCAAGGACACTGTTCAATGAAATGTGGAATTTTTTACGTTTTGCCGCAAGCCAAAAACCTTGTTAATTTGAAAAAGAAGCTCAATATTTTCAACACAACCAACTCAGTTGTGCAAAATCGTGCCCAATCTGATGACACTGGATCAAATATGTCAGTAAATGGGATATTTTAAATTGTTAATGTACACCCTGAACAACTTTCAAAAACATCCCAGCCCTTTCTAGAAATCAAAAGTCGCATAATAACAAGTAGAAAACAAAGAACAAGTGGAGTTAAAAGTTTTAATCTAGGGTTTTCACAAACTGATATGAGTCATAAAATACCTAAAATATGACACTGGATCAGTTTACCCAACTTATTACTCCCTTTCCAAAAGAAAAAGCAGAATAGCTTAATTGCTTTCATCATCACTTATCTATCTTAGTCCTCAGACAACAAATTTAAGATGCCATTTGTGATGGTGCTGAGGGACAAACAGTAACAAGGCTGATACAAATACACCAGTCTGTGAAGCTGGAGTTGAATATTTGATTGTCCAGGTGTCTGTTTCCCACCTGTTAAAGTAACCACAGGAGCAGTGAAAGTTTAAGAAACAACCTCTTTTTAAATTTCGAGCAATTATTCAAATGTTGAAATCACTCAGGGTTACGTGGTGGTGTTTTGATGTTTCTTTCTTCTCTGTTTCCCTTTGTCATCAGGAAGAAACACAAGTCAAGTTATGGCTGAAAACACAAGCCCAAAAAGCAGCTCTGGTGCTTTTTCTAAAAAGGTCCAGCGGCAGCTGAGCAGAGGCAAAGAAAAGGTAACAGTCTGCAAATTTTCTTTGTTTCCCAAACATCAAGGGAGAAAACCTTTTGCCATTTAGCTGCTGTAGCTCTGAGACGTGTATCGTTTTTCTTGCAGGTGCTGCAGAAGCTGGGGAAGACAGTGGAGACCAGAGATGAACAGTTCGAACATTCACTCCAGAATTTTGTGGACCAGCAGGTAATCGTCCCTCCACTTTAGTATTGTCGTATTGTCACAATAAGGAGTGAGATTTGTGCCACTTCAAACTAAATTTGAATTATCATGCTTAGTTTGAAAAGCATGACCTGAAATTGAATTGAATGTTTTTAGCTGATTTTTTGGGGGGGCTTTGAAATTGTATTTAACATGCTTGAATTCTACGGAAGCCCCTAAAGGCGATGACGTCTGACGATAAATTTGCTCAGTTTTCTCAAGATCTCGACTTATCTCATCTCAAAAATAAAGCCTGTTTTTTTTTTAGATAATGGGATAATTTTTTATGCCACTCATCCTTAAGTTCAACTGCAACCAAATATGTTTAAGACCTAATGTTTCAGCTGTCTGTGATGCGTTAAGTGGCGCTGTAGAAATTCAGGTTCTTTTGGCAAATGACTGAAGCTAAAAATTTGTGAATAGAAACCAATTTTTTTTCTACTTTGAAAGTTGAAAGTCCCTGTTACTTTTAGAAATAAGTCAAAATGCATCAGAAAGTCAATGTTTTATTGAATATCAGATAATTTGACTGTAGCATTACTGCAGTTGAATTGAAAGGATAGGTGGCATCGTAAATGATCCTGTCATCTTGAGATAATGGAAAAAAGTTATCTTGAGAAAATTGAAATTAACTCATTATCTCAAGAAAAGGAAGCAATTTTACTGCAGAAAATCATGGTCTCTTAGGGCTTCCATAGAAATTATCTCTCTGTTTTTCTCACATACAAAAAATATTAAATTCAATTTCAGTTTGCACAATTCAGATTCATTACAATTCAATTCCAGCTCAGTGCAGCACAGCCATCACATCATCTATGACCGTGAGAAAGAATGATCGAGCCATAGTCATAGAATTCCCCTTGAGATCTAAAACTTCAGCACAGGACTTAATAACTGTAGCAGTGGACATCTGTCCTGAGGCGGGGGTATGTGTTATTAATATATGGATAGATAACTCTTCCACACAGACGTAGATGACGTGATGGTTGTGCCGAATTCAGTTTCTAGTGGCATAAACCTCAGCCCATATTACCAACTCTGTAGACTTAGATATTAAAGATTATGACAAAAACTTTCCCACTGTTTTTTAAGCTGGTTGGGTGATTTATTAGCTGTACACTAAGTAAATCAAACATCGAAGAGGTAATAAATCTTAAGTCTGACAAGCATACAAACCCTCTGTATCTGCAGACTGATGGGAACCGGATACACAAAGACCTGAGGCACTACATCAACGCAGTCAGAGGTAAAGAAAAACAAAACTCTTAGATGCTACAGTACTGCTCTTTTTTGTCCTGTGCATGCTTCTTATGAACACTCTTTGCTTTTACAGACATGCGTGAAGCTTCAAGAAGACTTTCCCAGTCTCTGTTTGATTCTTATGAGCATGACTGGGCTGCAGGGGAAGATTTAGGAGCCATTGTAGAGGTCTGTACAATATCTGGGATAATACCCATACACTCAGAGATGGTACAGTGGTTCTGCAGGATTACTTCATCCCCAGGGGACCAAACACCCCTTCTTTCCCCATCTCTTAATACATAATTAATGGCATACTTATGATCTGCTTCTTAATCAGGGAGAGGACCTCCTGTGGAATGACTACGAGGTGAAGTTAATAGACCAGGCCATTCGCACCATGGAGTCCTATGTGAGCCAATTCCCTGATGCGAAGGTAAGGCGAGGGGAAGTAAACAGGAGTGAATCCACACAGACAGACAAAAGGCCTGAGAGCAAACAGGAAAACCAACAAAGGCTCACACACCCACAAAGCTTTTATATCAACAAACACACACACATTCACTTCTACAGATAATCTGTCTTTTTTAATCTGCAGGAGAAAGTGGCAAAGAGAGGAAGAAAACTGGTCGACTATGACTCTGCCCGGCACCACCTGGAGGCGCTGCAGACTGCCAAGAAGAGAGATGATGTCAAGATAAACAAGGTTACAAATGATATTGTGTTTTTGCACATGTTTCAACCTCAGTATGTTTAAAAATATATAGTTGTGCCTAAAAGTTTACACCCCCTCCAGCAGAATTTCCTGATTTTTGGCCTTTTCTCAGAATATATGAATGATAACACAAAAACCTTTCTGTCACCCATGGTTAGAGGTTGGGTGAAGACATTTAATAACAAACAACTGTGTTTACTCTTTTTCAATCATAATGACAACAGAAACTTCAAAAATGACCCTTTTCATTTTTATTATACACACACTGGTTACAAGCAAATAGATCACAGGTGAGGATGGTTACCTTAAGTAGACATTCAAACACATTTGTGTTAACTTTTGTGCATTTATCAGGCCAAAACCACCAGAGTTGTGTGAACTTCTTAACAGGGTCATTTTAGAAGTTTCTGTTGTCATAATGATTTCAAAAGAGTAAACTGTTTTTTTTTTTTTTTCAAAAAATGTCTTCACCCAACCTCTAACCATGAGTGATAGAAAGAATTTTGTGTTATCATTCATATTTTCTGAGAAACGGCCAAAAACTCAAAAATTCTGCTGGGGGGTGTAAACTTTCGGGCACAACTGTACATAAACACTGACTCAAGTGTTCACGCTGCAGGCAGAAGAGGAGATGAATGCAGCCAAAAGTGTGTATGAAAGCATCAACAATGAGTTAAAGGAAGAGCTTCCTCAACTCTATGACAGGTTTGACTGCACTTTTATTATGTTTCAATCAGGGTATACACTTTTTTTAAAATTGTAATGTAACTTTTTGGTGTTTTTTCTCCACAGTCGGATTGGGTGCTACGTCTCAGTCTTCTCAGCTGTGTCAAATTTACGAGACATCTTCTACAAAGAAATGAGCACGGTATGATCCGCTCTGCATCTGTTTAATCGAGTTATCGTCATTATTGGAGAGAAATTTTTGACCTGTCTACTCCTCTGCTTTTATCTCAGCTCAACCAGGATCTACAGAGTGTGATAAAGGAGCTGCAGGCTCAGCATCCAGACAAAGTGTTTGCTGTGAGAGGAGTGCAGCGGTGAGTTCTCTTTTTAAGCTGTCCATATAAATAAGGAAAATTAACTGCTCCAATTTCTTACCCAAAAACGTTGTCTTCTCATCATAAAGCTAAATATTGCAAATCATAAAACAAAAGATGAGACTCGGGAAATCTTAAGCCATAAACTACAACGCTCCATATTTTATGAAACAGCAGCCCTGTGGGTCTGAAGCTTATTTTTCAGGCATTTTCTTTAATTACAAAGCTTCAGGCAGCGCACAAGTGTGACAATTTATCTACTGACATTTTATTTTGAGCTAAATTATTCAAAACTTGATTAAACTGAACTCAGATCAAATGATTTATACGACTCCTTTCATATACTAAGGCACAGAGCTTCACAACAAAAGAGAAATACAAAAAAAAGCTAGATAGAGGAGATTAAAGTATTAGAAACAGATATCCAAAGCATTTAAAATCAGGACAAAGTGTTCAGTTTTGAAAGCCAAGGAGGGTAATCAGATTTCAGCTTAGGTTGTAAAATATGAAAATTTAGTCTCAATTTCTGCTCATTTTATGTCATTTATCGCCAATAAAATGCTCCTGAAAATGGATTAAAGCTATAAATGTTTCCTCTGTTTTTCTGAATTAATGAGATAATCATTTAAGGATTAAGAGAAGCACTTTTATGAGGAATTAAGCAAAGAGTTTGTTGTTTTTATACATTGTTGTCCATGAAATTAGAGTGTGACTAAAGCGCAGTATCTCAGTTAATTCAGAAAAACTAAGGATTTACTTTCTTTGAGTAAAAACAAAAGGCATCTGCAGTTAGATGGAAGCTAAATGATGAAAATGTGATGCAAGAAAGAGACTTTGAAACTTTTCAGTAACAAAAATAAAAAAGGATGAATGTAGTTTGTGGACTCAGACAAAGAGATCAGGATCAGAAGCTCTTGAGTTGTTTTGAGGTTTATTGGAGGAAAAGAAGGAAAGAGATGGATGGGTGATCAGAAGTTTGAAGAAAGAGGGGGAAAATCTCCAACTGGAGTGAAGCGAAAGATTGATTTTGGCTGAAGAGTTGAGCGAGATGAGCGTCTGAGAGTCCAGCAGGCGGGTGGAGGCTGATGGCAGAGCAGGTGTTGATCTCATGGCAAAAGGAAAAAACAGGAGGAAAAATCACGGCCGAAGAGCACAGAGTGAAAGATGCTCAAGTTTAAGAGCCAGTTGAAGAAAAACGGCCTGGTTTGTGGTCTGCCATCAGTGTATGGAGAGCAGGTGTGCAGGTTTGAGCAGGTGGATTGAATGAATAGAGAACAGGGAGATTTTCCACACAGACACAGACACATATACAGAGTTTATTCGACACATTTATCTCAATTATTCAAAATAAAGCAGCTGTTTTGTGACAAACAGATCCAGAAAATGACTCCAGATGGTCTCTGGTTACCTGAATGTTGACTTTATTTCATCCACTATATTAGTAACAACAACAGGCATTAAAAATGTATGAATTTTGTTCAGCGTTTTTCTTTTCTACCTGTTTTTTGTTCCCATCTGGTGCCACAGATGGCACCCTATGGTCAAGGCTTGGTCACACTCAGGAGCCTATTCATTTTTACTGTCTATCTCTACGAGGGCAGAATGATGTGCAAAATAACCAAGTTGTGATTATTTTCCCTTATATTACATTTGCAAGTTATTGTGATCGTTTTAAGTCACTTTCCCTCATTCAATGTGTTGTCAAACAAACACATAATGAACTAAGATAAATAACTTTGTAGAGAAGGGAACTATTTTGATTCACGTTGATATCGCTTCCTATCTTGAATGGGGTGATCTTTTTTCTCATTTTGAATAAGAAAAAAAGCCCACATGAGGGAGAAAAGGATTTTTGTTTAAAAACAAACAAACAAAATGGTTGAATAAACAGATGCATTTTAAATATTAGACCTTCATAAAAAGTGAAATATGTTTGGTCACTCATTTGAGAAAGTAAAACCCAAATATTATACAGACTTATTTTACATGGAGTGAATTATTTCAAGCTTTCATATGTTGAAATGTTGATTATTATGACTTGCAGATAATGAAAACCCAAAATTCAGTGTATCAGAAAATTAGACTATTACACAAGATTGGTAAAAAAAATGACATTTCAAAAAGAAATGTCAGGCTTCTGAAAAATATGTTTATTCCTATGCACGCAATTCTATTTTGCTACTCTTTTGCCCATTAAAGTCATGTTTCACTCCTTTTTTGCCACTTTTTCGATCACTTTCTGACTATTTTCTAAGTTTTCTCCCTAATTTTGCTGCTTTTTGACCTTGTTTGCTACTTTGAATTTGTTTTTATTGCTACTTCTTGCTGTTTTGCCACTTTTCATCACTTAGATTGTTGTTCTTGCAAAGGTAGTTTTCCACAATATGCTCTTTGGTTGAGCAAGGTGGAGTAACACTGGTTTCATGCAAAAAACAGATAAAAATATTGCACGATTTGTTAAGAGAATAACACAGCAGACCAATATGTTATTGATTTCCCAGCTCTAGTCTCTGCATTTCTTTTTTATTTGATGTTTGTTCCTTTGATGTTTCAGGTATGGCTCCCTGAGACGAACCCTGATGTCTCCTAAAGCCTGGAAAGCCAGTTTCTCTGAGTTTCACAGGAACTATAGTCCTAAACCGGGTCAGAGGTTCAGCTTCAAGTCCCCAGACAAACCCCGACACAGCACCCTGACCAGAGAGAGCAGCACCAGCTCCGTCAGCCCTCCATCATCCATCCTGGAGAGCCCCCCCTCTGAGTCCAGGGACCTGGATGCAGAGTCAAACAACAGCGAGACCCCCGGCTCTCCTGCACAAGAGGAGGCTGCAGAGGGCAGTGAGCTGAAGTCAGGGGAGGAGCAGTCCAGCAGTCAGGTGGTGGAGGAGGAAGAGGGGGAGAAAAATGTGAAGGGAGAGGAGACCAAACCTCCAGCAGAGTCTGATAACAAAGAAGATGGTGAGAAAGCTCCACCAAGTGACAGCAGCTCTGAACTGAACAACTCCTGTGACTCAGAGAGTCTGGACCTGCAGCTGTCTGCTGCAGACGTGGGCCCGCTGCACATCGAGGAGAGAGAAGACAGCCCGGTGCACCTGGGGAGTCCTAAAGCACAGAGACTGCAGAACGGGTTAGAGTCTGACTCCACGGAGCTGAGCAGTCCTCAGAAGGTTTGTTATTTCATCCCCAAACAGCTGCTTCGCCTACATCAAGTGTTTTCTGTCTGTTTCACATTTCTCACCTCTCCTCTAGGATGCTCTTGTGTCTCCAGATGTGAAGAACACAGTGGTTTAAAGTTATTCAGCCTCTAGGTGAGCATGTTCTGTCATCTATCATTAACTTCACTGTTCAACTCTGTCATTCCTGATCTTTTAATAACCCTGTGGTGTTTCGAACAGAGGAACAGAGGAGAGATTGAAGCCAGCAGCTGCACAAAAAGAAAAAATGTGAAAACAGCCGCTCTGCAGGGTCCAACTGTGGCATCACGACAGATGTACGCTGGGTTTAGTTTTCCTATTTAACTTTTTATCATGATCAGTTTTTTATTCACAGAAATCTCCCTCATGTGACAGATTTTTTTTAAGACAAAAACTTTATATTAGTCATCCTTACAAAAGTAGACATAAATATGATAGTGACCTGATTTTGACGCTTTAACTCTGAGCAAACATACAAACACTTTTGGGTTTACATGGTTAGAAAACTTCCTTCTAACCTCAAGACCAAAACATCTGAAACTTACTCTTCATCTTTAGAATTAAACTTGTATTTACTTCCAGATTTCTTACATTTCATTTCAAACCTATGTGATCCTGTAACCTTGACACTCTTTGTTAGATTTGCACGGTAAAGATAAACTTTTAATTCTGATCATTTTTCTCTGTATCATGTTTAAACTCATCTGCTGAAGTTTGATTATCTAATGAACACACGCTCACACCCTGAAGGACAAAGATAATGAACTGATGATAATAAAAAATGTTGTTATTTAAATTCTGTGTACACAGCTGTTCTTTTCTGCCAGTGGAGGTTTAAAATGATGGGGATAAAAGAGAAGAGCTCTCACTCAGCACGAATAGTCGAGCTGAGGCAGATGATTAAAAAAATGCACCGAGGCCCAAACAGAGTTAAGTGTTTCTGCTTTTCTTAAAGCAAGGTGCACTACTTCTTTTAAAGGCCTGCTTAATTCTTTCTGGATCATCATACGCCTCCTGCAATGCATTGGCTTTTCAAATTGTTAGAGCAGAAGAAACAAGAGTTTTTTCTGCTTCAGCTTTTTCTGATGTTGGAAAATTCCAGGTAAAGCTCTACAGATATGTTGATTTTTGTTTTTCTTTGATTAACTTCTTAAGAGATTTCTGCTTCTTAAACCCGTGAAACTTAATTTTTTAAAAACTTAATCCTACAAGTTACATTTAGGGAAACCTCTAACGTCATCTTTTGGTCATATCACAACTTTACACTTATTTCGGTGAGAAAAAAAAGTGAATTTATAAACAATAACATTTAACTAACAACTAGTGGCTAACTTATAACACTAAAAACATACCTTACTGTACAAAAACCAAGTTTAGTTTTTATACTTATTAGGTATTACTGATCCTAAATAGCGAGGAGAAATAAAAAAATGCACATCAGAAAAAAGCTCAGGGTCTTAAGACATAAGAATTGAAAACTACTGTCTTAGATAAGTTTTTTGTACAAGCTCAAACTTCTGAATTAGAATCAGAATCAGCTTTATTGCCTAGTATCTTCAAGTGTCGACTGTGCTGTCTTTGTACAAAAACAAGTATGAATAAACATTAAATATCAAATATATAAAGAATAGATATTAAGTAACTTCAAATTAGAAATAAAGAAACTTTGTACAAAAGAAAAAAATATATACACATTTGAATTAACCCTCTGATGCATGAATTATGACAGTCAGTGTCAGGATTTTTCCCTTGAGTGTTATTGTTTGTCTTACGGCATAAAAAAAAGTTTTTCATTTTTCTTTTTTCAAATATTTGTAACTGAGCATTCAACTTAAAACATGGTGAACTTAATGTAAATATGACTTTTTTTGTTTGACTTCTTTTCTTTGGTGATTTCATGAATAATCTTTTTTTAATGCTTTGCAAAACATTTACACTCTCTTTCATTTATTTTAACACTGAATGATTTATAGTTATTACATTGTTTTACCCTCAAATGTTGGTCTATAACTTTCTTTAAAAATATTTATATTTGGAAAAAGAATTGAAAACATTTTTTTCAGGCCCTAAGAAAAATAAAAAATATCCTTACACAGGCTAATATGAATTTCCACCACATGAACCATTGAATTTAGGAGTGAATAACTTTGAATAGGTGTTCACTGTAGTGACCACTATGCACCACAGGGTTAAAATAAATAGTGCAATGAAAATGTGCAACAGAGAGAATGTGCAAGGATGCGCGGGAGCAAATATTATTATATATTGTTGTCAATATCCGACAACTGAAATAATTTAGATATTCCTCCATGAATCAAGTTGATTTTATCGGTGTTTTTTTTTCGTTGAAAAGAAAAACAAACAAAAAAACTCTGGAGTGACACATCTTACTTTCATTGAGATCTTTGTCAGAGAGCGAGAGATAGAAAGAGGAGGAAAGGGAGGGGCGGAAACCAAAAGCGTGTGTGTGACTCTGTGTGTGTGTTTGTGTGTGTGTGCTACATTACTCACGAGGGCTGTGAGAAAAAGTACTTCTACTTACTGAGTTTCACACACTCAGATTTTCGGACGCCTTCAGCAGACTCTCTCACAGCTTAGATTTCAGTCTGAGAGCAGCCGCGTGCATTAGTTTTCTCCACCTTCAAAGTTCGCACGAGAGGAAAAAGTTTATCCACCGGGACTTTCGTGTGACTCCGCTCCGCTGTGCTGCGCCCAGGTAAACTCACACACACTCACACACACTCACACACAGCTGAGAGGAACAATGTAAGAAATGAGGAGTCATTGAAACTTTCAGGCTTCATTTAAACCTAAAATTAACTCCTTTCCTAAAGTTTCCGGGAGGTGACTGTGAGTGAATCGAGCTCCTGAATATCGGTGAAGAAGTTTCCTTAAAAGGTTAGAGACTGTCCAGTTTAGTGAGAGGACAAAGAAACACGCTGAATGATGAAGCAACAATGGTGGAGAAGAAGGTGTTGACCTGTGGATTTGAGTCATTTCACCGTGACACAGACACAGACACAGGCCTGTTCACACTCGTGATTGCGGAAATGTGTGAGGGATGTGGTTGTTTATTGTTTTTGTGTGTTTTTCTCACAGGGAAGAAGGAGAGAACTAACCAGCACTAACCATGAATAGTAAGTCAGTTTTAAGTCAAGTATTTCCTGCAACTGTTGTCCATCCTGTCATGAGTTGAAATTTGTTCTGGATTATTAAAATATATCTTTAATTTCCCTCTTCACTAAATGGTTTAGCACATTTTGAGTTACTTTATTTCATTGAGGGGGATTCTTAACTTAACTCAAACGGATTTAGCCATCTCTACCACATGATTTTTTGTTCTTTTTTCTCCTTTTTTATGTTCTGGCAATTACATTAATAAAGAAAATAAAGTGCAAACATTTTCAGACTAAGCAACACTTCATAAAAAGAGCTAAAAACACAGCAGGGAACAAAGGTCAGAGGTCTAGTCCTGAATGAATTAATGTATAGAGTTGTATAGATCCAACGCTTGTTCAGTTTTAACGTAATTTAGTGATTCTCTTGAAGCTCATTTGTGGAAACAACAAATCAAGGTCTTATTTTTAAAAAACACATTTGTGTATGTGTAGCATGGCCATAATGATATTTCATTTTTAGACAAATAGGTTATAGTAAAACGTGTCATTTTTTTTAAAAGAAAAAAAAAGTCACAAAAAGCACATCATTAGAAAAAAAGTCATAGTAAAACGTGTCATTTTTTTAAAAAGAAAAAAAGTCACCAAAGCACATCATTAGACAAAAAGTCAAAGTAAAGCGTGTCATTTTTTAAAAAGAAAAAAAAGTCACAAAAAGCATATCATTAGAAAAAAAGTCAAAGTAAAGCATGTCATTTTTTTTTTGGCTTTGAAAAAGTCACAGTAAAGCATGTCATTTTTTAAAAAGAAAAAAAGTCACAAAAAGCACATCATTAGAAAAAAAGTCAAAGTAAAGCATGTCATTTAAAAAAAAGAAAAAAAAATCAAAGTAAAGCATATCATTTTTTGAAAAAGGTCAGAAACAGGTCACATCACAGAGACCATTGCCATAGACTTTACCATCATGGTTGCAAAAAACAAGGTATGGATGGCAGACGCAAGCTTCAAATTGTTAATTTTGTCTGAGGAACTTTTAATAAAGTCAGTAAAACCTGTCGTACAACACAGCCCAGTAGATGACCACTGTTGTTAGTCTCCCTCCACTCATGCATGACTTTTCTAATAATATCAGGCATGTGTGAATGGGGCTGGACTGAGGCTGTTTAAACAAGATCTGCAAAGTACTTATTTGTAAAACCATCAGAAGGGTTGGATGCCAAAAATTGTATCGGTGGAGCCTAGTTTCAACAGCTGAAAGGCAAAAATAGTTTAACAATATCTATTCTAAACGTTTCTGTGTGAACAGGCTTCAACTGGACGACATATGTTTAGCAAATTACATTATATTTGAGCAGAGAAAAGTAAAACAAAAAGCAAAGGAATTACTTGAGTTTTTTTAAGTTATTGTATAAGACAGAATTTACAGGCTGATGATGAGTTTGATATTACATTGCACTTCTTCTGGTCTGTTATGATGGGAAAGTGAAAATATCTAAAGCTCTAAAGGAATTTTGTATTTTTGTTTTGTTCTATCTGATTTTGGCTCCCCTGGTAGACAAAGTGATGCCTCGTTTTCTTTTTTGCTGATCTTATCTTGTAAGAGAAGTGTCACTTTTCCTTATTTTGTGAGTTAAATGTACAGCCATAAAAATTGACAATGGTTTTGCAGCTGTAGGTGATTAAAGCCATCACTTTCAAATTAAGCCTGTTTCGTAACCAGCTAAAACCTCCTCACAGGGGCTTTAACATTTCAGCGTGTTGAAACAAAACTGCCAACTTCATTATTCCCAATCCCAAGGTGATGTCTTTGTCTCATAACATGCACCCACCTGTAAAATATTGCAGAGTACTCGTTTTATTGTAACTTGGGACCAAATAGAGCAGGAAATTATCATTTTCAGAGCCATGAACCACAGAATGATTTGCATTTTCCTTCAATATGACTGTTTTGTAAGACTGTTCCTGATTGTGCAAGTGAGCAATTTCAGGCCTGAGTTTAGTTTGTAATGTTTTTAAATAGTTTGCTGCTCACGCTGAAGTGAAAAATCTCAGTGCCACTACCCACTGCTTTGTTCTGTGATTAGGTCATTACATCAGAGGATTCAGAATAAAACAGCAGGGAGGGTTCCAGCTCTTCATAACCAGATTACTGTGTCACAACAGTTATTATTCCCTGTCAGACAACATGTACACAAATCACTTCAAGCAGACTGTGAGCTGAAGATAGAGCTGCCTGTGAGACATTTTAACCCTTCTTTTTTATCTCCCAGCATCAGACATCATGTCTTTGACAACGCTGTCCGCAAACGCGACTGTTACAGAAGGTGAGTAAGCTCGTTTTTCTGGATCTGCTCTGAAGCTTTTTGGTGTTGAAAGTCGAGCCGCTGCCAATAAGTGTTGTGATGTGTTAACCTCTGAGGGTTGTGCTGTTTTATCGATGCGTGCTGCGCTTTTGTTTTTGTTCGGTCAGCTACAGATGCGGGGCTTTTGACGTCACTTCCAACTGAAGCAGAAACAACCTTGGGTAACTCCTACACCTTTTTGGTTTTCTGAAACAGATCTTTTTCTCTCTGATACAGCTGAATGTTTTTTTTTTTAACCAACTCTTGCTCTTTCTCTCAGTCTTTACCACAGCAGCCCCAGCAGGCACAGACTCTGCAGTTATAGCAGGTAACTCTTGCACTTTATCCGGAGGTTTTCCTTACACCAGTGTGAAAAGATCAAGTCCCAAAACATTTTTGAAAACGCTGTATTTTCTCTTCTCCCCAGTGGTTATAGTCCTCATCCTGCTGACATTAGCTGCTTTGGCCTTCCTGTTGTATCGGTATCTCTGCCACAACAAAGGAGACTACAGGACGACAGGGGAGCTGGCTCCTGGAGAAGACCCCGATGAAGAGAACAGCAACCAGGCTGTGAGCGAAAAGAAGGAATACTTCATATAAACCACCGAGGAAGGAAACAAGGGGCCTGTGGAGGACTACAAAGAACTATGAGTGGTTTTTTTCTTTTTATGTTTCTTTGATTTGAAGGAAAGATGTGCACGACACAAAGGAAAAACTTGTAAAATTTTTGTTCCGGCACTCAAGAAGCAATACCATAGCTTGTTCAGGAAAGGGAATATTGATGGACAAGCAGCAGGTGGAAGGCTAACAGGTGTTTTCAGAGTAGCAGAGCGAGGCATGAAACAGGTGGTGGGGTTTAACGTGTCTGTGTGACATGATCAGAAAATGCAGGATTAGCTTATCTGTTACTGTTTTCAGCCATGTGTTCTAATTTCCTTTTGTTCATGTTGTTTTCATTCAGATATACTGTATTTTAATCCAAACACAAACTGTTACGGACATGTTTTTGGAGCTATAGTCACTTTTTATGAGTATGCTTTTAAATTAATGTTTTCTATACAGCTATTTTATAAGCTCGTCAAAAAACAGTGTCATCCTTTTTTGAGTGAAGGATAACTTAACACTATTTGTTTGGATTTTTTGGTTCTGGTTGTGTTTTGTATTGTAGAAGTTCTCTCCAGATGCTGTTACTGATGACTTCCTGTTTGACAGAAATACAGAAGGTAATAAAACCTGTTTCTGGACGTTTGTTGCCAAACTTTGTGTCTGTTTGTTGTGATGTTCAGTGCAAAGATACTACTATGAATCAATTGACACACAATTCATTGCAAGCCGTTTTGATTGTAAAATGAAAGTTAAAGTTTCTGGTGTCTTTACTTTGCCTGGTTCTCTGTGTTTAAATCTCCTCTGAGAAACTTTTTGTTAATGCTGATTTTGGTGCCTCCTAACTGACAAGAAGTGAACAGCATTTTCAGCTCATCGTTTTTCTTTTTATTCATAACACACTAAGTTTTGTGCTTTGAAACGTCTCATCGGACTAAAGAAAATTTTAAAGAGAAAATTTTAGACAAAGTTTGAATAAATGAGTACTGTTTTCATACCTGATGATTATTTTAAAAATTACTGATAGAAAAATCAATTTATCCTTAAATGCGGTTCTGCAAACCAGGGATGTCCAAACTTTTTTCAAAGGGATTTAGATTTGAGTTTATGAAAATGACTGCTCACATTTGCTACTAAACTACAGAATAAACAAGTTCACAAAATTTGTTTGTCACATTTCAAATGACCCTATAATAAATACATAACCTCTGGAGAAAATGTTGTCATGAACAAAGAAAAGTAGTGTTAAATAGAAGATTTGGTCTCCATTTTATATTCAAACGAGATGAAACAAACCCATTGGCCTTGGTTCATCAGTACAGTGAGGAGCAAAGGCTTATGGGAGTCTTTGTCACAAGTGCTAACTTTAGCTTTTCTAGAAAGTCCTCACAGGTACTTTAATAAGGGTAAACAAAATCTCAACAAAGCCAGTTTTACACTTTTATTTTTAACTGGTGGAGATGGACTTCTATACAAAAGTAACTGAAAGTCAAATACTGAGATCTTCTCCAGGGGCTTGGCTTTTACGTCCTTTTGTCGTTTCAGTTGAAAGGGTTTTATTAGCTGTTAAAATACACTTAACTTTAGTACAAGTCATTCCAATACAAGACAAGAAACACATCTTTAGATGGGAACAATGAGGGTACATCAAGAAACTTTGGGACATGGTAACAAAATCATCAACCTACTAGGATTTGATTGTTTTTATTTGGGGCTGTTGGGTTCACAATCATCTGGGGACTCTATAGTTGGGGTTTTTGAACCAAACAAATCAATAGGCGACTTCAAAATAACTATATCAAAGTTCTTGTCTGGAGTATGCGGGCTAAATAAATGTGAGTTATGAAATAACTGGTGATGTTTGTATCCGCTGAAGCATTCGCTAAATAAAAGTCTAGAGTAATTCAGTTACCTGTGATGCAGTCCGGCCAGGAAGCTTAAATCACAACATGTCAGCAAACAAAAAAATAAATGTTCTAATACACAGTCTGTGAATACAAAGACACAGACACACAGTGTTTCAAATTTCCAAAATAACCTTTATTCTAAACTTACATTTTAAATTTTAAGTTTAGTATAAAAAAGTTAAGTGCACCTAAGTTCTTTTTCTCAAAGTACTCCATCTTTGACACTCTTCTCCTTTAGTAATCTTAAAAGATAGAACATGTACCAAAGTCTATCACATCACTTTAGTACATACATCTATTTTTTACAAAATATTGTAAAGAGAATCCCTGAACTATAAATGTCCATTATCCTTCAACAAAGAGAGATCCATTTGCTGGCTGTGGTTGGCATAGCATCTACTGGTCACCTGTAGTTATACAGTACTTCGTATTGCTGGGACAAAGCCACCATGATGCTGTGTTACAAACAATCAGAGCAGAGATGGAAAATAAAAAAAATTAAAAAAAACGTGTTTGGAAGCTTTGATAGCTGTGGCCCTCTTAACCAAAATAAAAGGACAGTGTGAGTGGTATTAAATGAACAGTGAGCCATTTAAACACACCACAGTGACATGTCAGTTATGGTTTTCTGCATGAGCTTAATAAATGAAACACGTTTTCACAAAGCTGATCCTCAAAATAACACAAAAAATGCTTAATCTAGGTCGACTGCAACACCATTTGCTTTCAGTCGGCCACAGCTGTTAAAACTTGATATGGAGTGTCGGATACCCAGTGAAACATCGACGCTACCAGACTCCGGAATGAAAGACATCAAGAAACAGAAGTTAATGGTATTTATTATGACTTACCAAGATCAGACACTGTCTTTGAAGTTTAAAGATAATGTATAAAAGTAACGAGTCAAAGGAAGTTTGTTTCTTTTTTGCCTTGAAATCAACAAATCTGCCAACAGTGATATTTACCTCATAGCAAACACATCCAGGCTTCAAAACAACACGAAACATCTTGACTTTCGACTTGATGACTCTTTAAAATCTCACAGCTTTCTTTAAAGAACAGAAAAAAAGGAGCTACAGAACAAAAAACAGTAGCTCCTCATGTGCAACCACTCACATTTGCTTAGCAGTGCATCTCAGATAAAAAGTACGTAATCAAATTTGTACATAGCAAAAGGTGCAAAAGTATACAACCGAAAAGATGTGATTAACCCACATAAAGTGACATCGACACCTAAACTAACAACTGCAGTCTCAGCAGAATGAAGGTTTGATACCGACACTCATGCAACTGTTGATTTGATGATATGTTTGCTTTTAAATTGTGACGATTTTAAATTTCAAGTCACAACCAAACGTAAGTGCATCATAGACCAAATCTTTGGTACAACCAGCTCATTGGTTATACTAAGCCTAACTACTCATGTAGATCACTTCAATGTGGAAAAGTCATGAAAAAAAAGAGAGAAAATGATAATATTTCAAACTAATGCTATCACAAAGGTGACATTTTTCTACAGCGAATAAATACATGAAAAGTCGGTTTGATGAAACCAAAAGACAGTGTGTAAAACGACAGATGGAAGTTCATGAAAAGCATACAATTAAACCTTTAGTGTATAAACTCTGGGTATCCGACTGTGAAATAGAAACGGGAAATGAAAAAAAGAGCTATAATGTTACACCAACCACCCCTTCCCGTTCAACTAACTATTTGGATTTACTTTAAAATTTCTTTCCTTTAAGTTTACTGAAGTTATTTTGCTTTGTATTCGGGCTATCCCCAGTGCTCTTTGGCACTTGACTATGTTCAACTACAAGTTGCCCTACAAGGTACAGTAAACCACTTTGGATATTGCATGAAATCTTTTCTTGAATTATTTGCTTAAATTTATTTAATTTACAAGTGATTTCAACGTGGCGGTCTGTCGGATAAGACCTATCACTGTGCAAGAAATTTGCTGTAGTCTTTTGGATTGTGTGCAAAGGACAAGACAATTCTAGCTAAACGCATACAGGATGCTTTTTCTTTTTTGTATAGATGAGATGTCATTTCTCATAGTTGTATTTACATGAAACTATTACACATCTATTAGTTGAACTACTCTAAAAGTTTCCAAAAAAAGACAAGTGAAGGTTTATTTTCTGCGCTTCCACTGCAACTTTGTAACTGCATTTCACTTTCACTATAAAGCAGCTAAACTACAGAATGCAGGTCTGATACTTCAACATTTCGTTTATGTAGCTTTACAGGTTTACAAGAACATCTCTGTTTAATTTGTAATCCAGTGGATCAAAAAAGACCAAGTTTGGAGAAATAAAGAGTACAGATGCCTGGAAGAGGTTAAATCTGGAATGACCAAAGAGGTTGGATCCAATAAAGAATTTGGAATGAATTCTACAACATTTAAAAATTACATTTGACCTCGCAGGCTTTGGCGTTCATCGTTTGATCTCTAGGTGAGAAGTGGAGTACTGTACCTTTCACTAGGGCGCTAAAATATTACATTCCGTTAGGTGAAATCAGTATTGTGGCATGGCCAAGCAGCCTGAAGAGGGAGGCATATGGGAGGGGGGAGGGGGAGGGGGCTTCTTCAGGGATGGGGACACGGTTGAGGCATGAGGGAGAACTTGAAGACTTGCTGTTACCAGATGGTATAACCTCCATTGGATCCTCCCACGAAGAAGTTGTTCTTGCGCTGTGTCATTACAACATTAGCATTCTGCATGGCAGCCAGCTGAGCTGCATTGGGGGGGTGTCCAGGAGGTGGGGGCTAGAGAAAGGGAGAGAGAAGCACAAAAAGTGTTCACCTTTGGTTTGGAATACCTAACACTCCTCTGGGCCAGAGGTGAATTCAGAGTCTAACAACCAGGGCACTGAAGGTACAAATGAATGACATTTCTTTCCTCTTTCAACAAATATAATCATATTTAGCTGCCATTAAAATTGGCGCCATACAGCATAGATCAGTGGTTCCCAACCTGTGAGCCTCCTGGTGGCCCATGGAGGTATTGCAAGTGGGCCGCCAAATAATTTCCAAAATAGTATGATTTTTGCTGGGGGTTCGTGTGTGAATTTCATTATGTAAAGAAAAAACACACAGAATTATGTATTTAATGTTAAAACTTGGTTACCTTCAAAAAGAGATTAAAAATGTTCAAATATTTGGATACAATAAAACATGCTCCGAGAGGGCATTATATGGCCTCCGTATTTATGAGGTTGGAGGTCGACCTTAAAAGAGTCACGATTTTAATTTCAAACCAAAGAATATTGACAACTTTAATATGCAAAGAAGGTTACCTGCAGCCTGTTGCAACTCAGTTCAATTTTGTCATAACCAGTATTAATGAATACTTGCATGATGAGATTGATACTTAAAATGAGCAGTGTTTCCTTAATATTTGAATGTTTCTGTAAAGGTTAATCTACCAGTATGTGCATGCTGTTTAGACATGATAACTACTATTCTCCACTGTTCAAAGCTACTGTTTAACAATAAAGAGGGGCAAAATTAGAGCATATGATTATTTTCTAGTAAAAAAATTAGTTTTGTGATTTCATAAATGAACAGACACAGAAGCTTTAGTGGCTGTGTTTTATTCTTGAATTATTTTGACAGGCTGCTTTTCTATGCTAAAAGTATAGATATTTGTATTGATATTGGTAATACTGGCCCTTTATTTACTTGATACAGGATTTTGCAGTACTGCACTCCACTCTTTAACAGGTAAAATTGCTGCGTGGATTTATTTATCATCATTCTGTTGTAGTTCAAGTCAAGATTATAAACCTCTTTTATTCAAAACTGTTCAACCTGTTCTTGTTTCAACTTAAGCTCACTGAACACTGTGGATACTCACTGGGATGGAAACACTGCTGCCTGCATTGAAGCGAGCACCCGCATCAAAGCCACCGTCCACCATCACTGTTGAACCAGGCGGGTACACAGCTCCCATGGGGTAGTAAGCCATGGGGACATTCTGACCCACTGGCCCAACAGGCATGTGTGGCTGCATGGGCATGAACACCTGAGCACCAGGGTAGTGAGAGGACATCTGAGGCAACTGACCAGGCACCTGAGGTGGAAGCACATATCTGGGCTGGTATATCTGCGTAGACAAAAACGATAAAAAGAGAGGTTTGAATGTTGAGTATGGCGGGGATGACTTGTGTAATTGTGGAGGATTTAATCGATAGAGTTACCTCAGAATATGCAGGTGGTGTGTCTGTGTAAGGAGGTGCCTGAGGAGACATTTGCATAGCAGGAGGGTATACAGGTGCAGTGCTCTGCTGAGGGTACACAGCCTGCTGTGGATATGAACCTGCAAAACAACATTTCACATCCAGTCAGAACATTGACACTGAAACCCTCTGGTTGAATGAGTGAATGCATTTTAGTGTCAACAGGCAGCAACAGGAACTCCACAGGTCAAACATTTCACAGGCAAACAGTGCGACAAGGGACAAGACAAGATACAATTTAAAAATAACAGAAAACCGCTAAATGTCCCAGATAATATCATGGAGAATTGGAGCACATACAGCTTTTCTCCTTGTGTCAAAGGTAGTTTCCATTTCAGAGACCCCTGATGGACAGAGCCTGCTAGTGGCACTTGTTTTTCATCAGGAGGAAGGGCCAAGAAAAATGTCCTTTTAAGGATGGACAGTTATACTGTACTGACATGATACTGTGAAACAAGGTTTAAGATGGACTTTTCTGGAATAAGAAAAATGGAAATGACATAATAATAAATAAATAATATCTATATTGAACCTGAGGCCTGAAACATCAATTACCTTGTTTTGGTGTAAGTGATTATAAATTGCTTTTTGAAGATCTCTTTTACATGTAAAATGATTATAACTTCTACCACAAGAGACAACACAGCATATAAGGCTTTCTCATTGGACTGGTCTAGTCGTGACTAATAGTACGGGTCACTGCCAGGGTTTATACGGTCGTGATAAGTGGTCGTGATAAATTTCAGAACGATTATGGTGATCAGCTGTGAACATATTTAATCCATCAGACATGGCGGAAATGTGTGGAAATGATCCTGTTTTTATTCTCTTTTTTCTACTGTTTTTTTTGTTGTTGAGAAAACAGGCATTTTGATATCAAGATAACTAGATATATTTATCCTTTATGATGGGGAAACAAAATTTGATAATCCAAAATTACAATATTTGTTTGTATCTTGGGTAAACACTTGGATTCAAAACATTGATACTAAATTGTAAAACTTCAAAAGCGCAAGAGGAAAAAAAAACACAAAATAGAATACTAGCCTGGTGTTTTTTTTTTAAATTGTTATTATTCTGCTTTTTTTCCTTTTTTTTTGACAAAATCAAGCATTGGTTTATCAAGATAATTGGATACATTGATCATTTGTGATTAGGAAACAATTTGATATCCCAAAATAACAAGAAAATTTGTTGACATTTAGAGTAAAAACTTGACAACTTTTTTTTTTTTTAATATTGAGGGGCTGTTTTGGGCCACTGTTGCTCTAAGTTTAACTATGGATGCAATGCTAAAAAATAAAGCTAATAACCTGTAACAGAAGAGCTGTAATATGAGGTCGATAATACCATCAGACGATTATGTAACTTTTCTGTCTTATTATTATTTGAGGTTTTTAATGAAAAAAAAGGCAAACACTGTCTAGTTCCTCCCTCCCAAGCGTAAGTACTTTGTGCTGTTCTTTGTATTCTTGTCGACCAAAAACACTCAAAAGCATTGCCTCCAGCTATGTGAGCTTATGCTTTGAGCTGCATGTTGAACACAGACTGAATAATATATGTTGACATGCACGAGAGAATTTAAAGACTGGAGAAGAAAAAAATAGATAATCGATAATGGAAATAAATGCTCGTTGCAGTCTGTAGGTGAACCGTGTATGGCTGCATCAACACCAGCAGCAACAAAAGATCTGATGCGAGGAGCATATGCGAGAGTAAAAAGACAAACGATGCACATATAAACCTATTTCTACCGTGCGGGGACAGTCACAGTATTATTAGTCAGTTTTTAGGTTGTGTGACACACATTGGCATTCCGATGCTTATTAACCAAATCTGTGAAATCATGTCGGGCTTTGCCTTAAAACCTGTCAGTTTGGAGTGATGCAAGCTCACTATTATTATGTGACCCGCACACTAATGCTGGGTGATATAAGCTGATCGTAAATCAAAGCTTTTAGTAGTAGCACTATTTCATTAGGACCCACATACCAGAGCTCAACGTGTACGTAACACAGACAAAGTCCGTGGTTTATTGTCATGTACGTAACGGGAGTCCGTTTACATGGCCATAACGACAGCTCTTCGTTTCTACTTATTTCGTCAGGGTCGTATAGCGAACAGTTGACTAATGTCCGAAAACGGATGTGGAGAAATACCTTTGTTGTTCATGTTTCTGGATGATCTGGATACAGAGTAATTTCAGATTAAACGGTGCTCTGCGTATCTTGTCACGGCCTTAAAAACAGGTTACGGCTTCACAATCGTTCACTTCCTTGTTTTTCAGCTTCTTGTTGTTGTGGAAGTGGTGACGTCAGCCGTTCTCCGTCCGTCGTTCGACGCACTCGGCAGTGATTTTACCCGCGCGCGCCCCCTTCAGGAGAAAAGGAGCGTGAACTCAAGAGGAATTGAAGCTGAGGGAAAACTCTCCTGTTGTCTTCAGATCTGCTGTGACTGCTTATAAAGTGAAAGGTGGAAATTTCACTCCATTTTTTTCTCAATTTTTGTGAAGATGTTTCCAACATAGTCCAATATATTTAACAATTAACTTTGTGATGTATAGTATGGTACATAAAAGTATCCCTCTTTTTTTAACTTTCTTTTTATTTTTTTTATTTATCTGCAAACACAGTTTTTATAACATTCATAAAACAAACCAAAATTGTGGGGAACAATATTACAAGTTGAGTTGTCTTATAAATGAGAATGTCTCCTCTCAACTTTTAGTGTCACTGGTCCTGTTCCTGTAAATCGTCCATTTTGCACATTTGTCCTCCAGCTGGGCCTTTCGCAGTCTCTATATAAGTGTTATTCTCTCCATCAAATAAATCGCCTCCACTGTCTGGAACCATTGTTCCATAGTTGGGAGGTCAGCTTGGTACCACTTCCTAGTTATAGTCATTTTGCAAGCCACAGTCAAAATTTTAAACAAATAATGATCTTTTCCATGAATATGTTCAGTTGAAAAGTTACATAAGTACAATACAGTAGCATTCAATGATACATTAAATCCCATTATTTTCCTAATTTCGGTACTAATGCTTCATTACATGTTTCAACATTTCCAAAATAAATGAATATAAGTATGCCTCTTCTTTGAGGCAAGGTCATTAGCAGAGGTATGTATGTTGATGTGTTATCACAGAGAGGTATTTGTTTAAAGTGACGGCAAGATACTGTTTTGAAACCATCAAAATTTCTGTGATGGCAAGAAGATGCTATAAATATATATAAAACATACAAAATTCAACAATAATGGTTGTAACTAGTTTAATGAATTTAATCGATATTCCATGTAACTTTCAATTAATTATATGAAAGAAAACCAAAGTTATAGTAAAATAACTTTTGATTTCGGGTCAAATTGGCCCAAAGACAACAGGAGGGTTCAAGACAAAGACTATCTAAAAGAAAAAAAGTAAAGAAATAGACTTGACACAAACCCTTTTATGTTCCCTTTCAATTATTTTTTTTGCCCCCGATCCCTCTGAGCCATATTTCCACTTTCTCTCAGCCACTCGTGACGCAGCACAATGAGATGGAAGAGGAAAAAATATTGCATGGGAACTCAAAACTATTGCAAGGGAAAGTAAAAGTTTTCCTCAAAAAAAGCTCTTGCTGTGACCCTTGGGCTTTGCAATAAAGCATTGGATAGTTTAGGGCCAAAATACAGCAGTGATGGAGCACAGATGGCCTGGTGGTTAAGGTCCGTGGAGTTTCCCTGGCGGTCCAGGGTTGGAGTCCAGCCTGTGGCCACTTTGCTGCACATCACTCCCCACTCAAGCCCCGTTTCCTACACCACCCACAGTCCTCTCTCTCTTATCAAAATAAAGGTACAAAAGCCAATATGTATATATATGTAGTCTGTGATTCCCTGCACACAACTGAAGGCCCTGAAAACGACTTAAATATCCCATCACCACAGGTACAAATAGTCACAAGGGATTGTAACACCTCATCCTTGAACTGGACTATAGCAGTAATATTCTATGAATGATATGGATAAAATTTCATATCTCGATATTAATGCCAGATATCTAGATATTGATACGATACAATATGACTCTGTGTTTGGTGAAAACTAACCATTTTTCAGAAAAATAAAAGCATGATATAAGATAATGTGGAAAGTACAGTTGATGGATAAGAGCTCACTGTCAGTCATCAACATTAACAGAAAGTCACCAATAATCATGCGACTGTCTGAACTTTACATGGATGGTGAGCTGGGAAAATCTACATGATTTATATCTTCGATATTGGGATATTAATATCTTGAATTTTCATATCTCAATATTGATACAATAACATATATTTTTCAGCCCTAGTATGAACCATCAAATTGACTTAAGTCACCTAGAATAGGTCTCCTTTAAGTCTCAGGGGCCAGGGCAGTTTTTGTTTTTATGCTCCAAATATCTGAAACAAACTTCCAGTAAACCTCAGGTTAGCTGAAACTCTCAGCTCCTCTAAAATCAAATTTGAAGTCTCAACTTTGTGTAGGTGCTTTTTGTTGATCAGCATAGTATATTGTTTTAACCCTGTGGTGCATAGTGGTCACTACAGTGGACACCTATTTAAAAGTTATTTACTCCTAAATTCAATGGTTCATGTGGTGCAAATTCATATTAGCCTGTGTCAGGATATTTTTATTCTTCTGAGGGCCTTAAAGAAAAATTTTAATTTTTTTTCCAAACATATATTCATTTTTCAAAAATTTATAGACAAACATTTGAGGGTGAAAAAGCCTATAAACCATACATTATTCAGTGTTAAAATGGATTAAAGAGAGTTAAAATGTTTGGTAAAGCATTAATAAAAGATTATTCGTGAAATTACCAAAAAAGGAGTCATATTTACATTAAGTTTACACTGTTTTATGTTGAAGACTCAGTTACAGATATTTGAAAAAAAAAAAAAAAGGGAAAGGTTTTTTCATACTTAAAGACAAATAAAAACACTCAAGGGAAAAATCCTGACTCTGACTTTCATAATTCATGCATCAGAGGGTGAAAGCTAATGTATTAATAGTTTCCTTGCTCTATTTTTTCCCCCTGGTGCTAATGGGCTCCCATATTTCCTAAAAAACACCCAGAAAGCAAATGGTGCCTTGTCAGTGCTTTAAGTAGTTGTGCAAACAGAATAATAAATCTCCCTTTTTTCAAGCTTTGGTACCAGGTCGCAGAGGTTACCAGCTCTTTTGTTGATGAGCAAAGTGCAGTTATAGCAGATTGTTGTGGATGCAGCAGTAATTTATTATTTCTGGTTGTCCATGCCTCCCTGTGCTCTGCCTCTCTGAGCGCGCGGCCCCTTTAAGAGAACCATGGCACCTCTGAAGTCGAGGCAGACATTTTTCAATGCAAGATTTTTCCTTGCATAAATTATGTTCATGACGTAGTGCCAAAGGCCAATTTTGTGGCAAATTTGTCCGACTTAACAGCTGAAACAGGATTTTGTGAGTCACCTGAAGGATTTTTGATCACCTGAAGTGTTGCAGACAGGGCGTCGTCATTAAATATTAAGAGGGGACGAGATCCTAACATTGCAACCCTCCTTATCAATGCAAATACCTCTTTTGTGTGCAGTCACAGCGCCTGTCTGGGAGCTGAGATGAATTTTTAATTATGTGTGACTGAAACAAACTGTGACAAGGACCTTTTAAAAGAGCGGGGGATTACAGAAAATAAGCTACATTTCCGCGGTAAGTTGCACATAATAAACGCTTCGTGTCTGCTCTTCGTGCAGTGCAGCGAAATGGCGAGAGGAAATGAGTTTTGGTTAATATGCAATGTTCGTAATTAGCATAATTTATATATTTATGATAAAGAGAAGGAAATACATAATATTCCGTCTCTAGACACGGGTCGGGATGATTTCTGTCGCTTGTGGTTCATTGGCAGCGCTTGTCTCCAAAAGTAGCCGACGCGACGAGACTTTTATTGGGCAGGATGGGGGTGGGGAGCCCATCAACACCCGCTGAAGTTTTGTCAGATCCTCATATCTAACAGGGCATTGCAGGAGGAAATGCGCCAGCTGCGATCTTTCCTCGATCTGTCATGATTTTACAACCACTTCATGCCCACGATCAGCGTGGTTTCACTACGTTTCCTGCAGCCAAAGTGCAACACAATATGGCCTGTTTTTATAGGCCCCTCCAAATAGTCTGGTCCTGCAATGACAGAAATAGCTATGTTAAAAAGAAAAAAATAAAAACACACACAGTCCTCTACATGTGTGTGTCTGCTCTAACCAGCGTTAAGCCATACATGTGAGGATACTGCAGGTTAACTAGGGTCACCAGCATGAAACTTCATGAATGTTTTGTGTCTGAAATGACCAAAAACAAAAGCTCAGACCCTGATTGATGACATTTGGATTAAATCATGCAGGTTTTTGTTAACATAACTGAAACAAAGACAGTAACTCCTTAGGTATATCAGAGCAGTTTGCATCTGAAAATGAAAAATATGTGTCTGTATATTTGTGATAATCTTCAGTGTATCACTGTGTTATTTTTAGATTAGTGTGTGTGGTATCTCTCCTGTATATTAACTTTAAATGGTCATGAAACAAGCCGATTAGGGCTGCACAATATTGAAATTAAAAAAAAGCTTTTGCAATATTTTTGTTTCCTGCAATGCATAATGCAGCACTTTCAAGGTTTCCTGCTTCACTCTGTTCAGCTGATTTCTTCCTGACTCTCCCTGATATGATGATAATAGACGTGGGATGGGTACCGTCATATGTGCTTTTATAGGTACCGACCAACTTTCGTCAATAATACAGAGTATTGATTCATGTAAAATCAAACAATACCATGTTTGGATACCTAAATGCATCCTTGTAACTGTGAAAGAGGTGATTTATCATGTTACACATGAGCATAGGGAACGTTGAGCTCGGACCACTCACGCTGCACATCACTTTGCCTGACCCTGATGAGGTGAAATTACAGGGCAATGATATAACTGAGAAGTAATATAGAAATAGATACTCATTTAGGACTATTATTAATGTGATTTGGTACATACAGTCTACAGAAACTGAACTGAAAGGCTAAATTATACCACGATACAGTGTATCACAAAAGTGAGTACACCCCTCACATTTCTGCAGATATTTTAGTATATCTTTTCATGGGACAACACTGACAAAATGACACTTTGACACAATGAAAAGTAGTCTGTGTGCAGCTTATATAACAGTATAAATTTATTTTTCCCTCAAAATAACTAAAAATATAGCCATTAACGGCTAAACCCCTGGCAACAAAAGTGAGGACACCCCTAAGAGACTACACCCCTAAATGTCCAAATTGAGCACTGCTTGTCATTTTCCCTCCAAAATGTCATGTGACTCGTTAGTGTTCCTACAGTACATTTCATTGAGGGAAACATGAACTCCAACATGAACTGTGAAATACTGCAGCAGACCATGATCCCCTCCCTCCAGAAACTGGGTGGCAGTGCAGTGTTCCAGCATGATAATGAGCCCAAACACACTTCTAAGACAACCACTGCTTTACTAAAGAGGCTGAGGGTAAAGGTGAGGAACAGGCAAAGCATGTCTCCAGACCTAAACCCAATAAAACATCTCTGGGGCATCCTCAAGAAGAAGGTGGAGGTGTGCAAAGTCTGGAATATCCGCCAGCTCCGTGATGTCATCATGGAGGAGTGGAAGAGCATTCCAGTGGCAACCTGTGAAGCTCTGGTAAACTCCATGCCCAGGAGAGTAAAGGCAGTTTTGGAAAATAATGGTGGCCACACAAAATATTAACACCTCAAAAACTTTCACTAAAGGGGGAACTCACTTTTGTTGCCAAGGGTTTAGCTATTAATGGCTATATTTCGAGTTATTTTGAGGGAAAACTACATTTACACTGTTAGATAAGCTGCACACAGGTTGCATTGTGTCAAGGTGTCATTTTGTCAGTGTTGTCCCATGAAATGATATACTTAAATATCTGCAGAAATGTGAGGGGTGTACTCACTTTTGTGATACACTGTATATTATATACCTTGCAATGAGTATATTGTGCATATCAGGATGACAATACCGTAGTGATACATTGTGCCGCCCTAAAGCGAAAAAATTTGGCTGTTAGAATCTCTTACGTTTTTGTGTTAATCATCAGAGCAAAGACTTCTTCACAATATTTCATCCTCCATATGACAAACTTTTCTGTCTCAGGATGCCAGGAGGACAGTAACTGTGGCGGTGCAGTGAGCCATGAACTCCCAGGATCTCCCTGCCAAAGATGCCCCACTTACCGTCAACGAGCAGGTAACACCCACCTGTCAGTCAAAGCAAACTCAAAGTGCTTTCTCTTTCCTCTAAATCTACAAAGGGCTCCTCCAATCCTGATGATAACTTCTACTGTCAACAAGTGCTTCCGTCACCCTCCCATTTGCTGACATACCATCTCATACTGGAATGATTAACTTCCATAAAGATGTCCATTCTGATCCAGACCCTTTTTATGTTTTATCACACAATAATACCTGCTGCCCTATGCTTGTGAAGTTTACCGACTTTTAAACTGCCTTCCTCAATAATGAATTGTGTTTTCTCTCTCTCCTGTAACACCCTGTTTCGACATAGTCGGCAAACAAAAGCAATGCTCTTCATGGATGTACTGAAGGAGCTTGATGAAAGCATTGCTTGAGCTGCTTGTTGGCTGATGCTCTTCTCATTATTTTGGAGTAGTCGTGCTCTTCTCATTTGTGTCTCTTTCTTTTTGGTGTTTGTTTTTGTTTCTTTTTGTCATTGTGTCCTAACATGTGCTCGGCTTCTCTGTTCTCCTTAGCCATTCACTGTCTGACTGCAGAAGTCTTTTTACAGCCATTTAAATCCTGCTCTTTGAAATTCCCCTGCCAAAGACAACCAGGTATGCATCCTCCTCTCTCCTTCCAGCATTGTCTCTCAAGTCTGACCGATAGAGCTGCACAAAAAATTGAGTTTCAGTTGTGATCACAATAATGGCTTTTCCTCTGATAAGGACGCATGAGTGATGGTGATGATTGAATTTAAAGTTTGAGCTTTGCCAGCAGACAACACTATGTGATCGATTATTAAAGATTTTTTTCCAGGTAAACATTCACCTGTTTTGATAGATAAAGAATCTTCTCTGCTCATGCAAAATAGCTCATCCTGCTGTTGACTCATTTTTGGTGTTGTGGTTGTATTCATTATTCCAAAGATGACTAAGATTCCTGTTTGTAGACCCTTTATGACCTATCATACCACTTCTGTGAGAGCATATCTTTCCATTTTTACAAGCTGTAGTGTCTTTTTTGCACACAAATTTTGCTATGCATCAGTACAACCCTGACATCCCGAAATAAAAAAACCCCATGTACAGATGTGTCCAGAGCAACTTAATAAAGTGCAATAAACCATAAAAATATCAAAGTTTGACACATATTTTTCTCAATACAGAAATGTCATTGCTGTAGCCTTCAAAAATGTTAATGTAATGTTTTTGTTTTAACCCATATAACACATGCAAGAAAATGTCTTTAAAAAATTATGCCAAAATGTTCTGTTTTCTGGGCATAACCAGAAAGTGTGGCGAAATCCCTGCATCCCTTAAAATGCAAAACAAACAATGTTATTTGGTTTCGAATCTACAGCTGTTTGCAATTCACTATTCAAACAGTAGTGCCAGAGTTATGCTAGGCTCTATAAGGTTAAATGAACAAATTGTCACATAGACAAAATGCTTTATTTCCTCAACCTTCAATCACCAAATCCAACAAACATCATCAACCAAGAGTCAATGGAAGAATAAGCTGTTAGGCATTGACAGAGAATATTCGGAATGAGTGCAAGCCACATACTCAGCTCTGCTGCTCATCCCACAAATGCTCATTCTTTACAAACATAACACCATTTAAATGGAAATAAACTTTCCATCAGTTTGAGGAGTTTATAACCAAGAACCCTTGTTTCTATTATTAAGTAGTCTACCAAACACAAAATTGATTTTATTTTTTGAATCGGCTAAATGTGCCTCTTATCATATCCTTCTACATGCACATGCAGCAGCTTTGCCTGCCTCGCTCCACTCTTCTCTTTACCTGTATGTATCCCCTCTGACACTGTTCATCCTCAGAACATTATAAAAAGTTTGTCAAGTGCAAGTTGAAGTTTCACTCTTGATCCCATCTAGACACTATATATTCCAAAGCTAAAAACACAGACCAACATCTGTAGCAAAGCAGGATGAGAGCAGCAGGATCAGATGTGTGTGTTAGTTAAACTGAGGGACAGAGTGAGCTCATTTCATGGCCACACAGTGAGCAACCTATAGGCCCATATCATTAAAAAACATAAGCAGAAAATAATAAGCTTTTGGCTTCTGTCCACCTACATCTGTGCACAAATTTGGGTCATTCTGAAAATTGAAACTGCAATCCATTCATTTTAATGGGAGTCACTGTGCCTGCAAAATAATATAATTATTGAAATTAAATATAATTATAACTGGATCCTGAATCTAAGTACATTGATGAAATATAATTTTTGCAATGAATTTCAGAGATATTGGAAAACAGTGTGCTTGCTTTGCAAACAGGCTGCTAATGAACTTACCAGCTTTTTCTTCTGTTCTTTTGCTAGTGTTGACTTTGTAGTAGGTTTTATGAATAAAAAGGTTTCATTCCGATACACAGCGATGCAAAATATAATAAATGGCCCATATTGACTAATCAGGCTCTGATTGTCCCTGCATTTGCTCTCCTGTCCAAGTTGTCTTGCTGCACCTTCTCTAGGTCATTACAATACAAACCATGAGACAGAATTAAAGTGGTGAGCTACTTCATTTCTTTATTGGCAGCCCCGCAGGACTTCAAAGAGATATTTATTTTCCCACAAACTATCACACAATTCTATTCAATGTGTCCAGTCTGTTTATGACAATACCATGAGAGAAAGTTGGTAGGCAAGGTTTTTATTGATTGAACTAAGCCTTTTCTGTCACTCTGCTGTCCAGGTCATTGTGATGTCCGGCCATGAGACGATTCGTGTGCTGGAGGTCGAAGTCGATGCACCTCAGCCACCGTCTCTGTCTGATGGCAAGAGTGAAGGAAAAGCTGAAGAGGGAGCAGCTCATCCTGCAGAAAAGCCTGAGATTTGCAGCTCGCAGGAGAGCTCTGCTGTGCCCCAGAGCAACGAGGCAGCAGGTAGATAATTCAAGACAAATGATGGAAAGTGGAAGAGTTGATGTTTATACACAAATGATAGTGTATCAGTGAAATGCCAGAAGATAAAATGTCACAAAGAGCTAACTCTGGATGTGCTCCTGCAGCGCTGGATGAGCAGCAGGTGGTGTCTGTGGAGGCTCCGGCTCATGCTGGACAAACACTGACTCCTGCGGTCACTGTCAGTGTTTCCCTGCCACAGCCACAGGCCACTATGCCCATCGCTGTGCAAGGCTGCCCACAGGTACGACCATTGATACACAACTGAAGCACATCTTCATTCACTGTAGATCTTTGAAATTTGATATTTTTCTCACACCGCAGCTTTTGAAAGTCAAATTGTCCTGTGTGCATATCATCCTGCTCACATTTTTTTTGTCTAAAGTTCATGTGTCACAGGGATTAATGTTACCATTGTCACCTTCAGGCCTCTGTAGATGATTTACTGAAGTCAGTAACTGAGGCAATCGCTTGTATTGCATTTTGAGTGTGAATAATGGGACCAGTTTGACACCTGAACGTAGAGCCCAGGGCTGTAGAAATTGAAGGAATGTGAAACCAAACTTATGTAACACAAAAAGAGAGTACTTTATTCCAAATACTGAAAAGTGGAGATCAGAAAGATAGAGCTGGGCACTTCATTGCAAATAAGATTAAATCGCAAAAATCCAATCACAGACCATACAATATTTCTCTGACCTGAAATGTGTCATAGCATCACATACAAATTTTTGCATGATGTGTTTTATGCTCTTTAATGAGGGACAAAAACATTGAACTTTTTCATGATATTCTAATGTTTCCTTTAGATGTGCCTGTAACTGCAAACTGAGTTTCTTTTGTGGATTTGGTTCTTTTCTTCCTCATATATTTCTTTTTCTTACACAAGACCATAATGAAAGAAAAAGATCATCCCATTCAATCTAGCAAGTGATATCAAATTTACCATATGAATCGAAGAAGCTCTCCTTTTTTAAAAGTTATTTATTCCTTGGTGCATTTATCTGATATGGTGCTCTTTTTAATAAAGTATGATTTTTTTTGCTTGAGTTTGTTTACAACACATAAGGTGGGAAACCTACAGATAATCACACAATAAATCGCAACTGCAGTATGGGGAGAAATAATCGCTGTTAGGTTATTTTTGCGAATCCTTCAGCGATAGGGTGTATATAAAAATTGTGTTTCTTATTGTGCAACACAAGGTGCTGACCCAGGAGAGTCTGGCCTCTCTGATGACGGGTATGATGGCTCAGACCGGCTCCCTGGGGCAGCCCCTGCTCATCCCACTCAGCATGGCGGGCTCCATTGGTGGACAGGGTGGTCTGGCTGTTCTCACTTTGCCAACAACAAATGTGGCATCTCTGCCAGGATTGGCTGCCGCTACCACTGCTGGAAACCTTCTCAAGCTGCCCTTTGCGGGCCTCCAAGGTAAGACACCAACTTCCTGTGTATGTGTGCGACTTTTTTGGCGTCTTATATTTGGATTAGTTCAGATACAGTTTGTTTAAATCACAGCTGACACCTGACTTCTCACGAATCCTTCCCACGTCTTCATCTTTACTCAGCCGCCACCGTCCTGAACTCAGTCCAGCCCCAGCTTCACACCAACACACAGACCATGTTCCAGCATCAAGCGGCGCCCATTCAGCCCTTACAAGCGGCTGTGCAGCAGGTGACGACTCAGCCGACACAGGTGACCAATGCACAGGTCACTGCAGCTCAGGCGGCTGCAGCTCTGCCCACCTCAGCCTCCACCACCGTTTCTCAGTCCAACATTTCTGTGGCAGCTCTCCAGACGGCAGGCCTCTCTCTCAACCCTGCCATCGTAAGAAGATCTCTGCATATGATTCACACAGTGCGTTGCGTAACTATGTCATGTTTTAGTCGCTGATATCTGCACATTTTGTGACTCTTTAAGATCAACGCCGCCTCCCTGGGAGCTCAGCCTCAGTTCCTCAGCTCTCTCACCTCCACCCCCATTCTCACCAGCACCATGTCCAACATGGCGGGCATCACCAGCCACATCATCACGAATGCACAGGGTCAGGTGGGTTTCAGAAAAACTTTCTCTCTCTCAAACACGAGAAAACAAGATCACGACATGTGTATTAGTGGTCGTTAAAAGTTCTTTGACTGCACAGAACACTGAAAAGATTTAATAACAAAATGAGAACACTTTAATAACAACCAAACTTGATGTTCAATCACTTTCCCTCCAAGGACTATTAAAATGTTATTGTGTTCCTGTGTTGGGAATAAAAGCCCTGAGCCTCCGGTTAACATCACTCTGTAGTGCTGTTTAAAGTCAGCAGAGCATGTGGAAACTGATTTGTCTTCTCAAATAGTTTCATTACTCAATCTTATGATTATTGCAACTCATTAGAGTTAGACTGCAAACAAAAGCAATTCTTGAGAAACATGATTATACTCAGAGTGAACTTCTCACCCAGGGGCTGAAAAAGTGCATTGACGTGTTGCTGAGAAATGTTTTGCTCAGTGTCGAATCATTTGATTTAACTTTAAACTATCCCCACAGGTCTTAGGAACCCTTCCTCTGTTAGTGAACCCAGCGTCCCTGGGTGGAGGGGCTGCAGCACCCACGCTGCCTCTCCAGGGCCTCCAGGGACTTCAAGGCCTTCAGGGGCTTCAGGGGCTTCAGGGACTCCAGGGTCTCCAGGTGCAGACTGTCACCCCTCAGCTACTTCTCAACACCCAGGGTCAGATCATCGCCACAATGGGGAACGGACCTGCTGCAGTGACGACTTCTGCTGCGGTCCTGCCCAAAGCAGCTGCTCCCCCAGCACTTACAAAGCCCAGCACACAGGTAGAAAACGTTCATGGTTTTTATATTCAGACAGGATGAAAGTGACCGAGTATAAAATTTATCTGAGCAAAACTGTGTATGTGGATTCATCTCAGAATATTTGTTCCTCTTTTTACAGGTTTCTGCCACAAATGTCACACAGTCACCCATCGTTATCGCTCCACAGCCGTCTGTCCTGAAAACTTCCACCACACTCTCCTCCACTGTTCCCATCACCTGTGGAGAGCTAGCTAAAGTGGGCCAGCTTGTCAGCAGTACGTACACCTGCTTTTTCCTGGAAAAACATAGATCAGTTTAAAGCAGGTTGGTATTTTTAACTGGACTCTCCCTGTTTTTAGAGCCCCAGCAGGTAGTGAGCAGTGAGGAAGGCATTAATCTGGAGGAGATTCGAGAGTTTGCCAAGAATTTCAAGATCCGTCGGCTGTCCTTGGGGCTGACTCAGACACAAGTGGGGCAGGCACTGACTGCAACAGAGGGTCCGGCTTATAGCCAGTCTGCCATTTGCAGGTAATCTAGTTTCATTGTGTAGTAAGGCTTAAACCCGTATTGTTAGGCAACAATTAGGATTTACTCATTGAAAACCTGAGACAGCATTTTTTTGAGCTCAAATGTTAAGAATAGTTTTGTCTCCAAAAATGTATAATGATCCTGAGAGGTTGTCCTCATTTTCTGACTGGTAATCAACTAAAGGATAAATGTGAGTTTCATTAATATCCATCAAGTTTGAAGATACAGACGGTCACACTGACAGTCATCCCAGGTTCTGAGCAACGATCTGTTTCAACACCTTTATATCTTTCCAGCAGACCTGAAGATTCACCTCTATTTTTGTCCCTGTTCTTTCTTCATCTTAGCTTAAATCACACTCCTACTTACTATGATTATGATGAATATACTGCCTGCTGCTAAAGCTGTTAACTTATAGTAAGGTTAAATGTAAGCTCTTTTTTAGCTGCTATTTTCTGAGGCCCTTTTCCTCCAGATAAAATTGTCCATGTCTGCCTCTACCTGACTTATTTCTTCCTCTTCTATTCCATGATCTGGCTTGGCCAGTTTTTACCTCAACCATTGTAACTATGACCTCTTCTTCTGGTTTATAAGGGCCCACTTGACCTTTTGACCCTCTGACCCTCCCTGTCATGGTAGCTCAAACCTCTAAAGTCGGTGGAATTGGGGTCCACAAATTCCAGATAAAACATGATACTAATTGGATACTTATTATTTCATTTTTAGATCTGCATTAATGCAAGTATTATTCATATAGAACAGCATCAAAATTTTTAGAAGGAGCTCTAAAGTATCTAGTATCTCTAGCTATTTTTAGAACACACCTTGCAGGCGCCTCACGTGGTCGCTGCGGGCAACCAGGTGCCCAAGGGCATCGTGTTGGCTTCCCATGATTTAGACCGTGTCAGTTCTCATTGGAACTTTTTCTTCTGTGTGGCAGGTTTGAAAAGCTGGACATCACTCCAAAGAGCGCTCAGAAGCTGAAGCCGGTCTTAGAGAAGTGGCTCGCTGAAGCCGAGCACTGGAACCAGAAAGGCCAGCAGAATCTGATGGAGTTCGTCGGCGGTGAACCATCCAAAAAACGTAAGCGGCGCACGAGCTTCACACCACAGGCCATAGAAGTCCTGAACTCATACTTTGAGAAGAACGCACTGCCAACGGGCCAGGAGATTACAGAAATCGCGAGAGAGCTGAACTACGACAGGGAGGTTGTACGAGTTTGGTTCTGCAACCGACGACAGACGCTAAAGAACACAAGCAAGATCAACGTCTTCCAGGTCCAGTAGTGACCTCGTTTTGTGAAGATGAACATTTGATACAACAGGATTCAGATTGTGTTGTAAATAAAAGCTTAACCACAAGAGTATAATCTTTTTAAGAAAATGGAGGAAACTAAGCATAATTTATGTGTACTGAAAGAGAACTGAATAAGTTGTATTTTATGGACATAGAGAAACCTGTGTGTGATTGGTGCTGAGTGAAACTGCATGATCCTCTTCTCAAAAAACTGATGACATTATATTTAAGAACATTGGGTTTTATACAAGTGGTTTTGTAGAATACTCCTCCTCATTGAGTCACATTGATTTCAGTAACATAACGGTCATTTGAGCTGACGTTATGCTGATGTTTCAATAACATGCTTTTGCCAACATTGACATTTTAAGCTGCTTATTTATATTATGTTTGTGTAGTATTTGCAGCTTTAAATACATATTCAAGATCCTGATTTATAACCGATGATATAAGCTGTAACCTAATTTCGACTGAATTATTTGCCTGAAGAACATACATTTTTTACTATCTATGGACAATCATCAGTTTCTTAATGATAATCATAAAGATCAGTTCAAAGTTGTGACGTAACAAAATGTGTTACAGTGATGGGAGTCCATAGGGAAGGTATGTTCCATAATAATAATAATAATATGGTCAGCAGCTTCTTTTCGAAGTAAAATTGAAGCTTCTGCTTTTGTTTGTAATGCCACAGCTGTAGACTTTTATGAGTGTTTTTTATAACAATGCTTTAATTTGTGAGATTCTGATCTTGCAAATACATGTACTGTACGTGTGGATGAAACATATATGTGCTAATAATACTCTAAGAGTATTTTTCTTACGGTTGCTGTTCCTGTATCTGTTCCTTAATGGCTTCGAGTTGTTTCTTCTGGATTTTTCTTCACAGTTTCTGCTCACTTTCTCTGTGACTATGCCTCATATCAGTTATATTGTTTTACCTGACAAACTAACTGTGCAGCTATTGAATTCTGTGTTTTAAGATTTGTAATGGTGTGATATGTTGGATTTCTTGTGTGAGAGGGGGGAGAAAAGTGCTTGCTTCTGATTTAAGAAATTAATTTTTGTCAGATTGCAAGTTGGTTTTTTTTTTGCACGCAAGTTGAAGAAGAGATGGAGAAAAGAAACAAATGGTTGAGGTTTGATTTTGGTAGAAGGAATTTTAATTTCTTTGTTTTAAAGATCTCCAACAGAAAGCAGCTTTGCTTTCAAAGAAGTATTAACTAATTTTGATTATCCAATCAAAAAATGACGCTCATCATTAGTTGTAATGTAGTTCATATGCAAATGCAATGCAGATATAAAAGAAACTTATGCACTGACCACATTCTTTGTTGCAGTGGACATGCAGTAAACCTTGCTTTCAAAATAACTTATATTGCAAACTATTGTTTTAAAATGTTAAATGACAATTTCTTACACCTTTAAGTTTTTAATTAAATTAAATA
The DNA here is from genome assembly GCA_008086565.1 of Thalassoma bifasciatum. Taxonomy (NCBI): domain Eukaryota; kingdom Metazoa; phylum Chordata; class Actinopteri; order Labriformes; family Labridae; genus Thalassoma; species Thalassoma bifasciatum. Next base: position 317,310 of record RPOG01000143.1, read on the forward strand.
AGTTATTACAACATGAATGAATAGCTAAATTATAATAATAAGATAAGATTCTATTTCAGTGAAGCACTTAATTTCTTTTTTTTGTCAGAGAAGGGAGAAAAACATTGCTTTTTGTATTTTTTTCTGTCAGATATATGAAATAAACCATCTTTATTAATCACTCTTTGATATTGTGTGCTAAATATTTTCAATACTCACACTGAATGTTGTGGAAAAGAAACTTTACTCCAAGAAAAACATTAAAATAATAAATTAAAGGTGAAATATCTTCTCTGTAACTGCTCTGGAAACCCTCAGAGGTCATGTCATAATTTGTGAAGGCAGTGGCAACATCGCAGAACATGATCAGGTTTGTGATAAGCTCACTCCTCCTTACAGTTTTGACTTTTTATGTCAAAGATTCAAGTTTATTATCTCATTATATTGGCTTTTTGACAAACCTCTTAATTTCAACTTTGTCATCTCATAAGTTTGATTTTTTTCTCACAATTTTGACTTAATTCATGAATTTGACTTTTTAATCCCATAATTATGACTTATTTCATTTATACAACTTCATTATGTCAGAATTTCAGCTTCTTATCTCATTATTGACTTTTTACAATTGTGACTGTATTATCTCACAACTATGACTTAATTTTCTGGTAATTTCAACTTTTCCTCATTGTTCTAACCTATGTAATAAATTCAACTTTATTACTTAATTATTTTGACTTTTGATCTCATACTTCTGAATTACTTTTAATTTTGACTTCATGTCATAATTTTGAATCCCCTCACAACTTTGACTTCATTGTCTCAAAATTTTGACCTTTTATCTCATTATATTGACTTTTTATCTCATAAATTTGACTTTTTTTGGTCACAAATTTGACTTTTCTCAAAATTATGGCTTACTGTAGTTGATAAAAAAAATCTCAACAGAGACAAGTTTTTATTTTTATTTTTTGCTGGCAGAAATGGGCTTCTATACAAACCATTTTGTAATCTTCAAACCAATAAACCAATAAAACCAACTCGTTATCGCAGGTATTATGTTGGGCTTACATATAAGGGTCAATGACAAAAAGAGGGTCTAAAAACGTATTTTTTAAAAGATCTTTGAAAATGGATAAAAAACATATTTCTGGGTGAGTTATGTTTTCTAACAGATTTCAGTAGTTGACCAGCATTTCAAACTTTTTAGGTTCATTATTTTTTAGCATTTTTAATTTGAGCACCCACAAATGTCAGGTGGCGCAACCAAATATATGAAAATATATTTATATTTCTCTGGCTGATGCAGTTTCCTGTTTCCTGTTTTATTCTCTTCACTTTAAAATAAAAGTCTAATGTTACGGTTGCACCACCCTGACATTTGACAAGGTGAAAATTACGGGACAAAAGTTTTTTAAATTTCTCAACAGCTTTAAAATTCTTTTTATTTGCAAAGAATGTTTCATTTAAAAAGGTTCAAGCATAAAATAATGACACTGTATTTTTAATTTCCATTGACAATAACTGACATTCAATTTTTAGAGTTTAATTACTGTGGATACTTGTCAGGACGGTTGCACCACCTGACATTTTGGGGGTTTGAGGAACCAAAACACAAAAAAACATGTTTTATTTTAATAGTTTAAAGATGTGTTCAAAAAACACAGGTTTCATAGAATAAAGAAATACATGTGATGAAATACTCAATTCACGATGTAAGGAAATATTGCACTCGGACACAAAAAAGGGACGTCACGTCATTGACCCATAAAGCAACGTCCTCCCCTAAAATTCCTGTAATAACCAACTACGTCCACAGTCGGATGATGGCGGTAATGAGCTCCAACCTTCTTTACTGTTACTTTTAAAACAACACGAAGAAGAGAAATGTAACGGAAATTACGGCAGCTCCTTTTCCTGGCGAAGCAAGATAAACAAACAAAAGCGAGACGTTATTTTACATTTATTCAGGAACCTGCTCAGATTTTATGAGTCTCTACCTTCAGATATGTCTGTGAGGGTCAGTCAGTCTCCGTAAGTGTCTCATCAGTGAAGTTTATTGAGGCTGGTGTGTGAGTTGATAAGTTAACTGACAGGCTCGTCAGTGTTAGCTCGACATGTTTGATGAAGGAGCGCGACATGATGGCATGAGACCGTGAAGAGCTGCTCTTTTCATCTGAAGGCAAGTTCTTAAAATTAAATCAACTTTATTAACCTCACTAGAATTGAAAGGAAATGTTGTAAATTGTATGTTTTCATATACGTTATTGGCGTCATAATAATGCATCAGTGCACGTTTGGTTAAAACGTGAGAAGCTGTGGCGTGAATAAAAACCTGTAACTGATCCTGAAACAGACTTTTAACTGCGTCATATTATTTTTAATTTCGCTGAATGTGTCACCTACAACATGTCTTTACAACACCGTGTACATGTAATATATACACAAATACATTTAAACAGCACAGGCCAAAAGTTTGGACACACTTTCTCATTCAATGCATTTTCTTAATTTTCATGACTATTTACATTGTAGATTCTCACTGAAGGCATCAAAACTAATCACGTGGAGTTATGTACTCAACAAAAAAAGGTGAAATGACTAAAAACATGTTTTATATCCTACTTTCTTCAAAATAGCCACCCTTTACTCTGATTACTGCTTTGTATACTTTTGACATTCTTCAAGAGGTTGTCACCTGAAATGGTTTTCTCTTCACAGCTGTGTCTTATCAGGGTTAATTAGTGGAATTTCTGGCTTTATCAATGGGTTTGGGACCATCAGTTGTGTTGTGCAGAAGTCAGGTTAATACACAGCCAACAGCCCTATTGGACAAAATGTTACATTTCATGTTATGGAAAGAACCATCAGCTAACTAAAGAAAAACGAGTGGCCATCATTACTTTAAGAAATGAAGTCGGTCAGTCCAGTAAGTAGTCTTAAAAATTAAGAAATTGAAATTGAATGAGAAGGTGTGTCCAAACTTTTGGCCTGTACTGTACATATATACGTATGTACAAAACAAAAATTAATCAAACATATTTAATTGCCTAAAATAGTTTAGAGTTCCTACATTAAGTTCAACCTATATCCAAAATGTGCAACTATGCAAACATTGAAAAAACATGTCACAAATAGTTTCAACCTCTCAACTGCAAAAAACACATTTCCTCTCCACAACACCTAATCTCGTAACAACTTGACTTGTTTATTATGCAATATTTCTGACTTAAGTTCCAAGGAGATGACCAGTTAATATTTGTATATCTTGTGTCCCATATGAATTGTGATTGGGGGCCATTAACTGCGTAATTGTGTCTTGTTTTTGGTCGGTGTGACGCACAACTAGCATTCAACATGCTGCGTTGATTTTAACCTTTTTCGTGAACTTTATCCCACTGTCCCCACAAAGACAGTTGGAAGTTTGAAACGTCTCTGCACTCCTAAACAACCCCTCATCGTCACCATGGCGTGGGCTCTGAAGTTGCCTCTCACGGATGAGGTGATCGAGTCCGGACTCGTCCAGGACTTTGATGCCAGTCTGTCAGGGATTGGACAGGAGCTTGGTGCGGGGGCATACAGCATGAGGTACTGAACCATGTACTATTGGCTTGAAAGCTGCTGATGTCAAACAATAACAATTACCATGTGCCATATGGTTTGAAACACCTTATTAAAATACCAAATTCAGATCGGTTGCATTGTCATGAGCAAATCTCATTCAAAAATCATCATGATGTTTTTGTTTTTTATAACACAGACTAGTCAGCATGCAGTTTGAGCAGAGAATATCTTCACACTTTCAATCTCTGGTTACTGCACTGAATGATAACTGGACGGCAATGAAATGCAAAGCGTCTTTCTAGTGTCAGCAAAATCATCAGTGTTCAGCAGCTTTAGTTGTTAGATATCTGGAGTAGACAAGTTATTGGGAGAGCAAAATCTTTCTTGTCAAGTTCTGACCTTCTTCTCTTGGAGAAATTTGTTATTCTTCCCTCCCTCAGGTCGGAGGTATCGACTGCATAGGGCTAAGACAAACAGATACAAATATTCTTGTGCACTTAGTGCAGTAAATGCTCTTAAAAAAATATTCTTTAAACCCTTAAATGCACCTGCAAGCAGAGCTATTGCACTTTAAGTTTATTGTTTTAACCTATTTATACCAAACCTTTTTAAATGAAGAGTAACATCTTTATATTCCTCGGTTGCATTTTCATCAGGTTGTATTTCACTGTACTATGTCTTTTTATCTGTTGAGTCATTTTTTGTGACTACTGCTACAAATCAAATTTTCCTCCCAGTAACAGTAAAAGAACTGAACTGAACAGCATCTTCTGCCAGAACTCGATGTGTAACCATTGTGAGCGAATCTGGTTCAAAAATCCTCACCATGTGTCTGTTTTATAACCATGACTACTCCATCCTATCTCTGGGTACATGTCGGCTTGCAGCTTGAGCAGGGAATAACTTCACACTTTCAATCTGGGCATGAATGCACTGGGTACTGCACTGAAAGATGACAGAAGGGTAAATTCATCAAAGCTAAGCCCTGTGTCTGTCTGGTGACTATCAGAGGAAGTATTAGACAGATTAACAGTGATACATCTCAGTTAATCTATCACCACATAGTCCTGTGGTTACTAATTGTCTTTAATAAGATTATATAGAGGAAAGTGTTTATATTTATGATTCTTTAGCTCAGTTATTTTGTGAAGAACATTACAGGATATCCACTTAGGGTTTGCTGACTCAGGCTCTTTGCTTTGCGGGAGAAAACGAACTCTTTTGTGCTATTTTCTGATGGTTAAGTGCTTTGTTAAATGATACTGTGCAGGCTGCTAAGTGCCCACTTGTTCCTAACATTCCTCAGTAGAGAGAAGCAAAGAGCTCCTGGCTGGATACCTTGGTATTTAGAAAGGCTGCCCTGGCTGCCTACATTGTAATGAATACACTGCAAAGCTGACTAACAAAATAACACGCCATCATTTTCGTGGTTTGGTGTGTTCAAAACAACAATCTATTCAATATTTTCAATCTGACATGTTTGATGAAAAGGACAGGTTTTTTCCTCTATCAGTTCACTTACAGTTTTGTTCTTATCCCTGTTCCCCAGTGATGTTCTGGCCCTTCCCATCTTCAAGCAGGAAGAGTCAAACTTGCCCCCGGACTCTGAGAACCAGATCCTCCCCTTCCAGTATGTTCTGTGTGCAGCTACCTCGCCAGCTGTCAAACTGCACGATGAAACACTCACCTACCTCAACCAAGGTCAGCGCCCAGACACAGAGGAGCGAGAAGAAATGTATCTTTATGACCGAGTAACTCCTATTCTCATTGAGACGATAAGTTTTATCCTCACAGACAAAATTCTCTTTTCTTTTACACAAATGTTGAGCTTTATCATGTTTTCCTTGTAGTAAAAAGGTTTTACAGTCCTTTAGGGTCATGCATTTTTCACTCAGGTTATTAAATCGAGAAACGGTTGTGCATGTCATGCAGAAATACTATTCAGTGACTTGCATATGATGCTTCAAAAACTTTTTACACTCAGAATTCATTTTTAGTAGCAAAGGAAGAACTAATGTCATAAACAAAGGCTTCTATGTGGAATGAAATGTACTCTTATTTCATTCATACTTGAGTGAAGAAAATTTACATTTAAATGACATTTTATCCTGAATTTTGTTGAGTCACCCCATTATATAGGACATGATGACTTAATGTATTTTTCTGTTTTTGAACTTAACTGCAAAATTCAATTCAATTAAAAATGGAACAACTGAAACCTCTTGAATTTACCAAGTTTCCCAATGAGTTTGGCCACTGCCGTATATTGTTGAGATAAGCTAAAAGTCATATTAACGATTCAAATTTTTCATGACTCATCCCAAAACAAATAAGGGTGCAGTCTATACTAAATGTCATGAAACATATGAAAGAAAAAGTCAGGGTTATAAATGTGTTCTTGTCATTACAGGCCAGTCCTATGAAATAAGAATGCTAGACAATCGAAAAATTGGGGAACTCCCAGAAATCACTGGTAAAATGGTGAAGGTAAGACTCTAAATATAGACGATTACAAAAAAAAAACATTTGTGCAAATTTGAATCTGTTGCTTTCACTTCTGTTAATCCACTCCCTGTGAATTTCAGAGCATCATCCGTGTGGTGTTTCATGACCGCCGTCTTCAGTACACAGAGCACCAGCAGCTGGAAGGCTGGCGCTGGAACAGGCCGGGGGATCGGATCCTCGATCTAGGTGAGCACCGGAGGTTTTGGTTCTTAAACACTGGATTGCACAGAATGTCGTAGATTAAAGTTGGATCTATGGATGATGTAATTAAAGGTGCTGTCTAGACCTGCTCTTTTAATTGGTGTTGCATAAATATAGATTGATTCTGCTTTGCCTTGTATGTGTATATTAACCTCTGAATGATGAAGTTCAAGACATTGATTGTGAATCTGAGCTACAAGAACTCGATGGTGGTAATGGAGAGCTTGGTGTGTCTTTTAAAATCATTCAGTAACAGCCTGTTTCACGTTGATCCATTGCAGATATCCCCATGTCCGTCGGCATAATCGACCCCAGGGCTAACCCTACTCAGCTTAACACTGTGGAGTTCCTTTGGGACCCATCAAAAAGAACCTCAGTTTTTATCCAGGTAGCATGATGAACAAACCTTTTCTTATCTCTCATCTATAATAATCAAAGACAGTCGTCACTTTTTAAATCTCTGGCATCATGTAGCTGAGCTTGTTAACATGTAATGAACTCATTTATTCTGTTTGGACAACTGAGTGTCACTCTTCAGCCAGTAACAACTAATGCGTCTTATTTGTTTAGATAATTTTTTTCTTTACACTGACTTTACTATTTCATCCCTTTCCCTTTCTAGGTACACTGCATCAGCACAGAATTCACCATGCGTAAGCACGGGGGGGAAAAGGGCGTGCCGTTCCGCATCCAGATCGACACGTTCAAAGGGGACGACAATGACGAGTACACAGAACACCTCCACTCAGCCTCCTGCCAGGTTAAAGTCTTCAAGGTGAGAGATGCTTTGGTGTAATTTAATGCAAATGTTATACAACTCACACGAAGATCCATGTAAATGACGCTTTTGTCACCTGTTTCAGCCTAAAGGTGCGGACAGAAAGCAGAAGACAGACAGGGAGAAGATGGAGAAGAGGGCGCCACAAGAGAAAGAAAAGTACCAGCCTTCCTATGAAACCACAATCCTGACAGAGGTGAGAAGAAGTTTATTTATGAAGCATATTTACTACTTAGAGCAATTGAAAGTAGTTTAATCTGTTAACAAAACAGAAGAATATGAGTTTCACATCTGATTCAGTTTTCTTTTTTGGCCTTAAGTTAATTTTACATTTATCTCAAGGGGATGACAACTATGTTAACAACAATATTTGTCATCCAAAATCTCACTTAAGCACATGAAACCTTCCTGAATCATGGACATGGATGTTCAAGATACAAATATTCACTTCACTATGATAAAAGGGGCAGTAAAGCAGCAGATCCTCACTGATAGAGAATCTGTAAAGAAACAATGAGGAATCATGTTTCAATATTTAGTCATGATTGATTGATTATTTGATTTACATGCCAGCTGAAGCTTCAAGATAACACTGTGATTCAGTACCAACCATCTTGGTGTTTTTCAGTGCTGCCCTTGGCCTGAGGTCACATATGTCAACAACTCTCCGTCTCCTGGCTTCAACAGCACACACAACAGTTTCCCAGTTGCGGAAGGGTACGAGTGATTCCAGATCTCAGCTGCAGCTTTATCTTATCTTCTGCCTGAATTTGATTATCTGTAAAATCCACTTAGAGGTTGTTACAGTGGATTCCTCTTCCTGTTGATTTCTCCTTTGCTTCGAGCTTCACTGATTCCTTTTCATCCTTTTTAGGAACGGATCACCGAACCACCAGCCCGAGCCTGTCGTTCAGGTACCAGATGTAAGTGTTCATCACTCTGTAAGTTAACCGCCTTTCTACCTCTTGCATCACTCAACCACTGCATATTTTTACACACATGTTTTCGGCTGACATCATCTGATTCCCATGCTGCAATTTTTAAACAAACAAAAAAGGTTTATCTTACTTGATAAGGAATGAAACTATGTAATGACGGCAAATCAGAACCACAGGGTCGACTCACAAGAAACACGAGAAACAAAAAAGCTCTTTGTATTACAGCAAAGCACAGTTTTACATGTTTTTAATGTTTTCCTAACTAAAGGGTGTTTTAAGGATAGTATTTACCATCCAAAAAGAGAAATGTTTGTTCCACTTGAGACTTCAACAAGCTAACTTTGTGAAAACCTTCCAGGATTTCACGTGTTTATTTTTCTGGGCTCAGTCTCTCTTGTCGTCTCTTCTCAGAACTTGTTACCCACAGCTACTCCACAGGATGCACAACAGTGGCTTCTTAGAAACCGCTTCTCACCCTTCTGCCGGCTCTTCACCAACTTTTCAGGTAAGAAAAGTTGCTGGAAAAGCCTGACTGAAACACACAGTAAAGTGACACATTTTATTGAAGGACCACTTCATTCCAGCACCTCCTATCATGATTTCTACGTTTGTCACGACAGCAGTTAAACCCCAATAACAATTTTGGTTTCACTTGCACAAAAATGAATTCAGCTCTCTTAACAAAAGTAAAGGCCAAAGCAGCATGAGGTAGACCACGCACAGTCAGAAATGAAACACCCTTTGTCTAGAGCTTTTACACGACACTGCAGAAACATGAATCACTGAATTTTCACCGGCACGAAGACTGAAGAATGGAGCATGAAATACTGCATGAGTCAGCACGAAGATGTTGTGGATGTTTTTCTTACGTTTGATCAAAGAAGAGAATATTCAAAAGTGGGAAAGATGAATTAAAAGAACCATAGTAAGATCTTAGATATTTTCCACAGAAGTATCAGATCCATATTTGAGATTTAAAGTCTCAACTGGCCTTTTTGTTTGTGCACCAGGGGCTGATCTTTTAAAGCTAACCAGAGAGGATGTCATTCAGATCTGTGGTCCTGCTGATGGTATCAGGCTCTTCAATGCACTGAAGGGACGGTGAGTCTTTGTTAAATCCATTTTGCAATCTCATCTGCCACTTAAAAAAAGAACGACTGAAACATTTCAAGCCCTTTTTGTTAACTCTAATCTGTGAATGCTGTTTGCAGAGTGGTACGCCCAAGACTGACCATCTACGTTTGCCAGGAGTCTCAGCAGGCTCGAGAGCAGCAGCCCAAACAGGAGAATGGAGAAGCTGCTGCCAACACGTTCTTTGGTGAGGGCTTGTTCCAGGTTCATGGATATTTGTTGGAAGGAAATGAGAGTTGCGGCCTGCTCTGAATTGAGAAAGTCGTGAGAGTTTCCCCATCAAATCAATAATCAAATCTTAAGTATAGTCAACACTCTCCATCATAGTGCATATTGAAAAATTTCATAAATTTACATTTTGCACTGTTTGATTTTAGAAAGGTTTTAAGCAGAGTTTCAAAATGCAAAAAGAAGAAATGGGAGTAAGACATAAAAACCCTGATCAATTTAAACAACAATTCCAGTGAAATAGTCACTTTATCAGCTGATCAAAAGTTTAAGACCACAGCCTTCAAAAGACAAAATCTGCACAAAAATGTGGATTCAACTTCACTTTCATTCAGGTATTCACACTGTCATGACCTCCTGATAGCAAAGGCTGTAAAGCTTTCTCCTTGAATGTGGTTAGTTTATTGATCTGCATGGAAGTGTCATGAACCACATAAACACTGATTGCAAAATATTCAAAGTCTATCCTCTTGTCAATCTTCTCCCCTTCAGTATATCACGCCATTTACCTGGAGGAACTCACAGCTACTGAGCTAACAGAGAAGATCGCTCAGCTCTTCAACATCTCACCCAGACAGATAAACCAGATCTTCAAACAAGGACCCACAGGTATCCACGTGCTGGTCAGCGATGAGGTAAGATCATGACTTTTTTTTTAAGGTTACACCTTTAAATCACAGTGTGTTGATGTTATTTGATGTTCTGTAGCTTTTCTTTTTCTTGAGTTAAACATTTTATCACCTTCTTTTTGTCAGATGATTCAGAACTTCCAGGATGAAGTGTGTTTCGTGTTGGACACAATGAAAGGTATTTCAATGCCATGTTGTTTTATCTGTTTCTATATTTAACTTTGATGAGCTTCATCAGTTTATTTATAACACCCACCTCACCTGCCATGGTTTCTTTTTCTCTCCAGATGACTCGAACGACGGATACCACATCATCCTGAAGTGAACTCTGAGCAGGAGAATAGTTCTTCTTTAGACCCGATCCACTCAGCCCCTCTAGAGCTTCATACTCCTCACTGTTCCTGGAAGATGTGGGAAATGCCCCGAGACTCCTCCTGAGGCTGCTTGGAGGACTATGAGACTGAAGCACACCGCCCTCTCCTCCCTGAACCTTACTGTCTTACTTTTAAGGAAGTGACTGTTACCGTTGTGATGTAGCAGTGTCCTTCTCGCCCTGCCTCTCTTGCCCTGTAATGGTTGCATTCTCCTCTGTCGCTTATGTTCCATGAAAGAGGTTTGCAGCCCTGCAGCTGCTGCTCCTCTTTGTTTGTCAGCTGAGCATCTGGTGTGCCAAGACTGCTTCAGAAACAGTTTGTTGTCTGTGTAACAACCAATGGCCAAAAAAGGAAAAAAAAACAAGGCGACAGAAACGGAGAGACCTTGATGCTTCATGACTCTCAGCCCTTAATGCAGTATGATTTTTGGTTTTCATGCTTGGTTTTCGTATCAAGACCCACTCATGATAGTCTGATGGAAACACAGTATAGCCAATACAATCACACTGTGGCACAAACGAACCACAAGAGGAATCAGACGCAGCAGCACGTAGGACAAAAAGGGAAACTGTTCGAATCAAGCTGTTGTCTTTTACATCTGATTCCTCAAAAAATCTGGTAATGTGAGTTTTTGGCTGTTTTAAGCTGTTACCTTAAAGAAAACAAACAAAAAAACTTTTTACATGACTCCCAAACACTGTTTGGTTGCTGTAGTTAGTGTAGAGCCATACACTGAGACAAAGAAGTGGGTTTAGCATCCAGAAAGGTGGTTGTTAGGCTACGCCTCTAACCTGATAGATGGATCATTGTGGAAGTAATCTTCATTTACGATTTCTGCATAAAATGAAGGATTTACATCTGGATTTTCAGTTTGGGCAGTGTTCTGGTTTCATTTTATAGGATGTTTGTGGTACTGACCAATCATGTATCAGCTGGAGAGCAAAAGCAGGCGGTCTGCTGTGATGAGCTGCCATCCACTTTTAATCTGTTGACATTATATCTCTGTACTAGTGCAGCTAACAAGACATTTTCCGACAGATGCATCTCTGTTTTTTTACAGCATCAAGCATGTAGGTCTGTAAGTGACATTCTCTTCAACTGGGAATATATCAGAAATAATTGACCTCCATTTTACAAGCAAGCAAAAACTATTTTCCTTACTTTTCAAATCTGTGTCATGAAATTACTGCGATAAAATTAAGAGCTGTTAATTGCCAGTTTATCAAAGTCAGTTTATCTATTGACTCATTTCGATGAGTGGAGCCTTGGTGTAACCTACTATTCACGGTGAAACTTAGTCCTACAAGAAACAGATGAATCCCACACTCCAGGGGATGTAAGAAACCAAGATACGGGAGTGTTTATTTCTCACTTCTGAAGTTTCTGATCAGACTGTAAACAATTCTGCATGTAATGTGTTGGCCAGACTTTTGAGTCCTGATAACCTGGGCTTCGGTATCTTCCGATCCAGACACTTGATTTAACATCTCTGTTCCTTTGTAAGAGGATAAGATAGAGAATTATGACATGGCAACTACAGGCTTTTCTAACTTGAGTTGAGAAGATGAGCTCAAGCTGTCGGGCCTTATGTCGTGATACCTGATCTAGCTTTTTGAGTCTGTGTAGTACCAATATGTGATACCATAAATGAATCAGTGCATCCCTTAATGCAGCGTAGAAAAAAAAGGTTTGGCTGACATCACTGTAATTCCTGGTTGCATCACATTGGCATATTTTACTGAGACACAACTTCTTGCGTATTCTTGGTTGTGATTCCTGCTCCAAATTTTTACTTTTATACTTTTCCCATATCTTGCAAAATGAAGGCCAAGCTTTGAGTTGATGTTTGCAATTAAATCCTTTCCTTTTTTAGTAACTTTTATACAACTGCTTCTACTTTTCAACCACTGCAGTCGCCCCCTGCTGGTTTCGAGAAGGAATGCAGGTTGAAGCCCTGAATTTGCTTCTTTTCTGAAGGTTACATCCACTTTCTGGTTTCATCTATGTAGTGTGCGAACCGGCCTTTGTGGCTATAAATTTCAAGCGATTATGAAAATTAATGTGAGTGATCACTGTTTCAACACCAGCAAACCCTCCCTGGTCCATGTGCTTCCTATATCTGTCTGCTTATTCAGCATTTCATTCTATTTTTCAACATTATTTGTATATAGAGCTTTATTTTAACTCACTTTCCCATTGAACTTCATGTTGCTTTTGCAGTTTTTAAATCATCTTTCGCATTTTTAACGTCTCCTCATTGTTTCTGGATGTTACCACTTCATACTACTAATTCATGTACTGTGCTGTTAGGCGCACCAGAGCTGCATGTAAACAGATGTGGTTAGCCTGTGTTGTGTCTTTGTACAACTGAGCTTGAAAAGTATCCATCTTTACTCGATCTGATCAGCATTATTAAAATCTGTACACATGTACTGTCCACAATCAGGTGTTTGTCTCTCTCCTGCAGTGTTTACAAGAATAAATCTGTTTTTGAACAGTAACCTTAATAGAAACAGTGATGCATTCATTTTGTACCCTTGTCTTGTATAGGATTTGTACAGACATGCACAGTCATTTAGTTGCTATGGAAACTAGCTTTGAGAAGAGACAGGTAATGACGTCATTGCTTTTAAATTAAGAATGACTAAAGGTGCTGGTGTACATTAAGTACCACCTGAGTCGTGAAAATGTGGAATTATTTTAATTTTTTTCCCTGCATAGTATGAACAAAGGAGCTAAAAACAGGCAAAAGACTACATTTCCCAGCATGCCACAGCGCAGGGCATGCCGGTGATGTCACAATAAGTATATATACGGCTACAGGGAAGAATTTCTTCCTCCATTGTTACATTGTAACAAACGGGGCCGGGGCGAAACGGGGAGGAAAGGCGTCTTCTCGTTTGGACCTTTAAACATTTCGACATAAAGCAACAAAATTCAAACCTCTCCGCATTAAAGCGAGAAGACAGCGAAGTGGGAACAACCGACTGAAGCCGCCCCGGGAGGAAAAAAAGGGATAAAGCAACACAAATGTCAGCGGATTTCTCCATCGCAAGGTTTCCAAGATAAGATAATTCATTCGGCTTTTTATAGATTTATACAAGCTGCAGTGAGAATATGCGTGGAAATAAATCGCAGCGAATCATATGACGCCCCTCTGCTTTCTCTTTAAATAGAGAGGCATGCAACATTTTCTAAATAAAAGCCGCAGGTTTAACAGGCAGTGTGCAGAACAATGAACATGGAGCCCAAGTAGCCTTATTATACTGTGATGAAAGTGTGAGAGCAAATTGACAGTCACGCAATAATCCGGCTTGATCTGCACGGTTGCAGACTGGATCTTTAATTCAGGGGTTTTTCAGGTTTTTTTTTTTTTTTGGCACCGGATCATCTCAAAGGGCGTTGAAAGATTGATGTGCAGCTCACATTGGAAAGAGGAAAAACCTACGAGCTGCTTTGGAATAAGGGTCCCTGTTTCTGCCCCAGGTAAGAGGGTTTAGTGTTTCATTAACCGGGCGGTTTGCCATTGTGTGTGTGTGTGTGTGTGTGTGTGTGTGTGTGTGTGTAAAAAAATGGGAGCATAGAGAGGCCGGTCACACACTGATAATACCCAGCCTCCCCCTCAAACACACAGTGTGGTCACTTTCTGCATGTCCTCAGTTAAACAAATACAGCACTAAAGCTGCTGCTGCAAGTCCCTGAAGGTAAATACACAATGAAGTGACAGTTGAATTTAAGTCTACAGTTTACTGCCACATCCTTTAGAGTAACAGGACAATGACTGTGGTTTTCTCAAGGGAAGTGAGTCTGCTCTTAAAATCCAGCCATTGCTCCATTTTCTCTCCTTGTATTTGAAATAAAATGGATAACCACATAACAGTATCTGTAGTAATCTTTAAACACCTGCACAGCCTGTCATAGAGTCTCAAATTGTTAAAATCTCAACCATGAGAGGTAGTACTATGCAATTTACTACTGACTTTGCATAGTAATTAACATTCCCCTTAGCACCAAAACATTATCTGATTACTTTGGCACCGAGGCTCATGCTTCAGTAATATATCTCAAAAGAAATGCCTTCATAATCAATCATACTGCAGTAAAATTACTACATGTGCTGCAGTCGAAAAGCTCTGGGTTCACACTGTACCAGGCTTTTTGTAGTCCTAACAGTTTTACTATACCACTACTAATATCTGCAGTAACTTACGAGGAAAGATCTTTTTCATTTAATACTATAAGCAGCTAAGGATGATAGGGAAGAAAAATACAATAATAATACTGTAAATAAAGATGCAAAGACACAGTAAAGACTTTTACAGTAAATTACTCACACATTCCTGATAATTATCCACTGTAACCTTTTTACATTGTCACTCCTCAATTTAGCAAAGCACTAAATACTGTTGCACCCAAGACCACATTATCCAAGACCAAGACTTTTGAGAGTTGAGATCAAGTCAAGACCAAGACCAAGACGACAAAGACCATTAAATCAATTTAAAAAAACGATGACAAGGTTGAACTGTTAAAGAGCATTCTCTCTTTATCTAGCTTTTTGTTATATATGAATATATATGCTTGAAAGACAAAACCAGGACATCTGCAAATCTTTCAATGCACAACATGCAAAATTCTCAAATATTAAAAAAAATTCTTCGACTACTCCTGCAAAAAAAAAAGAAATACATCTGAAATAAGATGGGTTCTTATCGGAGGAATGAGGCCTTAAGTGAGTGTTCAGGGGCATTTCTGACTAGAAATGAGAAAGTTTGAGTCTGGAGGTGATTTCCAAGGAGGCAGAATAATCAGTGAGCTTAAGTCATATTACAGCATTATTTAATCAGGAACAGTTCAACTGAAAATGAATTATTATATTACCATTACATTTATGAAGTTAAAGAACAGCAGATCAGTGCTGGTCCTGATGAAAAACACTGAGACAAAACCAAATAAAATTGCTCTCGAGTTTGTGACATGACCAAGACCTTCAAAATGTGGCCTAAAGACTGGTCTTGGTCTGAGAATCACAACACTGGTGCTAACTACTCATTGAAATGTTTTTATAACCTTGATAGTGTTTTACTATCTGCATGACTTACTAGGGAAGGTCTTTACAGCATGTTATTGTAAACAGCAATAGATGGTGTAGGAGAAAAATACAGTAATGATATTGTAAATGAAACAATAATGACACTGTAAATAAGTTTAGTAGGTGTCCTGATCTGGCATCAATAATGGTCCAGTATCAGATCCTGCTCCAGCCCATTTTCCAGTATGCAGAGCCCGTGTCATCACAACAACAGTGAGGCAGTATTTTTGTTTAAGTTCAAAAAAGATTTTGCAGCTGAGTATAAAACTTGTCATGCACAAGTTTCCTGTGGTGAACTGGAGGAAGTTTGATAGATTTTGTCTAAAACTTTCCCCAAAGATTTATTCAAGCCTTGAAGACATAGAAATAGAGCTGAACATTGCACCATTTATGCTGATATCATATCAGATTAGTATTAGTATCTGCCTCTACTCAAGGCTGCAACATCAGCATCAGCCTTATCAAATAAACTCAATACACAGGTCCAGTTTAAGAATGGATGAAAATGGGCTATTTGAGGTTTGTAAATCCAAAAATGAAAGTACAGCATCCATGTAGCATGCTTACCCAGGCACAGTAAAAACAGCCTTTTCACAAATGTAACTGAATAGTAATAAACAGTTATGTGCATTTGGAGGTTTCTTACTCTTCCCTTTTAGCTTTAGCTGAGGTTAAAAGCTATTCTTCCTGGGATGTTTAGCTTCCATTGTGACAAATTTAATTGGCATTTTCAGATTATCAATACCAGATGCTTCATCACTCTATCCAGCAAACCAAACACAACACAAACTAAGTAATCCAAATATAACATTTGTGTTCAATAGTAAAAAAGGGACTGTGTTTATGATCTTCTGACCACTAATAGGGTTTTTACGTTGAAAATTACATTCATATATATTCATTCATTCATTCACACATGGATGATAAGGCTGCTATTTGAGGCACCATCAGTAGTAACTCATCAATTCCCTCATTGATGAACCACAATCGAGGGCAGCTCTGGGTTAAGTGTCCAAGGACACTTTGGCATGTGCACAACACAAGCTTGGATTGACTCTAACACTGAGTCAGGTATGATTGTTGACTTAAAAGTACAGTAATTCGCAGTTAAATGTTGTAAATTTCATCACAATATCATAAATTGAAATTCAATTAAACTGATACTGTAATTTTCATTTATTTCATGTGAACACATGTTGATGCTTCATTTGTTTGGATTGCTTCCATCGTTATAAAACTGGTGTGATGCAGTTTGTAAACAAACCCACAGAGAGAAACTGCTGATGTGATCGATCAAATTTAATATCGCTCTTTTTTGCACAGATTGTTGAAGAAGAGGAAGCATGTGAGAGGCCATAGAAATCATCTGTTTTAAGTCTGTTCAGATAAAGCATGATTGCCTAGTTGCTATGGTGATGTTTGCAGACTTGATGATTTTAAAGTAAGATTTTGTGAGAGTTGAGTGAGGAAATGATGGAGCTGGAATACAGATGAAAGAGAAAGCAAACAGTTGATGTCACCTTTTGTTTGCGTGTTCAGAAGTGACCCGCAGTTTGACACAAAAGCGTGACAGTATTATTTTGTCAACACAAAAACTTTGTCTCTCTATTTGAAAGTGTGTATCCTGAAAATCTTTTTAACATCTTTGTTGTTGCACAGGACTCGACGTATGTCTCTCTGCTCCCTCAGACAGCGAGTTTCCATGGAGGCAGGTTCGTCCCTCAGCCTCAAACGCAGATATGAAGAGGTGGACAACAGCTCTCCATTCTCTACACCTAAGGACTCTGACGATGACATCTCCAGCAGTGACAGCGCTGACAGCTGCGACAGCCTCAACCCGCCCTCCAGCACCACATTTAACCGTAAGGAACAACAGAAAACACAAAATAGCCAGCAAAACTAACAAAACATGTTAAACTGAAAGTCTTCTTTTCCTTCTCCTCAGCCACCTCCATCCTTAGGCAGCACAAGCCCTCGCTGGGTGGGAAACGGGTTCGTTTTGATGTGGTGACGGTCTACTACTTCCCCCGTCGCCAGGGGTTCACCAGCGTGCCCAGCCAAGGGGGCAGCTCCCTGGGAATGGCTCGTCACCACTCCTCCATCAAACACTACACGCTGGGAGAATTTGCCCGGGAACAGGAGACGAGCCACCGACACACGTTACGCCAACACCTGCGCCAGGAGAAACTCAACGCACGCAAGATGAAGGTAGAGTTCGTGTTGTAGCAGAGAACGTGAAACTCATTAGGGGGGGAGGATGAGTTTGAGAACAGCACCTTTACATACATTTTCTAAAATTCAACTTAATCCTTTAGAAATAATTCAGAAGGGTGAAAACTGTTACAGGTGTGTATCATGCCTGAGCATGATTTACTTGCAGCCAAACAAGCCGGACTTAAGGGTTGAAATGAGCTTAAGCACTGTACAGATGGCCAGTTTAGCTCTGCTGTACTTTATCATACCGTATTGTGTCCTATCATATCGTACAATCATACTGTATTGCACTGTATAATAACATATCATATTGTATAGTACTGTATCCTTACATGTCATATCTCATCATACCGTACTGTTTTATAACACCAAATTGCATAACACACTGACCTAACCTGTTGTAACCTCTTTATTTAACTGCAACCTGTCATATAGTGTCCTAACTTGTCATATCACATAGTATTTTATTGTGTTGTATCGCACCGTATACTAGATAGATAGATAGATAGGTAGATAGATATTCCTTTATTGTCATTATACATTTGTACAACAAAATTTCAAATTTCCCATTTAAAAGTTATTTACTCCTAAATTTAATGGTTCATGCGGTGGAGATTCATATTAGCCTGTTTTTTTTTTGTTTAAATTTAATTTAAAAAAATATCATAGACAAACATTTGAGGGTAAAAAAGCTTGTAAGCTATAAATTATTCAGTGTTAAAATGGATGAAAGAGAGTTCAAATGTTTTGCGAAGCATTAAAAAAAGATTATTCATGAAATTACCAAAAAAAAAAGAAAGAAAGACAAGAAGTCAAACAAAAATATAAGTCATATTTACATTAAGTTTACACTGTTTTATGTTGAATGCTCGGTTAGAAAATATTTGAAAAAAAATGAAAACTTTTTTTATGCCTTAAAGACAGTTAATAACACTCAAGGGAAAAATCCTGACACTGACTTTCATAATTCATGCATCAGAGGGTTAAAGTAGAGCAACAATTTGAAAAAGTCAAGTCTTATCATAACCTGATGTATCGTATGCTGACCTGTCATATCGTACCCTAACCTCTCGCAATTTGCTGTTTTGCATCACTTTCTCTGGCAAAGTTCACTGTTTTGTCATATTCTGTCACATAGTATCATATAATACCCTCACCTATCTTAACTCATCGTATCGGACTTTGTAATTTCTTAATGCTCTGCACGGCATCCTATCATGTTGTACAGCACTGAATCACATTGTAACCATATTCTTTTATAGGTTACACAATACATCTCTTTTTAAACTGTGATGGTGTTTAAATGGTCAGAAGTCTGTTGGCTGTTTACTAAAACAGAGACAGATTTGTCTACAGACCTGTTTAAGTTTTTCAGCAGAGTCACTGTTTCAGGCTCAATTAGTTCAAACTATCCAATGTTCATTGAGAAAAAGTCTTAAAAATAAATACAGGACTGCTTTTTTTCTTCCAACCACATTCATCATCTTTAAGTCAATAGTTAATGTTGTGGTGGCTGCAGCCAAGAGAATTAGAAGTACTGAACTAAGAGTTTGAAAAAGCATCTAAATTTTTAATTCTTCCTTGGCCAGCCACAACAGCAAAAAACTGGTAATGAATAGATGCAACAGTTTAATATTTCTTGTGTGTGTAAGTACAGCAGACAGTTATCTGCAGATGGGGGTCCTTTTCTCACAGTTATCTTTGTCCGTCATCCCCAGCTGACGAGGAACGGTACAGTGGAGTGCGCTCAGGCAGATCTGCTGACTCTGGACGACGTTTCGGACGAGGATCTAGACGTGGACGGCGTGGAGGTGGACGACTGCTTCTTCCTACAGCCGCTGCCCACAAAACGCCGTCGAGCCCTCCTGCGAGCGTCTGGCATCGCCCGCATAGATGCTCGAGAGAAAGCCGAGCTCAGAGCCATCCGAGTGTCCAGGGAGGAATGCGGCTGCGACTGCCGCTTGTACTGTGACCCTCGTCACTGCGGCTGCAGCCAGGCCGGTATCAAGTGCCAGGTAAGAAGCGCTGAGCTGCTGCACATTTCACAAGTATCTTAATGCGCCAGACTTCAGTGCTGAATTTATATGTGCATTATATTAATTTGAAGTAATGTAAGCACTTCATTTCACAAAGGCGTTATTCTGAAAATCTTTCCCCTCATAAAAGTAATGATGTTGAATTTCACTGAGCTGGATCAGTTTCAGGGCTCTTTGTCTTGTGTATTCTTGCTGCCTGTCATGGCTTACTGTGAACGCTGAATAGAGAGCTGCCATCATTATTGTTACAATGACAAGTCAAATTGACTGCTGTGACAAAGACCTCTTCATTTCATTCTAAGGACTGTGAAATGGTTTGATTTAATAGTCAGCTCCAGTTCTTTATTCATTTATTCAACAAGCATGTTAATCCTTGTGTAGTCTGAAATCCATTACAAGAGCATAAAAAACACATAAATATTAAAACTTATTCCTAAAAGTGCTACATGATTAAAATGGGCTTCTGCAGGAAGGAGTCAGGAGTACGGCTGAACAATATTGGGAAAAAATGACATTGCTGTTCTTTTGTTTCCTGTGATTTTTGTTGAAATTGAAAAAAAAAGTAAAGGTCAGGTCAGACTTTTGAATAACAAGCTCCTGCACAAACACATCACAATTTAAGTTTTCCTCCACAACCAACTGGTATTAAGGGAATATTTATTAAATCTGTTAACATGCTGCGCTCCAGCCCGTGCAAGAGAGCCAGAGACACAGTAGGAGCTCTCAGACTGAGCAGATGTATAGTGGCTCACAGAGCTTATTCACCTCCTGCGTTTTGCATTTTTGAAGGCTTCAATAATCTTTTTCCAGAGACCTGAATGAATGAAGAGTAAGGTTCAGAGACATTTCTAGAGCAAACAATACATTTTGTGAAGATGGTCTTCCTTATAAAGAGAAAAAGGGCAATTTTTGCAGGAAGCAAAGCAAACTTTTAACAACGGTGTATATAATGACAGAGCACTTATAAAAGGTGAAATAGCTGTGGGAGTTGTTGCATGTAATGGAGTAGGAAATATAACTGGATGCTCATTTAGAGCTATGAGTAGTGTAACCAGGCATAGACAGGCTACATAAACTTAATTGAAAGGCTCAAATACATTGCAAAACGTTACAATATGAATATTGCATGTTGTTGGGCACCCAACTGGCTATCACCTGCTGCGGGTGTCGAAAGAAGCTCCAGACACAGATACTGAGTTTATGCTTTTGCAAAAGGGAAGTCTGATCAGATGTGCATCCAGCACTCTGACTCCTACCAGCTTAGGCGACTTCCCCATTGTTCAGCTCTTTTATTTGCAGTGAAATCATCATATGGGCGTGATCGTATAGTCATCAGTCATGTAAAAATCAGCAGTTCACAGGCAGATCATATTTGAATGGACATCATGTAACCACATTCTGTAAACAGCTGATACCTACTTTCTGCATGAGCAGTCTGTTCTTGACGTCAGAATGATAACATAGATTACAAGCATAGCAGTACAGCATTTCTCCATGTGCACATATCGTGATGATGATGATACTGAAACAAAATCAGGACCCAGGTTTATCTAGTGTGGCTAACAATAGCAGAGCTAACACCACCAACATTCAGTCCCCCTTGCAGGTAAGCATTTATCTCAAGATGCACCAAGACTGCAGCTTTGTTTTCTTTCCTCCTCAGGTGGACCGGATGAGTTTCCCATGTGGCTGTTCTCGGGAGGGTTGTGGTAACGTAGCGGGCCGCATCGAGTTCAACCCTCTCCGCGTCAGAACTCACTACTTGCACACCATCATGAAGCTGGACCTGGAGAAGAGGAGGATGCTAATACAAGGCACAGGGGAGCAGTACGCAGATTCTGACTTGCTCTCCTCCCCCTCCTCCACCTGCTCCACCTCCCCTGACCTCTCCTCCGTCACCGGCCTGGACTCTGAGCTGGAGGAGAGCGAGGTGCACACTGAGGTGGAGGTTCAGGATCTCCTCGCGGAACAGGACATCCTGGAGCGGGAGAACGAGACGGCCGTGTTGCACCTTCAGAGCGCCGAGGAGCAGGAGAGGAGGGAGAGGGAGGAGGCAGAGGGGGAAACAGTGCAGGAGATGGATGGAGGTCTCACAGAGCAGCCTCTCTGCCTGCTGCCTGCTGCTTTGGAAGGAGAGCAGGCAGAGGTACCGGGTGTGGAGCAGGTTCTTCTGCAGGGGCCATTCCCCACAGGGGCCACAGTGCTGTGCATCACTGACAACCAGGAGAAGAGCCCCTCAGACCTCCTCAAAGACTCCTCCTCTCTGCTCTACTATCAGCTCAGTCCTATTGAACCTGGAGCGTTTGAGAGCCTGCAGAGAGAAGAGGATGCTGAACAGGAGGAGGGCTTTATGAGAGAACAAGAGCCAGGAGGAGGAGAGAGTGAGGATAGGAAACAAGGAGGAGGAGGAGGAGAGGTGGAGGGGGATGATAGTTCTGAGATCATCTGCAGGCAGAGTCTGGAAAAACCTTTGACCAATGAGATTCTGCGCTCAGAGCAACATGTGGATATACAGGAGAGACCCTCGAGTCCCCTGCAGAGTCTCTCTGAAGTTGAGTGCCAACGGGGGTCCTGCATGGAGGGGGGAGTTGCTCCACCTCCTCCTGAAGTTTAGTTCTCACTTCTCTGCAGATATTTTGCACAACAGCTTCATCCAAGATGAAAAAAAGATACATTTCCATTTAATACTGCTATCGTGAAGAATGAGTACAGGTTGCAATCTTGAGGAATGACTAACTGGACTAACAAGCAGACTGAAGGTTACAGGAGGACAGGGGGAAGATGAAAGCACATACAGATCACTCCCCTGTAGAAATATGGATGCAGTTCAAGGCAACGTTGTGTGTAGTTGTGTTGATAAATGCGGCCTTAATGGAAAAACGTTACAACACTTGTGTGTAGGTTGTCCATGAGAAAGTACAGCGCATAGTGTTCAGTTGATTTCCATCACAGCAAAGTGAAAACACAATATGTGAACACTGACGTAAGCCTTTTATGTTTGGTGAGTTATGAATCTATCAACACTAAACACAAACTGTTAAGCAGTTCGTTGGAAGTCTGTTCAGAAACTTCACAGGCTCACTGTCCTCTACAGCAGACTTGTGCTGTAGAAAAGCCAAATGACGGCCTCTGATAGAATCCTCCGCTGAAAATAGACCTAATAATCCTGGAAATACTTGTTTTTGTGTACTGTAAATGCATTTGTGCAAGACAGAGCTCAGATTGCTGCTTTTCTCTGCACAATGTGAGTGGTCAGACTTCAGGCTGTATAGAAGAAGTGGCTGTTAGTTAGCTGTGAGAATGTGAAATCCTTCCTGGAGCATTGAATTCTGCATCATAGCGGCCGCTGTCTTTCATTTTTGGAGCCAGATGTTTGACTGACAGGTTGGATAATGTCTTGTCAAAATATTTGACTAAACTTGAAATGATGAAACCTTATCTCAAGCTATTACAATCCAAAAATATGTCTTGTACAAGAAGAAAAATATCTAACCATGCAACAAGCAACATTTATTGAATACAGTTCTTGGAATTAGATTGAAAAGCATTTCGGGAAAGTTGAGGTCTGATTTTTTTTATTCATCAACAGGTGTTTTAACACCAGCTATTAGTCTGAAAATAAAACCTCAAACTAACCAGTGACTACTTACAAAAAAAGTAAAAAACCTTTGCATAATCGTTAATGTGGCAAAAAGTCAGCAAGTTTCTGTTGCCCCCTGCTGGTTAGTACTCATAAAATGGACATCACGCAATGTTGATAACTTAAAACTAGCAAATGATACAACCATAGACTGTATAAAAGGATACAACAAACCCATTTTGATTTTAATGCAAGTAATAAATCAGCTGGTAAAGGCTTCCTGATAAAAAAAAGCCCTTCCTTTCTTTCCCACTTAGTTTTGTGCAACTGATCTCTCTTTGTTGCTCCAGTATTAGACAAGTAAACTTGCAAAGATTTGAATCTTTGCAGCATCAACATGTGTTTTTGGTTTCATGCTAAATTCATGCTCCCTTAAAGAAAATTTAAGACAAACAGTGACCGAGAATAATAAATATTTGCAGAAAATGAACAATTTTAACGAATAGGGAACATACGAATAGGACTAACATGTTTAGATCCAGTGATGTTGCCCCCTGGTGACTGGTATTCACAAAATTGACATCACACAGTATTGAGGACATCAAACTACTAATTCAGCCAACAAAAAAAATATGATCAAGACTTTGACTGAGTCAATAAATCATCTGAAAGTCTAATTTTCCATCCTTAAATTTATCTGGCCTCTTTTGCAGCCCCCTTCTGGCAGGTATTCACAACACAAATCTCACTCAACACTAACAATTTCAAAATACTGAAGTATGGAATCAGCTGATACAAAGGCTCCAATTTCATACACCCTGACCACTTTTTGAAGCGTTTCAGTCGCCCCCTGCTGGCCACTGTTAAGAATTCGGGTTCAAGGCTCTTCTGATGCTCCTAAATGCTAATAAGCTACATCCACTTCTTTATCCAGCCTGTAGGACTGAAGGCAGGCGGTATAAACACTCTGCTGTTCCTACGTTAAAACCAACACTACTCAGCAGATTTGCTCTGGCCTTTAGTTGCTGCTGTCGCTCACCTTGGACTGCTCGTGCAAATGCGATTGATTTGTCGATGAAAAACCTAGTTTACCTGTAGTTACAATGCCTATGATATTATGAATATTTCTTTGTGTCTTTTGTGGATTAGATGCTGTCAGTTTGAAGTCCTCGCAGTCTGTTTTTTTTTTTTTTATTCTTAGAGCAAAAGGAAATGTTATTCCTTTGATACTGCTACATTAACATCTTGAACAGCAGAAATATCTTATTGTTGAAAGGAGGAGATGGAGTCATGTGAAGAATATAACACTTAAGAGTCAAATGATGTGAAAGATACGCAAAACGATGTTATGGTACTAATTTATGAAGCAGATCGACCTGAATTTGTATATTTTGTGTTCAGTCTGTGCGGTATGGGTGAGTGTGAGTGCGTGCATACTTGACATTGTGCGTCCATGTAAGAGAAAAGTTCCTTGTACGTACTGTAAAATGAAAAAGGTGTTTTAGTGAGGATACATACTTTATTCTTGAAAGGTGCTGATGTTACACATCTATAATTCACTGTTCGTTCTCTCCCTGCCATCATGAGAAACATGATTTCAAGGAGATGTTTCTGAAAGTAAAACGTGAAAGTGTTGGAGGTTCTCTCGTAGGAACGCAATAGCTACTGCACTGCAAATCATCGATATGGAGATTCTTGAAAAAGTTGTTTGTCATTGAAATGCAATCGTCTAACATTTTTGGTCTTGGAAAGTCTTTATGTTGGAATGATTGATCTGATCTGTGTTAGAGCTCTTAAACCAGATCAGCCCTTCGCCTAAAATTACATTTGTTGCTTTTGTTAACGCAGGATGTGCTGTTGTTTATGAGACGTCTGATGTGTTACTTTGCCTTTTTTTCTTTGTTTAAATCGTCTTAATATAATTCTGCTTAAGAGTTGCACCAAAGCAGTGGTTTCAGACCTAATTAAATGATGCTTTCATCCATCAGATGTGAACAAAGCAGCCTCCTGTAGTGATTGTGAGGCTGTAGATTTATTGTGGTCATGTGACTCGACTTTTCATTGAACCATCTTTGAAGTGATGATGATTACAAGCTGCCTATTGTTGAGCTTTTGTCCTTGGCTTTCTTCTAATAGACTTTAGGTTTGGGACCACTGCACCAAATCGACTCCACACCACACTTTGTGACTGTGTGTGTGTTTGTGTGAACGAGCATTGTGTGAGTGTGGGTGTGATAAAGACTGATAAGTTTAGACTTCATCTAAAGGCTGTGAGAATGAGTCTCATGCTAACTGTTGCCTAAAGTGGACAAAAAAGGATTTTATACAAAAAGTGAAAACAATAAACACTCATTTTAAAGAAGGAGTTTGAGGCGTGTTTTTTTTTTTATTAAGTGGGTCAGTTTTAACTTGAAAATTGAATGCTTTGCCAATGACCTTTGGCCATGACCTCAAGACATTTTACTACAAGGCAGGTCACTGTCATTCTGAACCACTCTGGGATATCATGTAAAATGGATGAACCAATGTGCAACTTCCATCATGATTATGTATTTTTGTACTTTTTACAATCTTGATATGAGAGGGAAGCAGCTCTATTAAATTCTTTTATGTTTCTAGTTCAGTTAATAATTTATACAGTTTTTATCGTTTTGTTTTGTCAACTGTGTCAAATTTGTAGGTTTTATTTCATCACTTTAAAACAAAAAACCGTAAATCCTTGTCCTCATCCAGACACTGGAGGTCATGACAATCGCTGGCTGCTCAATGCAGTACAACATCTGACCACTAGATGGTGGCATAAACTCAGTGCATTTAGATGTGATTGAGATGTGTGTTACACTGTTGAGAGATTAATCCAATGCACTTTACATTTCATCAGTGGAACAACATGTAAGTAAAATTGATGATTTTCTCTTTAGTTCAAAGCTATTTAAATCTATGTTGGGATTTCTTTGAACCAAGAAAACTGAACAAATTTAACCCTTGCCCACAGCCTAGTACACATCAACTGACTTAACTTTAATTCCTCTAAATATACAGTGGCATAAAATAATGCAGCTCGCAGGGGGGTTCTGTTTTTCAGTGGGTGCAACAACTGATTACAAAAGCCCAAATATTTGCTCTCTTGTTTCAATCGCAGGAAGTTACTCGCCTGATAAAGTGACACAATGGCTCCCTTTTACTCCCCGCAGACTCAGGCTCAGCCAGAAGTGACTGCTTTAAGCTGCCTTTTGTGCCAATGCCTCCAGAACAGTGCTATGGTCTTATGTAATAGTCTGCAGGATGTAGACTCACTTCTACATTTACTTCCCTTTATCTAACAAATGAGACTAAATTCAATTATTACATTATTACAAAAATAGCAATAATTAATTGTATTAATTTTAGAGGTATTTCTTGGTTCATTGAGGTTAGATTTTTTTTTTTACCTGTTTACCTGTTTACCTGCCTGTTGCCAAGTGTTGACAAGCCAAATTTTCTTGTTCTGTTGGCAGATAATTTTGCTTAGTTTGAAGAAAATACTTATAAATTACTACATCAAAACTTTTATGTGTTGCGCAAACATTAGAGCCACAAATTACTCCATTAGGGTTGGCTGAAAACATGAAAACAACATTTTTGCTCAGTGTTGTTTCACATCAACTAGCAACATTTTAAAGATGCAAAGTGAATGCTCTTGTTGAAAAATATTCGATTTCATAACTGAATAAACATGGATATTTGACCAAGTAATCTAAATCAAGTGGTATGGGAAGTTGTTTGAACAAAAGGCTGGTGAGTTGCATCATGGGAAACATAGTATTTAAGAAGCCATCCTAAAAGCCATGATATCTTGGCCAAAGTTAGGGAATTTAAAAGTAAATCACAGGCGTACCCCTTTAAGTATTTTCTTTTTTTTAACTTGAAGTTACCTGACTTAAATTTAACTTATTTTCTGTGCCAATCGCCATGTGTTTGTATGTGTGCCATTATTCACTCAGCCAACAGCCTGAGAGCAGGCCCACACGCACACAAACAAAGACCACAAACATGCAGGAACAAATTACCTCTGGAACCTGAGGAACAATCGTGGCAGCGGTCCACCGCTCTGAAAACCATGCCTCATCTCTTTGACCTTCCTGGCCTCTTGTTTTCTGTTGTTCTTTCCCTCCAATCACCGGAAGAACCCAGAGAGGCCTGATAGTTTCATAGCTCATGACAGGCCTATCACGAGCCTGTGGAAACATCTTTAACAGGACTTTTGAAAAAACGTTTTAATCAGAGGAGAGAGTGGCTCCCAGAGTCTTCTAAAGCACGTTGACAGACATGCGAATCACCACTTTTATCTGGGTTTCAGTTTAATGTTGTGACTGGACAGAGCAGGCAAGAGCAACTGGGCATTAGAAGAGTGACGCAAGTGAGATGGAAAGTGGCCACACCACCTCGCCTCAGTCTACCAGTCTGAAAGTGCTGCTCCAGCGCCTGGAAAGAATGCTCTCTCTTTCCTTTTCTCCGTGTGACGCCAGCACTATGGCATCATTAGGCCGTCACCGAAACCAATCCCTCTTAAATGGCACTATTCATAAAAATGGCTCGTGTTTTTATTTTACGAGTCTGTCCCGCTCTTCACGTGCTGACTGGACTGAGAAAGAAAAGCCAGACCCTTTATTTCTAAGTTCACCTTTTGTGCCCAGGAGAAAGGATCCAAATATCCAGCTGAAGGAAAGGAAAGTAGGAAGAAAAGGTCAAAACTAAAGTGCGACTTTTTAATAACCTTATACCTGCAAATCAGCTGTATGGGGGAATTTCATGAATAAAAAAAATAAAGGCATAAAAGCTTAAAGGATAGGCTTTTTTTAATAAAAGAAGAAAGCTCTGATACTTATGTTTAAATGTAGTAAACTGCAATATCATACAACAACCTGAAAATTTACTCCAGTAAAGTTATAAAATTTCAACCTTTTTACTTCCTGACGGTAAACCTTTATTTCTAGGGTCTTGTTTTGCACGTGAACCATGAGTGACATGAGTGACCATGTGTCCTTTTTTGCATGGCGACTAAATTATGGCCTGGGAGATTTAAAAAAATTCTCCAAAATTTCCATAAATTACATTTTTGTCTTTTTATTTAATGGTGTGGTGAGGTATTATGATGAAAACCCAGTTGGAAAAAAATTATAAATAGAAACAAGGCTCTCTTGAGATTTATTTTGGCGAATGTTATGTCAAAACTTCCAGAGAACAATTGTAAAATTTTTTAGATAGATTTTTTTGGATTTTTTGGGGATGAAAAGTTGGAATTTTGAGACCAAAAGGCAAAATTTTGAAATAAAAGATTGAGATTTTGAGATAAAAAGTCAAGACTTTGAGGGAAAGAGGACAAACTTTGAAATAAAAAGTCAAACATTTGAAATTGAAAGCTGGAATTTTAATTGTTACCTTCATAAATTTGTCTTTTTATCTCAAGATGTTAACTGAAAAAAGCCAAATGAAGTGAGTTTTTCACTTCTATTATTAATAACTGGCAGACATGAGATTCTATATTTGATCCTTTTATGTTTTGCAAAATTTTCTCTGCAAACAATAAACCTGTTTTAAATAAATCTGTGGGTCAAGAAGCTATTTTTTCCATCTTTAAATACTTTTTCAGTATCTCCCATTGGCTGGGTAGAGGGGCCACTTTTTGGGTTTTTAGAAAATTGTCACTATGTTAACATCAGTCTGAAGTTGGATGAGTCATATGCATCAGTTGACTTTGCATTTCTGGTTCAAAATAAGTTTGAGTGCCAAGAAAAGCACTGAATCCAAAAGTAGAAGTTTTCAATTACATCATCAAACTGCAGCTTTAGGTTGGCACAGCCAGAACAAGCTGTGAGGCAAACTGGATGAAAGCAAAGCATGGCAGCACAGCGGTGCGACTCCCCCAAGATCCAGAAAAACAGCTGTGTGTCCACAGCTGTGTGAAATATGATGTGTCTCATTCTGCCGGCTGCTCCCCAAGGACGCGTCCGTCATCACTGCATCCAGTTTCCCCCCCTCTACAACAAAACTACAAAAGTACCAAGAGAAAAAAACAGCGTGTTACTGTTCATGTGCGTGTTTCCTTGTGGTTTTGAAAGTTACATGTTTTGTTTCCTCTCAGTGCTGTAATAAAACCCATCCCATTAGCTAAGCAGCTGGCAGTGTGCCTGGCTTTCCTCGAGGTGGAGTTTAAATATCTATAAGCTTACATCGTCTCTGAACAATAACCAGTAGGAAACCTCACGCAAATGCTTTCTGCCTTACCCCGTGGAGAGAAAAAAAATGACTTCATATCAGAGGTATCTGAAGGAAGAAGCATCTATATCTAGTGTTTGACCTCATATAAATTTGAATAAGAAAGCATGGATCCATTTTTCCATTTTCTGATATTAACTCAACTTCCCATCTTAACTATCAGCTGAAAAGATAATAAGTCAGTCTTATTTTGGCCTGGACTAAAGTGTATGTCTTGGTTTAGAGACAAAAATTTTTTCACTTCTCTAGAAAACATTCAAAAGATCTTATTTGGGTGTCTAAAATATCTTTTACAGTGATTCATTGGTTTCTTTTTCAACTCCTCCTTGAGACATTTGTAATTTTAATGCTTATGTTGGAAGTATTGGTGAGAAAATGTGGCACAGACATTTTTGTTTCCCTCATGATTTCCTCCATGGTGGGATCTACACTAGATCCCATTTCCCAGTCAGTGACAAGATTAGCAATGTTTTTAGAGTCTCCAGAAACCAGTGCTTGTATTTTCTGTTTACCATCTGTGTTCCACCTACTTATTCAACCTGTTTCTGACCTTCTTTTTCTTAACCTGCTTGTCCTGCATCATCTAATACTTATGACAAACAAACAACAAATTTTATGAATCCTTCCATAACAAGCTCTCTTTCTACTAAGATATAGACACTAAAAATAATCATATCTGTGATATGCATTGACCTCAGACTCCCTGTCAAATCTACTAACAGTGATTTTTTTTTTTTTACCACAAGAGGGCAGCAAACAAGCTTTGAACACAATCCTCACACAGGACCTTTAAAACTTTTACAAACTTGATTTTTGATTTATTTATTTTTGCACTTTTAGGTTTAAAGATATATGGGATGTGTTTGTCACCTGAAGAAGTGTAATTACAACTCTGGAAATATTAGCCGTAGTTGTTAAATACCAAATATGAAATGATAATAACTAGCAGGTTGCTAACTGCTTTCAACCATGACTGCCTTCTCAATATTGAGTTTGAACATTTCAGCTTTATTTTTATTTAAATTATTAAACTTACATTATTTATTTAAAAATATTTCAAAGATACCAATAATTAATTTTCTTATTTACACATTTTTAGCATGCTAACTTTCTAAACTAAAAGGTAAGGATAGTGACAAGTTAGCATTACCATAATGCACCTGCTAGTGTGCTACAGCCATAGCCTGTTTAAAACATGATTGCAGTTTCAGTGATGTCACCTATTGTCTTAAAGCCTTCTGATGACGGTTGTGTGGTAGTTAGCTTAACTGAAAGTGAGTTGAGTGAGCATTTCCAATATAACAAAGAAGTGTAGTTGAAGCTAACGGCTTTAGTGCCTGTCATTTAAGTCAGTCATCCCACTAATTTCACAAAAACGTTGTTGAATGAATGGGTGTGAATGTGACTTTCAGTGTTTGAGGCACAGACCCCCTGGTGGACAGTTATGAAACTGCATTCCTTAACCTTTCTGCATGAGCTTCATATGTCAAGACAGGAGGTTGCTGCTTGGCCACAGCGTATATTTAGCTGAAAGCACATAACCTTGTAGGGCTGCTACTGTGATTACACTTGATCTTGAAATTAGCCTTGAAAACAAAATCCCAGTCTGGGAATGACATAAACGAAATGCTAATAAATGATGTTGTTTTCTCATTCTAACGCTGTTGTGGCCTCAGGCTCACATGATCAATAGCATGTTTGAAGGGGTCAGACTCTGTGTTATGGAGGTGGTGGGAATAAGACACATATGTTCTTACAAATATGGGAAAGGATGTAGAATCATATCCTGTCTATGTGCTTTATTCCCCAATGGACAATTAAGTGAATCATGTAAATGTCTTTGCTTGTGGCAAACGTCTAACTAACCCCCATCACTGCAGGGAATTCACCCCTCGGTCTTAATTAATACCATATTTCTACAGTACCTTATTGTGTATTTGACTCAGATTCATAAACTTGGAATTTTCCCAGCAGGGGCCAGACTGTGGTGACATTTATAGTTCTGCAGTTTTACAGTAGCGGTCTTGTATTTTGATTGTTTTGTCTAAATGACCTCATTTCCTGTAACAAAGGGGTTCACTGGTCTACCTGTGAAAACAATGCTGTTCCCTGTCGCCTCCATGAGATTTTCCATACTGCGTGCACTGGCCTATGGCTTCAGTACTATGGAAATGTGTGTGTGTGTGTGTGTGTGTGTGTGTGTGTGTGTGTGTGTGTGTGTGTGTGTGTGTGTGTGTGTGTGTTTAGGGGTGGTATGTCAAGGGTGGAGGGCTCTTTCCATTTGTGGAATAATCTGAATGGGTGGGGTACACACAGGAAAGTTGCCAGTTGGGAGGGCAGGTGTAGTTATGAGCTGATGACAAACCTTTGGAGTTTAGCTGTTTCTGATTTCCTGCTAGTTGAACCAAGACGATTGGTTACAAAGGATGTTCAGTCATCAAATACTAAAGACCAAGATATGAAACAATACTGTATGTTGACAGGAGAAGAGGTTGAGATTTAAAAAAAAAAAAAAAAAAAGCTATGATACAATATAGCAATGAGATTCTATGATACAGAGAAAGTTGAGGTTGGTATGAGGACATTTCTGAAAAACATGATATGATAATGATCGGCTAGTAAATAAATAGAATAGGATAAGACAGTGTACCATATCAAAAATAAAGTATCATAATGACCTGATACAAAACCATCCAATAGGTTTTGCTAAAATATGATATGATAAAATAATGCTACATTTTGATACAATAACTTACTTTAATGATATGCTTCAAAGTGAAATGTTTTGATATGATATGCTTCAACATCATAGGTTTCATACATTAGGTAAGATATGATACAATATATTATGTTACATTACTTTACCTTACATTACATTTACTATATTATCTGTTACAATACTTTATGCCTGTTACATTGTGCAGCAGAAATTAGTTTATGGTTTTATATGTCGAGTAGATGACAATATGCTAATTGAATTACAAGACAATATGTTACATTACAATATGATAAGTTATGAAAAGTTTTGACAAGATAAGACATGAAATAATTTGATATGATACAATATGAAACTTGATGACATAATATACCACAATATGATGTTTATGCATTATATTATGTTACTCATCGGTATGATATATCATGTTAAGATACAACACAATGCATTTTGACTCAATTCAAAGCGTTCTGTCAGTTACTATCCAGTGCATTGCGTGACGTTACAATATGATGTGGTTTGTTATGTTATGATGTGCTAAGATACAGCACATTAGGGCTCCCTAATTTGAACCATTTATTTGAAAACTATCTGCCTGTAGCTGTTACCCCTATGTTTTAATATAAAGAGCTGTCAATATTTGGAGGAGAGGAGAGGGAGCTGAACAAGCAGGGGAAAAGATGACTATTGTATGTTCTTTTCATCCACAGACAAACTTTGCTTTATCTTCTTTTTCACTCATCCATGCAACTTTTTGAAGGATTTACATCTTGTATTGAGGATGACTTCTATAGAGATTCAAGTTCACTCATTTTTGTTGGAGTCTGGTGTAAAACCATGAGGCTACAGTTTCCCCTTTTAGCCCGTCTTGTCTCCTAAATGTGGGGAAACTTACTCTCCTCAAACTATATTTTTACCTGCTGTCTCATGGTGCCAGTGTGTGCTGGGAATCAGGCAGTGGTCTTGGGTTTCTGCCGGGAAAACAGGCGTGGCGAGAGTCCAACAGGTGATGGGTTTGATGGAGCGGCTTGTCATAACACTGAAGCTCTCCATCACGAGAGAACCACTGCTGAAAATTAATTACGCATAGGGGATGACTTCATGAGGTTATTTATAGCCTCTCTCTGGGATTTTAGCTGAAAGGGGATCCCCTCGGAAAGATTGGAAGTATCTCCAAGAATAATCTGCCTGCTCGTCTGGACTCAACATCCCGTTTGACTTGTGGATTTCACCAAGTAAAGTGAGGTCATTCGGAGGCTTTGGCTTTTTCGAGCTCTGCTCTGCATCTGCGAGATGATGTCAAGTTTAAAGTGTTGGCAATCGGTAACAGATAATAGATCAGTTCAGTCAAATGAAGAAGAGGTTAAGCTCTCTAATGCTCAGGAATGCTGAAGGGGTTTCTGTTTACGCCGTACTTTCCACTTTTGGGGTCATTTTTTTTACATTTGTGTTTTCGGTAAATCTCAACAAAGCAAAACAGATGTGCAATAAATAAAACAGGACAGACAGAGGCATATTTCTCTGTTATTCTCTTTACTTTAAAAGACTTTGTTTGCTGTTCAATTGTCTGCAGGATTCAGAAGATATCAGTACTGGCACGAGGAGTCACCTGAGCTGTTAAAAGTAGTAAAGAGGAGATTAAGTCACATCAAAAAGGCAGACTGAAGAGGTCAAGACACTGCTGAATGTCAATTTGATCCCCGTCTCCTTCCTTTAATGACCAGACACTCCCAGCTGCTTTAAGAGAGATGTTATGGTTCAGCACCTTCACTTTCCATCTCGCTCCTCAAAGGGGATCTTCCTCCTCCTGAGCTTTAAGGGTTAACTGAGTGTCTAAAAACATCAGGGGACTCCTTCCGTTGTGATCTTTGTACGAATTTTACTCCACTCCCGTGTCTGACAGCATCCTGGAAGCTGATAAAATATTTCAATAGAAACCCAAAACGCTCCTCCCAGAGATTAAGCTCTGAGGGGGAGACAGAGAAGGAGGAGATGAGAAGTTCAAACTGCCATAAATTCTTGGTGGAGTAACGTGAACTGGAGAGACGGTTAATGATTAGAAAATGACCTGATCCGCCTCATTTCACCCCAAGGTGCCGTTTCCCACAGGCAGACTCTTTCTTTTCCATGAGGTTGTAGCACTGGAAACTTTTTGTTTTGTGTGTGAACGTTGCATTCATAGTTGTGTCTTCCTGACACGATAATCTCAAACATAAGGTCTTTTTCTGGTGTTGCATGTTTTGGGAAATTTATCTTTTGTACGCTGGTACAGACTTTGAGAGACTTTGAGTATTTTATGCCGTCATGGCCGACGTCCCAGTGAAAGCAGGGTAATCCCCATATTTCATACTCTTGGCTGAAAGATTTTTTCCTGTTGCCTTTTCACTTTAAAGCTCTTGTTTTAAAGGGTTGGTTTTGATTCCTGATTCAGCCAAAGCGCCTTTTGAACGGTTGGTTTCCCCTAATCATGGGAAACTATTTTTACCCACCCTGCCCCCTTCCTGGGATTTTGGTTCAACTTTTGGAGAGTTTTGAGCTGTCAGTATCTTACGAAGCTTTCCAATATGATAGAATTTGGAGCTGTACACACATACGTTAGCAGTTGTAATATTTCTTTGCTAACAGACGCTAAGCTCGACTAGCGAATCAAAATTTTAAAAACCATCCTCCCAGCACTTCACACGTCAACGTGCGTAACCAAGAAACAGTTTGAACCTAACAGCTTGTAAAACCTCAATTTGTTATTTTTTCTTTTACATAAGTCTAAATATTTAGAGATGCTGAAGGGTGAATTTATTTAACTTTGGACGGAGCTGTGCTTTCTGTTTACCCCTGCTTCATGTCTTCATGGTAAACTAAACAACTCCCTGCAGTCTCTGGCTTCATATTCAGCGGATTCAGAGATGGAGGTGGTACAGCTTTTCTTTTACAACAACAGGTGGGAAAGGTCAGATTGCAGTGAAAAAATGTCGGAAATTGCAGTAAAAGTTCTGTTTGGTCAAACAGCTGAAGTGAGAAAACGCTTTCCAAAGTCACTCACATACACACACACATGCATTGGCTTTTTTGCTCTGTGTTTGTGTCACCAGATTAAAGGGTTCTGCAGGTTCTCACTCACTTTATGTTCTGACCCTGCAGGCCTTTCTGAGCGTTCGGGCCCCTTCATT
This sequence comes from Thalassoma bifasciatum, assembly GCA_008086565.1. Lineage (NCBI taxonomy): Eukaryota > Metazoa > Chordata > Actinopteri > Labriformes > Labridae > Thalassoma > Thalassoma bifasciatum. Next base: position 352,697 of record RPOG01000143.1, read on the forward strand.
AGGCTCCTGCAGCGTGTGTCCGCTCACCCAGGGAGGGGAGGTCATCTCTCGGCCTCTTACTAATCACAGCCCCGCCTTTCTCAGAGCAGCCAGACCCCCTCACTCACAGCTGGCAGGTGAATCAACGCACTCTTTGTCGAATCACCTGGAGGCCTGTTTTCTTCCTCTGAATCTTTTTTTTGTGTGTGTGTTGTTGCAGATTACAGGGGGGAGGCGGTGAGTCAGAAAAGTACCTTTGTTTGTTTGAACTAACAGCTGCTCCTCATTCATTACTCTAATGTCTTCTTTCGCTATTTGTCATCGCTAAAGTCTATTGCAAGACACGGTTTTGATTTTATCTAATGATATGTGCTTTGCATCTGTCTGTGAAGTCCTCAACAAGTCCAGAAAAATACGAAAAGAGCGCCTCAAATTGTTTAATTTAAGAGAGGGATTAGGGGAGAATGAGCACTGAAGGAAATCCAAAGAAAGGAGAGTGGTGAGTGAGGGATTTTGATAAGTGATGAATCAAATTAAATGTTAAACTTGCTTTAAATCAGTGCCGGGTGTGTCCCTATCAGGAGCCTGAGGGAAGTAAAAACCACATGCTGTGGTAAAGACAGTGCCTGGTGCCTTAACCCAGCATGTGTCCTCCGTCATGCCGAGATGCTTGCGGGAAAATTGAGCTGCAGAGAAAGGAAGTCGACAAGGGAAAATTGTTCTTTCACCAGAAGAGTTTAGAGAACAAAAAAAAAACATGTTCTTAGAAAGTCAGCAACAGGAAATTTTCAGCTGGGTTCGAGGGAAGTGATGAAAGGTGTTTATCATATCTGAAAAGTTGAGTCACCCAGTAGAAAAAAATGTAAGTTATAAACACAATACTCCAGAAGAGTAGCTTTCAGGGAAATACTTGCTCTCACCAGCTGTGGTCAGTTCATCTTATCACATTTGTCTCCAAAATGAAAACAAAAGTTTACCCTCTTATAGCTTTAAAGCTTCACCTTTGTCACTATTGGCTGCATATTTCTGTGGACTGTATGCCTCTATCTCCTCCCACTGCATAGAAGCGAAGCCAAAACACCGCCACAATAGGCACAGAGACGTTAGAGTCACAGGATTGATGTCATTCCCCCGCTCAGACCAGACTCATTTCACTGTCTTATAAGGTGGCTCAGTCTGAAGCCGATCAGATTCTTGTGTTTGGTTTGAAGTAAACACTCATGAAAGGTTTTTATGACACTAATCTGGTAGAGATTACTGCAAGAGCCTCGTTTTCAGTTTCCTCTTTTCAATATCAAGTCAATTTCTATGGCAGAAAAGATGCTCAAGAAAAGGTCATTTGACCTTTATTGCGGTTATTGGCTGTATAAAAAGGGGAGCACTTGCAGTTTTGGCTTCAATTTGTAAGACCTGTTGTGCCAACCATGCTTTATAACAGTCAGTATCAAAAATGATAAATTTAAACAAGTTTGGACCAGAAACGTAATTTTTTTACTTCATCCAAAGCAAATCAAATGATTTTATAGAAACTGGAGCCCAATTAAATGTTGTTACAATTATCGGATCAAATTTGATTTGCAATAAGCCTTTTCTAAGCGTATGGGTGACATTTTCAAGAAAAATGCAATGATAAATTTCTGTTTTTGTTTAATTTTATTGTAAGTTATCTCTTGGGCATTCCTTGCCTTTGATTGTAGAAGCTAGGAAAGTGGATGGAGTACGAAACAGGGCGAGAGGAAATTGACTACAGCCTATGGGGCACAATTTGTAAAGTTGCTCAAACTACACATAACAACATTTCTCCACATTTAGCCCTAAAACATCACTTTTTATGCAGATTTAGAGAAATATCTATGAAATACATTTGTCAAATATCATATGTAATTGTTAAATGTTTTATCTAAATGTCAAATGTTATTTATAAATGTTATAAAAAAATGTCATGTTTTTAAGTATTTTGCCATGTTTCTAATCATTTTGTTTACATTCTAAATATTTAGCTGAGACTAAATATTTATCTCAGAGTTCTGAATCTCAAGCAAATATTTCGAAATATTTGGTATTCTAAGTGTTTTGTCGAGATATTGAAATCTTGAGCAAAGATTTCTAAATATTTAGCTCAGATTTCTAGATGTTTGTTCAGCTTACTCATATGTAAGATTGGGAGCTGTATCTTATTTGTCAGCGTCCAGCTGTGACATTCACACCTCTTTCCAAGTGTAACTCTGACTTTAAGGCATCATACGTTAACACGCGGTAGATTTTGGAAATTCACATCTTAGTAAAAGTGACAGAGATTTGATCTTCGACTGACGGGCTAACTATTTCCATATTTCCAAAATTTTTGTTCAGAGCTGAGTAACTATTGGTGCTCTGTTTCATATACCATTCAGCAAAGAGACATGAAAGTTTCCCTCCGTTGTACCTCTGTATGTGAAGTGATTCAGCTGCTCAGAAACACACGTTCAGTTTGCTTTGTGCTGGCTAATGAAAAAAGTTTTATAGCTCTTCTGTCATTTCCTCTGTTGAGTATGTTCGAAGGCGACCACAGACCAGTCAGCAGCCTCTCACTTAGGACAAAACTCCAGGAAGGAACTGTGACCTACAGTATCAAGATCTCCTTACAGTACAGTGACTCTCTGTTAAACCACAGCATGTTTGTGCTGTAACACTCATGTGTGCGACTCAGCCCCGTCTCCCCGATGAACAGACGTCACCGCACTCACAGGGAGTGAGTAGGAGTACAGTCACAGTCACAGACACAGACAAAGTTTCCTCATCTGTAGGGTCGTCAGTGTGTCCGAATCTGATTCCTCAATGTCTCCAGTTGTTTTATCTCCAGATGATCTGAGTGTGAAACTTATCATGTGGTTAACAACAGCAAAGAACGAGCAGACCACCCTCAGATTGGTGATAATGTGCTGTACAAAGACTCCTCACAGGCCTGGAGTTGGAACAATCAGCTGTTGTTTTCACAGAGACACTGATCCGGCTCGTCTCGATTGGGTTTCTTTGAGATGTCGGGTGAAAATGAGGTTGGTGTAAGTTAATCATTTCAGCTGTCAGTGCAAGTCTGCAAGAAAGTCACACATTTGTCCTTGTATCACCTCAAATCTTCTCTCATATTAAAGGTGCTCTGCAGAAAAACGGGACAGGAACACCTGGTGGATTTTGGACCCAGATGGATCTCAGACAGCTCACCTGCACAAGGAAGATAACACCTGGAGTTTTTCCAGACACTGAGTTCATTCAGTTTGCCTTAAAATGTCTCGCTTTGAACAACCAGCAGAGGTTTTATTAGACTGACAAGTGTTGACAAGTGAAAAAAAATCACATCTTGGAAGCTTCTGCTGATTTTCAGCAGAGTCACAGATCAAAAAGATCGCTTCATCTGAGGGAATTTTAAATCTTACAATATGTCTCCAATGAATTTATCTCCAGTTTTTCCCTAAAGAGACTTTCATAGTTGAAAAATGCTCAAAATTCCCCTAAAATGTACCTCATACCTTTTCTTCTAAGCGTGTGGTGGTTTTAATTGGCTCTTGGAGGTTGTGGTTTAAGACGTAAGGACGCTCAACAAGACTGCCATGGAAATAGCCCCATATGAGGAAAAGGAAAGCCTGACTCATACAGTGAACGCAGAGAGCTCTCCAGAGCTGTGTCATCAGGACTCAGCTGAGAGGACGCCTTCTTCAAGTGACCCCACCCAGCTGGTCCCTGCTGTTCTCATCTGAAAAACCTCCACCTCTTGCTAACTAACATCATCAGTGCAGCGCCGCACCACAACTGAGAGGCATGGAAGCAATTATAGCAGCAGGACCTGGAACATGTAGAGTGAAGTCAAATCTGAGCAAGCTCTGGAAATCAAAGCTCAGACTCTGTGTTTGCATGCGAGGAGACTGAATCATGGCCTGGGATGTTGACTCAAAGATGGGAGTTTGAGCTTTTTGTGTCTTAAAAACAGCTGTACGCTTCTTTATCTGTGACTGAAGAGAAGCTTGTTTCAGTTTGCTTTAATAACCCTGATGATGTCATGAGGGTGAGCTAAGCTGGGATGAGAATAAATTAAATATGAAGTCATGAAACAGGAGTTTAAGAGAACTTAGATGGGAAACCCCAACTGTGTGGAGTATCAGACACAGGTTTTTGGGTCTAGAGATACATTTCTATGACTTTTATCCAAATTTTTCGACAGACTTGGTACAATCGTAATTTCTATTTATAAACAGGAGTAATAAACAATCATATACCCGCAGGCTTTGTCGTTTATTCAGTTCAAATAGAGAGCAAAAGCAGGAGAATAAATCTGGTGTCATCAGAAGTAAACTGACAACAACCATTTTTAAACTCTACAAAGTTCTTTGTGTCAAAAATTTCCATTAATTGAGCAACAAATCCAAATCTCAAAAAGTCAGGTTTGAATGTCTTCATTTCCTGGAAAGCAACTTTTAACTAATTTGTAAAGTTATGTTATTCTTTTTGCAAACACTAGACCTATAAATTAATAACAATTAACATTCTAGTTGTTTTCTTTTCCAAATTCACAAGGACACAGTAAACCTGAGTACAGCACATTCATATCACATTAAATTGTTCAGTTGTGGGTTGAGGCAAACATGTCAATTAGCCAATCATTCAAGATTCAAGATTCAAGATTACTTTATCTCATCTCTCAGAGGTAAAATTATATTTCAGTTTCACCCTGTACAAGAAACATAGAAAAAAACAGTGACATACAACAGGGGCAGAACAGGAACAGAAGGACTGTAGGACATCCAGCGTGCACGGCGCCTAATTTCGTTAGGTAAGGAAAAAGAGTACAAGAGGAAGGATGAGGGGAAAAAAATCATATACAATTATTTAGTTTAACCCAACTTCTGTTTAGGTGTAGTCAATGATTGCTCTAAAAGTGCAAGAAATGAAAATATTGGGGCTCATTCTGATGTGACCAGTGCTATAACTTTCCATATGATCCAAATAAATGCCAAACTGAGAGCTAGTTCCACTTCATGTGATTCTCGAGAGGCGTTCAACTGAAAGGATTGGGAAGTTCTGTTTCATGAAGGTGCTTGCGTTTTTGCTTATTACAAATCCGCATGATAGTGCTGTTATTTCTGCAAAACGATCACCCATTAAGTGCAGGTAAATCACATGAAAACAGGTTTCTTTCTCAGGTTTGTTTGTTTAAAGCCAGAATGAATTCTCTGTCTAACTTGTGAGTTGCACTTACTGTGTGGGATACAGGTGGTCTAGAAGAGCCAGTGAATGGCTAAACTGCATAATTGTAGGGAGTTCTCTCAAAAAGTATTTTGCTTGCTTAAGGTCAGAAAGAACCTGTTAAACCCAGACTTGATTGATTGAATTGTGAAAGATCTGCTGTGTTTCATATGGAAATATACATTGCACCATATGTCGGTTGGCTGCGTTCATATGTGCACGTATTGTCTCTCGTGTCCTATTTGGTTGCAGAGCAGAGTAGTTCTGTGGTTTTATAGCTGTGTGCAGCTTTGCTGATTATGATGCTTGGATGGGTGATGTGAGTTTTGAGTGTGTATATGCATTACTTATGATATTTGCTTTTTTTGTTACAGCATGCAGCCAGCACACGGCAAACAAAATCTCTGTTTGAAATCATTTTCAGGGTGTGGACTTGGCCTAGAGATTCAGTGGTGCACTGTATAGCATTTGGCTTGGGTTTTGCTTAAAGTCCAGGGACTATTTCCTGCTTTTTCACCCAATTTCTTGCACTTTCATCTGTCATTTCTTTTATGAAAAAGCGTAAAAGCCCAAAAATATAACGTAAAAAACTCATTCAAACCATGTTGTTGGCTCTGAGGATGAGAAAGTTGGATTCCATGTACAGAGGAAGTCAGGTTGAGTGGATTAGTTAAAAAAGACATTTCACTCCAGACAACAGTGGGTGTCCTGAATATTTGAAATCTAAGAAAAATGTTGTCATCTTTCTCAGAAAATGAACTGACGTCATAAAAGTCAGGTAATGATTACTTTCAGAATAATGTATCTCAGCAGTACGTACTGGCATAAGAGACAGTTTTAACCTTCTCTTGAATTCATCAGTCTAATGATAATGTCCTTGCTGACAGGTTTTTATTTTCTGTAGTGATTGATTCACAAATGTTTGATGGTTTTCTGATGCTTTTAATCAAAATCTGAAGCCAGGGAGCCAACAAAGTATCTCTTGACATTAACAGCATCATGACTATGACCATAAATTAAGGCACTAAGTGTTTTTAACATCATTTCTGACAGACTTTGTAAGTTTCATCCTTACTGGAACGAACAGAGCTGAAGCTGCCAAAATGAAAAGTATGTTAGTCAAAAACATTTGACATGCTTTAAAGATATTAAGCAATAATGAAAAATATCTGCAGTTAAGTTAATGGGCCCAAAGTATGCAATGATCCTCAAGATGACTTTTCCTCACTGGATCCACACCAGCAGCTCTGATTCTCTGAGGATCCATGTAATTATTCCCAAATTCAGGTTTGTAATTTTTCTGACTCCTCACAGGCTCCCATCCTGTCAGAGCTTTCTTTTCATTTCTTTGCTCAAGCAGGGGTCATTATTGTTCAGATCACATGGGGTATTACAACACAGCAAGGTATTTCTTCCAAGAGAAACCCAATTCCTGGGTGACCATGTTTTAGCCAGATCCTGATGAGCTGAGGTGGAAATGTCCAAAAAATCTGGACGCACCCCCGACAACAATGTCTTCGGGGAGTCCGTGTTACTCATGGAAACTGATTTACTCACACAAGTTTACTCAAATTTTCCGGTTGTCTTTGTCCTCTGGTTTCAGAAATGGGACAAGAGATGATGAAATGTGTTTTCTTTCTCATGTCTGAATGTGTGTGAGTCAAAGTTAGAGTGACAGGCTGAAAAGTTGTGGCTGTGTTGTAAAAGAGGGAAATTTCTACTTTAACAGCTCTTATACCTTTGCTGAACGCATGCACGTCCAAATCACTAACAGAAAGCAGACATGGGGTGAACAATGATTGGGGTTTTCACTGCACAGCTCAGGAGGGAATCACTGGAGGAGTGACGTGACAGAGGAGGAGAAAAAATCAATGTGCAGAGAAAAAAAAAGAAGTAAAGAACTTTGTGAAAGACTTTGTGATGGTCTTAGAGTGGTCACATATGGTATAGCTTAAAACAAAGACAACAAATTTAAAGGTCATAAATTTAAAGCTACTATAAGAAACTTTTGAAGTTACTCTTTCTGAATTGATTTTACCTCATGCATCTAAAATGTTATACAAAGGGAAAAATCTCAGAGTCCTTTTACAGTCCATACTCAAATAAAATGTCAACTAAGAACTAACTGAAGCATAACAATAAACTTCAGTCGATTGTAAAACCTCAATAGTGTTTACAGGAGCTTTAATCCAAAAAACCCTGAGCTTTAAACTTAAAACAATTTTCATGGGCTTTATCTCTAAAATTCTTAATTTTGACACAAAACTCCTTTCAGAAGCATTAATTCGAAAACTTTCTGGAGCTAAAGTTACAAGCTCTGTTCAGGAGCTCAAAGTTAGAAACTCATTACAGAAACTTTAAGTCAAAAACACCTTTTGCCTTAAAAACCTTATAACTTTTTGCCGGAGCTTTAACTTTAAAACTCTTCACAGGTGCATTAACACAAAAACTTCTTGCAGGAGCATTAAATTAAAACCCTCTTGCGGGAGCTAAACTTAAAAACTCCATACAGGACCTTTAATTTAAAACACCATAGGGGATCTTTTAGTAAAAACAAATCTTATAGAAGACTTAAGTTCAGAAAAAAACCTCTTAGCCCTAACTTAGTGTCATTGAACAGCTCCTTTGGGATAAATATCAAACAAGTGCGGAATAGAAAACAATGGGATAATATACCATGTATATGTTTTCTTCTTTACATGTGTTGAAAATGATAAAACAGGGGAGAGGAGAGGCTGGGAGACAAACCAGCAACTTCTACCAAGAGGATTAAAGTCTCTTTAAATGTAACACCCACTGAAACCCTTGGGCCAAATACCACCCCAAACCAGTTTTACGTTTTGCAGAGCATTTCATAATGTTATCATTTGCATTTGTTTGTCCATTCTTTGTCTCGATACCTCTCAAACATAACATCTAGTGTTAAAACCACTGACAGACAGATTTGTTTCCCCATAACAAGAGACAAGGGTTTAGTCCAGTTTTTTCTAGGGAAAAAGAAGCAGTACAGTTCACAAACACAAATTCAGAGCTGTATAGATAACAGAAACTTCGGTCTTCATTTTCCCTCGAAGCTTGCCCATGATGTAAGCGTTCACTCCCTTTCAGTATCTGAAATTTCTCCATCTGCCCGTGAGATGTGCACCACTCTCTGATAAGGGTGAAGCCCTGAGATAATTCTTATAATCTAAGCCTCCCGTACATGTGAGAAAATTCTTCACCACCTGACATCTTGATTCAGCTTTAATGGGGGGGGGGGGGGCACCTAACTACAACCACATGCACCTTCACAGATAACCACCCTGAACTCACTGACGGCTCGCTGACATGAGGCCAGTAAAGTGCTGAAAGATAAACAGTGACGGAGAAGCTGAGGATGGTGTAATAGGAGATTTTTTTCTATTGTACTATGATTAAAATGGGAATAGAGGGGGAAGATCTGTTAGTTTGTGGGACTCTGGGACTTTAGATAAAATGAGTCATCATTTTGTGAATCAGATATTTTCTCTAGACCTCAAAACCCTTTAACCCCCTTTTCATCTGCCCATCATGAAGTCTTCATACATCACGTTTTCTTTCCGCTCCATGCTGGTCATGTGTGAAACATCCGGGGAGGAAGAACAGAGGCTCCTCTTCAGCCTTTTCTGCGTGCTTGTAATGTTCGTCAGGCCATGAGCTAGGACAGTGAGTACCGGTGAATTTGGAGGGGCTGATAAAACTCTGCTGAGAAACTCGCTGCCTTATTTAGAGCTGAAGTTTAAAAGGGCTTTGAGTCACAAGGCATCAGCAGTGTAATCACTCCCAGGGGAGTTTATTACAGAGAGTGAATCAGTTTTTTGAAGCTAGGTGTTAGTGTTGATCAGTCTTTGTAAAGGAGGTATTACCATGAATGGTCAGTTTCTCCTCAGAGTGGGGCATGTAGGCTCCAGGTGGTGATGAGTCAACTTTGAGAACAGGGCCATCACTTCCTGGATAAGTCTTTGAAACTAAGTGGTAAAATTTAGTTTATGTTCATTTGAACCAGCCTTTAATGTGAAAGGGGAAGGACTCAGGAAACAGATCTGCCTCTTATGTTTTATTATGCTGATTAAACTTGTCACCTGATGAAATATAGCACACTGTAACAAATAGGTAAAAACAAGGTTCAACGGTAAGAATATAAATGTAAAAGATGACACAAAAACTTACTTGAATGTTCAGAAAAATAAATCTGAATCTGAGAAAAAGTGATGTTAGACACAGGTGTGACAACGTGACAGTCAAACTTGAGGGAAATACAAGGACAGGAAGTAAAATAGGGAGTGAGAACTACAATAACTACAATAAAACAAGAAGCACTACAAAATAAACAAAATACAGGAAATAAATTCAACACAAGACATGTATCACCAGTAAACAATACAAGGAAGACATAAGTAGAGCTCATAACGAATACACACAGGAAGAAAACAGGAATTACTGACAAAATAAAACAGGAAATCAAAGATAAACTACGGGAATATGATGAAATCCCAAAGTAAACAAAAGCAACTTACATTTACACCAGAAAGTCATGGTAAAAGATAACTGTTTTAGCAATGGAATTTTTTTTTTCTTTTCTATGGGAAAAGATCCCTTTATTTTGAAAATCCATTCCATTCATTTTGCTAGAGCTCCATTTGTAAGTTGTAAATGTCTAAATCTAAAAGTATATGCACCTTTTCTGTGTGTAAATTAACAGTAGAAAACACCATGCCTGTGTTTTGGAACAGCTTCTGTTTGCTTTTCATGACATAAAGTCAATGTAAGTATGTTCATTTTGGTTTTATGTGAAGAAAACCTTCCTTTTCCTGTTGTAGCTTTATAGGAAACTGGCCACAGGCCACATCTTCCCGTTGTTTTCCACCTGTGTGTTCCTCTATTGAAAATTTATTTTGAGTAAAAAAGGAAGTGAAGCTCTGTTGTTAAAAAAGTATATTTTGTCATCCTCCCCACAGGGAAGACACCACGGCTGCTCCAGCACGTAGGTGGTCCTTTATTAAGCCCTGAGCTGTGCTATATTACATTACCAGTTGAGTCTGCTATGTGTGGTCAGGAAAAAGCATTTTGTCAGTACATTTAATATAATTACAGGAGTATTATGTAAAAGACAGATTAAAGTAAAGTGGCAGCGCTTGTTAAGTTTTTCCAGTGAGAGAAATAATTTTATTACAGCCTCACAAACGCAGCTGAGCAACATGTGACATTTGATAAAATGTCAAATGATTTTCCCTCGTTGAGCAGGCAATTCACAGAAAACAACATTCCTCAACACAAAAACAGGAAGGCGGCGATTGTTCGACATTAGTGCTTTGCTGTGGCAACATGGCACTCTTTTAATAATGCGGCATTCAAACATGCCAAAAGAGCCGATCAGTGGCAGCCACAAATAACTGTTAAGCAGTGGGTTTTACAGCGCTCTGCTTTGTCCTTATGTTTGGGGTTTGGAGAAGTCTTCACTGAGAGAAATAAAAAGCAAAATGGAAAAGCTATTTTTAGTTGCTTGAATTCCTTGGAGACAGGAGAGTAGTTGTACAAGCTGTTGCAGATTCAGTTTAATGAGCGTCCCAGAAGATTTTCCATGGAGATGTCCTGCTGCTGGATGCAATAAAAATACCTGGATTAACTCCTTCTGTTGTCTGAATTCAGATGATTTGATGTTTCTGGCTAAAAACATCTGCTTGTTTATTCAAAGGCTCGTATATCATTGAATAAATAAACGTCAAGAACAGGTGAGGACATGGATGTTTAAGACATGGGACCGAGTCGAGTCCAATTTCGAAACCCTCGTTTGAAGCATGATAATTCTGCTGACCTCGTAACCTTTCATTAGAGAAGACGCTTCACTTCCCCTCCGCTGTGTTTGCTTGTGTGCATGGTTGGGTTTGTATGAGATGTAACTTTATCCAGGCTTCATGCCAGGTCGTCTCTAGTGCCTTCATCAATCTCAAACCCCCCTCCAAAACAGTGATATTACCACGCCAATTATCTCCCATTACCTCTCATCTCTCTGCCTGCAGGGACCATCACGCATATAAGGAAGGGTATGAGCTGCTTCACCAGACCACCGTTGCATTTGACCTTTCTGTGACTTATACATTAGCAAGATGACAGAATGCTCTTTTGCATGTTGGTTCACGCCAACTGATAGGACTAATGCAGTCATCATAAACCCCTCATGGCTTCTATATAAGGCTGTGCAAGAGTGCGTGACACCTCGGTGGTCTGGACAGCATTAACATCAACATTGACTTATAAGGAGGAGCGGGGGGCAGATTAAAGCGGGTCAGGGGGAGGTAGGTGTAACATTTTAACGGGCATTGTGAGTCACCATCCCAAACATTGTTTTTAGTGTTTACAGAAGGTGACACAGCCGAAGTATGGTACATTCTTTTGTGGCTTCCACTTTCACAAGCCACAGTGTTATTAATCAGCTGCGGTTGAGCTGAGTCTGGACAGGATATAAGACACAATACATCAGGAAATAGTTTGATGAAAGATATGAGAGTGAATGATTGGGATTATTTTAAAGGTGAGTCACCACAACGTAACATAACATTTTAATTCTAGGGACAGCAACTTCTTAAATCTATATCTCAATGTCATAAAAACTACATGGAGGTGGGATATTTAGGTACTTTTCACGGTTCCCAGAGGATGAACCATCATGATATGTCTTCCCCCCAAGGTTTCGTCTTGTTCCACCAGAGAATAAACATTGTGTTATAAATTAATATCATAAAAGATCCAGTGAAATTTGTACATTCATGGTACCCAGAGGATTAACCTGAATGTAGTTGTCACACCCTGAAGTTAAATTGTGGACTACAGTTGGTCAGCTTTATTACATGTTAGACAATCTTAATGTAATTTTCATTCCATGAGGTTCTATCTTGTGTCACAGCTGGATGGCTTTATGACATAATTTTCAAAGGAAAGGTGTTGACATTTCAAAAAGATATTCATGGTACCCAAATGATGAACCCCAATGAAATATCTTCCCTTGAATTTTGGTCTAATTCCACAGGTTGTTAATATTTTGCAACAAACTGTTAAATCTACATATTCATGGCACTCAGAGGATTGAGCTTGATGATATCTTTAATCAAGACTTTGTGTCTTATCTTGTGCCACCGTGACACTATCACATGTTTTTTGATGGATAATTAAAGAGAGTTTCTGAAGATGTTTATGGTACCCAGAGGATGAACCCTGATGGTATATCTCACCCTAGAGTTTTTTTTTCTATTTTCACAAGTATAATCATTGTGTTTTTACTGGAATACTTAAAACAGCCAGTTAAATCTGTATGCTCATGGTGTCACATTTTGTCCTCAAAAAAAATCCACATTGTAGCGTTGTTATTTTGGTAATGTAGACTGATGTGGACATTCAGCTTAAAGCCCATGAAAAGCCTTGCAGAGCAGCTAAAGGCTGCAAACTTTCAGCCTTGTCATATGAATCAAAAAGAAAACAGTTAATGTACATAAACATGTGGGCTGTGTTGAAGGATCCTGCGCTGCATAGCTGTGAAACAAAACAGTGATAAATGTGAACTCTGGCCACAGGAAGGAAGAGGGAGCTTGAAGATATTAACCAGAACATTCAGGAAATTATAGTAAAATGTTACACTAATAAATCGACGTAGATGACACATGGTGATAGTAAGCGTAAAGAACGTCCTTTCAGGAAAAAATGTCCTGTTGTATAACATCCAGAGGGGATATTATGAGAATCCTTTGTTTCTGTGGACTCATTGTTGTTCCATGGATCTCTTCTCCATCAGTGGAGGAAACACATGTCGCCATCCGGCTGATGAAGTGCTGAAAGTCGTGGGGGTGTTATTGTGTCTACTTGGTGCCATCAGCCTTTAATTGTAAAGAGATTTCTCAAATCACAAAAGATGTTAAGCAACCAAAAGTCTTTTTCTTGGGCCATTTGCCCTCTTCAATTATACGGTAAATATAAATTTGGATGTGCTAGAAACAGCAGTGGTTTATTTTCTGTCCTGCTGTTTCTGAGATGATAACAAGAGGCTGTAAGAACGAAAATGTTTATGTATATGAGTATAAGGAGAAACAGAGGACTATCTTTACTTATCTATTCCCGGTTTAAGTGTGGTTTGTTTTGGTAATGGGAAGCTGGGTGCCTTGTTTCCATATGCATTGTGTCAGCCATGTTTAGCTAAGAGAGTGGGTGTGGGAAAGCAACGGCAGCAAATTGGAGGGAATGTGTGAATGGTTACGCGTGTGTTGGGTGTATATGTGTGTAAAACAATACCCCGAGGCTCTCCAGTGATCACACTGATTCACTGCCCTCTCCTGCTGTACCCCCAGATACACACACACACACACACACACACACGCACCCACACACACACACACACACACACACACACACACACACACACACACACACACACACACACACACACTCTACAGCCACATTCCTTCACTCAGACGCCTGGCTGTGGCACAGCAGCACGCCCGCCCTGATAGCAAAACACAGGAGGGGGTCAGGGGGCACGCCATTACTCCGAGAGACAAATAGGCCATCCAAATAAAACATGACACCCTGGACACAGGACCTGAATGCAAAACTGGACAACTGGCTGTGCAAATGTCTTCATCTTTCAAGTCGAACTTTCTTGTTCAAGCGCTTTATTTGCTCTTCCTCTGTCGTGATGACCTGCATGTAAACTTGGTGTGTGTCCAGCTCATAGCGATCACAGTTTCTATTTCTCAGTTGGGTCTGAGCTTGGCATTCTGCAGATATCCCAGTGTTGTTAATGTGTTCAGTTGAAACAATAAATCACTGTGTGCAGGCTACACTGACATAGAAAACTGAGTTCTTGAGCTGGTTGCACCGTGACATTAGTGCATACATGTACCAGGATGCATTGCACAGAAACAGCTGCAACCTCCACTTTCCCTACTGCTGTTACTTGACTGTATACTTAGTGTTGCGCTGGAATAAATTTAAAGATAATTTATCTTTATTTTTCAGTCAGGGCCACTTAAGTCAAATGAATTGATTATTTGCATTTATTATTATTATTTTCAGTAACCTACACTTGGTGATGCGGCTCTGCAGTATCAAACTGGGGAAGATCTTGTCAATATATTACTTTTAGAAGTAAAAAAAGTGGGGGTAAAATACAGTGAAGATACAATAATGACTAGAGCTGGATATCGGGCGGTTTATTGAATATCAGCCAGTATCAGATATTGGCCCCCAGTATCGGTATTGGTATTGGCATCGGCCCATGAAATCCCATATTAGTTGGGCTCTGATAATTAATGACACAGTAAACTTTACAATAAGCTTTTTACAATGTGCATTAATTATTTAAACATAGTGCATGAACTTTACCAACACTGTTGTTTCTTTTTTTGTAATACATTTCCTACATCTGAATTGTGTGCTTTATAGCAACTCTTAGGAGCAGGACCACACTTCAAATTCTGAATCACTAATCCATTTAGATTAATAAATTAATATATCAAATTTCATCCCTTTCATGTTGCAGTCCTCAAAAGTGAACCGTGTGGTCAGGAAATGATCACACAATCCATGTCATGTGTTTTTCCATGAATTATAAGTCTGTCACATTAATTGATTTTCCTCAGGAATCGTATTTGTTGCCATCTTTATTTCAAAGTTTGAAACAATCAGAATAAATAACCAACAACTGTTCCTGCATCCTGTCTTGGTTTGTCTGCTCGGCCACTCAACCACAGTCACCTCCCATTAAATGATGTCAAGCGTTTTATTCAGCCTCTTAACAAGTTTTATTCCAAAACAAACAAGTCGAGTGAGGTGGGACAGAGACTAAACATGGCACAGGCTGTAAATAAAAGGGGGGTCAGAGCTGCTGTCGGGGGACACTTGAGTGTTATGGAGTGTAGAACGAGACCAGAGGGGTCGTCCCCCCCCCCCAGCAGCGCACATGCTGCTGCTTTACAGCTCTGCTCCCTCGCACTGATTAGCAGATGTACATAAAAACACAGCAGCTCATTTTCAGGAGTTTTGTGGCTGTTTTAACAAGGCAACAAAACAATGGAGACAGTTTGGATCATCTTGCTCCCCACACACGATGTCTCAGTTTGTCTGGATTGACAGTAAAAGCTCAGAGGAGGAAACAATAATGCAGATGGGATGGGTGAACTCTGCCTTGTAAGGAGCCTCCGGATGAATCCCACTTCTAAAACAATCATATGATTCACTCAGCTGCTGTGTTGCTAAGAGCCTGTGTTGAAAACAATGGACAGTCCACTTAACAACACCGGCCAGCTCAGGACTTCCACCCAAATGACAGATCTGTCATCCAGTGTGCAATGCCTCTGACTGGCTGGAGTAATCAGTTACACCTCAACGCCCTTCCTCCTTGTATATGGGGAATGTAACAGAGCTGAAAGAGTGTGTGTTTTTGTGTGTGTGTAACGGAGATACAAAGAGTAAGAGCTTTCTGAAACAGGAAGCCCAGGCAGGCTTTTACATTGGAGGAATTTCCTGTCTGTAAGATGTGTATCACTGTTTCTACAGTTTAGGAGAGACGGAGGAACGAGGGGAAGAAAAAGGGGGGAAAGGAAAGTTCACTTCAGTGCGTGTTTTAGAGGCAGAGGCAGACAGGTTTCAGGGTTAATGTATGGATCAGGAACAGGTTTCAATCTAAGCCACAGTAGTCCATTATTCTCAAACACTCCTGGCTCTGAAAGTATAGTTACAATACCTCTCTGTTCAAAAACCACAAATCCCATAATTTTTGTCAATTTTCCTACTAAACATGACATTTCAGAAACATCCAAATGAACCGAAAAACCTCCCAAAAGGAGGGGTATCCTCCTGGTGCCAGGGAGTACAAGAGTAATTTGGAGTTACTCAGCAATATATAAAAGTTACTTACATAAATAAAACATGGATTTACCCCCGTACAAATTACATGGAAAAAATATTGCTTGAAAAAGTATCTTAGCAGTTTTATGTTTACACATTTGTTAACCAAAAGCAATCAAATCTCGAAAGAGAAGACATACAGAAGTGATCATGTAAAAGCAAAATTAATGACTGCAGCTGAAAGTGCTGACTGAAAATGTAGCTGAAAAGCAATGAGAATAATTCTTACAGCTCAAAGTTACTGACAAACAGTTTCACAATTAGATATGCCTCTGTGTTAGCTTATGTAGTTGTAAAACTGTTAAATGTTACACGCTACAACTGAGACAAATGGTTTCACTATTAGTTAAGTCTAAGATACTTATGGATCAATCCCCTGGATATTGCTTAAATATAGATATTAATGGTTAAGATTATGTACTCAAGTTATGTTTTTACACATTAACAGGCAGCTTTATGTACTAAACAACCCTGAGTATTTCCTCTAGAACCACCAATGAAGTGATTAGTTGCAAAAAAATGATTTCAGTATCTGGCACACTGAAATACCAGAAGTGTATCCCTTCATAAAATGGCAGACCAGAATAAAAACATGGGTGTGTTGTTTTTTTTTTTTTTTTGACACTTCTCCTGTGGAACATCACACATGAAAGGCTCAAAGGAGCCAACAAAAAGTGAAATCCTCCTGGTTTTCTGAGCTTCGTGCTCACTATCAAGTTACCTGTCGTGGTCTTTATTTGCTCTCTGTCCCCCAGTGGAAAAGTTGTGTTTACTCTGTGACTTACAGTTGCCTAATGGCACCCACCAGGCTTTATTTCTGCTCACCCCCCAAAAAGAGGATTCAGATGAGCTCAACGTTTGTGTTTGAAAGAATAATACCATGAGGGTGGAGTCAGGGCTGGTGCCTCTTAAGAAGTAGATCATTTGACCAGTCTGTACTGATTGATGATAAGTGCACTCGAGAGCTGAGACTTGTTAGAGGCCTGAAACTGCACCTGCTACTAAAACAGATATATTTTAATTTTGGTGTAAGAGTGATAAATTAGATGAACTGAAGCATTAAACAGTAAGACAGGAAGAGGTCTTTGCAAAACTTTGTTGAACTCCTCCTTTAAACTCTAAAAAGGCTGGCAGGTGACAGTTTTGTCGGCTTTCACATGATGTAAAACAGTTTAACTGTCTCCAAAAGTGTTCAATGTGCAAAACAAGTGGAGCAGTGGCACAAGAGCAGATTTTGTACTTTCTGATCTTGATAAATACGTGCGACCACTAAGTGGCCTTCTGGTAGTGCTATAAATAATCTGTCCCACTATATCAGAAAACATATGGCCAGTTACCAGAGGGAGAGGGAGGTGTGTCTGTTTGTGAGTGTGTGTGTGTGTGCATACATGTGCCTGGCCTTGCAGAAGTGTCAATGTGTCGGGTCTATATTTAAAAAAGTCGACCAGCTGTGTACAGCCCCGTGAAAAGTTTTTTACGTGTTTAGCTGCACTTCGGATCTGTTGCCATGGCAGTCAAGTGTTGATGTCAGAGCAGAGGCATTAGAACAAAACCACACCCCCTTTCGCAACCGAAATCTCAGTTGGAGGGAGATGGAAAATATTGTTCAGTTAGCCAAACCCAGTTACGTATCATCAAAAAAACAGAACAGACTCTGGCCTTGCACAGAAAATATGGAACACAGTTGTGTACAGGGGTGTGTTGGTTAAGTTGCCACTGCATGACACACATTCAGGATGCACGAAGAGGAAGAGGGTGAAAAACTTAGTGGTGGGTGTTGGAAATACAATACATCCTCCTTCCCTGCACAGACATCACAACACTCCAGGAGACTTTTCTGCATTTCCACCTCTTTGTTAAGATCTGAAATATTATGCACAAAATCAGGATTGGTTCAGGTTATTTTCTGTAAATTAAATGGATGTAAATTCCTTCATGATCCTCCAATCTTGTGTTTTGAAGCCAAAATGCCACCTCCATTGATGCTGGCGTACTAGCATGATGAAGGCGATCAACTGATGTAACACCACGTCTGCTTAAATTACACATCCCCAACTTAGGCCAGAGATGAAACATCGAAGATCCCTAATGTTAAGGTAATGACAGGTAATGTATTGCTGCTTCAATTTGCCAACATTTCAAGTTCTGAATAAAGAAACGCCATCAAAACAACAGGCGACCTGCTAAGTAGCTTTTCTCTTTAAATGTCTTTTTTTCACGGCTGGTTGTGGGTCATGGTAACCCGGCCCCCAATGTAGTTGTGGTTTTGCCCTGATCCAGAAAAGAGTTGGTGCTTGCTCAGCACCAGTTTTTTTTTTTTAGCTCCTGAAACTTTGTCAGTGGAAACAAAGAACCGGTGCTAAGTCAGGCACTGACCTGGACTAGCACTCGCACTAGCTTTGTTGAAAAGGGGTAATAGAGAGGATACTTGGAGAGTGGTGCAGTGTTTCAAAATGAGGAGAGTTTCTAAGCACTCACAAATTGATTTCAAAAGTATTTAAAAAATGTATAAGAAATAAAAGTAAAGGGGTATATGAGCATACAAAAGTATCTACACTTTGTATAAATATGCACTGTTTGCTGCCATCATGTCGCTGGTATGTTTTACCTGTCTGTAAAACTAACCACTACTCAAAATCGGTCATCCCCTCTGTGAGCAGGTTACAAGCTCTCATCAATCTTTTACCTCTTATTCATTAGTTTATATGTGTGATCACCTTTATGTGTCTTTATTTCGTACTCAGTCTGGCTCACTTTTAATCAGTCTGCCCAGTATCATTATCTCCATTAGCTCTTATCTATGTTTCAACTCTTTGCTGGACTAATTTGTTGCTTATTTGCCAACTTGTCTTGTGTTTATTTCTAATGTGTTTGAGCTGCTCCACACCAATTAGGAAGAGAGATTAAGAAAGATGTTTGAAAGTAAATAAACAGTTATAAGACGGATGAATTTTATGTTAGGTTCCAAGAAGTGAAAACCCGGGTCAACCACAGCAACAAACTATTCGTACTATGTGTCCCACCTCTGAATCTCACAGACTCGAAAAAGACAATGACTCACATATGATATCAGTGCTATCTGTCCCTGAAGTATCTGCGAGTGCACCTCTGACTAACCTCGAACATGAGGTCATGTGCTTGTTTGAAGGACTTTGGCGGCTTCTAGTTGCTCCAAAACACGAATCAAAGTGGCATGCATTTGCACATATATCACTGTAATTCATTGGTATGCTTGTGGCAAACAGTTTCTCATGTCAAATCTGGGGTTTTTGAAAACCAAACTATGACTTCAGAGGGAAAGTTTGGACTTCGAATAGTTTTGACGGCTACAAATAAACCGTTTTTTTCATCAACCACATCTTCAGCTCTGAGCCCTCCTTCATCTGTAATCCCATCCTGAGGACCTAAAAACAGAATGAGAGAATGGGACCCCTTCAAGATCAGGGCTTTGAACCATCACGTGCCCCCAACAGCTGTGAAGTGGCCCCCACACAGACACTCTGGATTACTCCTCATCTGTCTACGAGCGGACTTCCAGACCAGTTATAAATATGAGCAGCACTTGACTGAGAGTTCATGTTGCTACTGCCATACGGCCAAATTTGGCCCCTGTGTTCAATCCCAGAGGCTTCAAGTGAATCAGCTAAACCAACAGTCACTAATTCCAGTCGGCCCTGGATAGGTTTATTAAAGGTCTCATTTCGGTGAGTAGTTGCTCTACACAGTCTAACCACTTTCCTCAGTCTCGTGTGACTCACAGGCAGGAATACATAATCTTCCCACACCCCCTCAGAGGACATCATGCACCCAAATCAGAAACACTGTAATTAAGTAGAAATACATATGGATCACACATTGAGGTACGAGGGTGTGTGAACTTAGTAATTAGTGAGATGTGCATGTAAGTCTTTGCCCAGTGATGAGACATGTATCTTTGGGATGTTTATTTAGACAGCTGAGAAAAAGCAAATCATAAAACAAAAAGGGCACAAAACAAATGAAAACACATCAGATACAGTAAATCTCTCTGCTCTTTAAGAGTTGGGTTTATCGCCGGAAAACAAGTGACTGGTGCTGAGACATAACCAGTTGTGTTATGTGATTTTTTCTTTTACTCTTTTCATGGCTCAAAACTTCATAGAAACTCATATCCAGATGTATGTGACACTATGCAAAATGTTAATAGAATCAGAATTTCATGGATTACAAATCATTTAATGCCAATATGTAATTGAAAACTGTGTGAGGATGACAAATGAAATATTGAAACTGAATGTTTTTTGTTGGATGAAAATTATACACTCATTTTAGATTTGACAGACAGGTTTCAAAAAAGTTGGACACGAGCAACAATCTTGTAAGAATGTTTCCCAATTATTGAGGTCAGATTTGTAACTGGTTTTTGAGAGCGGGTTGGTCTCAGAAGTAAATAAGTGAAGAAATTAACCACTCTGTGAGAGACTGGAGTAGAAAATAGGTCAGTGATGTCAGCAAAGTGAAACGATTTCATCATCAAAAAGACATAATGTCATCTGAAGATTCAGAGAATCTGGAGAAGTCTCTGTACCAAAAGGACAAAGTTAGAAACTGATTTTGGATGACCATGAGCTTCAGGTACTTAAGCAGCACTGTAGTAAAACAGACGTGGCTCTGCAGGGGAAAACCAATGCATGGTGGACAAAATAAAAAAAGACATCGGTGCAGAAGAAAGCTTAAAAGGAGAGTGATAGAGCACAGGTTTAAACACAGGATGAGCTGTTTGTGATAAAATGAAGAGCCAGGTAATGTTTGCTCAGCATGGCGAGGTCGGAGTTGGTAGATGAGCACTGGTAGGACATAACCAGGATTACTTAATGTTACACATTACAGTCCCATCTCAGACCAGGGCTGTGAGTAGTACTAAATCCAGCCTGCCACTAAACTACGGTACAAACTGAATTTACAAAGTTTGCTTGTTGTCATGTTTCAAACAGTAGCACTACATAACTATTAATGAATTCATTACCTCATCATTTTGTATCTGGTGAAAAGTTGTCTTGAACAAATAAGTTTTAAAAAGAAAAACGAACACATGTTCCACAACAATAGGTGCTACTGCTCATGGGAAACAAAGTCTTATGCCAGAAAAATCCTCCAATCCTCACATCCGCTTTAGGATGGGCTTAGACCAGTTGGAAAACTTTGCTGTGGTTCAAAAGAAGACCAATTAGCATGTTATCAGCGTACATTTCAAAACAAGTATATGTGACATATTTGGGGTGCATAAGTGTATATAGCATATTTAGCCTGAACACTTTTGAGAAGCCTCAACAATACATACAGGTCTTGGAGCAACAAATGCTGCAGGATGCTAAGTGGCCACACCTACTGTAGTGTATGAAATAAATACACTTTTTAATGGTTAGATGTGTGGGTTTTAAAAAAAATGCACACACAAACTACTTTCATAACAAGAGAGAGAAAACTATTTTTTTGACTTTGCTCTAATCATGCATGCTTCTAAAGCTGAATGTTTACATGGGGACAAATGAGCTCTGACTCACTTATTGGAGCTTGCCTCCAGCGGCCATTTGAGGAACTACAGTTTCGGGCACTTTATGCTCGCTATACTCTTTCAGCTGTGGAGACTGAGGATAGAACAGTGCTTCGCAGTTTGGAATTCCTGAATTATCCGTAGAAACCTCAAGAGATAATATTGACGGACTGGACCACAAAGACATCTAAACTTTAAAACACAGAGTGGCTTAAAGTGTGTGTCATTGACCCTTCTATCACCTCCTCTCTCTGTTTGAAAGAAGTCAAGATAAGTGAGAGATTAACTCCCAAAGAAAGACCCTTCTTTCTGTTAATAATCTAGTGTCACTGATAAAGCCTCTTGAAGTCACAAGTGTTAAACTGACCACATCTTCACCACGCTGCCTTTCAAACAGATATGTGAGTGAATGTGAAAGAGTCCTTCTTCACAGCTTTTTTTTCAAGGGGGGAATCACAGGCTCCTCCTCTCCAAACTTTGTCACGGGTGTGGGAACTCCCAACTGCATGTATCATGAGTAGGTGAGCAGAGGAGGCGTGTGTCTGGACAGAAAGAAGCACAGAGAGGAGCGGGGACGCACAGAGGAGCTGACGGAGCATTAATGAGATACTGGCCGGTTAGAGTTACTGGGATGCAGTTTTAGCCCAAACGCACATCTGTTTTCAGGCTCGAATCTGCGGACTTGAACGCACAAAAACTGGGAACACTTCCGTCTTTTGAAAGAAACTTTGAGTGGATTAACTTATTCTCAGAGAATGGGCTTGGAACAGTTTCGCGCAAAGACGCCGGGGACAGCAGCGCTTCCTACCCGCTCACTCCTTTGTATGATCGGACTGTTGCTCACTTTTTCTCCGCCTGTCTGTGAAGCGTTCAACTTGGACGTGGAGAATCCAGCTGTTTACAGCGGACCTGAAGGGAGCTATTTCGGATATGCTGTTGACTTTTATTTGGCTGATTCTGCCAGGTAAGTCTCTTAATGTATCATTACAAACAGTTTAAATAAAAAGAAAACGCCTTTCACTAAACCTAGTCTGCCTGAAACTTGTGTTTGGGTTTGGATTCATCACTTCAGGATGGTTGTACATAAACATGTTGCGTGCAAACTTTCCATTGCCTTACACCAAAGAACCTCAAAACATTTCCGACCCCACTGTTAAGGTTACAGGGCCAATTTCCAGAAAGGAAATACGAGATTTGGATGCTAAATGTTGTTTTGGCTCTGCTTTGAAATCAAGGCTTTGTGTACATGCTGTGATCTCAGGACACATGCATGCTTTACGCACAGCGCGCACGCCCTCACTGCGCACACAAATCATTGTAATTGAATATATTCAGGAAATTACATCTATGTTCTGAGTGACTCCAACATTAAAGCTTCAATAATGCTAATCTGAGATAGTGGTTTTCATCATAAGAGGGATCAGAAACCTTTTAGATTGACCCGTAAATCCAAATCTCATTGTCCTTCAAAATTATATTTAATCCTGAGCTTTCTGATCTTTTAATCTGATCCTTCCTCCCAAAGCCTGTTAACTGCAACCTTTAGCTATCACATTGTGCTGGTTGGGAACTCTGCTGGGAATAAAGATGCTGCCTGGCTCGAGGGAATGTGATCTCTGTGACACCCAGCATGATTGTCTCTGCATTCTTTCTAATGGGTTTTTGGCATCAGTCATTCTGAGGGTCTTTAAATCGTGCACACATGCCTGTGGTCAGATCTAATTCCCCAGCAGTATGAGAGATAAATAACTGAGTGGGTCATTGTGAATGCTCATGGATTGTACCAAGAAAAGAGCAAACCATGGGTTAATAAGATGCTGATAGATTTGTGCTCTGTACATTCTGGTGAGCCTTGGACCCGACCCTGTAATCGTAATAATGATTAACAAAAGGCTCTGTGGCCGCAGTCAAGGTTTCACTCAGACGTAATCAACCTTCCTGGCTCAGCTCGTGTCTCGACCCACCGTTGGACCAGCCAGCATGCTGGGATTTCAGAAAGGGCTTTGTGCCGAGTGGGCCGTCAGCAGCGGCTCCAGTTTCCCCTGTTTCTCCTCCCTGCTTCCCCGGGCGGCAGACACTCAGACATGGGGAAATGTCTCCCCCGCCTTCCTCCTTTCACCTCACTCTTTAAAAGCTTGCTGCCATGGCTCTCTTGTCTTTGCCTGTGAAGCTTCAGGAGAGGCATATGATTTAAGATGTGAAGCCTAAATGCATGAACCTTCTTCTCTCCCTCTCCCATGCTGATGTCATCCTGCAGGGCTTTTTAATTCACCCACCACCTAGAGCCCCCCTCCACTCTCTTACTGTCTACATCTCCCCTTGCCTCATTAAGTGCTAGACCCTGTAGACGTCATCTCACTGGTGATTTAACCTGAAGTTTCTTGAGACAAAGGTTTGTACATGCAGAGCAGGAGCAGTGTAAGTGAGGGCTCTGTTAACTAGTAATTTTCCTGTGGATGATATGTGTTCAGAGGCAAATGTCAAACAAAACAAAGTACAAGCCGGTTTAGGAGCATGAATCAGAGCTTAATCTGGAAACCACATACATCATCCCCACTTTCTTAGAAGTCGACATTTTAAAAAGATATCAGCAGACTCTTGAAATGAGTTTCTGTTATCTCTCGTTTCTGCCGTCACATCATCATCGCCCACACTCTGAGGAGACGAGGAGAGGGGGAGTCGCCGGAGTCCCCGGGTGAGGTCAGTGGAGGGTTGAAGAGGGAGTTTCTTCATGTCAGAATGAGCTGCTGTGAGTTCGGCCCTGACCTTCATGAATATAATTGTTTCTGCTTTTAAAAAACTTTATTTATCTCTGGCTGACTGATGGCGGCTGGAGATGTGGAGACATGGGAGGATTCTGAAATGTTCAAACACAAAGACTCACTCTCTTCCACTCTGGCGCTCGTTCTTGACAATGAGTTTATATATCTGCCGTGCCCTCCGGCCTGGCCTAATAAAATTAAGTTTGGACACTGGCAGACAGCCCACCATGGAAGAACGCCTGAGGATAGAGTGTGTGAACTGTGTGTGGGGACTCCTGTCAGAACTGCACACAGGAAGGGCAGGAGGATATATAGTCCCCTTTTGTGTGTTCTAATTCATGTTGAGCAAGGATGTAGTCCTCACTCTCCTCCTCCTCTTCAACATAAAGACTCCTAAAACATGAAATAACTAAACAGCAGCAACAGACTGTTCTGACTTTCACCGGTGCCAGGCAGTGATAAGGGAGTGGATCACACAGAGATAGAAGAGGTCAGAGGTCAGGGGTTGTAAATAATAACAGACCTGTAGTGGAGTGAATGAAAGGATGAGACAGACCGGTGTCTGTGGAGGAACTTTAAGAGATTATAGATCTTAAAACATCCTGAGTAAGAGTGTCGTGACTGCCTGTATCGTTCATGAAATGTTAGCGAAAGGAAAAAGTTATGACTGGTCCTCGTGTGAGGCCTCTGCGTTTTAAAGGGAGATTTGTTATTAAAGTCCTACCATTTGGTGGGTTAATTTGATGCAATTTGTAAACACCTGGAGGCTCTTTTATAAGAATAAGAATAACTGATTCCCAAGTTTCCGTGGGTCTTCCAGGAAAAGCTTTCTAGGAAATACGCTGTTTGTTGCAAGAGTAAGTGTTTTTTTAGCAATGAAGTTTGCCTCCCATTTCTGTGTGAAAAAAGCAAGTTCTGTACAACTCAGGATATAAGCAATATTTAATAATCAGTAAAGATGTTATATCCAGCACTCTAACAGCAGGGTACCAAAAAGTGGCACCATACCCGCTGGTAATTTGGGGACCTGTCTCAGGAAGCGCCACAAACTGTGTGCCAAACCAAGATGAACCAAACTGAACCGCTTGTTGGAAACAATGCTGAAGGATGGGTATTTCTCTGTTAAATAATACAAGTGATCATGTTGCCTTTGTTTTGTAGCTTTAGACAGATCAAGCAAATGATACCTAGATTATGGAATTAATACAAAAAAATGATGGATAATCATTGTACGTTTACAAACTGTCAACAAAAAAATCAACTGGGTGAATCTTTGTCTTTAGGCAGCTCTAGAGATTGTAATGTTGTTATAAATGTTGTGTGTGAGGATGAAAGATCTTCTGACAGAGTTAATAATCTGTTCCAGCCCAGACATGTGTTTCAGTGATGGGTCGTTGATGTGCATTAGGTCATGGATGGTTTGACCATGACGAACACGAAGAGGTCAGTAAGTCCATGTAGGTCACTTGTGAAGTTCACTCTCTCCACAGGGTGAGACTTAAACTAATATTGACACTGGCCTGGTTTCTCTTTTGACCACTAAAGCAGAAATGTTTCCTCTGACTATACAGAAGTCCTTCTCCTTATATGATCATCTTCATTTCTGTTGATGCTTCCAGCGGTGTCTTCATCTGTGAGCTTCTTTCTAAATCAAACCAGTGAAGTGTTCGAGCTGCAGGAGCACAGTTTGTATATCTCATCTGCCAAGCTTTTCTTCGTCCAGGTTGTCGTCATGGCGTGCAGACAATGAAGCCCTTTGTCCTCGCTACTGAAAATGTTTACTTGTTTTCCATTTTAGGAGCTTTAACTATGACTTAATTTAAAAAAAGCTCCCTTAATTCTCTGCTGTCAGACTTTATATGCACCTTTGATAATGAGAGCGGTAGGTTGGGTAGGTAAGTGTCTGTTTCTGTAAAGGTCAGTGAGGATATACTTAGCATGGCTTCACTGCAGTCTGGGTTTTAAACTCTGCCTGTCTGGCTTGACTTCTCCGTTGTTTTAAAGAGCTTTTGAATAATGAGGCAATGTGTGTGTGTGTTTCAATGGAAAAAGGAGTCAGTGTGGATTGTGACGATGTGTTTAAAGGGCCCGTGGACCCCGCTGTCACGTCTGCAGCTTTAGGTTTGGGAATGCCCCGAGGACGTCATGTCTGCCTCTGAATGGAGTCAGCCATTGGTCAGGGTCGTCCTGACTCACACTTTGCCAGATTTTAATCTCTTACTGCCAAGGGGGCTGGTTTGTTTTAACCCTTCAGGTCATAGAGTGACTCACGTGTATGGTAACCTGATAAAGGCTTTTCTTTTTATAGAAACAGACCAATGATGCCATTGTTAGCATCGTCGAGCACCATGAAATCACGTCATACATCGGATTTGGAAATAAGATGCACCTCTTCTCGGAAATGCCTCTGGTTTGTTCAGGCTGTAAGTGAAAGAGGTGTGTGTTGGGCTGGAGTTGGGGGTGTGCAGACAAAGTGTTTCAACAGCTGCCTCACCCCTCTCCCCTCCCCAATCATCATATTTAATACAACAGCCTCTCTTTCCTGAGGTGAGAGGACTGGACCCCCTGACGTGGGCATTGTGGAGAGGTGTGAACCACCGGCAGTTAAACTCCCTGCAGGAGGATTTTAGGGTGCTTGGACTGAGAAAAGAGAGAAGGGAGGGGGGTGAGGGTGGGGATGGGCAAAGTTTGGTATGAGAAAAAGCACGAGCTGAAGTTTCTCAGTCACTGAATGCTTGAAATTTCTCACTCGCCACTTGTGAAATGCTTTTTGCATGGTCGGTGGTTTCGACAAAACAGCTGCTGCTGGTTTGGACACATTAACAGCAAAATAAAAAGTGTAATACAGACACAGAGAGATGGCAACGCTTGCTGAAAGGTCAGGAACACATGTCAGCTGCTAAATCAACTTACAGATTCAGTGACAAGGCTTGTAACTCCCACTCAGCCACAGAAAAGTGTAAAATCATCAAGTCTAAAGAACTCTTTCCAATCGCTTTTGGACGTCCAGCCTTTTTCCTGTGTGACAATAAACAACATTGTTGTACTTCAACGGCTAGCAGGGGCTTGTAATTTTCAGGCCACCTGTTGCTCAACACGAGTATCCTTTTGAGGGCACTAAGGAAGCAGTTTTGTGGTGATAGTGGAATCAGATCCTGAACAGACCCGACTGTTTATCTGATCAGCAGTGTTTGGTGTGGATTCAGCCTTCAGCCCTCGCTCCTTTTCAACTTTATCCAGGCATGTGGAAATATCTGAAAATGTTATAAAAATCTTGATTTGCTTCAGGCCTTTGGAGCAACAAACACTTCCCTTATCTCCCCCTCTGTCTTATAGTACCATCTGACTGTAAAGACAACATGTGGCTTTCGTACAACACAGTAAACTCTCTGTCGTCTGCGCGGGCTATCCCAGCAGGCACTGCTACTCTCATCATCCCCCGACTCCTGGACCGCAGCGCTGAATACAGAGCGTCCGGATTGTCCATATGGTGTACACAAGAGCTCAAACAGCTTCTGTCTGGCCTTGGCTTTGAGCTGAACACAAGACTAGTCGAATGGCTCCATGTGGTCTGGAATAAGTCGTGACATATTGCTTTAGCTTTTCATTTCTGTCATTCAGCTGATCTAATTCCAAGAGCCCACGCCTGCTTTGAAAAGTAAATATCACAGCAGCATGACATCATATGGCTGCTCATTAATATCTTGAACAGGTCATCCAAAGACTGCTTCATATTTCCACTTTTACTGATCTAACGTTTTAGCTGAAGTGATTCTCCAGAGTTGATGATGTTTGTTGTATTTTACCATGCTTCATTTATCCACTGCTGGAGCGAGAGCAAAGAGGGTCAAGTACTGCCTCTAGCTCGGAGAAGGTCACTGCCTCTGAGATATTCTGAACCACTTCAGTGTTGAAGTAGGGTGACCATATTCTAAAAGCCCAAAAAGAGGACCCCTGAATCCCCCTATCTAATAGTTTTGACTTTATATCTCAAAATTCTGACTTTTCGTTTTAAAATGTTGACCTTTGTTCCATGATTTTGACTTTTAATCTCATAATTTTGACGTCAAATGGGCAAAAAATATCTCTACAAAGCCATTTTTCCATTTTTATTTTATAACTGGCAGAGATGGGCTTCTGCTATTATCCTTGCATCTTTGAAAAAATTGGATGTTTCATCCTCTTCTTCTCCTGTTATGCCATGTGGTGAGTAAACTGCTTTTGGACGAGCTGCAGCCACACTCTGGCTAATAACTTGTTTAAATTCTCAGCCACTTTAGCAGACAGTACATGGTGCCACCCATTGGTCATGACCAGGATGAAAAGGGGGGTAACAATGTATATCTTGAGCTTGTCTGTGTGCATTTCCACTTCAGCATTTCTGTCTGAGAGTGCAGCACAAGCAGTCAGAGCCTGTTTTGGTGCATTAGAACAATGCCAGGGGCCTATTGCAACCCTTTGTTATAGTTATCAATAGTCTGTAGAAAAGGCTGAGAAAAACCTGAAAATTTTGAGGAATTTTATAAAATCCCCCTTGACATAATTTAATGACCAAAAAGAAGGACATTTTCATACAAAAGAGGACATTCGGTCACCCTATGTGAAATAACGTGCTGAAAGATGAGTGTAAACCCAAAGGGTTACTGTACATGTTTCAGGTTCAGGTGTTGCAAAGGTCTAAAGGCCAGTTTCCCCCCTACAAGCCTCTTTTGCCTCTTTATGACTGCAGATGGTGACTTTTGCAAGCTTAACGAATGCGATTCTCTCCCCTTACTTTCTAGATTAAAGCTTTCGTAATACTTTTCAAGTGACATCAGCTCTGCAGCTGGAGTGGAAGACAATTAAATGTGAAACGGAGGGAAATGTTTGGGTTCACGGGGTGGGGGTAACGGAGGAATTTGCCCTCTTACAACCTCATCCTGTAACCTCATCATAAACTGTATTAACAGTTGCTGCTGCGCTCTCATGATAGTGTCACATCAGCAAGTTCCAGCAGCCCTAATTTCTCAACCCTACATAAAAAAGTGGTTTACAGTCTGGTAATTATGGTGCGGAGGGGGATTTTTTTGGTAGCATTTTAGCTTCAAATGAGACAAACCAAGTCTTTGCTCACAGTGAGGCTGTTGTTTACACATTCCAAACGTGCAGCTCGGATCATTTACAGTACTTTAATGAAGGTTTAATTGTCAGCAGGGTGTTGGAGGTCATTAGTGGCTCATGTATGGGCTGAATTTGCTCAACATGGTGGAGATGTACGTCTCTCTCTTTTGTGAAATAAGTCTGCCATTCCTCCATAGCAACATGACACTTACGAATGGGCAAGTGAGGATTAGTTTAATTCCAGTAGCCAAAACATTTCACTCCAGATTGGTCATGGCTTTGCAGCTTTTGCCTGCTGTGATTCCCCTCAAACCAGCGATAGTGCTACTTTGTGAACAGCCTTTTGTCCAGACTCACTTTAGCCACTTTGCCTAAACACAACCTGATGAGTCTGTCCTTCAGCAGAACAGCTGAGGATCACTGGCCCCCCAGACCAATTACATACATTTGCATACCCGTCCCAAAGGCCTGTAATACACTACACCTACTCTTACAAAGGAATTCGTAATGCAGCACTCAGCAGTTCATTAAATGCTAATGATACAACAACCTTACCTTTGGAGCGCACAGCTCTGATAAAGTGTGGGGCGGGGAAATGCTGGTTTAGATCAGATCCCTGCTTGATAAAGACCCATTAAATGCTAATTTCTCTTCATTTGCGGGAATTTTCAGATAGTAATCAGTGAATGTGTGTCTGCACACCTGGGTAAAACAGTGGAAAACTCCCAGATGCCAACTTGCTGAAATGATGCACTTGTTTTGTTACTTACTGTTTCTCTTTAAAAACTGGGCTGACTGGGCTCAGATTACAGCCTTGTTTACACCAAGGAGTTCATATTAGTTCAACAGTAGCACGACACATATTTTGGGACCAAACTGTACAGATCCACACCAGGCTGGATGGTGGAAACAGGAGCCTTGTGTCTGTGTCCTCATTCATGTGTGCTTTGTCCACCAGTGGTATCTTGATTCACACTGAAAATATAACTAAATGTGTTTTTCTACTAAGAATTTCCTTGCCTCCACATTCATAGAGCATAGGGTTAAATATTTTCAGTCTGCTCACATATTTGTGTAATGAATTAAGACAAGGGTTGTTTCAAGAACCCCTGAGCAGAAAGCCTCCCTACACTTTGTGTTTTTGTCCAGGTGGAGCTCAGCTGCTCCTGTTCCTGCAGATGTGGTTTGAAACTGTTTCTCGCTCTGAGAGTTGCACTGGTTTGTTTCTCTTTCTTTCTTTCAACACAGCCCAGGACATTCTGCTCCACTTTTAGCTCTGACATTGAACTGGATGTCCTCTGAGGTATCAAGACCACATATAACAGTGTGATTCTGAGCTCATGACTTCGGCTGCAGGGCCCGGCCTTTGATCTCCATCAGTTGTGTGTTTTCAAAACCTTTAGTGTAGCCCACTTCTGAGACTTCTTTTTTTCATAAAGCCATCCCTTCACTTTTTGCACATTGTCATCAGAGATTGAGTTCGGTGGGGTTATTTCTGGCCATCATATGAATCTGAAAAGTTGTTTCCATCCCACTGCTATCCACTTTATTTTAAAAACAACTATGAATAGTTTAAGACCTTAGGAAAATTGGGCCAAAATTTTAAGCTAAAATCACATTTGAAAGGAAACCAGTGGCTAATGAACGGCAGTTAACACTAACAGTCAACCACTTCTACAATAACTTAGCCAGCTAGACTTCTTGGTAAAGTCAGATATGTATATTTAATGTTTACTAGCTAACAGTTAAGCTAGCTGGCTAATGACTCCCCTGATTAGCTTGGCTTTTTGGGGCCACCAACATTTCAGCTATAGCTAAGCAAATGGATATTCCTAGCTTTTGTAATGATAGCTTGTTTGAAGTAATATATACCATAGAATGTTAGGGTCTCATAGCTAATGGCACAGCAAGCTTATTGAGGTTTTTGTTAGCTTTTGCTTTAAAGGAATACTCTTTTTCTAAAACTTCAATCTGTGTTAGATTTTAATGTTGGGATACGCTAGAAAACAGCCAGTGTTAGCTTTATCAGTCCCTCAGCTCAGAATACCAGTATAGCGTCAACAACAGCTGATAATTTAACCGTTTTCTACTGTACTTACTACTACTTCTTACTACTTGTAGCACAAGCCAGCAGTTATGACCTTGCTGGAATTCAGTTCTACTTAAAATGTTTGATGAAGTGGTTTTCTTGGTGATGATTGAATTTTCCACTATTTGACAAATCTACACGTGAGGAACCATTCAGAAAGCTGTAAAACTGAGCACAAGTTATGTAACATGGCTTAACACGGAAGAATTGAGTCTGAACAATGTCAAACTGGTATTTGTGATTAGCATTATCACGCGAGCTGCACCTGCTTCAGGTTCTTCTTGCAGATTAAAGTTTTAGAAGACTGTTTATTCTTGTGCTGACTGGCTAATTAAGTTGACTGGAAATGGACACATTCCTACCCACTGTCTTGAAAATTAAAAGAGATAGACTATGATGAACTATGACTCATCAGACGCCCCTTGTTGATGCAATGATTTGTACTGCATTACCACATTAAGATAGCATTTGAGCTTCTGACCCTCAGCATGACTTCATGTGATTATGGTAAATTGCTCAATTTAACTTCATTCTGACTCATTCTTGCTCCCTGTCTTCCTCCGGACCCTTGGGAGTAATACCCTCGAGGCAGGATGCTAAGTTTAGCCAAATTGTAAACCTTCATGCACTATTGGAAGATCAGGGACCGGAAAAGGTGGTCCCTTCCTGTTTAGGAATCCCCCAGACACAGTCTGGTCTCAATGGTCCCATGCCTCCTTTACTGACATCAATGCCAGCAACTTTTTATGTGATGCTTGTCGGGTCATATCGGTGCAGAATGAGGTAATGGTCGAGCCATTCACTTCTGCAGCTTCGTCTTTGAAGTGATTTTCAAGTTCATGATATGCCATTATGTTTGCCTTTTACAATTTTCCTCCTCTACTCTTTCATCTCTGAAGTCTGTCCTGCATTTATTGTTCTTACCTGTAACAACTGATGTTTTTATGTTAGTTGAAACAGTCTGTGTGCTTTCCTGTGGTTGTACAGTGCATCACCAAGGACATGGACGTTTAGTGTCACAGCTGTAGAAACATGAGTGCGACTCCACTTAGCCTGTCTGCTTTCTTGTTTTCCTATCCAATCTGCCCCTCAGGGATGCATGTGTGACCGTGTGAGCGGTTCTCCTTGTGTGTCTGACTGCACAAGCGGAGTGAGTATGTTTTCTAAGCATCACGTGTGCACATGTCAAAGCAAGCAGTTTTCCCTGACCGTACAAGATTATGTAAAACGGTGCTGCAACCTGTTAAAATGTTTTGTTTCTGAGTCAGAATACAGCTTGCAAAGCAGTAAAATGTGCACACTGACAGCAGTGTGTTTAAGTCTGTCGAGTGGGAGGTCAGGAATGCATTTTTTTAATCAAGGCCAGGTTAAGAGCTGCAAAACTTCGCAGCATGTGAGCTTCGAGCATCCTGTGGTTTGGTTAACTTGTAACTTTGGATGTTTCTCTTTCTTTCTCTGTTTTCTTACAGTGCCAGTGTGGTAATAGGAGCGCCCAAGGCCAACACGAAGCAAGCAAACGTCACAGAGGGAGGATCTGTGTTTTATTGTCCATGGAGCCTTGGCCAAACTGATTGTCACACTATTCAGTTTGATCCTGAAGGTAAAAATCCAGTTTTATCTGTATAAATTCTGTTGTTTGCTGTCAAAATATCTGCCACACTACCTCTGCAAATCTTGAAGTGTTTGACTTTGTTGTCACAGGAGAAGTTGCTGAAGTAGAGACCTTCTTTTAACCCTCTTAAACTACTGGTTCTCGTATATTTCTGAAGCCACTGGAGCACATCCTTTCCACTCCTTTTGTTAGCAGCATGTCCAGATCAGGCGTCAGTGTTCCTCTTCACTAAACTTTAGTTGGCTAAGTTACTTCCTGGATGCTGGATGATCCTTTCTTCCTGTTTGTACCTTCTATTTGGGGCCTGAAAAGGATAATGGATGTGTTGAAGACGTTCTTTCCAAATCCCTCCCTTCCCCGAGGTCATGTTTGTGTTGCGTTACCCCAGGAGCTACAGGGAGATAAGCAACCAGTAAACAAACAAGGCAAACAAAGACGTGTGCTATTTGTATGACAGGTGAAGTAGAAATCCCCGGTCTTGACAAAAAGACTCCATTTGAATGAAGTAAAGTGGTTTTGGGGAACACAAGGAAGTGTGTGAGATTGTCTAATGAGTAGATTCATGTTTCGTTGTGATGACAGAGTCGCCTTCAGTCTGTTTGTCTTAATGGAGTCATGGCTAAGTGAGGACAGGCACAATCAAAGCAAAAACACTGGGCTGTTGTTACTGGCTTTTTGACTGAACACACACTAGAGCTTTGTATCTATTGCACATATAAGGGGACAGTCTTTGCTGCCTTCTTGGCTGCTTTCCCAAGCTTAACATGGTGCGCCAGCTTAAATTTACAGTCCATAACGCGCAATAGTTAGAAATATTCCACTGAGTGTTTCACAAGCCTGCTTTAACAACATTGTTTTATTGGACACTGCTGCTTGGTACCCTATTTTTTGCACTGTTTTCCTTGCAACATAAAATGTGTTGCACATCCAGGGGTGCTGGCTGGAGGCCATGGGGAGTGATGTCATCGCCAAGCAGCAAGGCCTTAAAGGGAAGGTTAGCCCCTTGGGAAGTCAGAGAATGTCCTTCATATATTTTAAAGGGCTTTGAAGGAGCTGATTTGAGTGCCAGAGCTGGTTCTGACATCTGGATCATGGCACCAATCTCTGTTAGACATCTGCATGCAAATGCGGCCATGCCAAACAGCTGTTACATGGATGACATTTACTGCTGTGATTCATTCACTGTAGTTGTAGCTCTTTTCCTTTCCAATTCTGACAGTTAAAGCCAGAGCAATAAAAGAATACATTCAATGATGATACTGGCTTTTCTGACTCCCAAGTTGTCAAATAAAGCTGTGAGTTCAGTTGTCCAAACCAACCAAAGATGTTTTGTCAGACACCGCTCTGACCTCAATTCTTCGATCATTGGCAACTGTTGGGTCAAACAAACATTGTTCTTTCATCTTGGTGAGAGGAATTTGAAATCAATGTAGGAAAAAGAGGTTGATGCTTCCTTTGGTGATCAGCGATTTAAACCCAAAATATGCCCTCTTCCTTTACCTAACCAGGCACCGACCCGAGTTATCAAGTTTACTAATTCAAAGTTTCCGTAGGAGCCGCAGGTTTGCATCAATTTCCTCTTAAACATTTGACTGTGGAATAGATGTTGTGTTTCTCATTGCCCCTTGTGAGTTGTTTGAAAGTGAAATGAATCAAATGGTTGTACTTTGTGCTGAATGGCTATGTTTGCAACATGATAATGATTGTTACCATACAGGATGGGAAATGAGACCAAAGCAATATAATATCAACCATTAGTTTATCACACCCTATATGATGATAAATACTATAATATATGATGCAATGTAGATGATCAATATGATAAGTTACAATACAATACAATACAATATGATATGGTACAAAGGATGCAATGCAACATAATGGGGTACTACATGATACAACACGACACGATAAAATACAATGCAGTACCCTGCGATACAATATGATATGGTACAATACAATTAGATAAGATCTGCTTGGTTGATTTCAACTGCAACAACTATAATAATTTGCAATCATTGGTATGGGTGTTGCTAGCATATTTATACCAGAATTTTTACAATTAATCTGATGGTCATTTTCTCCCTGTCCATTCCGATAAGCTTAATTAACTTGAACCATGAGTAAATTTTAGTATTAAATTCCATTACATTTGCTAGTATGCAGTCATGGTCTAAAGTTTTCGCAAAAAAAATCATGTGGTTGAGGAAATTATGAAGAAGATGTATCCATTCCCATCAAATGGCTTTTCACCAAGAATTCTGACCTTACCATCAGTGCTGTCTTTAAAGCGACTCTCAATTGGGCTTTAAAAAGGAGACACAGTGACAGCTCTATAATTCAAGAGTAGCATAAGAGTGAGTCCTCTCATTACTCTCAGAGACATCTTTGTCATGCTTTCTGCTAGCTTTCTCATATTAATTTTGTAAACTGTGTTTTTGTCTATAAGTAAAATGTATATATAAACTCAGTGACAAGTATATATTGTCGAAAGCTTCCTGTTATTTGTTGAGCAGTAAAACTTACCTCGCACATGAATATGTCAGTGTTGTAAACTGATCCATCTTTTATATTTTCTCTGTAATGTCTCAGTTTTACAGTTTTGGTTCAACCACAAACCACAAGTAAGATACAGGAAAAGCACGCTTGGTGTGTTTATTTGAAGACTAACTTTGTTAGCTAACTTTCCAACTGCAACTTATCTTTGTTTATCAGTGATTGCTCATTTAATTTCTCACAGCACAGTCTAGCCTGAACAAGGTCTCCTTTAATGACATTTTTGTGATTCAGAGATACAAAAGCAAAAACTATGTTTGGTAAATTTTAATTTTTTGACCATGTCAAATAGAGGAAATATGGCGTCATCACTGCGGAGAAGCAAAGTTCTCACTTGTTAGCCTAAAGTATGTTCTGTGTCACTGTAATGGGCGATGAAAAGTTCTGCTTGTCGTCTGCAGGGCGATTGAAGTAAGCCAGCTGGAGTCCTGTGAAATGCTTTCAAAGAAAACAGGAGATTTTAACAGGAGATAGCAAGGAACTGAGAAACAGGCCACAAAAAAAGCTGTCCTCAGTCCTATGGGAGGCTGGCCAGCGCTGATGTGACACAGTGCCCGGCTTAGAGTCCCTAGGGACCGTCAGAGGACTTCTGGGGTCTTGAGTGCATTCGTGGACTCATTTTGCCTTTGAACTGTGTGTGGAAGGACAGCCATTAGTGGGGTTAGAGCCTCTATTTGTGTGTGTGTGTGTATTTTTGTGTGTCACTTGGGCTGGAAGACAAATGGCCAAATTCACTCATCACATCAGCTGCTCCTGTGGGAGTACCAGCAGCAGGAGAGCTGAGCGGGGCAGAGCAGAGGAAAGGGGGCTCTGGTTTCTCCCTCTCCCCTCCCTCCCCTCACTCCTCCCTGGCTTTCTCACCCTGCCTCCCTTCCTCCCATCCTGTATGTGCCCCTCTGACACCCTCCCTACTGCCCTCGCTCCCTCTCAGATCCATAGAAAGGCTCTTATCTGGATGGAAGAGGAAGTGGATGGGAGGGGGGCCTCTAGCCACTTTGACCCAATTAGTTAGGCTAATTAAGAGGGTCTGTGGCCCGTGGGTCAGAGCTCAAACTCACCAAGAGACAGGGAGACCTATGACACCACTTTGTTATAGGAGAATACCTGTAAGCAACAATTTTCAGGGAGATCAATTTTACTTGAGTGGCACTGTACTCAACCTTACTTTTAATAGAGATGTCTAAATCTGCTTTGAAAATAACAATAAAACCAAAGGAAGATCATTTAGAGACTGTTCCCACTTGGTTATACTGACACTCGCAAAAGCCCTTCGTTCCAGCAGTTGTTGTCACGTTTCAAACAACAGCGCTACTTCATTGTTCATTTATACATCACCTCATCACGTTGCATGCAGTAAAAAGTTGTCTTGAACAAAGAAAAGTAGAGTTAAAAGGGAGATCTGCTCTCCAAACTGGAACTAACACGTGCCTCAGGTCTTTGTAACAGTGGGGAGAAAAAGCTTGTGCCAACTTCAGTTTTCCAGAAACTCTTCATAGCTAGAGTATGCAAGTGAACAAGAAAGAAAAAGGAAAACGTTGCTTGTATTAAGTGGACATGAATGCACAAAAATGTAGAAAGAGCATCAGAGCAATAATGTTTGGATAACATGTAGGACTTTCCTGCTACGTCTTCTAACTAGTCTGCTAACACAGCTGACACAGCCACTGCAATTTTCAGCCCCTACTCCTCTGGTGGCTTTGCATTGACCTTGTCCAAACAGGGACCCCTGAGTTATAAAAATACTTACAGGGCAGATGCTTATAGGAAATGTGTTGTGCAGCTAAAGCAGATTAGTTAGAGTAACAAGCTCATAAAGAGCCCTTTCGAGTGGCGGTCATGTTATTGCCTGTATGGCTGAAGCACTTCTCTTCACACTTAGACTTCTGACCACTGAACACACTGGGAAAGGTCTCACTCCTGTCAGAATATGGTGAATAACTTCAGAAGGAAAGTCTAATCATGGAGATTAAGCAGGGATATAACTGGGTTATTGAAAACTTAAAGCTCTTTGCTTACTGTCTTGGATGAAGGGTTGAGTTTTGCTAGATAGTGCATGAAAAATGAATGGCAATATGGAGATAATATTGAAAATGAAAACAGAGAGAAGGGGAGACAGGAGTGTGTGCCTAAACAGAGATGACTGTGAGGTTGCTATGAGGAAACAGGGCCAGAGTGTGTGTGTTTTTATTGGACTGGACCCCAGCCCCTTCGCTGTTTCCACAAAGAAACAGAGCAGCTCCAGGCTGCCTAGTTGGCGGGAGGAAAGACCAGGGGCGGACAGGCGTGGATGGAGAGGCCTGACGCAGCCTGCACAGGGTTTGATCACCAGCAGGATCCATCAAACTAAAGCAAGAGTCCTTTTCTCTTTGCAGGAGAGTCTGAGAACTGCACAGATTAGCACAGATTGCTTTCCTCGCATCTGCTTCGGTTGCTATTGACCTTTCGTTTGCAGATGACATCTCAAACTCTGATTTGATATCCCCTGATGTAATGTGACTTCCTCGCAAAATCAATTTGTTTGCACTTCAGTCTCTACTGCAGCACAGATGTTACATCTGTCTTCCAATAAAGTTGTGTTTAAAACCTGACTCCTCGGACCATCTGTCATGTCACCTGCTGCTGTCAAAGTGTTGAAGTGGGAGATCAGCGTGAGTGACCAGGTGGTCAAACAGAGCGACAGGGTCAGAGGGGTTAAGCTAAGATAGTCCAGTCCAAACTGGGGAGAGCGAAGAAACTTTGATGTCCCTGAATCGAGAGTAGTCTGAGACCAAATGTCATAGCAAAAACAATAGTTGCTGATATTTTGCATTTTTTTCCTCTGCCAGCACTTCAGCTTCCTTTCTAATTTGGACAAGTCGAGCCTTTCCAGAGGCCTAGAAGCACATTCCATATTTCCTTCTTAATATCACTGACTTTACATGTAAAAGAGTCCAACCAAAGTCCCACAGTCTGTGTCTCGCCAACCGTCCAGATGTTTCGAGGGTCTGGAAAGAATTTGGATACTTAATGTCCAACTGTAGGAATGCATGTTTTGTACAACTGTTTCTTAGTGTGATTTTTCTCCTGTGTTTTTCTCAGGGGATCGTACTTCTTTGCTCAATGACACCGAACATCAGATTGAATTTAAGTCCCACCAATGGTTCGGCGCCACTGTGCGGACTCACGGTGACACAATCCTGGTAAGTTCATCCTCTCGGGAATGATTTGGGGTAGAAAAAGAAGGGTTAGATACAGTAGCCCTTGAGTGCAAAAGACTGCTTAAATGAAAAAAAGACAATAAAGATGGTAAACAAAAAAATGAAACAAGGTAGCATCAAATAGAAAGCAACATTAAAAAGGAAAACATAAACAAATAAGAAAACAGTAAATGTAGCCTTTTGACTGGAAGGCAGCTCAGTTCCCTGTTTGATTTTTTTGGTATAACTCATTTGTTGTCATGTTCCTTTTCATGGTGACTTCTTTTTTTTATTTTTATCTATCTATTTTGAGACTGTTTTTTTTCAAGTTCTTCATTGTTGTTGTTGCTTTCTTACTGTTGTTGTGTTAGTTTTTTTTTTTAACTCATTTTTTCGTTGTTGTGTATGTTGTTTTGTGTTGTGTTATCTCTCCTTTTGTCATTTTCTCTCTCTTTCTTTTTCTAAGTTGTTGCATTTTCTACTTAAGGGCCACCGTAGTTAGACGTTCAACCTTTACATGACATCACTGGTGCTCTCTTTGGCTTTCACAGGCGCACGCTCAGGTCACATGACTTGCTACTTTGAGTCATGCCTGCCAGTGATGTCAGAGGGACTGTGTCTGCTCTTTGTCAGTAATTTGTCCTCCAGATTAATGCCTCTTAAGTTGTTATCATTCAGGCACAATTTTCACCTTCTGCTGCAGCCCACTGTAAAGAAACTGTTTTGCGCACCCCTCCCCTGTGGGACTCCAAAGTTTAGCCGCCCCTTGTTTGGTCTGATGGTTCAGGTTGTGACCTGGGGTTGAGTTACATGGTTACTCTGCTCCAGATGTACCACTGACCTCAGCTCTCAGGTCTCCTTCTGAGTTCACCGGGGTGTTGTTGCAACTGGAAAAACATCTCCCACCTAGAAGCTCACCCCATTCATCACCACGTCTCCTCCCACCCCACCTCCTCTCTTCCACAGGCCTGCGCCCCTCTCTACTCCTGGAGGACTGAAAAGGATGTCCCCCGTTCTGATCCTACAGGAACATGCTACCTCTCAGCGTATAATTTCACCAAGTTTGTGGAGTACGCTCCGTGTCGAACGGGTAAATGTCACCTCATTTCCAAAACTTGCTTTAATGCAACTTTTCTCCTCTGAGTCTCACAGTCAACAAAAATATGTTCCTACAGTCTTTTATGACACAGAATATTGTATATCAACATTTTTCAACCTGGATAACAAATAACTTTTGCTACTGATTGTTTATTATGCACAACTTCTTTGTTTCAGAGATCAGTGATGCTGTGGGTCAGGGATACTGTCAGGGAGGATTCAGTGCTGACTTCACAACGGTAGTGACTGTGATCCCGAACCACCAGAAAGTCCAATGAAAACTTTAAAAAATCACAGAAAAATTGGATATGATGAAACTCCACAAACAGGAGTGAAAACATGAAAACCTCCTCCAAGAAAATCTTAAATTTGGTTTTTGCATGCTCAAGAGCTCAAATTGTTAAAGCAATGCTTTGTTAATCTTTCTTTTTCATTTAAGTAATGCATAGTTTTATATTTTTCAGGATGGCAAAGTTGTATTGGGAGGACCAGGCAGCTATTTCTGGCAAGGTATGGCAGATACACCTACCCGACACTTCAAAATCTTGAAAATTAACATTCTAAAGTAATTCACTTTTCTCTCTCTTTGGTCTTGTTTTAGGTCAGGTGATTTCTGCAGCAAAGGAAGATATCATTAAGACTTATTACCCAGGGTTTTTTATGCAGTCTGTGGAGAGTCAGATCCAGACGAAACAGGTCCAGGCTAAACATGACGACAGCTACCAGGGTAAGAGATGCCAGTGCTATCTTTCTGCTTTTATTATTACTTCATAATTGTCATATCTTCATTTTCCTGCAAGTTCAGGCTGATGTGTGCTCTCTGACCTGCAGGATACTCTATTGCTGTCGGGGATTTCAATGGAGATGGAGTGGAGGGTAAGTCAGCAAAATCAGCTTTGTACCCACATTAAAAATGTGAGCTGAGGTGTGATTAAAGTCAGTATAAAAGTATTGCACTCAAGAGACAGTTACACAGAAATCCAAATAATAGAGCTGAACGGAAGAATAATCAGTGTCAGATGTAATATTTTATGTGATTATTGAGCTGGAAACGTCATCAGCGCTGGAATTTTCTTATCTCCTGCTGAGTGTGACCTGGATATTTTCCCTCCTAAATCTCTGCTTAATCTCTCTGTGCACTTTGCAGATTTTGTGGCTGGTGTTCCAAAAGGACTGAAGCTTTACGGTTCGGTAAGAAAGCTTAATCGTCTCTCTTTTGGCTCTGGATTTGGTGCTTTTTAGAACAGAACGCCTGGGGTTTAGATTTGGAGCTGATGCAAGAAAGAAAAGAGTGTTATTGTCACAGTGAGATTTATTTTTGCTGCACAGCCTGTGCCAGAAATCATGCTTATGTTGAACCATATAAAAAGACGTTAACCATATGTGGCTGCTGTGTTGCAGGTGTCTGTTCTGAACGGTACAGATCTGAAGACCATGATTAACTACACTGGCGAGCAGGTGAGTCTTAGAAGTCTTATCTCGAACACCTGACTTCATCTGTGCTTTCAGTGCTCTGAATTTGCTGCTTTAGTGCAAGCAAAAATTATTTCCTTTTCAACGTTCTCTTAACAAGATTTCGGTTTCTTTTGTGGTTTGCTGTTAGGCGCGATTATACAAGGAAAAGAGAACTGGCAATTTGTGAAAATGGTTCTGGGAATAGAAAAGCACGGAGCTCTTTATAACTGATGATAGATTCAGCTGAGTAAATACAAAATAAAAGTGAAAATTTGCTTACACCATGCAATTCAGCCTGTTTCTGCAACATTTAGATTAACTCTCATGGCAGAAAATTTAGAAAATGAAACTGCCCTGGAACAAAAACGGAAACATACCGAGCTGAACCTGTGAAACCAATCAAACGTTCACGTTTCCTTCAACACTCCCTTTTTTTCAGTGAAGAAAGAAAGTTTGAAGTCATGTCTATTTGTTTTATTTGAAAGCAAACTAAATTGTTATGATTTTTCTGGACTCTGATGATTACATTTCTGTTGCCTTAAGTCATAAAGCCTTTGTATTTCCAGATGGGTTCATACTTTGGCTACGCAGTGGCAACAACAGACATCAATGATGATGGGTGAGTTCTTTTTCCCACCCTCTCTCTCTTTCTTTCTCCTTGTGTCCTGAGAA
Source organism: Thalassoma bifasciatum (assembly GCA_008086565.1). NCBI lineage: Eukaryota > Metazoa > Chordata > Actinopteri > Labriformes > Labridae > Thalassoma > Thalassoma bifasciatum. The sequence goes on from RPOG01000143.1 coordinate 394,860, forward strand.
CTAGTTGGCAGAACCTAAATAAGATGCCACCAACAACTCATTACAGGCGCCAACATGTCTGATTTTAAACGAGTTTGTGTGATTTCCTCTTTTCTTGTTTGTAGGAAGGTCGACCTGTTGGTGGGAGCTCCTATGTTCATGGTGCGAGGCTCTGATGGGCGCCTGGAAGAGATGGGTCGTGTTTATGTTTACATCCAGCATAGTCCCTTGGACGTGAAGCTACAGCTACCTCACCTGACGGGCACCCAGGTGTTTGGGAGATTTGGCAGCACTATTGCACCATTGGGAGATTTGAATCAAGATGGCTTCAATGGTAAAAAGAAAAAAATCCCAAAAAGATCTTTCATAGTTGTATCATAGTTTTCCACATTTCAAGCACTGGAGGTAAATAAAATAAAAATATAACACATTGACACAGTAATTTGTTCTGCTTTGGCACTGTAGCCTTGTCCCAGTTTATGTTCAAGTGACATTAAATCTTCTTGTCTGAAAAGGCTTAAGCCAAAATCCTGCAGTGTTTCCATCACTGAACTCTGTAACCCATCATTAAATTTCTAAAGCTTTGGTTTTTTTAGTTATTACAAGTCAAAATAATGACATAATTAGCCTCAGCTGTGTCTTGCGTTCTGTACTCATTAGCACAAAATTGCTTTAAGCTCATGGAATTGCTGTGTTCAAATTTAGCCCTACAAAACCACAAGTTTTATTGTCTAGCTTTTGCTATTTCACTTCAGTGCTACTGTGTCTAAAATCTAAATTTTTTTGCTTTCATCTGACAGACGTGGCTATCAGCGCCCCGTTTGGTGGAGAGGACAAACAGGGACTGGTCTACATCTTCAATGGATACTCAGGAGGTCTCAGGGAAAAACCATCTCAGGTGATAGCTGGACAGTGGGCAACTGGGACGTTTCCTTCCAGTTTTGGGTTTTCCCTCAGGGGTGATAAGGACCTGGACATGAATGGATACCCAGGTGAGTAAAGCTGGTAGTGTGCTAAACAGTTAAAAGGTTTTTAAAATTATTCTTCAATTAATTCTTATTCTGTTTCTCTATTTCAGATCTTATTGTTGGTGCTTTTGGCGTAAATAAGGCAGTTCTCTACAGGTATGTTGTCTAAATAATACAAATGCTGCTGTCTGACTGTTCAAAAGTAGATACGGAAGAAAATATTGTTTTTCTTATTGCAGAGAAACTAAAAAAAAGCCTGCTAAGTAGCAATAAGCTGAAACAAACAATTAGCAGACTTGGTTAGCTAGCTACAGTGACTCAGCTTGCTTTGCTACATTGAAAGGTCTAAAAACACCCCAAAAGATTTTTTTGATGGATGAACTGTAATCAAACTCTTACATATCTTCTTGTTTCTGTAATTTGTACAGAATTTAACAGCTAAAAATGATGTTTTGGAGATTCATAGTCTTTGAACAGTGCTAGTTGGCTGGCTAGCTTTTTCCCTTAGCTTTATGCTGAGTTAAGCTAAACATACCCACTAGGCTATATGCAGATATAAAAACACTATTAAATCTCACCTACAACAACAGTTCTGTATGAAAGAAGATTAAACAAACAGCTTTTAGAATAATTTTAGAGGTCTTTAAAATGAAAAATTTGACCTACATCCTTATAATTTAAAAAGGTGAATTTGATCTTGTCTGGAATAAGTAGATTGACTTTATTACCCCAACAAGAGCAGACTTTGTATGACTTCATCATCAATCATGCCTCTTTATCCTCTTAAGAGACACAGTTTAAATGTAAACTCCCTTTTTTTGTTTGTACATAGTTTAATTCTTTATATGTGGGATGTAAACATATATAGATGTTAGAAGAATGTTTAGAATGTGAACAGTGCCACACGTTGAATGTGTACAACATTATACGTGTGAGAAGTGACAGAGAGATATCCAATATTCTACATATATGGGATATATAAAAAATTGGGGAAGGACTCTGTATATGAAATGTTCAATGGTATATCAAAGAAAAAAACTGTCTTTCCCAACAACAGCAACGACAACAACAAAAATGACTTGCTGGTAGGCAGATTTTGAATCTGTGGACAGAGCTAGCTGGCCTTGTCAATTGTCTTGAAGCCAAGCTAAGTTCACCAAAGCTGAGACATCAGAGTAGGATCAAGGTACCATAAAGCATAATGCTCACTTACATTAGCTGCCTGGCTAGCTTCTACCCTCTACTCCACATCTCATAGCTAAGCTAAGCTAAGCATGTTCTTTACAGACAAATATGAGAGAGGTATAATTTCTATTGAAGGAATTTTCAGTCAGTGAGGAGACATGTTGTCCAAAAAGTCTTGTAAAGTAGTTATTGAATCTTTGTTGATTGTGTCTCCTTTGTAACCCTTTAGGTCTCGCCCGATAGTGAACACCCAAGCTGTTCTGAAAGTTAACCCCACTATGATCAACCCTGATGAGAAAAACTGCATGGTCTCCAATGGAAACGCCAGCATTCCTGTTTCCTGGTGAGTGTCTATCTTGTCCAGTAGCACCACTCAGCTTCCTGTGACTAAGGCTTCAGTTCTGCTCTGTTGGTCTTCATTTGACCTTTCTGCAGAAAGATGGGCTTCCCCATTTCCCCCTCACATGCATAAACAATCCAATCCTGCAGGAAGTTCTGATAAGAAATATCCTTCCCATCAGCAGTCACGGTATTAATACCACCAGAGAGCTGCTCTTATCTGACCTATTTTCAAAATGTCTTCATATCACGGCGTTTCTGTTAAGCAGCAGTGGAATAACATGCTGAATAGCTGCATTGTTAGCCCCTTATGGCCTCCTCCAAATGTGCACAGTGTTCAGTTCCAGAAAAAAGGGAGAGGAAACAGACGGTTGCTTGCTGCTCGACATGGTTGACACTGTGCTCATGTGTCTGCTTTTCCCCCCTCTTTACAGATCCTGATCCATAAAGGAAACTCTTGTATACACATGTGTCTTGATTATGCTACGTTGCCTGGCAATGAGAAGTTTTTGGTGGGGGTGAAAAGGAGAGCACAAGGGATAATGGGAGGGAGGGGAGGAGCTGTAAGGTTTTCTGCTGTTGCTTTGAATGAGATATTGTTTAGTGGTGGAGCACAGCTGGGAAACATCAGGACACGTCGACTCCTGCGAGTATGCGCACAAACTTTCAGACACACGAGAGCGTATATATAAAGTTAATACTGCTCTTTGAAAGAAATCCTGGTAGCTTGTGTGATTTTGTGTCTCATTTTTCACCTCTATTCCCTTTCCTGTGTTTTTTCAAATCAAATCTGCCAATTTTACTCCCTCGCTTCGTCCAATTTCCTCCAGTTTCTCTTGTGTGGGTTTACTTGTAAAGGACTGGGGGTTTTGGGGTTGCAGACTGTTGGACAGGAGCAGCGTGTTGTGCAGCTGATGTCATGGGAGAGAGCTGCAGGCTTATATGGACAGCCATTGACTGGTCAGCGCTGAAACCCGAGTCATTGCCTAATTTCACCCTTCTTAGCTCTGCTATGTGTTTGTGTGTCGGGGGGGCTGTCGGTGGGAAAACGGAGAAGCAGCGATTTATCAGCTCGGAAAGGGGTCAGATGCCAAGATGCCTCTTTAAACATGGCATTTCATTCATATCATTCATTGTTTCCCCATTACGCCTTGTGCCTCATGAGCATGTGGACCATGTAAGGAGAGAGGAGCTAAGAGAGAGCATCTAGAAAATAAGCGAGGGCATTTGAGGTGTCTGGAGCGAACCGTATATCTGCTCTGAATCTCTGCCATAACTCAGCACACTCTCTTGTCCTTTCTGTCCAAAACAGTGTCAACCTGAGTTTCTGCATATCTGCAGATGGGAAGCACCTTCCAGACATCCTAGGTGAGCCAACTTTCCACATCTGTGCTTTATTACAAGTATGGAAACTGTCAAATAGCCACCAACGGTAATGTTTGAGATCTATAATAGTCTCTAGGTTAAAGTGTTTTGGCAGGTGATGAAGCTTTTCAGGATTTGTAATGACAGAAGAAAGCGTGCCAAACACCTTCTCATTCACCGTCGCTATCACTCCCTGCTTATTATCTCTAATTACTCCATCCTCTATAAACAAGTGTTCCTCATACCATTAACTTTACGTTACATTGACTGCGTTATCTGTGCTCCGAAGCATTTATTAAGCTTGTTTCTAAACCTGTCATTAGGTGACTCAAGTACATCCATCAAGCTGTGAATGCTTATTTGTGCGTGTGTTTGTTCCAGATTTCCAGGTGGAGGTGCAGCTTGATAGCCACAAGCACAAGCAGAAAGGTGCAGTGAAGAGGGCTTTGTTCTTTGATTCCCAGCTGCCCTCGCTGCAGAAGACGGTGACGGTGCAGCGGGGAGAGCGTGTGTGCAACCACACCAAGATCTACCTGAGAGTGAGTGAGCCAAGTTTCATAAAAAGTAGTTCAGACTTTATTTATGCTTTGAGAGTCACTGAGAACCTGCTGAGAGAAATACGATATTAAAGCTGAGAATTCCCGGATCAGGTTTTTTTTGCCCCCAAGTCTTCGTCATTTGGTTTTAAGTATCTGCTGAGACTTAGTCCTGATCCAATACTTCTATTATATATGAAAAAGATGAAGAACAGTGGAGAATCATATCCAGAATACCCTTTACATGGACCTGTGCAGCAATTTGATGATATGCTGCATGTTTCTGTGTGAAGTTGAAACTCTGTACCACCACATAATGGTAGTAAATATGAAGCTGCTGTTTTTCGCATTTGTTTAGAAATGTTATAGATCTGATAAAAAGTAACATCCACTTCCCATAAAGCCTTAAACCTTGTGACTGGCATGATTTCCTATCATGTTATCAAATCAGGACATCCCCAATTTAAACCAACAAAAAGTGGAAAAGGTTCAGTAAAACAGCTTCACACTTCAGTCAAGCAGTGACGAGAAATGAAGAGTGAGTAATAGTAATTTCACATGTTTGGGCATGTTTGTATACAAATGAGACTCGGAAAGTGTTGAACTGAGAAAGATTTGTGGTGAATTGTCCTGATTCTGTGATATTGTCAACATACGGTATGTCCCGCTTTCATCCATCTGTATATTTTCATGTTTTCCGTGCTTGTGTGTAATTTTCACTCGGCAATTTTTATCTGTAATAGCATTTATTCTTGCTCTGTCATTTTAATTGTATTTTATTTCAACTTTGTATAGGTAAGGTTTTGATATAAGCCCTGATTGGTGTCTACCTCACCAGCACATGGGATTTGTTTTATTTTTTTCTGTTTGACTCTTCTTTCAAATAAAATGTGAAACCAAACTAAACTAAACAAAACTTAAGAAAAGATTTTAAGTATGTTTGGTTGCACAGAGAGAATGATACTAGTTTCAATAACACCTGTTGCCACAGAAGTCGTATTCGAAGTATTGAGGAGTGTAGTAAGTGTGCGCCCCATGTACTGAAGCTGTTGTCCTCATTGCAGCCGTCACAACCATCTGTTGCATGTCACTCTCCTATTTCTACCCACATTTCCTGTCCATCTTCAGCTGCCCTTTCAATAAAGGAAAAAATGCCCCAAAACAACAATAACAACAAAAGAATAGCGTGCAGAGTAAAATCTCCAAGTTGAAGCAGTTGCATGTTTGTTTTCATATCACATTGATGTGATACAAACCTCAACAATATTTTCCTGCAGTTTATCAAGAATCTCATTCCTTTGTATAAATTATATCTGAAACAAACTCTTCTGTGTCCTTTTTTGTAAACAGGAGGAGAAAGAATTCAGGGATAAACTCTCCCCCATTTACGTGGCCTTGAACTTCAGCTTGGACCCGGCAGCAGCAGCTGACTCCCACGGGCTGCGGCCCATCCTGAACTATCAGACCACCAACGTGATTGAGCAGAAGGTACTTTGCTTTTCCACATCTTATATTTTGGATCAATGCATGCAGAAAAAATGCTCTGTAATGTGTGTGTATCTGTCTCATACTCCCTGGACTGATGATAAGAAATTGGGCATCTTTCCCTGCAACACCAGCCAACCACTCACTGTTTTTCTCTTCTTGTCCCCGATGAAAGACTAAATCTGCTCTTTTTAATGCAAACTACTCTGGAGGGAAAATATCCAGGATGTCTGGAAAGCTGTTGTCAAAATGAAAATGTAAGGCAGTCCAGTGTGTTTTCTTCCCAGCAGGCTTTGCTCTCCGGCTGTTTGCCTGCGCAACAGCACACAGGTGACCGAGTTTTCAGGAGACACAGAAAGTACTCGATATTTTCAGCCCGGGTGCAGCCCATCTGGGTGAAATCTCTCGGCGTCTCGCCAGCTTTCTTCAGGCACTGAGTCAGTTTGGCTCAACATGTGGCATCCTCTCAGCTGTGGCACAGCGCGCACCATATGTGAGCGCAGCATTGGGAGTATTTGAAGAATCAGCAATCAGCGTAATCTTATCTCCCTCCTCTTCTCACTATCCTCTATGAGGACTGAACCATCTCATTGATGCTTTCCCTCAATATCAAAGCAGCCAGGCTCCCAACAGATGTGGTGGAGAAACCTTGAAACAAGTCCCAAATATTGACGTGAAACCTGAAAAAAGCCACTTCTTGCCAAGTCCGATGTGTCTGTAAGGAGCCTGCCAACATGTTCTCTTAATCTTTCTTTGGACTGTGTGAATGAAACAGTGCATAAACAGTGCTATAATATTGTAGCAGAACCTCGGCCTTGATCAGACACATGATGTCCTATCGATTTCCACATATGCTCTAAGAATGTGTGTCAGGCCTCGTAACATTTCATCACCTCTGCCAAACTTTTACTCTCTTCAAGCTGGAGCGAGAATAAGAGACGGATGATGTTCTCGGCACACTTTTCATGCTTTAACATCTTCCACATGTTTCTATGAATACTCAAAGCATAATGAGGGATCTATTAATTGTCTTCATTCTCAGAGTGGCGTCTCTTTGTGCTAAAGCAGTTGTTGTCAACTTAAGGAGTCTGGGAATGAGAGAAAACAAGCATCAATGCTTTCATTGTTCTTAAAATAAAAACATCTGAACATACGGGCGTGAATTTGATTAATGGGCTCAGCTCATTTTGCCAAGTAGGATTTCTCTTCTTGTCCTCATTATGTCACATGCAGACCTCGATGTTGTTGTTGTTGCCCTTACACAGATGTGCAGATCCAACTTAGCATGTTGCTTACCATGGTGTCCATAATTAGAGCCCCATGCATGGTGTAATGACTAGCATGGGCACTTGGCTCTCTCTAATCTCCTCCTCCATTTCTATTTATTATCATCATCGTCATGAGCATCATCTCACTGTCAGAATTGCAGCGGGATGCAATTTAACTATCCGCAGGGCTTTCCCTGCCACACGCTCAGCGGTTTTCCACTTATCCCGTCGTGTTTCTGCTCCTTTGTTGTTCTATCCTCCACTGTAATCTCACTTCTGCCTTCCAGGTCAACACACAGATCCTGTGTCTCACTATGTTCCTTTATGTTGACGCCCCTCCTTCTCCATATGATCATACACTGCTGCGGTTGGCAGGGTGGCGTAGCGTGTGGTGAAAGCGCGGTTGGCCACACAGCGCTATGATGTGGGACTCTGGTGAGAGCTGTGGAGCGTGCAGCTTTGTGCTCAGCTCCACAGGAGTATCTCCTCCGGCACGCTCTCTTGCGCTGGACTCCTCCACCATTCATCATTTCCTCCCCTTACGCCACAAACAGAAAGCATGTGTGTGTGTTTTCCTGGGGACAGCTGGTTCAAGGGAGTGTGTATGTGTGTGTGTGTGTGTGTGCATATTATGACCTCACTGAGTCAGTCATCGTCCCTCTGAGGCACAAGACTGTTTTTAACTGTCTGATCGTCTGCGATGATGTCTTGTAGTTAAAGGAGACTATAATGCAGGTGTGTGTGTGGATGTGTGTGGTAGTGGTCGGGAGGAAGAGGTGGAATGTATTAGTCATACCACATGTCGCATCTTGCTACACTCATCCTGTTGTCTCCTTAAAAACTAGATTTGATTTATCTCATGTGCCTAATTCTCTTCATGTGTAAAGAAAGTGTTTCCTCTTATTGCCTCTATTAAGGTTTAAAACACCCTCAATTTTCATCTTTCAGACTCAGATTCTGCTGGACTGTGGTGAAGACAACATCTGTGTTCCTGATTTGAAGCTCGCAGTGCACGGGTGAGTCTGCTCATTTCCTTGCAGCATATAAATTCAGGAAATACATGAGAATTCAGCGGTGAACAGTAAGCAGGGTCATAATCACTGAACTCTTCACCTCCACAAAGGGAATGAGCACTGGAGCGTAAATACAGCTGTTTTTGTTGTTCCGCTGCCTTATTTAACAAAGCATACCAGAGCGTAGCTGTTAATAGTCTGTGTTATAGTACAGTACAGGTTCACCATCCTCTGGGAACAGGAAGCTGCTCCACTCTACAGGTGCTTTGATAAACAAGTTAAGGGTAAGAGACAGTCGAGATGAAAGGGATCAGTTTGGAACGAGTCCCAACCGTGCAGCCGTCAGAAGCCCGCCACACTTTGATTCGTGAAATCTGCTAGCACTTTTCTCAAAAATAACAGCCTCCCTGATACTCCCTTCTCCGCTCTGTCATTTTGATCTTACATTCCTATATTTATCTGCCATCTGCCTCCGTTTCTTTTCAATGTATGGCTGATCCATCACATGGAACAACCTGCCTGGGGTGGGTGTTAGCACCGCACTCCATGCGAGTGCAAACCCAGCAAAACTCAGCCACAGAAGCTTTTTCTACTTAAATTAAAATAACAGCTTGGTGTTATGACTGCTCCTGAGTGTGTTGTGGTAGTAAAAGGGTGCACAGAAAAAAAAAGGTCTAACAGTATGCTTCGGGTGAGAACAAGCAGCAACCTCTCATGTTGAAAATCAAAGTTAAAACTTAAACACAGTCCCTCAGATGTCCACTTGGGGCTGGCTACAGACTACAGATGCCGAAAAATACCCTCGAGTTTCAGTTGATCAAAACACCTTAATAATGCTGCAGGATTCATAATAAAAAAAAACTTAACTAGAAAGCAGAATCAAGTAAACCCACAACGAAACCAATTTAAAGCCAAATTGACGTTGAAAACAAAAAGTCAAAATGAAATCAAAACTATAAGAGAACGCAAAATAATCATAGCACAAAGCAAATAATATAAAGAATATAAAGGTTGAAATAAAAGATGGTTGCTATCTGAACAGAATAAATCACACTGAGATTTTTGGCCAAGTTATGTAGATATTTTGTTATGTGTTATTGGCTTGTAATAGCTAGAAATACTTATGACAACAAAAGCTTCAACACAATCAAGCAGTTTACCAGAAAACTGGCAAATTCCAACTTTAAATTCACTTTTGTCTGAATTCAGCTGATGGTTAGTGATGTGTTGCATGTACTCAAAATGTAAATGAAATGTATCTTCCGTCCCTCAGGTTCAGTACTGTAACCTTGAGTTAAGTAACACGCCCCTGGGCTTTATGTCAGATAAACTGGCTTTTGTGTCAAAATCATGAGCATTGCTTCTTATGTTACACAGGCACAGCACTAACAAAAAAAGTCCCCACGTGAAGCTTTCCTTTGTTTGTTTTAAAAACCAGAGTGATTATTCAGATCACCCTCAGAAACCCTCTCCCTCTCTCTGTTTCTCTCTCTCTCTCTCTCCTCTGCTTTATAAGAGCAGGCTGTAATTAAAAGCGTCTGTGTGGCCGTCCATATGGGGCTCCTTATTGTTCTTAGCTGTAGAGAGAGAGAGTGAGGGAGAGAGGGAGGTGTTTAACGCTCCTCCCTCTCTTTTTTGCAGCATGTACGACTTTATTACCACATCGGAAAAGTTTTAGCAGGAGGGGCGCTCATGAGATAAATCTTTGAGATGTTTCCTTGTGGCTGGGCACGAAACAAAAAAGAAGCATGAAACTTGATTGATTTCATTAAACTACAGACGATTGATGCTTTCTGTTGTGCTGACAAACACAAACACAGTTGAGTGTGGTTTATTCATAACTTCATAACACAATGTGACCCACATTTATTAGTTTAAGGAGTCCTGACACTGTTTAACCCCCCTGTAGACATAATTAGTAAGTAACCTCTTTTCCCCTTTGGCTCCTCAGGAACAGGAAAGAAGTTTACATGGGTGATGACAACGCGCTGACCCTGACTTTCAACTACAGGAATGAGGGTGAGGGAGGGGCGTACGAGGCAGAGCTGTACATGGTGATGCCTCCTGAAGCTGACTACATTGGTATTGCTCGAAGTAATGAGGTAACTTTCAACTCTTTGCAACTTTTTTTTAACTCTTGAGATAATGGGATAGGGAAAAAAGTCATAGTTTTATAAAAGCAATAAAGAGTTTGGGCTGCATATCAACTGATTTTGTTCAAAAAAAATTGACTTTTATTTAGTATGCTAAATGGTTTCTATGGACACCAGCAAAGTTTATGCATTGTTTTTGGGCTGAAGAATAAAAAAGTTGCTGCTGATGGCATTTTCCTTATATTCAAAGCACTGACCAAGGGAAGTCTTCTTTTGGAAACCTGCATGGTGGTACACAAAATCAACATCAGCCCATCAGTGATCTCATTTGGCAGCTTGCAATGACAGAAAAGCAAACAAGCACACCAACAGTAGAAATGGCAACTTTCTAGCAGCTGACCCTTTCAATGATCGGGCACAAACACTTGGTTCAGTCTTGGAAGAATTTCCTGGTTATCACTGCAGGAAAACTTGTAGGAAGCTTGGCCATGACTTAATTTGTTACTCAGGTTAAAAAAATGGAGATAAAAAAGGCTAAAGAACTTCATAAGGGCTTAATAAAGACACTGGAGGACAGAGAATGTCCCTCCCATGAGGAGCCAGGAGCCTTTTAAAGTGACGAAAGCAAACCTGAACTTTATACAGCCATGTGATGGTTTAATGCACTAAGAATTGCGATTTCTTTAATTTTGACAGAGAACAGGCTTATAGGATGTTTTTGACATTGACAGAGCTGTGTAACATGCAACATTGGTGAGATTCAGCTCAATAATTGGAGTTACGAGGGTTTGTTTGAAGGTGTTTACTCACATTGTCGAGTAATTATTTTGTACCAGTGTAAAACTTGAGATATGGGTAGTAATAAACGTTAGAGTGTCAGATTGCACAGTTTTGGGCATTATTATTCCTCAAGAAAGTTTTGGAGGATGTAGCACATCAGTTCTCATCAGCTACAAAACAATGAAAGTTACCATTATTCAGCCACTTTAAGCCACGATTGTGCTTTTCATTCTTGATTATTTTTGTTTACTGTTATGTGATGAGTCTGTCCTCTTGTTTTTTAGAGCCTGACTCAGTTGGGCTGCACCTACGACCCGGAGAACCAGACCCGATACCTCAGCTGTGATTTGGGAAATCCCATGAAGCCTGGCACAGATGTAAGAACAACTTTTTTGGGCAGTTTTTCCATTAAACCCTTGCTTGATGATGGTGAAAACACATAGTTACGACTGTAGAACAATAAAAGTGGTAAACAGTTGACACACTATCATGATTTCCTGTTCTGTGTAGGAAAAAGTCACATGTCCCCCCCCAGGTGCAGTGTGTACAGCACAGGAAAAGTCTGAATGTGTCAGGAAATGTTGTGACAGGAAACACCGACTCCATCAATGCCCTCAGCTCCCTGCTGGGTAGAGTTCCCTTTTCTAACGATGGAGTCACGGGCTGGCATGCTTTAATGGGTCTGCAGAGGAAAACAGTCACCCATGTGTTAACTGGAAGAGATTAGCACACTCTTTTCTCAAATGTTCTGCACGCTCGATTCCTCTGAAGTTCTCAGACTTGAGCGTTATTAACTTTATGCAGTTAGAGGAAGCTCATGTCTGCTGGCAGAGAGTTCACAGACTGACACACCCAGGAACAGAACATACCTAATACATGATGAGAGGAGGAGATTAAGGAGAGGAAAGGAGGGAATGTCCGTCTGAGAGTTCTTTACTGCGCTTTAAATTAAATCCTTGGGTGAGGTGTCATATCCTATCCTGTTTTTGCTGCTAATCATGATCAATAACTCATGAGCTGAAAATGGCAGTTTTTAATAAAGATATCAGCGTATAATTTTTTCAATCCCTGTATAAATATCTACCATGATAGATAAATGGCTTGCATACAATAAAAATCCCAAATTCAGTGTCTCAGGAAATCAGAATACTGCATAAGATTTATTAAAAAAAGATATTTCAAAATGAAATGTCAGACTTCTGAAAAATATGTTTACTTATTTGCTTTCAATACCAATTTTGCTTACCATGCTTTTTGCCCATTGAATCCCTTTTCACTCTTTATTTTTCTCCACTTTTGAACCATTTTTTGCTACTCTCTGACCATATTTCAAGTTTTCTCCCAGTTTTTTCATGATTTTTTCTGCATTTTGACCATTTTTGATACCTTAAACTTATACTTATTGCTACTTCTCACCATTTTTGCCATTTTTCATCACTTACATTTCTCATGCGAATGTACTTTTCAACTATTTGGCTCTTTGGTTGAGCAGTCAGACTGGTGTAGACCATTAAACATCTACTGCAAAAATTGTATTGTATTCTGACACATTTGAGGCTAAAGAAATATCTTACTGTATGCAATTAGAATATTTCATCAGGTACAGATTATTTCAAATACATTGCTCAGCATCCAATGGCAATTTAGCTTTAGTTATTGTGACAGGATCCTGAGCAAATAAAGTCAGATTCAGTTTGGAACAGTGCTTTGTTTACATGTGTCTTCCTTTCTATAATTTGGGTGGATATATTATTCATCACACAGTAGCCACTGTAACATTCTGAGGTTGATTCAGCCCCATCGTCTTAATCCTTAGATCGTTAAATGTGTTACCAAATGTTTCCTAGTTGATAATTAGGTCAGATTGCCTCCCATTTTATTGATGTCCCACCCAAACAATCCCCCCCCTGCCCGACACGGTTCCTCCAGAGCAACATTGCAACACCCTGAGCCTCACTCCACCCGAGATGATTATGATTGGTTTAAAGAAACGAAAACAGCTCAGACAGTTCTTTCCCTTTGTCTTGAATTATTACGAGTGCAGGCAGACTTTTCCCCGTGGAGATAAATCTGGCTGTGTAGGGATTGGTAGTAATGGAAAACAGTTTGTGATCTGCCCTCCTTTTCTTAAAGATGATGATGATTAATGTGTTTTCTCTGCAGCTGTGGGCTGGTCTGCGCTTCGCTGTGCCGCGGCTGAAGGACACATACAAAACCTTTCAGTTTGAGATGCAGATCCGCAGGTACACATTTATGTCAACAATGGAAGTCAATAAAAGTAGACAGTGTCTTTTGAGATATCTCTGGATGATGTCAGTGTCAGCAAACCAGATCTTCTTTGTGTTTTCACAGCAAAAATGAGAATAATTCCCACAGTGAGGTTGTTCCCTACAAAATGGAAGTGGTTGTTCAGGCTGATGTCATCCTCCAGGGGTGAGTTGAGTGTTAAGGATCCCCTCGTTTGAACTTTTGTAATTTCATCAAACCTCTATTTCTCACAGCCTTTCTTCTCTTTGTAAAGTGTGTCTCGACCAGATAAGGTTTTCTTCCCGCCGGCAAACTGGAAAGTGACCAAAAACCAGGAGGTGGAGCAGGACATTGGGCCCGCAGTGGAGCACATCTATGAGGTAATCAGCTGTGTAAACTCACTGGATTGAAAAGCATAAAGCGAGCCGACTTCCTGAGGCAGTGGTGAAGGAAAACTCAAGAAAACAGACTCCAGATTTGGCAGGGTGATTCATTCAGATCCACTTTTTCTTGGGTGACATTGCTGGGTGCTCTGAAAGTACTTTAGGGAGATTTAATAGTTTTTAACTATCTTTAGAGACAAACAGCAGATGTTAACCTCATGTAAGTCCTGATACAAATATTGATACCTGGGCTTATGTATCAGACAATATGGATACTTACGTGATCCTAGCCTTCAAAGTAAATAGGAGGCACTTCAGTCATAGGTGCTGCCGAACACTGAGGTCACCCACGTAAGCAAGAAGTGAACTGTTTTATGTCAAAACTCCATGTGCTTCAAACAAAAAGTGGACTATGCAACAATTACGCTCCCTTTAACCCTGTGGTACATAGTGGTCACTGCAGTGGACACCTATTTAGAAGTTATTTACTTCTAAATTCAATGGTTCACATGGCGGAAATTCATATTAGCCTGTGTCAGAATATTTTTGTTCTTCTCAGGGCCTGAAAAAATGTTTTCAATTTTTTTTCTGAACATATATATAAATCTTTTTGAACATGTTATAGACAAACATTTGAGGGTGATAAAGCTTATAAACTATAAATTAATCAGTGTTAAAATGGATGAAAGAGAAATAATACGTTTTTCAAAACATTAAAAAAAGATAATTCATGAATTTACCAAAGAAAATAGAAAAAAAGGCAAACAGAGTAAAAAAAAAGTCATACTTACAGTACGTTCGCACTTTTTTTATGTTGAATGCTCAGTTACAAATATTTGAAAAAAAAAGGAAAATTTTTTCATGCTTTAAGACAAATAAAAACACTCAAGGGAAAAATCCTGACACTGACTTTCATAATTCATGCATCAGAGGGTTAAAGTCATCTTCTTATTCACTTATTCAGACTTAAGTTTGATTTTCTTCTTCCAGCTTGTGAACAACGGGCCCAGTCAGATCAGCCACACCCACTTCGAGCTCCGCTGTCCCCTCAGTGTGCAGGGTCAAACCATCCTGTACCCTCTGGAGTTCAACACAGAGGGCGCCATCAACTGCACAGCAGACAAAAACATGAACCACCTCCGCCTCAAAGTAAGTCAAATAAAAACACCTTTAGGGTTCATGTGAGGCAAAGTGGAATGGCGAAGATCTCCCGCTGCTTCCCCGTCAGATGTATGATTAACAGTTGTGTCTCCGCTGGTTGTCCACACCCGCCTTCCTCCTTCCCAGCATCTCTGCCCCACCCAGGACACTTGCCCCACCAGAGCTTTGAAGTCCTAACTCTTCCCTTTGCTCAGCACAGCTTGATGAACCACCTCAGGCTGCAGCACACACACTTAGAGGAAGATGCAGCTCTGGGGTTCTGTGGAGGAGCATTTAATGTTGGTGTTTGTGTTTACGTCCGAAAGTTGACAGATGTTTTACTGGGTTGTTGGTGCTCATCCATCTTAGCAGTGATCTAATGTTTTTTTCCCCCTGGTGAATTGCTAAGTACTGTGTTTTTCCACGGGAATCCATGAGGAATAGAGCTCACATGCTTCTGATTAATGAGAAAAAGCCTCGAGGTCATGCTAACATTAGCTCTCGTATTGACAGAGAGGGTGGTGTGCTCTTCTGCCTGCTGAGGTCACTGTCACTGTTGTGCTAATGGGTGCTCTGTGTGTGTGTGTGTGTGTGTGTGTGCTCTCTCTATCACCAGCTCCAGCGCACTTCAACTGAACCTCCAATCCTGGCGCTAAAGGCACACGAGCACCGAATCGAGAGGAGGGACGTCAACAGGAATCAGCTGGCTCATTTGTCTAACCTGGTAAGATGCTTTAAGGGAAAATGTAATGCCCAAAGAAAAACAATAAAACTGCACCACAAAAGTTAATGATTAAGATAATCACTTGGAAAAATCCCCTCTGGTTACTGGTATCTCTGTAGCTGTTTCATTACCTACAGAGCTGGACAGGCTGCAACTTTAACAACCTCATAGTTACCAAGCTGTAAAAGAAGCTAAATTATCCAGAGAGGTCTCTTTATATCCAAAAAGTAGTTCCACCGATTAAAACTGGAAAATATTGAATGAAGAAGTCACAAGTCAAAAATCAGCCTTGATTTGGTTGGTACTGAATTTCAGGGGGCGCTGTGAGATGAGCTGCTTGCAAATCACTATGAACTTTTTCCTGCTTGCTAAAATATCTTCAAAACAGAAATTCATTAAGGGTTTGTTTACTCAACAACCGTTTTGTTGGTGTCAGAGGTGTTGTTATGTTTCAGGAAACAGCGTCATAGCAAACTTGAAATGGAAACTTGTGAAAACTGCCGTGTTAAAGCCCATTATGTAACAATGAATGAATGAATGGCCAAAACTTAACAAAAGTGCTGAGGCTGAAGTATGAAGATGATCAGCTCACCTCTGCTTCGGCCTCTAAACCGTTGTTGTGTTAACAGCCCCTGTGGTTATATTGAGAACTACAGGCCTGGCATGCATACTGCAGTGGTTTCAGTCCCTCAGTGTTTCTGCATACACAAATTTTTTCACTGTTTTTTTTTTGTGTTATTGGCTGACACATTGTGTGTAAATGGGGCCTAAAACTCTCCCTCATTAAAGCAACTCAAGAAGGCTCTTTCTTGACCTACTCAGGAAGGGTTAAAGAAAATAAGTATAACTTACACTATCATGAGACCATGATGACATTTAAACTCCCCGATACATCAAAAAGTCCCCTGTTTAGGTGATGGCCTCTAAAGTTCAGGATTTTTGATACTGCAGCATGGATCACTTTGTTGGGCTGAGGGAATCTTTGAATCCCTTGGAAATAGTCCAGGTATAAAATGTCTGGGCTGCTTTGAATGGAAATGCATCTTTTCCCTAAGTGTAGGTAAGTTCTCCATCGAACTTAATAATGAACTCAAAGAGAACTTGCTTCCACGGATAGTCAAACCACTTGGCCAAAAGGTCAAGTCTAATGTAATCTCTGACTTGTAAGTGAGTGAATGAGGAGCTTGGGTTAACTGTTAGGTCTAAATGTGTTTACGGACTTAAAACCATTTATTTGTCACTTCCATAGCACAATAGCTCAGGGCTTCACGTTGACCCTAAAAGTGCAAATGTTGCTACATCGCTTTAAGTGAAGTGTGCAAATCTGGTTCTATTTTGGCGACACTGGCCCTGATCTTCTACGAGGCTCCTGGGATTGGCTAATTAGGTTATGATGTCGTTAAAAGGGAGGGGTCAGAGGGCAGAGGGTTGTCCCCTTGTGGTCATTAACATTAAAGAGCCTTTGGTGGTGCTGGAGGACATGGAGACTTTTGTTGATGATGCACTGGTTTCTTCACAGACCGCTCTGTAATTTTGCACACACTGTCCCCATTGATCCCCTCAGCTGCAGGTAGCTCCTCGCTCTGCCTCAGTTTGTGGATACCTGCGTCAGCCAAAGAGCCCTTTGTCCGTGCGCCTGTTGCTCCTAACTGTGCTCGTTTATCAAGCATGTCGAGCAACACGTTACCATAAAGGACCCCTTTCTTCCCTTTTTCCCTGTGTCTGCACTTTTTGTTTTCTGTGCCTGAGAGGACAGACGTCTCTGTTCAATGTGTCTCTTGATTAAAGTGCGTTTAGCAGCTCTGGGAGGTCACGGTGGGAGACTTTCGGATGACCTGCCATCTTTGAAGAGCTGAACAGGGCATTTAGAACAAAGGGTTTGATTTTGTAGTAGACATATCAACATTATGCTGCAAAAACTGAAATCTAAGCAAGTTATTATGTCTTCTTTTTTGTAGAAAATATCTGTTTTGACTTGATATGAGCTATTTCACCTTACCAATCCATAAAAATGTCATATTTCAAGATATTAAAAGACCAAGATGATGCCTTAATTGCCTGTAACAAGTCAGAAAATCTGCCTTTTGGGTGAGAAGAAAGTTTCTTGTATTATGACATTATTCTAATTTCAAGACACTTGACAAGCAAATTTTTCTTACCCCATTGGCAGATTTGTTTGACTTTTTACAAGCAACTCAATTTTCATTTTTTTTGCTTTTAATATCTTGGAATAAGACATGTTTCTGGTACTGCAGTTGAATGTGGTCTATGCCAAGTGTAACAAGACAATTTTTGTGAATAATAAGACACAAACACTTGCTTAGATTTCAGTTTTTGCAGTGTATGAGGCTGCTGTTTTTGGTTTAAGTGCTTTTTAATATGGAAGTATAAGTTGAACAGGATTTTTTTAACTGTGGGAATGGCCTCCATGCCACCAAAGCTCTGTCTCTGACCGCATAATCCCACAGGGAGGATATGTGGGTCTGAGGCATCTTTGGCACTGGACCATGTTCAAGTCATTTCCAGAGACCTCAACGGCCCTGGTGCCCACGGGCACCGAGGGAGTCCACCAGGAGGAAGTGGACTGTTACGCTCTCTGTCTGTCTGAATACCCTCATTAAGTCTGTTGAAGACTGAGCCTGAAGGAACGAGGCGGCTTCCCTCCTCTCCTCCTTGTGAGTTTGCCCTGCGTGGTGTAATAAGTAAACTAATGCAACCCTGCAGGAAACCCACTGGAAACAGAGTCTGGTTGGTGGTCTACACATTCCCATAATGCAGTTTGGTGCTTTTAACATTATAAAAACATGGAGAGTCTAATTAAGACAGAGGATCCTACAGTCTTGAGAGAAGTGGATCGGTTTCAGTGGTTGGGCAATGATGTGGAGAGTGGCGCATGCTGCATTTTTACAGTCTCATGACATTCCTTCAATCTAATTTGAAGCAGGCGTGGAATACAGATCATAACATTGGCCTCTTTGTGAAATTTATTCAGCATGCAGCATTAACTGGCCTGTTTTTTTGCCCCCTGAACATCTGTTGTGCGTGTTTTCACTTCAGCCTGCTTGACTTTTCCTGCGTTGAACCTGCAGGTTAACTTTTATGAGGGGGAATGTTTTAGTCTGTGCGTTACACTAACAGAGTCTTTCTCTTCTTGTAGTCCTGTTCTAATGCAGACTGCTGGTCCATCCAATGCAAAGTGGGTTTGCTGAAGAAGGGGACGACGGCTGTGCTCAAAGTTCGATCCCGCGTCTGGGCTGAGACCTTCATTGAGGTTTGTTGGAGAAGATTCTTCTCAGTCAATTTACACTTTACATGAACATCTGTTACATCTAGATGCTAGAAATAACAGAGGACAAGTGGTCACAAAAAATAAAATAAATGAAGAGATAAATAAATGATAGGGATTAAAATGCTATAAAATAAAAAAAAATACAAAAAAAAGGTTTTTAATTTTATATTCAAAGAAAAAATAAAAAAATGTCATTTTTCTCTACTCTATAATTTGACATCATTTTTATTTCTTTTTTAATTTCTATATTTAATAAAAGGAATCTATAAAAAAGTTAGAAAGAAGAAGTAATGATACAAATAAAAATGATATAAAACCAAAAACTAAAAATGTTTTAGAAACTACCACATTAAACTAATGTGATCATAAAAGTTAAAAACAAAACACTGAATCTATACTCAATAAAACTCAAGGAACATTATTATGCTGAATTACTGGGATTTTAATCAGAAATTGAAAAGATAAAAGAAAATAAATTTAAAAAAAGAATTATATCAAAATGAAAATATAATTTTTCTTAAGGAACTACCAAAAAAAATAATGGAATGATACAAAAATGAAAACATTTGATAAGATATGACAAAAAGTAATGTGAAAAAAGATTTTTTGAAGATATAAAGTTACTCAAAAACATTTAACTGAACTATCTAGAAAAAAAAAAATATATTTATATATATATATATATTTATATTACTTAATTTGAGTATTTGAATATCAGAACAAGAATAAAAATAAAAAGTCAACAAATATATAAAAGCGAAAAAGAGACAAGAAAATTATGAAAAAAATGAATTTTGAAAAATTAAAAAGTTAAAGTATATGACTAAATTAAAGTATTTGTAAAAGTGAAAATGAAAATTGTTTAAAATTGTCATATATAAATGTTACCTTAGTATTTATTTCTTTAAAATTAAAGAAGAAACAAGATAAAAAAAGTCTCTAACATCTCATGTTACATGTTTTTTGTCAGGTAAAACTTTGGCAAAATTCCACTTTTCTACAGGCCTTGAAACAAACATTGAAGTAAAACCTTAATTGTGATTTGTCTCAGAAGCAGAGCTGCAGGATTCTGTCCCACATATTTGTGTTGACTGAGCATCATCACTGCATCTGTTTGTCAGGCTGCCAGTTTAAGCAGTCTCTCACATATTTGTTGCAACAAATGTCAACAGTTGATGAGTTTTAAATTCTACAGGTTTACATTTTTCATTCTAACACGTTTTTTAGCCACACACTGACAGTTTACACCTCTGCCTGCTGTTTCACATGACATTCATGTGAGTGCATTAGAAATTCACAGCCTGGTGTTTAGTGTGGCTGCTTTTCCTGACAAAGGAATGCAGAGATTTTCCAAAGAGGAGGCTCATGGTCTCTGACGCCACCTAGTGTTTGATTACATGCTGACTGAAAACTTGTGTCTTGTCTCCTGCAGAGATCCTACAAACAGTATGTGCTGGAGTGCTTGGCCAGATACAGCGTTGAGAAGATGCCATATGCCATCCTGCCCAGACATTCTCCAAGCGGACACAAAAAGGTGATTTCATCTTTTCTGTTACAGCTGCACTTCGAAGGAAAGTGATGCATTTGTTTGATTTGTTGAGCTAAAATGAAAACTTTGGTTTGTGCTCAGGTGGTGACTCCTATTGTATGGAACAAGCCAGATATCGAGAACTCAGTTCCTCTATGGATCATCATATTGGCTATTCTGGCTGGTTTGCTGCTCCTGGCTCTACTAATATACGTGTTGTATAAGGTCAGTGCTTCATGTGGAGTTATTTCATACACTTCATACAGAAGAAATTTACCTGATTAAATCTGCTGTGAATATTCCTGATCTCTAACTCCTTTCTTTGCAGTTTGGCTTCTTCAAGCGATCTGTCCCGTACGGCACGGCCATGGAGAAAGCACAACTCAAACCCCAGGCTGCCTCCGAGGCCTAGAGGAGCGAACAGAACCACAGTACCTGGCCGTATGATTGCAATGGAGAGACTCGATGGATCATGAAGAGTGTTATCAGGAAGCAGAGAGACCACTGGAACTCCACTGTGCTGCACTAGAGGAGGACAAAAATCCAAAGAACTCCAAATGAATGTTTTCTTTTCTTCTTTATTTTAATTTATGTTTGTTGGCAGGTTGGGATTGTTTCCGAGTAGAACTTTTTCTCAATGCCTGAAGGCTAACATGAGACTGAAGGAGAAGACAGTGAGCTCTGTGTTAACGCCTTTAACTGCTTTATTTTGGTGCTAATGAGCGGATGTGTTCACATGTAGCTTGTGGCAGCCAGGAGCTGTAATTCCCGCTGAGGCCTGAAATGATTTGTCTGATGTCTCCTGAAGACATGGTTCAGTTGACAGAACGGATAAAAATGCCAACCTCACCATAACAGAGGCCAGACTACCTTCTTGGATTTGAAATCCATTAGTTACTCAAATTCGATCCATTTATTTAAACCCCTGACCTGTGGGAGGTTTTCTCATGATTCACGCTGGGGTGGGTGAACCCAGCATCCTGCAGGTCTAAAAAAAACCACATGAATGGATGTTTCTGAACTGTTAAAAAATGATCTCTCTGCCTCAGGTTGATGAACAGCGCTGGGTTGTTTTTGCACTCAAAGGAAATCTACTGATTTAAACCCAAAGACACCTGAGACTGACTGACTGACCTTCCTTTGAGCTTTTATTTTGACTCCTACTGATGAATTTCTTGGATCACTTCTGTCCTGTTTTGCTCTTGTTCTGAGATACCGTAGCGTAGCTAGTGTAGTTGACTGGGATGGGACTGGAACCAACCGAGCACAGACCTGCGGACCCTCATGTTAGCCTTGAAGTAGTGTGGTGCTTCTGCAAAAAGAAGTGTTGCTCTCTCAAGAGAACAAGTTGTTGTTGCTGCAACATGCAAGCGAATGACATTCAAGAGAAACCAGAGTTAAACTGTTTGGCTTCTTGTACCAAACACAGGACAATCGATGACTTTGAGAGCTTTTTTTGAGTGTGAAGGATCCATTTTTAACTCACAGCGTGCCTTACTGTGAGACGCTGAAGCTGCGTGTGTTTAGGAAAAGAAGCGGCTGAAATCATCCCACTTCCAAAAGGGCTACAGGGACTGAGCATTAGGATGCTTTATGTTTTCATGTACATAGATTTAATGTGCCTTACCTGTAAATACTTCAAGTCTGTGGGCGGGGTGAAGCGTGTGTAAAAGTGTGACAACATGCATCTGTGTGAATGGAATATTTATGAATGTTTGTTTGTGAATGAGTCGGTTATGAGCTTTCCCACTGCGTAGTCCTGTTTGTCCCAATCACCTCGAAGCTTTAGATCATCGAGATTAAGCCATTCTGCTTTGCTGTTAGCCATTTTAGCATTAGAAAGCATCAAATTCAGGTTAAAGATGAAACATTTTAAAACCTCAGTGGAAATAATTAAAGATAATGATACAGTTGCCGTCCAGACGTTTCCGTCCAGGACGTCTTGTACCTCTATCAAAGGGATGACAGCTAGGCACTGGGAAACAGATGTTTGGAAGTGCAATATTTATATTCACTCTATTTTACAGTGCTTTCTTTTTGTGTTATGTTGATTTTGTGATGAGTTTAATTTTGTGATAAGCACAACTTGCTTTTCACTTTCACTCGCTTTTTCCATTAAGCGTGATTTTTCTTCCAGGACCACTTCTCTAATCACTGACAAAAAACAGAAACAGAAAACAGCAGAACCCATCCGAGCTGAGCTCTGGTATGTTGAAATAGTCGGGTAATTTATGCGCTCTGCTGCTGCTGCACCTGTCCAAACACCAAAGTGATACTAACCATATGTTTTACAGTCACATCACGCTCCTTTCCCTTCCTTTTAGCGAGTGATTTACTCTTTGTCAAACGCTCCACAAAACCCCCATTTGGTGTTTCATTTAAATCTTTAACATCGCATTTGTCTTTTATTTTTTCACCTGAAGATGTCAGCCCGTTATTTATAAGGACAGGGGATCGTTTCACTACTTCCTCCGTGTTACATCAGGAGAAGGCACTGGTTTTTATTTCCTTTCTTTGTACATGGTTAAGCCAATTCTCACTTTTGTACATATTTATGATGAGGAGAGTGTTTCTGAATTTAAAGGACGTGTTGTGAATTTTTCTCACCCCATATTGGGGGGAACATTTTTTGTCAGGGGGGAAGGGAGCTTGGAGGTCAATTTTTTTTTTACCTGTTCTTGTTTGTATTTTAAATAAAATATTTCCCTTTTTACAAACTTGTGTGTTTTCACGAATCAAAGTAACTGAGAAAATAATTTATTTAGAAAAACGAACATGGTATGAAATAAATGCATGTCAGTCTGTGGACAACAAAAAGTTCAGATACAATATATTAGTTCATATGTGAAAACACTAGTGCACAAAAATGACCTAAAGTGGTTGGTTATGGCAAATTCATCCAATATGTGTTTTTTTGGCCCTTTTAATGGAGCCACCAGAGTCCTTCTGTTTCAGACAGCTGTATAAATACGTCACAAAAGGAAATTTAACACTTTTCTGTACATGATGTAAAACAGTCAGGTAAAAAGTCTCCTCAGAATCCCATGAACATGAAACTGGATCCTCTGGGTCAGTATGAGAGATTATCACTGCGCACACCCTGCACACATTTCCCTCTTTTCTGCAGAGAGTTCATCCATCAGTGTCTCCATGTCTTGAATTCTTAAACACCTCCAGAGGTTCATCCAGTTCAGAAGTCTAATTCCTCTCAATCAGTCCTGTGGTTCAGGTTTGTGCTACAGTTTTACAGTCTGTGTGCATCAGTGGACGGACGTCGCATCATTCTAACGTTCTTGAGAGCTGCGTGAGCTTGCGCTGGTTGTCGATCACCTTCAGGTTGGTGATGTAGTGCCGAATGTTGCTGGGAGTTCGCAGAGGAGGGGAGACATCTGAGTCTGGATGAGAAAAAAAAGAAATCTTTGTCTCAAGACATTTTCACAGGGTATCTGCAGATTTTAGCAGGTAAAATGTAAGACTATTTAAGAGCTTTTAACTCCACTTTGGATGAAATTTAAGACTGAAAACGCTATAAGTTTAAGCAATGATTGGGAGATCTTGCTGTATTACAACCCAACTGTAGCATGTGTGTCACTCATTGAGACTCATTAAAGTTTATTTTTTGTCCGTTTAATGAATATAAAGTTATCCTCAGTGCCCCTTGGTTAAATAGCTGTATCTCAAAATGCAAACTTATTGAGACTGGCTAGCCAACATGCAGCTCATTTATATCAGCAGCTAGTAATCTTCTTCTTGAAAAAGGAAATATATAGCATTAATTAGTCCTGCCTGCCAAATTTAAGACCTTTAGGTGATGTATTTAAGATCAGTGTATAACATTTTTTAATGAATTTAAGAAATGTCAAGACTTTTTTTAAGGATGCATGGACACCCAGTTTTCAAGACAAAAGATTTGAGCCAAAAAAAAACAGAATTAGTGTCATAATTTCATTTAAGCTGTATGCTATTCTGAAGTGAAACATTGCTCATATAAGCTCAAAAAGTAGCTGCAGCTGTAAGTGTGGAAACTCATCACCCACCTAACAGAAACAGACGGGTGAGATCAAGACTACATCACTTTATTAACCTGTCTATGCGGAAAACAAATCATTTCCTTTTGCTAAATTCTGCATAAAAAATTCTTAGTCCTTTCAACAAGCCCTGAATGTCAGACACAGACTTTGTAATTGTGGTTCAAAAATCCTTTGAATTTTGCCTAAATACAAAGAGATGTAGGACTACTTATGCAGGGGATAAATGGGACCACGGTGAGTAAAAAAAATCTTAACATCAACATTTTCAGATTCCTTGAAAATCAGCACCAAAGCAAATATTCTTAGCTTAGGCTAGAGGGTAACTGAAAATGGGTTATATGCACTAAATCTTTATTTTTAATTTTTAAAAGGATAAAGTCAGAAAAATTCAATTTCCTTTTTTTTGTTACTATTTATAGCTTTTAAATTTTGTTACGCTGAACTAAGACATAATGGAGTTAACTCAGCCTACAGCCATGGTTTTCCTGAATTTATAGAGATGCAGAACTTGACTTTGTAGATAAGAACAAGATCACAATGAGTAATGACCAGATACTGCTTAGGATCCTAAGGGTTAATGTAACTCTACAAGTCCAAACCAGTTCTAAATCTTATTTCAAACTGATTGCATGGAAGTGTTAGAACCTATAAGGCCCATTCGAATAAAAGTTAATATTGTTGTAGCTTACAAGTAGAAATTCGAGAAGCAGGCACTTCCAGAAACATCCGATCTGCAAGGCCCCTCTGTGGAGATGATGCCACTGCAGAAAAAAACACAGAAACTGAGTTTTATCAATATTTAATATCCTGCAGCAAAATTCTTTAACATAAACAAAGGAGTAAAGTTGGATAAATTACCATACGGCTGGCTTCTGCATCCTCGTACAATCTTCACCGTCTTGGCAATCATGCGCTGGAAAAGAATGAGAAAAACAAGCGATGATTCTGACACCGAGTAAAATAAATGAGCTGAATAAACATTTCTCTGTCTCACCATTTTCTCAAAATTGACCAATTTGTCTACATAGTTTGGGTTTCCCTCATTGATGAACGTCATGTCTGGGGGTAGACAAGAACAGGAAACATGTCAGTCATTGGTGAATTACAGTAATTTAGATGTCAGTGTAGTCTTCTGCTGTAGGTGTGATCCTGCTGTGTTACCTTTGAGGAGCAGAGGCATGAAGGGGATGTAAGGGGGACTGAGTTTAGCCACAGCCAGTCTGTAAGCCCGGTGGTTTCGAGAAGGGTCCTGAAGATGAAGAGAGCAACATTTGAACTCTAGAGGATGATATCATTCCTTGTTTTTTCATCTACTCCTTCATCTCTTATTTTTCACTCACCATCAGCCTCTCATACGCACAGTAAATCCTTTTTGTCTTGCTGGGTATTCTCTAAAACACACAAACAAGAGCTTAGTATCTGCATGAGTCATCACCTTAATAACCGCCAAGTCAAAGGGGACCCGACATTTAATATCATCACGACCGTTGTGTTCAGGGGCTCCTCACCTCCCAGGTCTTGTAAAGCCTCTGCACTGCGCTGTTACTCAGAGCAAACATCACAGCGAAGAATGAGTTGAGGTTTTTCTGCTCCTTTAATCTGTGACAGGAATGACAAATGGTTATTAACTTTGAATTTCAGGCAGACGGAGCGGTTTCATGAAAGATTCTTTCAAGAAGAAAGAAACTTCAGTCAGCCGTGCTTTGAGGTGCTCTGCTTGTGGCTGGGTGACCATATTCTAAAAATTTCTAAAGAGGATCCTGCAAAAGCAACCATCGATACTCAAAGACCACTAAGTAGCTTCATAAACCATAAATTAAATAAAACACTCCTTTTCTGCTAAAGTGAAATTTTTCTATAATGTCAACATAAATATGTATAGAAGCCTTTTTCCGCTAGTTAGAACTGTAGAAATTAAGAATTGCCTTTGTTGAGATTTTTTTGGCCATGTTTGGAGATGAAATGTCAAATTAATGAGAAAAAGAGTCAAAATTATGACATTTTGTATAAAAAATTCAACTTTTTACCTCCAAATTTTGACTTTCTTCCTCATATTTTTGACTGTATCTCAAAAGTTTGACTTTTTTCCCAAAGTTTCTACTTTGTATCTCAAAATTATGACTTAATATGGGCCAAAAAAACCCAAACAAAGCTGAGTATTGTTATTATTTACACAATACACCTGCATGTTGCATGCTCAATATCTTGACCGGTTGGCACATCAGAATAATGCCAGCAGCCCAGTGCAGTGCTTTTTTTTTTTTTTTTTTTTTTTTTTAAATATCAACTGTCTGTAGATCAAGCTGAGAAAAACCTGAGCATTTCAGGGAATTATTTTAAAAGAAAATATGTTCTAAGAATTAATTATTTGGCCTCTGTATTTATGGGGTCAGAGGTGGGCCGTGACATTTTTTTGAGATTTAAAAGTGGACCCTGAGTTGTGAAAGGTTGGGAACCACTGCACAAGAATAAAAAATATCAACCTCATGGTGGCGCTAAAGGACAAGTAGAAGTATCATAGCGTTCAGAATTTCTGAGGACTTGCCAATTAATACTTTTTGAGTATTTAATGGAGGACTTTCTGACCAAATAAATATAAAAACATGTATTTGATGAGATCGAATTATGTCTTACACTGCTGCCATCTTGATGAACTTCTTGAGCAGGACGGCTCGTTTCACCAGGTCTTCACACAAACACAGCTCGGTCAGCACCCAGTACT
Source organism: Thalassoma bifasciatum (assembly GCA_008086565.1). Classification (NCBI taxonomy): domain Eukaryota; kingdom Metazoa; phylum Chordata; class Actinopteri; order Labriformes; family Labridae; genus Thalassoma; species Thalassoma bifasciatum. The sequence continues at coordinate 421,935 of RPOG01000143.1, forward strand.
GCACCTCGTTGAAGCGACGCACAAACCGCTCCAGGTTAGCGGTGATGGCGCCTGGGAACTTGTGACGCCCGAATACGTAATAGATGAGCTCAACCTGGAGGGACAGGCAACATAAAACACAATCACTACAAGCATGTTGAAGGAGAGGATGGTAATGAAGGGGAGGTGTGTTTTTACTGCTGACTGAATAAACATAACATGCTTCAGAAACATGCAAAGAATGCAGGAAGTGTTTTGGAGGGGAAGGTACAAACAGATTGAAAGAGATAAAAAGATGACTCAGGAAAAATGAGTCAAAACAAACATCAAGTCCTTGGAAATTTGGTTTCAACTTTAGTTTTACTTCTGATAAACCAGTTCTCATATCTTCTCGGTTACCTCATGCACAGCAGTGAAGAGCTCCCAGTCGTTATTAGTGAGTTCATTGGCGATGTCTTTGGAGCACATTTGCTCCAGGATGTCAGTGGTTCCTTGCTCTGGACCCTCCTGCTCTTTCAGGGGCGTCTAGGAGCAAGAATAGTTTAGATCACTGGCTGCATTTTATTATTCCTTCAGTGGAATTTGGTATGGGTAATCAGCTTGGAGTCAAACTAATCAGTGTTATAAAAACAGAATCTTATGAGAATATGTTACAAAGGGAACCTATTCCTCACCAGATGTTCGACTTGGTTGCTTGTGCAAATGAATAATCTCTCATTGAGTCCCAGAGCAGTGTAGACGGCAGTCGCATCCAGCTTCAACTGAGCTCGCTCTGTGTGGGTTTAGTAGATCAAAACCTCATTTCAGAAAATCAATGAACATGAGACAGGAAGAACTGGAAATATGAGCAGCTGAAAATTTTACACAAAGAGTATTTCAGGAAAGAACAATTTTAATTATGAGAAACTATTCTATGGAAGCCCAAAATGGTCCAAAAAATATTTTGCCACAAGTTCAACATCAGTGTGGAAAAAAATTACAAGGTTAAGCTTGGAAATTTTTGCTTTGCATGTTAACTTGTTACTGTTTGCTGAACTGTGAAGAAACACAGGTTTCACACAACCAAAGGCAACTTTTGAGCATCTCCTCAAACATTTTTAGTGACGCTAGTTGTTTTGGTAACACTTTATTTGAAGGGGTGTTCATAAGACTGACATGACACTGTCATAAACATGGCATGACATCTCTCATTAAGCTGAAGGAGGCTTCATACATGTTTATGAATGCTGTCATTGAGTGTCATTATGTCACCTTTGATTCAAAGTCAACATTGTTTGGGGATGTCTTTGATATAACAACTTGTCATTTACAAAGACAACATAATCTGCCACTGTTTTACCAACAATTTCAAGTTGTTATATCAAAGATATCCCCAAACAATGTCGACTTTGCATCAAATGTGACATAATTCACCGAATGACACTTAATGAAAACATTCATAAACATGCACGAAGCCTCCTTCAACTTAATGACAGATGTCATGTCGTGTTTATGACAGTGTCATGTCAGTCTTTTGTATACCCCTTCAAATAAAGTGTGACTGTAACATTTTAAGACGATCAAAATCAGTGATGCTGTGTGCTAGTTGGTGTTGTAAACTCATACTTAGCTGAACATTAAGTGATTTAGACACTCAAAAAAGGTAATCTATTCAACATCACATAATTTTTCATTCATCTATTTGTTTTACAGTCACATGCATATTCATTCATCTTGTCATTAGTGTTAACTTACTTAGTTTATAACAATCTTTAAGTTTTTTACATAGCATTCTGTCTTCTGTTACTGTTTGTTAGCCTTTTAGGCTTTTATTTTCTTATTTGTTTCTTTTATCTTGGTTGTTTTATACTTTTATCATGAGTTTTAACACCTTATTCTACCTTTGGTGTTTCCTCACTAAGATCTCCTGATAGCGTTTTCTCAGTTCACAAACACACATTTTAATTATGTTGTGCTCTTTGTATGGATTTGGGGGTGTGGGTGTACATGTGTATGAGTGTGTTCGTGTACGTGTGTGCGTGTGTGTGTGTGTGTGTGTGTGTGTGTGGGGGGTGGGGGGGTGTGGGGTGGGGGTGGGGGTCTGGTCACCTTACTTGATTTTACTGCTATTATTTATTTTCTGATATGGTATGATATGAGCTGAGAAGCTCAAGAAATTGCTGTTTAAAGTTACTCTCTTGAATTTTCACCTTTTCTTTGATTATCAGTTATTGTATTTTTCCTTTTGATGATTTTTTCCCCTTTTGAGCTGTCCTCGACATGATTGAATTAAGTTGTCAGTTAAGGCCACAGCAGCATTCCTCTTATAATTTTTTTTGTTTCCTTAAAGTTGGCTATCGCATCTGCATTTCAGATCAGTCTTACATAACAACATGGGCTATTGAATGATATTTTGACTTCCTTGTGTAAGAGAAATAGCTTTTACTCTATGTCAGTCTCACCTCCTGTTGAGTTCATTTTGACCAGAACATGATCCCCTCCTGGCTTGACTATCGCTGACATCACTTCCTGCACAGAGGAGTTGACTGGGAGCATCAGAGTGAGAGGTTTGTTGTCTGGTCTGAAGATCTCGTACAGGACTGTGCAGAGAGAGACAGATGCTGTAACTGTCAAGATGTGATGATGTGATGATGTGATGACGCGCAGAGCGATGTGTTACTCATAAATAACACCCACAGATCTATGAGTTAATGTGACCTTCCTCATATTGTAATGATATGGATCGGAACATGTTAATGAGTTTACTGTTGAGTGTTTTCTTCTCTCACCTTTATCTTGCGCTCTGATTGGTTGCAACCTCCCAACTGGCTCCTCACAGTTTGTAAACCAATCAAATTTCTGGATCTGTTGGTAACATCAGGGTGACTCAGACATGAAAAATAAAACACTGACACATGACGACAGCATGACATTTAAACAGATCTGATATCAATAATCTCCTTACCCTAGTGAGCGACTGATACCCATTTTCTAATCTATAGAGACATGAAAAGGTGAGTTAGCTGAGCTGCTGGATCATAAAATGTCCCAGAAAAGACAGAAATAAGATGGTTAAAAGGCAAACGTACACTTTTGTTCTCCTTCTGTCCCGAAACTGTTCTTTCATCATGTTGGACAAACGGAAATCAGCTGAAACCTCCTTCCTCAACCTCTGTTTTAGCAGAGCACAGACAAAATGAATGATTCCTTATAAATGAAATCTTTTTTCTTGAAAAAGCATGAAAATGTTTCAATAAAATAATATGAATGCAATCGAACCAAGCGTGATACACTGCAAAAACTGAAATCTTAGCAAGTGTTAATGTCTTGTTTTAGTTCAAATTGTCTTTTTCGTCTCAATATGAGCAACATTTAACTGATACGTTCAGTACAGTGTCTTGTTTCAAGTTATTTAAAGACATAAAATGAAGTCTGAAGTGCTTGTAGCGAGGACAAAATAAATAAAATGAATAACTGTTAATCTGTAACAGTCACGTCACATGCCTCAGAGTCATGTTGCCATGCCAGCAGTTCTATTGTGGGTTTGACACCTAAGGGAAACGCCACTATAATAAGTAAAAAAACTGTTATGCCTGCTACAGTTCTGTCTCACTCTGACATATAGAGGCATCACACCCCAAAAATTTCAGGCATGATTTATACAAAATATGATAACCAAAACAATATAACAGATGAATTAAGATTTATATTTTAGATGAACTTAAGTTAGTGTACAATGGATTTTACTGTGGTAAGACAAGACACTTTTTTTCTTGGCAGATTTTCTTAGCTTATTTCAAGCAATTCAGACATCATTTTTCTGAGGAAATAACTTTAAACAAGACTGTTCTCTGGACTGGTCTAGCAAAAGTAGCTAGTATTGAGTCCAAAAACACCTTTTTCACCTAAAATAAGAAATAAACACTTACTTTTGTTCTAGTTTTCTACAGTATATCTTACCTCAAGGAATTCAAAAGTGACAGGATCTTCTTTTAGCAGAAGGCCATACAGCGCCACCAGCTGGCCGATCAGCTTCACTACTTTCTGCTTCGTGTTGAGAATGTAGGAAGATTTCTCCTGATCTGAACCTTCAGAGAGCTCTGCCTGGTAAGTGCAATCACGGTTAAGGACAGCAACATACGAATCCTGTACAAAGTTAAGTCTTCAATACATTTCGTGTTATCTCTGTAATGGATATTGGTGATGTAGTGCAGGACACAGCTGGCTGGATGGCATGAAGACTTTGTGAGTGAGCAGAAAGTCGCTCACACAGGGATCTGGAGGAAAAAAAGCATCACAAGAGCAGTGATAACTAAGCAGCTGACGAAATCTAATAATCGTGAATCACTCAGTAAAAACAGGACTTGAGTTCTCACCAATGGCGTCATTTCCATTGGAGTCCAGCTTCACTGTTTCCAGCAGGTGTTCCAGGATTTTCTCAGGTGTTCCTGACATGACTGTGTACCTGCACACAGGTACATCAAAGGAAAGACACATGGAGTTGTTCTTCATTTGTTTGTCTTAGGCAGTGCCTGGTACTGTCGGTTAATTTGACTTTGATCATTATTCCTCTGCATACTTATTAACTTTCCTGAAGACTTCTTTTTGAAGTATCACAGCTCTCCGACAAACAAACAAAGAAAGACGCTGTTTTAAAATTCATGATCAGCGTATTTCAGTGGATGCAATTCTAGACATCACCGCAGCATGACAAGGATGTTCAATTCTGAAATCTCTTTCATATGCATCCAACAAATGCCTCTTTCTCTTTCCCAGGCCATAAAGAATGCAGCATGTGCATCCTTCACAACCCGACCAATCCTGAGATTCATAGTGTGCCAATTCAAACCAGATGGTAGACTATAAAACAGCCTGGGATACTCGGACCAGACCATCACATTTCAGTTTGGCCTTTCTAGTCTGTGCAAGCTGGAAATAATTCATCCTTCATAACCAATGTCCTTTGGAAATTGCAGCCTTAGGAATAGTGCACAATTGGAGTTTGCAGTCAAGCTAATAGCTTTTTGAGACTGTTGAACGGCCACTACCTGTCCACTGACACATCTAAAGGAAAAAGGGGTACATTTCTCACCATCAACTCTTAAGCACAAACATTTCTGGTGGAGCAAGCAGCTTTTTCAGACTTTTAAGCACAGTAGTATTATGCAGTATTACCCTGTTCGGTTAGCATGTTAATAGTAGTTTTAATGTAAAATCATGGAAACAGGTTTTACACCATTTGTTTCATGAACAGCCATTTTGGCATTTTTTCTTTCAGACTTTAAAGCACAGGGTTGTTGTGCAGTGTAGGCTAACATCTTAGCTTATTCTGTTAGCATCCTACCATCTGTCAACATGTGAAACCAAACCTTATTAAAGCAACTTTTGAGCAGCATCTTAAACATTTCAGGGTAAGCTTGCACCTCCTGGGAGTAATGTTGTTTTTGCATCATATCTTAGAATGCTAGCTGGCTACCATTTAACAAAAAAGAGAATTTGCATTCCAAGAAACAACTTTTGAGCAGCCTCTTGAATATCCCCAATTAAGCTAGTAGCTTTCTGGGACTGTTGTGAACAGTGGTGTTGGGTGCGTATCATACATTAGTGTCACCTTAAATTTTTCATGAATAGTATTTGCTAAAATGGGTCCTGCAAACTGCTGTTTGAGCAACTTCTTCGACATATCTATTTGGGTTTTCAGCTTCTTGGATTGTTTAAAGACAGTAAATTCAAAAGATGATTACTACACATCTTAGATTAGCATGTTAGCATGCTAATTTTGATTATCATCAAGGAACAAAAGGTTATGTTCTGTAAACAGCTGTTTGGAGAAGCATAAATTAAAGCTAACATTTTTCTGAGAATGATCAAGTACAGTGGCTACTTAACACTAAAGTACTTCAGACACTCAAATGAAAAGCTACGGGTTTTAATCTGTGTTTTTTTTACAGGCTCGCCAGATAGTGACTTCATCTTGATTCTTTGGAGGAGTGGATTGAAAAAGATTAGATACGCTTGTGGGCACAGGTGAGGACATTGAGCAAAAACAAATTTAGAGTGAGCTGTGTGTGGCCTCACAGGAACGGCAACCTGATGTTCTTTCATTTTTTTGTTTGCATAAAATCACATGGCTGATAATAGGTCGTACACTCGGTTTCATTCTATCATTTCTGGATCTACGATGACTGTCCATTAATGAAAACGTCCCAGTGTTTGACAAAAACAACTTGCACTTGTCTTGCAGGATGTTTGAAAGAAAAAGTGTTGTTTGTCTAATGCACCTCACCAATTTTCAGCCACACCCAGAACAAGTGTGTTAATACTTGACTCTGCTTGTGATGTAACAGTCAGAGGTGAGTGCGTCACATTAATTCTCACTTGCAGTTGTTCCCAGCTCCTCCTTGCTCAGCACGGACCGTGCTCTTCTCCAACACCAACACGGTTTTTCCATGTTCTTCTAGTCTCACTGTGTTTGCCTCAACATCCTATGGAGCAAGACAAACACACAGACACACACATGTATGACGACCTGAGTCGGGTCGGTATTTGTGGATGTGAGTTCGCGGTTCACGAAGACAAACAGACTTGAAGTGGATGTTATACACACGTGGCCTCATGCTGCACGTAAAGTAATAAGTTACACAAACACACCTTGAGGATGCGAATGAAGTCCTGTTTATCAACACGAAGGAAATGGCAGTTGTCCTCTCTCAGGATGATTGTTGCAGAGCGGGGGGCGTCATTCAGCAAAGCGAGCTGCCCAAAGTCCTCTCCCTCATGTAGCGTTGTCACCAGACCCTGTATGCACACAAGGTTTATATTCATGTGCAAATGATCATTTCTAGGATGATTATTTTGTCTCTCACAAATAGATTTACCTTCCCATGAGTGATCACATTTACAGAACCTTTCCAGATGATGTACCAAGACGTGCCTTTGTCCCCCTGGCTGAACACTACAACGTGAAAACAGAAGAACACCAACGTGAGTCATTCACACGTGTTGTTGTGTAAATAATCATTACTGCAGGGAGATCATGTTAACAGCACACCCTTCTACAACCGACTTTAACATGGATGATGTTATTTTTATATTCAAGACCAGATGGGCCGAGAGAGGACACATAATCACTTTAACCGTAGTAATGAATCAATCATGACAGGAGCAGTGTTGAACATTTCCGATGTTGTGCATGTTTTGGTAACTTTAATGTTCCTGTGAGGCTTGTTTTGGAGAGGATGTCTGTGGACATCAGAGAATCAGTGCACTACAGTGTGGTGCAACTACACAATAAATATGTGTGTGTAAGCAAGGTTCTGTACCACTGGAGTTAAAACGTCAGCAAAGCTGTCACACTCACAAACTGTTCCAGCCTTGGCATGTGATTCAAAGACCAGCACTGCTGCCAGCTCCTTACGAACCTACAGAGCAGCAGGACAAGGAAACAGGGTGAGGGGCAGAGTATTAGGAGACAAAAAAAGATAGCAAACTCATGATAATGTTTGGCTGATTCTCAACAAACAATAACATCATAAAAACAGAACTTTTATCATCTGGCAATTTTTTATATTAAGCACACTAAATCAAGAGTTTCATGATTCCTTCGATTAATGTTAACTGGGGCTAATGTATTCTTTCTGTCTTCATTCATCATTCTCTGACTTCTGACATTACATGATGTTGGATGTTATGCGGGTTCTTTCTTTTCGATTTCCTCATTTCATGTAACAAAATAGAATGTCTTTTAAATCTTCAAAGCTTCATTGAGAAAATTCTTTCATAGTATTAAGCAGTAGTTCCCAAGTACAGTGGTTAGAAAATGTCCTAACAAAATACTAATAATAAAAAAACCAGCTACAATCACAAATTCAATTCATTATTGTAAAAATAAAGGGTAAAATTTAAATCTAAGTTTGCAAACAGAAAATATTAGGTTTGTGTTTCAAATTTCTTTGTTGCTACAATACCCTAGCAGTAACTTAAGCTTGGTTTATGCTTGATAAAGGTTTATGCTAGATAAGCAAAATTAAGTATCTTCAACCTTTTTTAAATTAGTTTCTATCTGTTGTTGAAGTGGCCTATGCACATAAGTAAAATACTAGCAGCTTGTATGGACTCACCCCGAAAATTTGACTGAAACAAAAGTCCTGCCTTCAAGGCAATTAACAATCTTAGTACAGGGTAGCAATATTTCTCTCGACATGTCCTCCTTGTGTTCAACAAAAGTGACCCATGAGATACATTGGGGTAAAGCTTCTGCACTGAGTTAGAGTTCAGGTTATTGCTCCAAAAGTTATGGTTGTGAACTGCAGTGACATTACAGACCAATAAATTTTTAATGCATAGCAGTTCCTGCATGTGGAATAATTTAGGGTGCTACAAAATAAATAAATAAATAAATGTAACATGGTTTTATTCATGACAATAAAGACGTCTGCAGCAGTAATAACTGTGACTTACGGAAGTGGAGAGATGGGCTGCAGCCTTGACATGCAGCAGCTCTTCATAGATGACCTCAAGATCCTCAGCGCTTCTCTGACTGGGACTGAACACACGAAAGAAAAAGTCAATAACACACCACAGGTCCATGTCAAACCTTTTCTGTCAGTCTCTAAAATTCTGAAAGAAGATAAATTAGTTGGCGCAATAAACAATTTGTTTCTAAGGCTACACAGAAAACCCACTTTCATGGTTAGCAGGAAATAAGGACTCACAACAGAAACCCTGGATTCATTGCAATACATAACAAAAATGAACTGGATGGAGGCCTGCATATTTTGTCAGTGGTTCCACATTGCTTAATTAGTGTCAGATGAAGTGGTAGTTGTAGTTGGTTGCAGTTTTCAACAGTGGAATCGCACGTCTCACATCATGCAGGCCTCCTCGTTCTCATGTGTGACAGCTTTTCAGAATCTTAACATACGTTTTGCGTAGGATCATGGTGAGCAGAGCATCAGGACCCAGCTGAGATAGCAGCGAAAGACTCTCGTGCAGCTCGTCCTCCGAGTCCCTCTCGTCTTTTATGTGGTTGTGACCACTCTCTGGGTCCTGGAAGCGATAGAACTGTGTGTCCTTGTCGTGGAAGTTCAGCTCGTGTTTCACTTGATTGAAGCAAAACAGAAAACATACAAGAAAACACATAAATCTAACTGAAATGTTACCCTGAGTGTGGCCCTAGAGGTACGACTGTGATTGCATGAAAATGTAACAAAATCAGGCTAATGACTAAAAAAAGTGATCACTGATCTGATCTTGAGGGGAATGAAGCCATCTTGGGGTTACTTCACAAAACATAGACACATGGAAATAAGTGCTCATCTATTCTGAGTATCCCCTTCATTTGAGGATAAAGCCTTTGTGTCCTGATTGAAGTGGACTCTCCCGGAAAGACGGAGCCTCGTCCAAACAGCACAAGCGGTGAGTTAGTGACCACTTGACTGAGTGAGGACACATTGTAAAACATCTGCTCTGGCCGGCTCAGACACCAGATTTCAAGCTTCTTAAGCACTTCTGGGAAACGCTCGAGACATCATTATCTGAATATATTAAAAAATGTGACAGGATTTGTTTTAGGAGTGTTCCACATACTTTTCAGTCTTGCCAAGTCTGAGCTCACCTGGCACAAAACAAACATTACTTAAACACAAACTTAATTTAGAAGCAGGTTTGAATTTGATAAGATGACTTTGGAAGACTGCCAGGGAGGAGCACAGAAGAATGCTGAACTGCTGCTTGTGGCGTAACCTATCATAGTGTAACCTTTCATAATGTATCCTTTGTAATGCATCCGTTCATAGTGTTTTCTTTTTAGTGTATCCCTTTCTAGTGCATCCTATCATAGTGTAATCTATCCAAGCATATCCTACTAGAGCGTATCCTAAGGGAGTGTATCATTTCATTGAAGATGGTGTGAATTTGTGAATTTGGTAAGATAACTGCTATTTTTTCAGGAAAGAACATGGATGGATAATGGATTGCTGTTTGTAGTGTATCCTATCATAGTGTACTCTATTGTAGTGCAACCTTTCGGAGTGTATTCTATGTTAGTGAATCCACTTGATGTGCATCCTAACGTAGTACATACTATAATCATTTGCCTTACTGGAGTGTATCCTTGCCCGGTGCATTCTATCCAAGTGTATCCTATTGTAGTGTATCCTCTTTAGTGTGTTCTTTCATAGCACCTTCTATTAATGTATTTCTTTGAGTAGTGGATCCTAATTAAGCGTGTCCAATAGTAGTGTATCTATTTGTTGTGCATCCTATCAAAGTGCATCCTATCATCTTGCATCCTATTTGAGAGTATTGTTGCTTTGTGCATTCTATTATACTGTATCCTTTCATTGTGTATCCTTTTTAGTGCATCCTATTGTAGATTCTGCTTTCATAGTGTTTCCAGTCTTGTGTATCATTTTGTAGTGCATCCAATCAGAGTATGTCCTTTTTTAGTGGATCCTTCAGAGTGTGTCCTTTTAGAGTGTATCCACTTGTTGAACATCCTAGTGTGGTGTACGCTTTCATCCTTGCAACCTTTTTGGTGCATCCAATCATAGTTTGTCCCTTCATAGTGTCTTTTTTTTGTAGTGCATCCTATCCTTAGTAGTATATCCTTTTGTAGTTTATCCTATCATAGTGTATCCTTTTGCAGTTGCTCGTATTAGAGTGTATTTTATGACAGTATATTCACTCATAGTGTATCCTTTAGCGCATCCTATCATAATGTATCTTTATGTTGCTTCCTATCAGAGTGTGCCCTTTCGTAGTGATTTCTTTCATAGTGCATCCTATTGAAATGTATCCTGACATTCCTGACCTATCATAGTGTGTCCTTTTGTAGTGTATCCTATAGGAGTGTATCCTATTGCAATGTTTCCTATAAGAGTGCGTCCTATAGCAGTGTATACTTTCATTATTCTTTCTATTATAGCGTATCCTCTCTTTTTGGAATGCATCTTATCCTCTTTAGACCCTTTTTTATCCTTTCCTATTTTTGGATTTTCTATGTCATATCATTCTGTAATATCGCTTTAAATCTTACCATGAACGAGAATTCCTTCATCCACTAAGACCTGCCATATCCCCACAGCCTGACTTCTTGTTTGCAGGCCTTCATTTTGTTTCATCAGCCATTCTACGAGCTCCTTCCCCGAACAACACTGTCTGTTAAGAGAAAACAGTTAGTAAAATATGTTTGTCAATCACATTTTTTTAAATCTAAAAATGGAGAGAACCATGCTTCTTGTATGCGTACTTGTATGTTTTTAGGTGATACTTCCTGTCACGGATCAGGCCAGGATTCTTCTCAATCATGAAGGTGTAAACTGATCTTGCTGCTTTTACAACACGATCTGAAAGAAACTTTAGACACATAAAAAAGAAGATTGGAATATTAAGATTGATTGAGTGTGAAGTTTTTGTTTGTTTTTTTTTTTGAAAAGGAATCAAGTCTGTTTCCACGACAGTGCTGAGGTTATGTGGGATGCAGTGTTTCGTCACCAGCATGAGTGGACATTTCTGTGGGCGTCTCAGTGTAATGTTGTGTGTGTGTGGGTTCCAGTGAGGTGTGAATGTGTAAAACAGGCTGTGTAAAACTGCCCCACACCTTGCCAAGTTCCCAGCCTCTACAACTCACTCTGCTGCTCGCACCCCGCAGCAGCTCACTTTTACTTTCCGACCACCCTCAGTGTATTTCCTTTGAACCTCTTCTGTTCCCCCCATTCGCCCCCCTAACTTCCACCCTCTGACACACATTCACACACAACCCAAAATGGCTGCAGACAGGGGAGCAAAACCTGTAAACCACCGGTGCAGAAACAATTGGCTTATGCAACACTAATGTGCTTTGTTTGTGGCTGAAATGCAGCTCTACTATTTCAGGCTGTATCACGCTTTGCAGCAGGGCCTGCTTCTGCCCTGAAAACAAATCAAACTACTTCAACAACTATATTCGTTCTTCTTAATGATTGATAAAAGTTGTTTTTCTGCTTCTCCCTGATAGACTCCCTCCCTCATATCTCCTGCTTGCAGTCTTGTGATTGCACGAGGGACTCAGTCGGTTGCATGTTTGTTCTATGTGTTGCCTTCGAGGCTCTGCTGTTTGCCCAAGGTGGTGGTCTTGAGATGCAAACAAAACTCAACAAAGACTATTTACTACTCTCTTTCTCTTTTCTTTGAATGAAGTGATAATGTAAAGGAAGTAGGTCTGTCATCATCACTGTGATGTGAGCAACTATAACAGACGTGTTGTCGCAAATATTGCCTGAATCCCTATGACTGGGATGAACCTCTGAGATGGCCTGACCCCAGTTAGCAGTAGGTTACCCTCAGATCAATCTCCGCTTCCACTGAGTCTAATCCAAAGGCAAGAATACCTCTGGGAGATATCTTCTATGGTCTTCCCGTGTAACCGGCAACTGGGACAGAGAATCTGGCATGATGATTACAAGAGGAGCACAATGAAACTGACACTCCCAGTGAGACTGCAACTGATATCACTTCGAGATAACAACCTATCGACGGCCAAAAATCACAGACAGAGAATCTGTCGTCGAGCCTTCCTTTCTATGTGCGCCCTCAGAATCAAAGAAGGGGTTGGGTTCTTGGTTGCATTTGAACTTACATGCAGATATCTGATTAAAGATGATCTTTGGGGTACCAGGAGAACATACAGTAGCGACGTACTCAAGATCACACCATCAAAGACCAAGACATGCACCAAGATCAGGACTTTTGTGAGTCCAGACCACAACAAGACCAACACCATAAGAATCAATTTCAAAAACCATGATAAGGTTGAATGATTAAGAGCACTCTCTCTTTGATCTGGTTTTCGTCTGACTACTGTTGACGGACCAAAACAAGGTGTCTGCAATTCTTTCAAAGCACAACATACAAAAATCTCAAATCTTAACAAATTTGTTGAACTAAATTCTTACAAAAATATGAATCTTTGTATCAGTGACAGTTCATCCATCCATCCATTTTCCTAACCGTCTATCCTGCTATACAGGGTTGCGGGTGGCTGGAGCCTATCCCAGCTGTCATTGGGCGAGAGGCGAGGTACAGCCTTGATTGGTCGCCAGTCAACCGCAGGGCTGACACAGAAACAAACAACCATTCACGCAAACACTCACACCTACGGGCAATTCCCACAGTTTTTCTTTGTACCTGCTGGAGCTTACAGGAAGACAGTGTCAAGACATTGCCCGTGATCTTTGCTGGTCTCCTCGTCTACAGCTCATTCAGAAGATCAAAATGCCCTCTGACCTTTCACAGACCGTGATGTAAACATCAACTCTAGCTTTCACCCGGACGTGAGGCCATGACACATGCCTGTTAGGTCCAAGTTCACAAAGTGTTGCAAATTATGATTTACAGCAACTGTAACTGACTTTTGTGAGTACCAATGTACAGAGCAAACATCAACCTATCATTTCTACATGAGTCTGTTCCCAGACCTGACATCAGCAGAGTAAATGTGCCTCCAAGTGCCCGCTGTGCCCAACTAGAGTTATGTTTTCAAGAGGCCAACATATTCCCAGGGGCCTCATTTTCCCCTGGGACTCCCACAGTCACATTCTCAGGCACGTCAGCTTCAAAACTGATTTTCTTGATGAGGCTATTTTCCCATCGCCTTATAAAAACAGCATTAAGAGCCATATTTCAGGGAAGACCTCACTGCTGAGACTGCATGCAAACATTCACAGCGACTGCATTTCTCTCATCCTATACTTCTGTCTCTTTCCAGTTTTTATTGTCCGCATGTGGGTCAGATAATCACGTTATCTAGGAAGACATTTGTTCCCACTGAGTCAAATTACAGAACAAACACCTTTTCCAAGTACAATACACACACAGCTTTAGCACAGTTCCCATCACCGATGTAAAGACCATCTGTGAGGTTTGGACAGGTCCTCATAACACGTTTTATGACTTAAATTTAATGTGCTTTTGAGTCATTTTACAGGACAGGATCTGTATTCAAAAGGAACATTAAGACTGGTGATATAAAGTATAACAATCAGCTCATGTTGGCTCAGCTTTAACTGTCAGATGATCATAAAGTATTTTAAACAGCTTCAGTACATTTTGCTTTCTCACAGGGCATATGCTCACATCTACACAGGAGTTATTTGGCCTAGTGGGCATCGTGACAAAAGCACATGATCATATACAGACAATGGACTTGGACTGCAACAGTGAAAATGTGTGGATACAATGATTTCTCTCCATTAGTAGTTGATAGACACATTCTCACACTTTCTGATCAGATGTTTTTTTTCTCCACCCCAAAAAATGTCCTAGCTAGCAGTTGGCAAAGTTGGTATTTACCCGAAGCTGTCAAAAATTGGCATGAGGATGGTGCCAATGCTGACAACAGAATATTTAGTGTGTCTTCATACTTATTTTTTTTCATACAACAACTTATTCCTAATACGTTTTGATGCTTGCTGATGTTTAAAACCCTTAATTTCACAGTAAGGATCTATTGGAGGCTGGTCTTTCTTCCAGTGACATTAAAGCGTGTCGTGTATGGTTTGTTTTGATGCATTGTGGGGTGGAATGACGATGAGTACAGTAACCCACTCGTCTCTTTTGTAGGCGAGACATCTCTCTGCTTCTTGCTTTCTGGCTGACCTAAGTGGGCTGAGCTGTGTGAGAAGCAGCTTCAGATGAACACTGTGTGAGTTTGACGCAGAGCGGGGCAGCTCTGTGGAATACAGATACCTGACTTTTCCCCCCTCTCTCTTTCTCCCTCTGTGAGAAAAATACAAGAGCCAGCTCTGAGGGCAATGTGCATCCTGAAACCCATGACTGATACGGGTAACATGTTTATCCAGGCCTGGGATAAGGTCATTAGATTGTTAATATGTCAGACTTTAGATACACAACTGAAATATATATTCTCTAATGAGACCAAAGGTTGGTTGTTATTTAACTATAATTTAACTATAATTTAAGGAAGGTAAATTCTACTTCATCAACCTTATGTATGAGAAAAAAACACAACGTGCCTCACAGAACTCACCTTATTAAAACAGTCTGTCTTGTGCAGAGATATCAGAATGTATGATGCTCATTAGCAGCTTTAAGAACCTTCAGCCAACATTCACTGAGCAACCAAACAAAGCTCAGAGAGGTTAGCAACACCTGCCTCCTGCAGACACCATTACTCTCTTTTGGCGTCAAAAGTTGCTTTCCATTTCAAACCCTGTTATCAGTGTTTTAACTATCCTCTCCTTGACACACTGTTGGAGAAGCTGAGATAAAGCAGAGAGAGGGGCCTGAGCTGGGTGAAGCAGGGATCAGGACAGTGTGCAGGGTCAATTATCCGAAGTACACTGAAGTGCCCTTTAGACTCCTTATGACGGCCAGCCTCGCTAGGAATGTGTGTTTTTTTTAGGACTCGCCTGAGTAGTAATGCAGGATATTATAACAACAAAAGAACGAGTTCAGCAGTTTGAGAGGATGCAAACACTGCAACTCTGGATGATAGCAGAGGTCAGAGTAGCTGAAAACCACGAGGCTGGTGAAAGTTTAAAGAGGAAAATTCAAGGCCTGTGACAAACAGTGTCAAAGATTGTTAAATAAAAACAAGTAGAGACGCACGCCAGCCATGTATGGGAGTTCAAACCTGAGGATGTGACTGTTATGGTAGTCTATTGTAAGAAAACTCTGTTGCAAACTTTAAATTTCCCATTAATGCAGATAGAGGGTCTTAAATTCTTGTATCAGTTGGTGAAAAGAAGGTTATATAATCTAAGCTTTCTAAGTTGTATTTGGCAACTAACGTACACAGACAGTGCTGATTGAAATGCTTGAATGATGAATGTTAAGAGTTAAGTTAGAGCCTTATAATTATCAAACCAAGTCCATACAATATCAAAATGGTACATCAATTGCCCAAATGAAACTCATGTTAAACTCCTTCAGGGTCATATTTGCCCGCACAGGGGGGTGGGAGGTGGGGTGTACTATTGAAAACTGTTGCATAATTTGCTCACACAGTTTTTCACAAAGAGTTGAACCTCTTCCCATCTCCTCCCTGGGGGCTCTTTACACCGAGACATGTTACAAACCTGTTATGAATTAGACTAACTATTTGGGAAATGCTCCTCCAGTTGTTTATTTTAACATTATGTAACTTTTGTGATATTTTGTTCTTCTTTGAAACCTGTTTCTAGA
The DNA here is from genome assembly GCA_008086565.1 of Thalassoma bifasciatum. Lineage (NCBI taxonomy): Eukaryota > Metazoa > Chordata > Actinopteri > Labriformes > Labridae > Thalassoma > Thalassoma bifasciatum. The sequence continues at coordinate 438,078 of RPOG01000143.1, forward strand.
GTATTCCATGTCAAATAAACAAGCACTGTCCGTAAGGATGAATATTTTTCATCTTTGGGCTGTTGATATAGGACAGCAGTCTAGGTTGCACGGCACATGGGGTTAGCCTTTATAGGAGCCGGCAGCTCAGGTTTGAATCTAACCTGTGGCAACTTTAACGCCCTGTTTTTGTGCTCTATTCACCATTGTGTATTTTCTAAATAAGGCACTCAGTGCCAAACACTGAAAAAATGGCAGCTAACCAAGTTTCTGGTTTGCTCTCAGTCAAAATTGTTGCAATATACTTGACGTGAACCACATTTAACGGACAAATCCAGGAATATGTCTTATTTGAAGATTTAAAAAAGATAAAAATGACATCTGAATTGCATGCAATGAGCAATAAAAAAGAAATCTACCATGGGGTAAGATACGTTTTCTTGTAAAGTCTCTTCAAATTTGAATAATGTCTTAACACAAGAAACTGAAGTCAGTTTTTTATTTTTGACCAAAGCGGCAGTTTTTTTTTGACCCATTTTAAGCAATTCAGATTTTTTTTTTGCCTTTAAATAACTTGAATTGAGACACTGGTCTGGTGAATGTGGCTCATGTTAAGTCTTGAATGAATTCCTTTTTTGTAACAAAAACAGGACATAAACACTTAAGTAGATTTCAGTTTTTGCAGACATAGCTAAAAAAAGAAAAAGTTTAAATATTTGACAGACAAGGGTTGCATGCTTTCGATTTGAGTACATGGCTGAAATGATTTGCTTTCCATCAAATCCTGTTTTTATCCCAACTTTATTTAATATACTCAAATCTTGACTTTGTAATGCAATAAGTCAACCATACTTCAAGGTTTCAGGCTGCCAATAAAATATTTTTTGAGGGGCAGGGCCACCCCTTGACACCCCCTGGATCCACCCCTGCAGTGAGAACATTGGAGTTCTCTTGTGGCCGTGAGAAGGTGATGTACCAAAGCAGAGCTTATAACTCTCTCATACACACCTGCTTCATTGTGTCCTTAGGACCCAGAGCCTCTGGCAGCGGCGTCTAAAAGAAACAGGACAAGAAAAAACAAGACATTACCGCCTCTGTACCCTTTCTGCACATTTCAGGTCTCTGAAATAAAGCAGATAACTTTTTTTAGAACAGCATTCCTCTGGAACAAGCCAGACTGGATGTGATGATTATCTCCATGATAACAAATGCATACGCAGAAAAAATGAGCTAAGCAGTCCAAAGAAAAAAGATCCATTATTCTCCTTTCATTGGGATGGAGGTCAACACAAATACATTATCTCAACCTGTGCCGTGTTACCATTGTCTCCAGTGTGTTGTGGGTGGGTGTCAAGTGTGTGTGATGAAGTGGGAGGAAAGAATACACAGATATCAGCGTAACGGAGAGAACACAGTCTGTTAACAAACATTTTTTAAATGGAAACCGAGCTTTCAACTGCCACTATAGTCCCTCATGAAAAGATGATTATTTCAGGATCAGAATCTTTCCATTAATATGAAATGAAAGTATGGATGCATGCTTCTGAGAATAAGAACACCTTTTTTATTTAAACCTACTTCATTATCTTACTATTCACCATCCCCAGGGCTGGACTTTGGGCTAGGCTGCATTTCCTCTTTTGGTCTCATGTTTTTATGCTTTTATGATCCAACACTCAGAGCTACTGTTGTCAACTTGTATCCCCAAGGCAGGGGGAATTTCTTTCAAGAGACAATTAATTACATCAGGTATTTCCCCCCACATGTGGTAACTTGCGGGCAATTCACTTCTGTTACCACATCTAATTCTCAAAAATAAAAGACAAACGATGGGAAGGCAAGACAATTTGGATTTACAAACACTTCATAAAAAGTATGAGTACCTCTTTTTGACTAAAGAGTGTGTGGGGAGTACATTGTATGCTTTCAGAAATATTTCAAATATTCAAAGTGATCACGAGTCATGGCTGCTCGGTAACTGTCTGCATTGATCAGGAAGCTGTGATCCTAACAATGACAGATAAACATCTGTTAACTGTCTCCAAACCTTTAGTCGACAGACTTTGTGGCATGTTTTGTCTGCTCAGTTGTTCAACCAGCCTCGTCACATGACCACACGGTCTGAATGGAGCATTGCCAATACTTTTAAATGGCTCATAAAAAAATATTGGCTCTCACTGCAGGTCTGTTATAGGGGGTAAAGAGAAAGGTAAACACAATGCAGGGTAATTCACTATAATTTTGGTTCTGATGGAAGTATTTTCGTATGAGTGTGACCCCATAAAACCATTTATGACAGTTTGTTTATGCTATGATCCAACCAAAATGACGCATGTAGCGTGTAAATATAAAATGTCAAGAAACAAGAATCTTTTCTGCTTTGTGGACTGGCAGACACATCTTCATGAGGAGGAGGTTTTGTTTTTCTTCTCCTACTCCATGTCCCAAGAGCAGCAAAGACAAGGACACAAAGCCCTCGCCTCTCCTAATGATGACAGCAGAAATGAGCTCACTGTTGCCCCTGTTTGAGATAAATGCTCTCCTGCTCCCAGAGAAGAAATTAGCAAATGACTCAGTACCAGTTAACTCATGCTTGTGTTGGACACTACACCTCAGTGAACAGGGATACTGGCGTTTTGGGAAAATGAAAATCTCAGCAGCTTCGAATGAAATTGAGCCAAAGATGAATATTGCAACTATGAAGTTAACCTGTTCATGATATTCACTGCAGCCATTTTTATGCTGACATTTGACATTTTTATCCCACTAAGTAACAGTAAGTCACTGAATTTCGTGATTTTACAGTTTCTAATTGCTGAACATAAATCAGTTAATGTTAGCCATCAAACAGTAACAAGGTGACTACTTTTTATTAAACAATATAGTACACAATAAAGAGGTTAAATGATAAAAAAATCTGTTTTTTATGTCTGATTTCAATTAAAAAAAACAGCTAATATAAGCATTTAAACCATAAAAAGGAGACTTCCTTTTTTAGCAGATATTGCCGTTAGTATATTTCTGTAAGATGGGAATTTTTTTCTTGTCACATATCTTCATCAAAAAATACTGTCAATGTTAAAATAGCTGTGATCTTGCAAATTCAAATTGTTGCACAAACAGTATGTAGTGCTCAAACTATAGGGTGGGGCATAAGTTTCCATCCATAGGAAAATGTATAATGTATATTTTTTTATGGTTCAGATTGATACCCAAGAAGATGCGTTTAATTATCTTTGGTTATCTTTGGGGGCACTTGAAGACCATGGTGTATCAGGGGTAACACTATCTACGAGGCAGAGGTATGGGGCAGTGTGGGGCGGCTCAGCACATAAGAACTTGGATTGGTGATGGGAGGGTTGCCGGTTTAAGTCCAGCATGGACCAAATGCATTGTTGTCACCATATTGGGTTGGTCTTCTCACACCGCAGCAAACCGGAGTCAGCACAGAGTGAGCAACTTTTTGTATATTTTGTGCAGCCAATGATTACAGCAACTGGCACAGTATTGAAAAAAAATGTGATAGGATAAATAACATGTTAATTTAGGGAAAAGAGTTTTGTTTAAGCGTCACGTATCATAATTACATCTCAGCTGTTCATAAAAAATGAGAAAAAAACTGCGAAACTTTGGGGAGTTGTGACATTTTTTTGTTTAGCACACAGGTTCCACACGGAGAAATAAATGCACAGGAGGAGCATGAGGCGCCTACTGATATTATGTCTATGAATCAGACCTTTCTTTTAGCATACCAACTTTAGCTGAAAGCTGAAGCTTTTACAAAAACAGCTTACATTGAATTGTATTGTCATACCTGGTACAAATGCTGTTAGCCATCATAAATTATAATTGGTCAGCTAGCATCTCATTGGCTTTACCTTCCCTGTTGTACTTTGTAACACCATTAAATGGTAGACTAATGATTGTTAGAGGGTTGCTGAATGCTATAGTTAGCATTTTTGTTACAGTGTGTAAGTGGTTTTCAGCATGTCAGACATTTTAATCTGAAAATGTCTGACATGATCTGACATAATCTTTTCAGATTTTGCCTATTCATTCTTTTTCAGCTGATTTGAAAGTAGTAAAACAATCACAGTTTGTCTGATTCCTAAAGTTTATGGCTCTTTGGGATACAGTGTGACGTCAGTGCAGCATTTCAGCCCCAAGAGAAATATGACTGCAGTGTAAATAAGGTGAATTGAGGCACTTCTTTAACGTCAATGTATTACAACTAAGACTCTCTGAAGGAGAGGCGTAATTCATGTCCGGTCAGACCATTATGAAGAGGTTGTGAAGTTAACTGGACCACTGCACTTCAGAGGAAGTCTTGTGATTAACCAGTAATGACGTCTTCTTGTTAAGTGTATCCTGAGTGAGACAACCTGTGTAAAAACAAACTCACCTGGTGCAGTGACAACAAGTTTATCCACTTATGTGACACTTGAGAACATGTGTTGCTGATTTTTGTACTCAAGTTATCAGGCATGGAGCTAGAATGCCAAAAGCCAAAATATAATCCTCAGTTAAATTTACAGTTTATTGTTGTCTAACCTTTTCAGCAGCTTCATGTAAAATATGGCGTTGACATTTAGCTTTCAAATGCAGGAAGTTCAGACGGAGGCCTGTTGAGATTTACAGTCGTCTTTGACCCATTGATGCTTAAAAGTCAAGTAAATTTAGATCTTAAGAACCTCGGTGCTGCTCTGTGTCTTCCTGTGACTTGCAAACAATAACCTCCCCTTTGTGCATTCCTCTTCTAAAAACTCCTCTGTAAACTGAGCAGGGTGTTGTACTCAAGGTGAACAATACACTATTAATATCCTGAGTTTGATTGAGAAAACCTTTGTGCCCTTTTAACGTCTTGTGTCCCCACACCCGGGGCCACTGAAACAATAGAGAAATCCGCCTCAGTCCACTTAAAGCATTCTTGAAATATCTTCAAGCTGCTGTTTTTGGAGTCCTAAACCGTGTCATAGTGTAGGTGAGAAGAAGCTCACAAAACTGCATCTGTTACATTAACACATTTCAGTTTCAGTGCAAAGTGAATTTAATTTGCTTGCACAAAAGTGGGGTGGGGGGTGGTTTGCACTTTCACAAAAAGCTTTTAGGACTATTAAAGCGCCACGTGTCTGACATTCACTATCAGCCAATCTGCACAACAAATTATGATTGCAGTTTTTCAGGAGATTCATTAGCAGCCTCCAGTTGCAGATCTCAGAATAATTTACGAGGTTCACAAAGAGCAAATGTCACCTCTGAATGGATGATGTTATACAGATACAACACAATGTGGAGTGGTGCTGATGGGGTAGAGGAGGATGAAGATAGGGATGAAACTGTAGGTGGAATATGACTGAGCATATCGACTCAGTGAGTGTTCAGTGATTCTGTATTTTAGTGCACTACAGAGCTTCTTTAACGTGCAAATCTCAACTCCAGTTATTCTGGACGCTGAGGGCTGTTATCACTCACAGCCATTTGTTTTACATCAGGAAATCGCATTGCAGGTTGTTACCTGTAAGGAGATTGCGCATTAATCCCCCATTTATTAGCCTACAATCCCGCTACATTAAACACATTTTACTAAAATGGGCAAATCTGCTTCATAAGAGGATATATCGGCTGATTTGTTTTACTTTTGATTTATTTTTAGCGCTAATTCACCGATTTATGAAGCGTGCATTTACGCAGATGAGCTCTAAACGCAGACAATCATACAGCTCTTATAATATCAACTTTGCTGACACTGTTTTCTTTCCTATTGGTCACCGATATGTCACTACTTTGTTACCAGTAGCGAACACAAGCTAGACCCTGTCTTCCATGATTTTAACTTATTCAAAGGACAGGTTAAAGTTGCATACCCAGCTGATGCCTCGGATGCTCGGTGTCTCCACTGAGAACCGGTCCGGGAACACTCGGTAATTGTGGCTCCGAAACAGATGCATCTTGTCTCATATCAAAACAACCGACGAACAACTTTTCCTGTGCCTGCAGACATGATTCACCGCACAAGAAGATCCATCCACGCGAGTCTCCTGTCACTGCACAATAACAACGTCAGAGTCAACAGCGTGGGATTCCGCATTTTGTCCTTAAAAAAAAAAAAATCCACGCAGGTTCTTGCTCTCTGCTCCTGAATCCAAACTCAGAGCTCTTCAGCCGAGTCCTCTCAGTGTGGAGGGTGTGCGTAATAATGCTCAGCCATCCCGCAGCACAGGCGCACTGCTGAGTAGCGTGTGTTCGCTTTTCTCAGACTTTTTTTTTTTTGGCAGGAACTACATGGAGTCACCAGACTGACGGCCTTGGTTTCGAGGAGCTTTCAGTGCCTAATTATCGGCGTTTGATTTGTTTGGCTTGACATCATGAGAGTGTGCGGACAGGTGTGGTGGGAGCACTTGCTCGTTTGTAAGGGAAGGTGACGTGATCATTACACGAGGCAGTTTAAAGGGGGTGAAACAACGTGTCTTGAAATCTGTGCAGAGTAAGCCACACATAGACATGGACATGCATTTTAATTGTAGTCTGATTCTGCTCTGTACTCAATACATTTTTATTTGCATGAAAATATTCGAGAGTGTGATGCCCCAATATACAGGCTACTGCTCATGGTAGAGTGATTTATTTAATAAGTTTATGTTTAATGATTTTCATTGTTTCTTCTCCGGTTTTCTTTCTGCACCAATACGTCTCATAAATATAACTAATAATATTTTTTCTAATAAGGATGTACCATAACAGTGGCGTGCAAAGACATTTTGAGGGGCAGGGGCAAAACAAAAAAGTCATATACAGCAGGCGTTTTGGCTCCCATGAACGCATCTTGGCACAGGTTTTGGCTCCTAAAAGAGCATTTAAACATATGCCTTGGCTGCCAGAGAGAAGATGACTTAAGCAGCGAAAGTGGCAGATAAGTGTGGTTGTCCAACCAGGAGGGCACTTCAGCATTTGTTTTGGCTCCCAAGAAGACACTTTAGTGCAAGTTTGGCTCCAACTAGGGTACTTTAGCACACATTCAGCTCCCAGAAGATGACTTTTTGGCATATTTTGGCTGTCAAGAGGACACTTAAGCATGTGTTTTGGCTCCCAGGGGGTTAGTTCATCATGATTCAACCAGTCAAAGAGCAGATAAGTGCGGTTCTTCAAGCAGGAGGACACCTCAGCATTTGTTTTGGCCCTCAAGAAGACACTTGACTGTATATTTGGCTCCAAGGGGGGTGCTCCCAAGAGGGCCTTCATGGCATATTTTGGCACCTAGGGCACTTAAGAGGTGTTTTTCAAACAATTACCTCGCCTGTGCACACCAGTGTGCCATAATGAATCTATTAAAATACATCTAGATCATTCAACAGATAACACAGACATACTGAATGAAGCGTAATTAAAACTGAAGATGCTCAATTTAATGACATAAACCCTACAGCTAGTTTCATCTGCATTGTGTTAAAAGTACTTTGTCTTCAGTTTGCAATCTGAGAGCACCCTGACAAACATCCTTGTGTTCAAACCCTCCTCGAACCACTCCACAGACAGTCTGGAGGACAGTAAACAACCTGTAGAGCTGACCACCTGACTTTTGAAGGGTCAAGGTTACCGCAGTAGGAACTGTGTCATGCAGGTCTGTGTGTATGGTACCATGCTGGTAGGCTGCAGCTCTATACACACAAACACCCACACAAACACATACAGACACTCTCTCTCTTTCTCTCTCTACAACTCACACGCACTTATCAGGCTGTCCAGCTGTCAGGCTCAGCCCGCTCTGTGGGACGCTCAGATAAACTGCCTCCAGCTTTGACTGCAGTTAAGGTTGCAGAACAGCACTCGATGTCTTTCATCAGTAGTTCTGTCGCTTCTCCGTTCTGCTGCAGGTGTTTGTCCTTTGTACAGGTGTTAAACTGTTACACACCAATTACTGCTTTATGGATTCATAAAACACACGCTGTTAGATACTGAACAGGCAGGTGTAATGGTCAGGTGTCTGGATAAGAATGCACTTTGTCATGTCGCCTCATATTACTCTGTGTTTAAAAGATGTTATAGTACAATTTATCCTTCCCAGTTTTAATTACAGTCTTCATGGTGGTCATTTTCTAAACTGCTTTCACATAACCACAGGTTAAGGAATTGATTTCTAGCTTGTGAGTAGATTTTGTTCTAAAGAAATAAAGGTGTTAGACCAGTGCAAGACAGACTTTCTCTATAATTCAGATACTGATGCTGATATTGAGAAAGATACAAACACTGGTACCGATTCTGGTGCCAACACAGACACCAACACTGTTTCTTGTAGAGGCACCGTTTAAGGGACCAATAAAAATCCCAGTTGCAGATGTGGACATCAGTACCTATACAGATCCCAGCACCAATTCTGGTCATTGAACGCTATATTATTCATCAATTAGCATCAATATCATTGTGGATACCAATACTGATTCTGATGTTGAGACCATTGCCAGTACTGGTACCAATACGGAGACCCATGCAGTGGGTGCTGATAGTGTTACTGGCAGCAATGCAAACACTCATAACTGAAAGTATTACCAGTGCAGATATAGATGTATTTACTGGTAATGATACAGAGACTGAGACTCAAACTGGTACCAGGAAAGAGACCGATACTGAGACTGATAATGATATTTGTCCATACTACAGACACTAACACCAGTAACCAGTGCTGATGCTGAAGCTTATGTCATTGGTGATGCTGATACAGACACCACTACTGATAAGCTTTGTGATACCCATAATGGCACTCATAGTGATATTTATACAGACACCAATTCTGTATGTTTTGTTACTTTCTGCATTTTTGATACCCCTCTCAGAAAAATTGTGCTGTTGACTTTGTTCATACAGAAGAATCAGATGACTTACTTCCCACATCTCTGGCGTGCAACGTCTGGGTGGAGAAAAAATGGATTTCACCAGGGTCTCCATGGTGAGGAGGCGTTGAGCAATATCTGTGTGAAACATGGGGAACATGACATCATGACTTGATTCAAAAGTCAAAGTAGCAGCATGGGAATTCATTTTCATGCCCATTTGTCATTAAAAAGACTTTGATTTGTGGACTGTGAAACAAGGACCAGAGACCCTTTGGTGTATTCGGCTTCCTGTGCACCTTCAGTTATGACTGGATCATGGTCAACTGCGTCCTGCAGGCTGGACACGTTGCGTAAGACTTGTTTAAAGCCCAGCTATTGTTCCTGAGCGGGGCTGCCCTTCCTGTCCTGAACTCAGAGCCTGAGTTAGATTGCCTCGGCTTTCCACTCACAGGAACATACATTCTGTTCTTTGTACATATTTCGCTTTGCTTGTTCCTCCATTTAGACAGTTAGTGTAGGCAGTGTGTAGGAACTGCTTGTGCAGTGCAGCACTTCACCACCTGTTGCTCCTGTGTGTTACCTCTGTTTCAGAAATCACTGCCTCTTTCTCAGAGCTCTTTTCCATTAGAGCCTGTGGTGAGTGAATGATGGCTCTCCAATCCCACAGACTGTACTTAGATTACAAATCCCCCTTTGTCTTTCTCCCCAACAGTCGAAACATTACTCTTCTCATACTCTGGAGCTTCTATTTGGAGTATCTCAAAGAATCTTTCAGAAAAACCTCTTACCACGTTTCGACCTCCGCCGAGTCATGAGGATGCTCCACTCACTGCTGTCCACAAAAAGGCTGAATCAAAGCAGATCACACAGTAAATCCAGTACCGGCTGGTGAGCTTTGTGCGCTGTATGCAACTCTCTGTCTCTTTCAAATGCCTCACAGGGACTCAGATGCCAAATTAAGAATGTTCACAAAGAAGGAATCCAGTTTGGCTTCTCATGACCTCCTGAGGGAACGTAAACTAAATGGTTTGTCTGATAAAGAAGAGCACAGTGCATGATAACATCTGACAGAGCGACTGTCTTGTTTGTCTGGTGTGTACAGCGGCTCAACGTGGAGAAAAGGTGACAGATTTATCGTTGTTTTGTACTAGATTTAGAATCCACTCTGAAAGACAGAAAACAACTTGCAGTGAGGATAATCTGCTCTGGAGGTGTGGGGGGGATCTAAGGAGTCGGAGGAAGTAGAGGACCCCAAAATTTATGGATACTAATTGCTTTTGGGATCAGAGCTCATTAAAGAAAGGGCTACAAATCACAGGAGAGGATGAATTCAGGCTGCAGCCTTGAACTCAGTTATGACTCGGCAACCAGGTCTTTTCTTTTTGCAAAGCATGAGGCATCACTTCAGATGCTTGTGTGGTGTTTCAAAAATAAATGCTGCCCTCTGTTGAGACCAAAGATGCCTTGCAATCTGAGCGATGAGAAACAGAATATGCACCATCCCACTACACGTGACACAACCAGACTAAGAGGTTTATAGAAATTGTGTGACTAAAATGAAAGAATCAATCCAAGAGGCAAAATTTCATTCATGGATGTTTGTGACGTTAAAATGTCTTTTTTTCAAGCAGTGACACTTAAAAATGTATGTCTGGACATGTGCTCTTTCTTAAGCTTGATTATCTATTCCCTCGTGTTTTTCTCTCCCTCTCTTCCAATATTTATTTTTGTGCAAGTGTTTCTATTTAGGTCCTGCGGGAATGGGAGTGGGATTTCCTGCAACACATCTACGCCCAGGGAAACGTGTTATCTGCCAGCCGTCTTTGTTGTGCTTGTCTAGTGCAGCTCTCTCACACACACACTCACTCAAACATACTCAAACACACCTTTTCCTTTTCCTGTCCCCTGGTCAGTAAGTGGTGACAGACATACTTTATATGTTTGACCCCCCGGTCAGGAAAGGTAAGGTAAGGACTGAAGCAGACATGTTGAGAAAAAGAAACTGAGAAGCAGAGAGAGATGCTCGAGTTTCTTTCTCTCACATTGCAGAGCTTTGTTTCTTGCAGGTACCACATCCTGCTTCATCACATGGTCATACTTGATAAATGAAACTATAAAAACTCAAATACACAGACTGCTACAATATGTATTTTGAGTAAAAATGTAATGAAAAATTATTTTTGTATCACAAAAACTGCCCTCAATAAAATGTCTGAAACACATCTGAAGAGGTTTGAAAATCCAACGTGCTCATGAGCACAAGGCTGAAGTCAGTTTTCTTCCTGCTTTAATAAACCATCATCACAACAATATCATCAATATTACAATAATTCACACCTTTTTAACACTAATATAAGAAGTGATGACTGACTTACCTCTGGTTGTCTTGGAAATTTCTCGGGTGCGTTATCTTTCACTCTTTCTGCTCTTTCTGCCTCCTCTCCTCAGCTTTCGCTCCTCTCAAAACCCCGAGGATGATTTCTCAGTCATTTCTCTGTATGTGAGTTGTTGGGAGTGTTGTTGGACACGGCTTCCTGTATCACTCTGATTGGTCATGAAGTGAGTGCCCCTGGGCATGTACAGTGCTCAGTGTGTTTGTGTGAGAGTTTGTGAGGACAAGATCAGAATGTGAGTAACTTCTTAGACCCCAGTTTGTGTAAAGCTGAACAACCACAGGAAAGCTTTGAAGCTCGGCTGCAAGGCGCACATTTCATCTGGTTTGAGAGTCAAATCATGTGATTACATCTGTCTGCGGTCTAGTTCTACAGTAATATATTTTCTGTAGATACAACTTTGCTTGACTTATTTTCCTTTGAAAAATACTCTCTAGCATTTCGTAACAATTTGGGACGTTATTTTCACCTTGCAAGTGGTTAAAACATTTGCTTACTCGGGGACACCTTTCTTTCCTAGCTTTTAAAAATTCAAGATTAAATTAAGCAGAAATGTTAGCCATTAATAACCTTCATGTCACAAAAAAGTACATGAATAAAATACAAAAGAATAATAGAAAAGTATCAGCAGTGCAAGGTGTTGAGGTGGTTTGGAGAATTCTTTACGACTCCAGTTACCACCAGCAGAGGCCTGCAGAGGTTACTCAGGGGCCGCCTATGAATTCTCCTCAAGGGACTTTTCAAGGGTCGGTGCCAACGAAGCCTACAGAGATTCCTTTAGGGACGTCTCAAGGGACGCTGTGGAGGGCTGCAGAGGAGCCTCAAGTTACATCAAAAGTGATGACCCTCAATTTGACCATAAAAATTATGAAAACAGAGATGACCAGGGACCTTGCGCAAAGATTATGAAAATTTAGACCCCCATATTTGGTATGGGGATGGTACATTAGGGGGATAATGGCCCTCCCTGCACCCCCTCTATGCACACCACTGGAGTCGAGTCCAACTCAAAGTCATGAAAACAGTTAAAGCCTGGCTAGACCTGACTCAAAAACCATGAGAAAAGCAATGACCATGAACTCAATGATAATAAATATGAGAAAAGTGATAACCCCTGATCTGGTGCTGAAAAAAGTGATGACGCTGGACCTGACCCAAAATCATGAAAAAGGTGATGGCCTCAGGAAGACTGGAAAAGGTGGAATCCTGTCGGTGTTGCTGTTACAATACGTATTGCTCCATGTTCTTTAAATGTCTCACTTTTGATTCGTTGGTATTGCCATTGTAAAAATGTGAGGTGCTGAAGTGGGCTGGGAGGCAGCCACAGCATTGTGCAAAATAAACAGGGATATTTCAAAGTTGCAGTGTAACCAGATGAACCCAAACCAAGATATTGCATGTAGAATTAATTAGTTGTACATTTCATTTTCCATTCCCGAAAGTTCAAGTCTGCTCTAATCCAGTGGCTTTAATCCAGTAATTACTTCATTTGTGTAATTCCTTTGGCAGCTAGACATGAAAAAGAACCTCACGATTTAACCCTTTAAATACCCCACCAAGAGAAAGGGAGTAGATCTTTTTCCTTTGCACATCCTATCGCAATGGGTGAGTAATACAATCTTTTTTAGTTTCTCCAACAAACCTTTTAGTTTTAGAACAATTGACCAGTACCCAGTGGTTGAAGTGTCACTTAGTGGTTATTGTATGAAATTTCGTACAAATACCACAAATAGTAGAAAAGGTGAAGTAAAATGCTAATATAGAAAGAAATTACTCATAAATATCCAGAGAATTGAACAGTTTGATTCCTGTAAGTGCCACAAAATATTGTGCAGTATCATTTCAACAAAGGAAATAATAGCATGAAACAGGGTAAAACTGTTTTTGTAAATTTTTCATCTTGACTGAAGAGCAATAAATTCTCACATTCAGTTTTACTTGTGACTTAGTACTGCTGCGCAAAACATTCATTTTGCAAGAAAAAAAAAAAAAGTGCAAAATTGATGGAAATTTGTATGTCTTCAGTATGTAATCTCAACAACTCAACTTGGGTTGTGCAACGAAACAAGATCCATCACACTTCTACCAAGTGGTAGAGATGGCTTAATCCGTTTGATTTAATATAGGCACTCCTCAAATTGAAATACAATAATCTAAAATGTGCTACACCACATACAGTACAGGCCAAACGTTTGGACACACCTTCTCATCTAATTTGCGGTTTCTTTATTTTAATGACTATTTACTGGACTGACTGACCTTCATTTCTTAAAGTATTAATGGCCACTTGTTTTTCTTTAATTGGCTGATTGGTTCTTGCCATAATATGAATTTTAACAGTTGTCAGCTGTGTATTAACCTGACTTCTGCACAACACAACTGAACCCCATTGATAAAGCGAGAAATTCAACTAAGCAACCCTGATAAGGCACAGCTGTGAAGTGAAAACGATTTCAGGTGACGACCTCTTAAAATGCTAAGAGTGTGCAAAGCAGTAATCAGAGTAAAGGGTGGCTATTTTGAAGAAACTAGAATATAAAACATGTTTTCAGTTATTTCACCTTTTTGTTAAGTACATAACTCCACATCTTCATTCATAGTTTTAATGCCTTATGTGAGAATCTATATTGTAAATAGTCATGAAAATAAATAAAATGCATTGCATGAGAAGGTGTGTGCAAACTTTTGGCCTGTACTTCACAAATACAGCAGAACTGGCGGCATAAAGCACAGTGTAGTACGAGCTCACTCCACTAGAGGTCGCTGTGTTTGAGAGTGTTTACTATCCTTTGAGCAAAGATATTCAAAACAAAAGTGATAGACAACTCCAGAGCAACGTGACAAGAATCCAATTTTGAGCTGTATTTTTCAGAAAATAGAGCAAACTATATTAAAGTGAAAGTGTTTTGATTCACTTCAACCGCATTTGAAGTTTTAAAAAATAAAATATATCACCTGGAGTGATTTGTAACAGCGTTGGCTTAAGACAAATGTAGGTTGGAAGCATTTTCTCATTCACAATTTGACATCTTTGGGGGGTGTATAAGATAAACACTTTCAGTTCTGCCTGTTAGCTAAGAAGAAACCCTAATTCTGTGTCTTTGGGTGTGTTTTCTGGTCAGGACACACTAATTCTCTTTTACTTTAATATTCCTAGAGTTAGTTTTACTCTCAGTGGCAGCAGGTGTCTCAGTTTAGAGGACTTTGGGGTTATTTTTTTCCTGCCATCTGGGATATTGATTACATAATGTGTCGGTAAGCTGTGAGCCGAGAACTACTTTTTTCTATTTTTATATGAGGTCTTAGCTCTTACCGTCTGCCATAGACTTAAAATAGAGTAGCAATATTAAACAATGGCATTCAGTAGAGTTTACATTAGCATAGGATATGCTACATTTGGCACCCTGGTTGGACTTTCGGCTTTTCTGGTCTGGAATATTGCTTATAAACAGCCATGGACAGCAGCCATGGGAGGCCTGTCAGGTATGTAAACACACTTTTAGAGACAAATGTGCTCTGACATGTCACTGTGATGTCTTCGTCATGTTTATTTTAGGATTTAAACCTGGACTCTAACACAGGGATCCTTTCAATACAAGATAACTTATTTTTATTCATGCGTTTTGTCTCTTTATAACATCTCCTCAACCTCGTTAAAACATTATCATCTGCTCTATTTATTCCAGTTGTTTATTGTTCTGTGTTCACGAGACTAATACTCTAATAAAAGTCACATTTCTTTGCATATGACAGGATTTGGGGCTTATCTCCGCCCTCAGCATGAATAAATGGCTTTCATTCTGTCATAGAGTATTATAATTACAATGAATGTGATTAAATATATCATGTGGACCTCCTTATGAAGCATACACACAGTGAAATATTTTTATTCTCAGGCTTGTATTGAGTGTTGGCATGTGATGTTTCTCTAAATATGTTATACTCCACAAAACAACAGTCTTGTTTTGGATCCATCACTTAATTTTAAGATATTCATAATTAATTTACAGATGATTTTATGAACACAGAGATAGATCGGAATAGTTTTGGCTTGTGTTTCAGAAACTTTTTATCTATTAACAGTGTTACAGTACACAGCATTTAAGAGTAGACAACAAAGTATTACTAGAAAAAAATAAAGCAAAAAATTGTAGGTTGTTTGAAAATATTTTTGAGAAATAAAATGTCCATGAAGATGGATTAAAGGTCTGTGGTGCCCTCCAGTGTTCAGGATGACATCTCACAGCACCTTGTCCCAGGGCCCATTTTTTTCTGCAGACACTGTGAGGGCCAGATGATCTAACAATAAATAAGATAAAATTAATATTTTATCCAGCGTAATGAATTATTATTGTATGTACCAATCTTCCTCTCTTGCATGTTTCCAGCTGCTAGCTCTTAACTTGAGGTTGTAAGTGGGAGCACTTTCCTTTTACTTTGGCTTCCCTCCACTTTAGGGTCCATTTGAAGATTATTTTATTTGGTTTTAAATCTTTAAATGGTCTGGACCGATTGTACCTCTCTGAGCTCTTTTGTCTCTTTTTCTGTTGCTGCTCCTAAGATGTTGAACGAGCTTCCCTTCCACATCAGACAAACCTCAACACTGTCAGTTTTTAAAACTCCCTTTAAAACCCAGGCTCCAGTGATTATGGGTTGTTTCTATTCATTGTTTTATCACTCTTAATTTTTTTCTTTTAAGGATAATGAAACAATTATGTTAGTGTTCACACCTATTTTTATCCTTCGTTTTGATTTTTTTTCTATGTCTGTATGGCACTTTGATTTAGCTGTGGTTGGTTTTAAAATGCTTTATAAATAAAGTTGGGTTGAGTTCATTCCAAATGTATGTTATCTTTTAGTTCTCCTCAGTGTTAACAGACTCATATTATCTATACTGCAGTAAGCCACCAGGGGGCGATTGAACCGTTTTAGGTTTCATATTTGTGAGGCTTTGGACACCAGATTGTCTCTGCTTCTAAAGGAAATATTGAGAAATTTCTCCAAAACACAAAGAACGTAAGCTCAAAGGAGTCATATCCTGTACAGTCAGAGACTGTCAGTCAAGCCTCAAGTCTAGTAATTGCAGGATGAGTGTTCATATTTACCATAGACTGTATTTACACACTGTCTTTAGTAATCTAGCTGTGCTGTTTGGATCTACTGGAGCTTTTTAAGGCTCTTTTATGGAACCTCTGTGGTGTTTAAGCATCGTTTAGGATAATTTTTTCCTGATTCCATTTAAGTGTCTGAAATCTCTTTTTCAACTGGTATACACCTAGATGAATGATTCCTTTCAATTTTTTTGATTGTGCTACACTTGTTTATGGAATATATGGGGAATGCATACCACTGAGTCAGACAAAGGGAGTCAAAGTTATTTTTTTGCTATTTCTACATAAAGTAATGACTGAAACAAAAATAAATAAAGTCAGCTGCTTCCTACACAACAAACTTGATTTCACCTTTCTTTCTATAAACTTCATCATGAAAAGTGTGTGTTTGTCTTTTTTCAGGAGTTCTTGCGCTCTGGGCTCTCGTCACTCACATCATGTACCTGCAGGACTTTTGGCGCACGTGGCTCAAAGGCCTCAAGTTCTTCATCGCCGTCGGTGTGCTCTTCTCAGTCGTAGCCGTGGCTGCCCTCATCACCTTCTTAACCCTCGCCATCACACATGAACAATGTAATCTCCCTCCCTTTTTCACTAAATGGAGTTGAGATAGTTGATTAATGAAGAAATAAATCATAATTAACAGTCGTGTCTCTCTCTCTTGCAGCTCCTACCGACCCCAGAAGCCTGTACCTGGCCTGTGTGTGGAGCTTCCTCACTCTCAAATGGGCTTTCCTCCTGGCTCTTTACTCTCACAGATATCGCCAGGAGTTCGCAGACATCAGCATCCTCAGCGACTTCTAGTCAGTGCTGATCTTTTTGGCCATAATGGACTTGGAGGGTTTGAAGCTGCCAGCTGGAGCTGGTTGAAAAAAAAACAAAGCTTTGGTAACAAAGAGAGGGAGAAGCAGATATGGCGAGATTTAAGAGTCATCTGACTTTTACCACATGGAGTTGCACTTGTTTAACAAGCTCTGTATTTGTATTGTTTCCTGTTCCACTACTTTGTATGACCCACATTATGCTCCTGTAAGTCTAAACCTCTGCTGCTTTAGAAGGACGTGCTGAACAATGATGGAGGGAGTGTCCAGACAGGTTCTAACATGGTTTTTTGTTTATCAACTAACTCTTTCAAGGAAATCACCGCTGCAACAGGCTTTTAATCTAAATATAGGTTGTTGAAGCGAAAGTAAAAATACTTTAATAGCTGAAATCTTTAGAACCAAAATTAAGACCTCTTTCCTGGAACCTCCTGGTTTTGCTAGATAAACCTAGATTATTGAAGTGCTTGAATGTTTTTAATGAGCTTTTCGATAGCTGCGGTTTCTAATCTCAGAATTGTCATGTCTTACGCTCCATTAAATCCATTCTACAGCAGCTTTGTACATCTTGAAGCACTTTTAGGATAAATATTTGTTTCTTCTTTTATACTCTCCCTGTTTGTTTGTTTTTTTTTTAAATTGAGTCCTGTAGAAATTGGACTGTTCATCCTTTCCTCCACCAGAGGGAGACATACTTTTGTTTCTGTTTGTAATTCCTTACATTCCTCCCATGAGAAACAAATGGATTTGATTGAAAATTGCACTTTAGTCTTTGATAATGACGCCCTTGTTTTGCACACAAATCCTGTTACCAAGGGGAGGGGGTGTTGTGTCCCTTTTTACACATTGTCATCCTGTTTTCACCCTTTTCAATGACAAAACACATGATATAAATGTTTGTATGATTTGTGTTAGTCCAAGTAGAGTATGCTCATTATGTATTTCTCATGTCTACATTTTACCTTCAAAAATGTCAAATTGATTTTTATCAATGAGGAGAGAATGATTGAGTGAATGCAACATGTATAATAAACTGATCCTATTAAAGTTGAACTGATTGTTAACTTCTGCATGTCCGTCTCATGATTCAACTATAAGTCATTCAGATGCTCCTGACAGATAGTGTGTGATGAAGTACCTAAGAGTTGTATGGCAAAGCTCCACCCTAAAGGTGTAGAGGGCTCTGAGTGTAACCTTAGAAAGGAATCAAACAGCATTGTGATGCTCAATTCTGGGTCGAATGCTGGCAGAGGTGCTTCAGTGACGAGGTCAGTGCTCTCTTATAAAATGTCTTTAATTGACACATCAATTAAAATGAGTTAATGTTTTAATTTGGATGGTTTGTTCATTAATTGCTCTTTATATATTTATTAGTAAGGCAGATGATCTAAAATGTTTGCAGAATGCAAGATTATTCACAGTTACTGAAAAAAGAGCAAAGAATTTTCGCTAAAAACATATCTTTATTCCAACATCTCTTCTTGAATTTTAATCCTCCTGACTTGATTTGGCCTGAATTACAATTAAATTCTTTTAAAAATTTGAAGAAATCCATCAGTATGTGTGGTCAAACATCCTTATGCCATCATTACAGACATGAAATCAAACCTCACCTGTCCCTCAGGTGTCTCTTGACTCCAGATGATACATTTTAGGTCATTGTTACAAATTGGGGCTCTTACGAGGCTGGCTGCAGAAAGAGAAACTATATTCACACCAAGCCAAAAAAAAAAAAAAAAAGAACTTTTACAGCATCAATAAACACTTTACAGCCTGGTTAAGAAACTACAGAGTGGTAATGCATAAATCTTTAAACTAAACATCTTAAAGCTTGTTTGTCCAGAATCATAAATCAAGGCAAAAGAAAATGTTCTCCAATCAAATACGAGGAGAGTTTCTACCATCTTTGTACATCACAGTCCGAATAGTTTCTTTTGCACTTTTTTCTGCCGTTGGATAGGAAATTATTTAACTATTGCCTCAGATTCAGGTGCAATCTATGGAAGCCCATTTGCACTGGTTAAAGAAATAAAAATGAAAATCTGGCCTTCAGTGACATTTCTTTTTGGCCCAGATCAAGTCATAATTATGAGATAAAAGTTTGAAATTATGAGGTTCATTTCCCTTACTCCCCAGCTTCTTCCTTAAAATCCTTTCATGCAAATCAACACACTAGGTTAATATTTCATTTGTGGTATGGCCATGTTCAAGTAAGTCTCAATGTACCCACAATCGATTTCTATATTCAACAGCAGCTAGAGCTCACTCCAAACTAAAGCATAATTTTGACCTTTTATGTCATAACTTTGTCTTTCTATTATATAGTTTTGTTATTTTTCTAAAAAATTATGATTTAATATGGGCCAAAAAAATAAATCTCAACAAAGCCATGTTTTCATTTTCTATTTCCTTAACTGGCGGAAATGAACTTCCGAGTAAAAAGTCATCTCTTTGCAGTCAAATGCATCATTCATCAAGAATCTTTGCCATTAAACGTGATAAAAAAAGAGGAGTGCCACTAGAGTGCCGTGACAAATGTTATGTGACACCTGTGACCTGCCAGACTTAAAATACCTTTCCTTGTCTTGTTCATGATCTTGTTTGTTTTATTTGGGTCATAGAAAGACATACATATTTATTTCAGTCTGTCTCATAACTGGCAACAAATCCCCCATAGGATCTCAATGTAAAACTATCCTGATGATTTGTGAATAAAAGAGACATTTTATGTCCGTCTTCAGTCTTAAAACTCTTGTGCAGATTGGGAACATAACATGACAGTGAGTTTTCTGTCGTCTTAATATTCCCCTGCATGTCACAGCCATGCCTGAGAACCGTCCTCGATATGTGATTGACAGACCGGCTTACAACCTCCCAGACTTTGACAGAGAGTTTGACAAGAAGACTCGACAATTCCCCATCGGTGAGAGAGTGAAGAAGCACTTCAGGTACAGAATCACCATCACTCCACACAGTCAGGATGAACTACTTCATATCACACGTTCTCTGCCTCTGAGAAGCTTTGATGGAATAGAGAGTTGCCCTGTAGCTATGGCTCCATGTGACATTCAGACATGTTACAAACAAACAGGAAAACCAAAGAGATTTCTTCTCTTCTCTGTTTTTGTTTGTCTGCGTCAGATGCTCTGTGAAGAAACTCAAAGGCTTCTTATTCAGACATCTGCCTGTTCTGAGCTGGCTCCCTAAGTACAAAGTGAAAGAAAACCTGCTGTATGATGTCATCGGCGGGGTCAGCGCGGGAACCATTCAGGTCCCACAAGGTCAGTGTGTATAAACCCTCTGACTGATGATCCACGCTGCCGTGTCGGCTCCTCTAACAAAGCAGCATCTATTGATACACTATGGTGGTTTATGTGACATCATAAAGACCTTTCTGATTTCTTCAGGCATGGCATTCGCCCTGCTGGCAAATCTCCCTCCTGTCAACGGGCTCTATTCCTCTTTCTTCCCCCTCATCCCATTTTTCTTCATGGGCACTGCTCCCCAGATGGTCCCAGGTAAATCAGAGTGATTTATCTACGACCGTTTTATATGATGACAGTGATAAGTTGCCGGAGCTGCACGGCGCAGATCAGCTGCCTGACTCTGCAGTAATAAAAGAAAAAGATGTGACACATTTCTTTCTACGTTTAGGTACATTTGCTGTCCTCAGCATTATGGTTGGAGCTGTGTGTCTGCGACTGGCCCCGGAGTCAGACTTCAGTCATTTTAACGCCACTCTAAATGCAACGATAGTGGACACTGACAGGATGAATGAGGTTCGTCTGGGGATATCTGGAACTCTAGCCTGCCTCACAGCGATCATACAGGTACTCATGCCTCTGAATTCTACAGAAATGGTCCACGAATGAAAGAAAAGTGACACATTTTGTTTTTCCCTGTCCTCGTAGATTGGCCTTGCCTTCATGCAGTTCGGGTTTGTCGCGATCTACCTGTCAGAATCCTTCATCAGAGGCTTCATGACGGCTGCATCCCTGCAAGTTCTCATCTCACTGCTCAAATACATCTTTGATATCAGTGTTTCGCCTCATAGTGGTCCACTCGCCATCATATACGTGAGTGATTCTTCTAAAATCTCAAGCTGCTCAAAGCCCTGTTTCCACCAAGCAGTTCAGTTCTGTTCATCTCGATACGGCACACTTTTTTTCACGTTTCCTTTGATCAAAATCAGTACAGGTCCCCAAATTACTGACCTATACTGTCCCACTTTTTTGGTACTTTTCTGTTTGGGTGCCAGACCTGATCCAGCCACATAAGGTGGAGCTAGAAACTCTGCAGTCTGTTGATTGGTTTAAAGGCTCATCACTTCCCGTGCAACAGCAGTAATAAAGAACAGCATACAACTCCAGCGAACTTTGTGGAGATAGCATTCTTTAGTTTTGTCTTCCACCATTGCTTTTTGTTTACTGTTTACTGTGTTTCTTGCATGTATCTTCTATATTGGATTTATTAGTGGGGTACACTGTCATGCTGCTATGCTGTAACGCTATTGCTTGGCTGATGTGGCTATCAGCTAAGTTCACTTGTACCAAAGCGAACTGATCCATATCGAGCTGCTTGGTGGCAACAGGGCTTAAATCTCCTGTAACTATAAAAGTCTAACTTTTTTTCTATTTTTGTCACAGAGGCTCATTGACATCATTCACAATCTTCCCAACACCAACATCGCATCTTTAATATTTGCTCTGGTCAGCATCGTAGTCCTAATCGTGGTGAAGGAGCTGAATACCCGCTACAGCCACAAGCTGCCCTTTCCCATACCTGTGGAGATCATTGTTGTGAGAACTTCTTAGGATTGTCATGTCTTAGATTTTCTGTCTACAGTCAGTGGAAAGTAGTGGTGTAAAGTTATGGTTGCTCTCTTGTTCTGCAGGTGGTGGTAGCCACAGCTATCTCAGGTCCTTTGAATCTGCCTGAGATTTACCACATGGACGTTGTTGGAGAAATTCCTTTAGGGTAAAGTGTTCAGCATATTCACAAAAAGTTGCCTATCCTCTCTGGTTATGCAAGTGTAAGAAGCTCAAATGTCATCATTAAAAAAATGATGGGATGTTACAGCGGTTGAGGTTTGGGAAACGTTAAAACTGGGAACTATCATTTCCAGCCTTTAAATGACTCAACATCCCAGTAAATGATGTTCACAGCTATGGTTCAACTCAAAACATATTTGGAAACTCTTTAGCTTGAAGGTGGCTTGCGCTTATTTTAGCTGAATTTCAAAGCAAATTCTAATGGGTTAAATCCCAACTTTTGCAGAAATAGTGAAGGTAATGGCACCTTTGTATCTTTGCCATTTCTTTCCTTAAATTTTTTTCTCCTCTCTGTATTTTCTCCTTTCTCTTTCCCTGCTCTAATCTTGTTCTCTCCTGGCACGGGCTTTGAACCCAGAAAAATTTGAGTTAAAGGTAGCAGTCTTACCCACAACACCACTGCGCAACTATTTTATAAAAGTTGAGTAAAATCAGAGGCCGACCCACAGTGGTAGTAAAGTGTTACCTTCCTAAACATGTAATAAAAGCTGAAATTTAGCAACTGGTTTATAATGTAACAGATGCTGAATCAAAAATGTAATGACTTTTTATCCAGAATGCAACAACTTGTGACTTTTAGGCCAGTTATTACATTTTTCAAGCTGCTTAAAGGGTTTTACTACATTTTTTATTACAGTTCAGGCTCTGTAGTTTTGCAACATTGTCAATCAGTTATTACATTTTGGGTTTTATTCTAAGATATTGGTCATTGTTTCATATTGGGCTCCAACAAAGCCAACATCAGGACCTAAACATAGAACCATCTGATTGAAAGGCAGCAGTTGCAGGGAAAGTGCTTCATTCCCATCTTACACTGAAGGCCAATTTCAAGATTTGAACCTAGAACCATTACGAAGACTTACTGAAAACTCTAAACCTTCCCACTCCAATGGTGAAAAAAAACAACAAAGCATCTGAGCTTCCCAATTTATGTCTGAATATAAGTGATATTGTAAGTGGAGCACAGTGGAGTAAAGTGGAGAAGTACCAATTTTGTGTCTTTACTGACCAGATTTCCAGCACCAGTCCTACCAACAGTGAGTCAGTGGGAAGACATGCTGAGCTCAGCTTTCTCTTTAGCGATCGTAGGTTACGTCCTCAATTTGGCTGTTGCGAGGACACTAGCAACCAAGCATGGCTACGATGTGGATGCTAACCAGGTAGAAAAACTGTTTCTCTGCACTTACTTAGAGCATTTATTGTATTCTGCTTGGAGAAAAAGTTTGCATTTTTCTGTTACAGGAAATGTTGGCTCTTGGTTGCAGCAACTTCTTTGGGTCCTTCTTTAAGATCCATGTGATCTCTTGTGCCCTGAGTGTCACCATGGCTGTAGACAGTGCTGGAGGAAAATCACAGGTGGAGGATTTGCTAATTGACAAAAGTGTAAAAAATGATAGGAAGCAATGTGTCCAAGCTGAACTCTGTTTTGTTACTTTCTTGTAGTTTGCCAGTCTCAGTGTGGCAGTGGTTGTGATGGTTACACTGCTTGCATTGGGGGTCTACCTGGGGCCGCTTCCAAAAGTAGGTGCACAAAAATCAGACAAAATATCCTACTAGAGAGACAATATAAGAAGTATATGTTGTTGCTTACTTCTGTAATCATTGTGTCTGCAGTCAGTGCTTGGAGCCTTAATTGCTGTCAACCTGAAGACCCCACTCCGGCAGCTCTCTGATCCTTATTACTTATGGAAAAAGAGCAGACTGGACTGTGTAAATCTTACATTCTGTGTTTCAGCACAATTCAGTGTTTTTTTTTAAATTTCCACATATTTAGTCTAAGCCTGTTGTTCTTTTGTTTCCAGTGTGTGTGGGTTGTCACATTCTTGGCCACATTCTTACTTGGCTTGCCGTATGGCGTGGCTGTTGGAGTTGGCTTTTCCATCCTGGTTGTCATATTCAGGACTCAGCTGTGAGTAAACTCTGTGAAAGATGAAGCACCAGAGTGTGAAGTTAAGTGGTTTCATTCTTGTATTAATGAAGCTTTCTTTGCAGTCGTAACGGTTCAGCTTTGGTTCAGATTGAGGCGACAGATATCTATAAAAACCCAAAGACGTACAGCAAGGTATTTCATTAAATGTTTTTACACTAGAATTTCTGTTCCATGTAATACAGAGAAATTAAATCCACTGTTTTCCTCTCTATTCTGCAGGTTAAGTCTGTTCAAGGGGTGAAAATATTGAACTACTGCTCACCACTTTATTTTGCGAATGCTGAAATTTTTCGTAAAAGAGTCATCAAAAAGGTAGAGCAAAACTCCTGCAAAGGTGTTTCTCTTCATCAAAAAATGCCCCTGACCATCTTCTCAGCACTGAACGACCTTTATGCCACCCATAGTAATAGTGAAGGCAGATTCAGATGAAGTGATGAAATATGTTGCAAGTTTATGTTGAATTTTCCAATACAAAGTTTCATATGCAGTGAAAATGGTGAGCAATGATTTTTGGTATTTACTGCTCTTGCATATTCAAAAGACAATTTGTGAGAACTACCAAAATAAGAGCTCCTCTAAGCTGATTTGAGGATGGTCTAGTCCAAGTGAACAGATATAAGTCTAAAAAGAAACACATTTTCATTTAGACGGGGCTGGATCCTAGAAAACTTCTCCTGGCCAGATGGAAGTTGCTGGAGAAAGAAAGGAAGGAAAGAGAAAAACAGGAGAAGAAGGACAAAAAGACAAGAAAGAGGGAACCAAACTCTCTGTCCAAAGTCACAGTCCATGTAAGCTCAAAACTCAACTCAATCATTAGTATCATTCTCTTATCAACATTTTCTGTTTAGTGTCCAAATACAACCTTCTTTTTCTTTCATTTTCCCTCTGAACCTTGACCATATCTCAACTTGAACTGTACAAGGACTTTGATATTCACAACGTCGGTGCTGACAAACCAGCACATGTCATCGGCTACGACAACTTTGGTTACAGTGAAACTGAGCAAGAGAAAAAAGTGCCAGAGCCAGAGTTACCTTTCCACACCCTCATCCTGGACCTGGCAGGAGTCTGCTTCATAGACCTGACTGCCATCAAAGTGCTGATAAAGGTTGTAACTTTATTCCATGCAAAGAGAATAACATGTTTTTAATTTTCAATAAACGTTTTCCCTGAGAAGTTCACGAGAACAATGGTGCCAGGCAAAGACATACTTTTAGATAAGAGAAAAATATCTATTTAAATAGCAGAGGAGAGAATCAATTCAGCAGCAAATTTTGCCTGATATAAATCATGTTCTAAAATGCTATTAATACTATACGTTTGACAGCTGATGCCTGTAAAAGAAACCCAAAGAAAGCCCCTCCTCTTGTGGTATTCATGTAATTGTCAGTCTTGATGATTTCCTAAGAAATGGTCCAGCCCATGAAACCCTGTTTTATTTGCATTGAGTCATTAATCTTTCTAGTTTTGTCGTATTTGGTGGCTAAACTGAACCCCCTCAACAACCTCCCATTTGCCATGAAGATTCAATGTCAACATTATGCATTATGCCCAGCAGTCTAATCTTTTCCTAATATTAGATTAAATTTGATCTATCATCGGCTAACACTTGCTTTTGCCTCGTCTTTCTGAATCAAAGCGTTGCCAACTTGGTGACTTTGATGCTATTTTATTTACTGGTTGGCTTCAGAAATGTTGAAGTGATGATTGATGATGAACTTTTATGAGCTAAAAACAAAATGTCACGTTGAATTATACAGAAAGAGACGTGTTAGACAATTTTCGACATTATTGAAAAGGAAATCGTAAAAAAAAAACCAACACCTAACACAAAATCTTGTCTTTATGAATATCTATTTGATCAAAATGCTGTCCCATTGTCCTGATCCCTCTAAGGAGTAAACTTTTACAAGTGACCTCTTTTTATCGCAGCATTGTTATTCTTCTGCCAGTTCACACCCTTATTTTTTCTTTTCCTCCCACACAGATGAACTCAAACTACTCATTGCTTGGTGTTAAACTGTACCTGGCAAACATTCAAGGTAAAATCTAGTTGTTACGGAAACAGAAGTCTGTGAGATTTAAGTGCACGAGTTTAGGATTTAATTCTCTAACAGGTGAATCACAGTTTCCTGTAATGTGATGAGCTTATTCAGAGAATTTGTATTTTTGTGACGATCACTCTCAAGCAGGATTCTTCTCTTGACATTTTTGTCACCTGAGACATCACAGAAACGTCATGTTAAAACCCGTTGTTTGTTATGTATTATTCTGTGGTTTGTGTCATCTCGCCTGCAGCCCAGGTGTATGAGGACCTGACGGCCGGAGGAGCGTTTGATGACGGGAATATTCCCAGCAGTCATCTCTTCCTCTCTGTCCATGATGCTGTTCTGTTTGCTGAACAAAACTCCACAGAGAAGCGACACATGTCAAAGGTTGGTATGAAGCAGCTTGAAACAACAGTACCAAAAGAAATGACTGTATTTGAAAGGATCTGTGAATGGATTAGGAGGAGTAGAAGAGCAACATTCCCGACTAAGCTTCCGTCATCTTATCTAGTTAATCGAGAATGATACAACACGTGAAACACTTAAACATGACCAGAGTTCTGAGTTGCGTAAACATCATCCTGCTGTAGATCAGATGCCCTGGATGATGCTCTCCTATTCAAAGTCTGCTACATGATGATGAACAGCTTCACAGTCAAAGCTCCTCATCTTTACAGTCTGGTTGTATTTATTTGTCTCCGGCCCAAAAGACCAAGAAGAATTTGCCAGATTTTGTCACACAACTAGCTTTGTCTAAGGGTGCAAATCAAAGCTTGCATACTCATTTTCAGTCTGTTTCTAAATAAAGAGGCTCTCCAACATTCCCTGTGGGTAATAACAATAATATGCTACTATTTCAAGAACCTCATACAACCTCATACAACAACAAATATGTGTGATCCCTTTCATGCTTTAATCCCTTTTGAGTGACACGTTGCTCTTGCAGCCTGCTAAAAAGAATAGAGGTGCATTGTTCTTTTATCCCAACAAGACGCCAAACTTTAAGTTTAAAATCTGGAGTAGTCCACCAACTTGTGGCCAATGTTGCAATATCCACCTTTTACAATCTTTTTTTTTTCTTCTGTGTGCATGTCTGTTCATTTTTAAATCTGTTATGAAACCAGAGTGCAAGTTGAACTCCGCACGCGTGGGTTTTCTGAGGACAGGGAGTTCCTGAAGGACTATAAATTTGCCTTTACAGCAAGAGGGGCTGAAAATATGTATTCTTTAGGTGATATACAGCCAGCCAGCTTCTAGGTTCTGTTTACTAAGGGGAATGAAAATTAGAAAAAAAATGTTTTATTTGTTGCAAAGTTAGTTTTTACTTTTGATTGCTGGGTATGACATAAATGGATCATTAATCAACAAATTACAAACTAAAATGTCATGACAAATACCCATAATTCTGTCTTTTTTTTTTGTAATAGTTCAGTCAAAAACACCCATCATCTCATTATTGCCAAGTAACTGGCAATAATACACCGCAAAGTGCTTAGCCTGATCCTTGACTTCCTTGTCCTGCATTTACTTACTCAAGCTCCATTTCTGCAAGAAGAGAGCATTAAAAAAAACACTTGCTCGATGAAACTGACATGAACATTCACTTTTTTGCAGAAAGAGGAAGAAAAAGTAGAACTTGCACTTCACATTGAAGAGGACAAGGATCTGGAGCAGGTATGTCCGTGTTTGCACATAAAGTGATACAAAAGTCACTATGAACCAAAATGATTTTGGTGATATTTTCTACTTTTACAGGACATTTTCTGATCTGGATGTTGCAGTGGAGATGCAAAGAAGCTTACGTGCCAAAGATATAAATATTTATAATCAATGACACTGTGACTTATGGAAATTTGTGGTTTCTGATGTACTGTATGTGATTGATCTTCTGTCTTTAAGTTGAAACTTACCCACTTGAAGATTTTTATTTTACTTTGTTTGTAGTATTCAGTTTTCAACTTTAGATAATAAGGGAAAACTTTTGGGCTCAGTTAACCCACCAGTCACAGCCACCATGGAGTGAACCTGCTGACTGTGCAGTCTCACAGAAGAAACAGACTCATAATTAACTGAGAGTGTGCATGGCCACAGCTGTGAAGTTTAGCCAGCTGAGCAGTCTGGTCCAGTCCCACAAGACTCTGAGAAAGCTAACGCAAATGAAAGAAGGAATGAGACCTGTCAGCAGTTTTATGACTTTGCTCTGGTAAAAGGAAGTAACTACAACAAACCAAAACAAAGCATCCAATTGTTGGCACCAGTGGAATGACTGACAAAGAAATATGTAGGCCAAACCTCTCGCGTTTGCATGGCAGGTGCCCAAAGCCCTGTGGTGTGGCGTGGAGTGCTGACAGCATGTTAGTATGCACATGTTGTATGAACAGATTCATCAAGCTATTAAGAAATCAACCTAAGGTATTCTGGCACACATCTGCTCCTCTGCTCCACCTTCCTCCCCTCTGCAGCAAATTGGCACCACACGTGATTACAAGGTTTCTCTGGCCATCAACTTTAATTTGACGCTCTGGGAAAGTCTCATTGCTTAATGTGCACGTGTGTGTTTAATTTCATCACCTGCAGCTCAACCCTTCTGTCTCGTTTCCTTCTTATTGTTTTCAGAGTGTTGGAAAAGCCCTGAGCTTGGGTGTAATTAAATTCATTTAAAAACCTGAAGGTTGGAAAAAAAATGAGCACCTCCTTTGTTGCATGTTTATAAAAACTGCACCTCTTGACATGCTTTGATCTTAAAAGTTTGGATGAAAAGTTTTAAGCATTTTTTTTGTTGACTGGCCATCTAAAAGAAGGGACAGTACGTTAAGAACTGATTAAGACATGATTGAAAAACATGATTTTTTTTCTACCAAAAGATCTGCAACCTGCAAGGTTTTAAGGTTAGAAGGTCACCCGACATCCTGCCCCGATGCACATGTATACCCCGCAACCTGCAGGAAATGCGTCTCAGACCCATGCATTAAATTTGAGAGCCCTGAATTATATGCAGCTCAGCTTTTATCTTTGCATTTCTTGTACCACAGGAAATCCATATTCACACTTTTTGTAAATTGTGTATAATACTTTTTCATTGGTCTCATTCAAAAGAAACTTGTTTCTTTCTCCATGATAATATATTAATAAAAATGATGCCCTTGACAAAAAGTTGGATAACTTACTTTATGTTGTAAGCCTGAAGCTTCTTGTTGTGTTTCCTGTTTTATTTTGAAATGTGACCTGTCCGCTCATCCCACCTGTATCGACTTCCGGTCACCCTCATCACACCCTTAACGATTCTCACCTGTGCGTGGTTTTCTCCACTTCATACACGTGTGACGGTTCAGTCTTTCCTTACTTTATTTATTATGATTATTTTATTGCGACTTTGTGACGGAATGTCAGAGCTTTCTCGTATTTTTTATGGGATTTATTGGGCGCCGATTCAACCTGATGGTTTGGATACGTCTACCTGTACAGCTCCATCATCTGTGACGTCAAATGAAGTCTTCACCCGTGAGTTATTATTGACTTCAGTCAAATTCTTGATTCAATATGAGAGCAGGGCGAGATTGCACATAATGAAAACTGAGTATACGAGGATACAGGGCATTTGAATGTTATTAAACAGGCTTGATATGAAACTTTGAAATAAGGCTCTAAATTCCTTCACTGTTTCTGTTTATTCATTGCTTTGGAAATTCTGCATTTCCGCTGTGCTTTGTAAATGCTCTGTCTCATTACCTCTGCTGTTTTAATTTAATTCAGTTTAATTTAATTTATTGATGCATAGTTTATTTTTCATTCACTCAATTCCTTTCAATCTTTGTCCTGTTCTCTTTTTTTATTTGACCTTCATGATATTGTGCCAAATAATGAACCCTTATCAGTGACGTTATATGAGGGAAAAACAGTATTATTTTGAAAGGTCACACCACGGAATATTTCAAGTTACTGTGTGAATGCTCTACATTCTCCATCCCTGTGATTGTGAGTACACATACAAATTAATTTAACACCTCTAGCACATTCATCCAGCATGATGGTTCAATTAACAGGGCTCCATTTAAAAATTTGAGATAGCAAAGATTGATGTATTGAATTTGTTTACACGCCCACTAGTTTCATTCTATTGAGACTAATTATACAGTGTCAGGGGGTGGGGGCTTTTTAACACTCACCTGCTTGAGACCTGACCTTTCAGAATAAAATATCTTAATACAGGAGGTCCAGTTTTATCCATCAGAATTTGCAGGAATATTCCAAGGAAATGGGTTTGAGCAACCAAACCAGTTCTGAAAATATAAATGATAGCTATTTGACATTGATCAAGCTATAGCAGTTATTGCTTTGCATATATATTTCATATCCCTAAGTGAAGGAATCTATTGTGCTTTATTAAAACTGCTCTGCAGCCAGAGAATCATAAATCTTGATTGTGCCTTGTCAGCAAATTGTCTTCAGACAGGGTTTGTTTACAAAGTTGCTGCGGGTGAACCTGACCACCAATAGCTCATATTAATTAATGCTGCTCTCATTGCATTCGTCCAACAGCAATTAAACGCACCAACAATGGAGCAGTCTCTAGTAATTAATTATGGCATAAAATTAATAAGTCTGCATGTCTGACTGCAGGATAGTTAATTATTTATTGTTGAATTAAGTCACAACCCTGTGTCTGATGGAAAATACTGCTCAACCTGCTCAAGTTTTTGTTTTCTCTTTAGCAACTTCTAAATGAAACAAGTTCTTTCATTTCACGCTGCTGTTCCTTCATTCAAATTAATCACTTTGTTAATTTCATCAGAAGATTTTGACCTTTATAGTGCAACACAAGCTGAGTGCAGACTTTTCTACAGACGCTGTAATAAAACTCAAGGATAATTACATTTGTATCTCTCAGCACCGACTCCAGCTCTGGCTAGAAACTTTGTTTGCATGCCTGACTCTCCACCTAATGTTGTGAACGTTACATCTTAAGAGCACCTTGAGGGACTTTGTTTTAAATTCGTCGCAGCTTCCGTGTCAAGTTATGTTTGAGAGATTGAAGAGGAGATGAGTTGAGACTTTTGACAACCAAACTACTATCACATTAAACGTTTTGGACAAGGTCACTCATGTCAGAGGCATTATTGGCCCCACAAGGGGGGAGCTATATGGTGGCATTGTTAATTCTAAACAGAGTCAGTGGGGGGACAAATATCTGCAGGGTTGTAACTCTGAATGTTTTGGATTTTTTTAAGCTCATGAACATCAGTGTATCACAGTG
The DNA here is from genome assembly GCA_008086565.1 of Thalassoma bifasciatum. Lineage (NCBI taxonomy): Eukaryota > Metazoa > Chordata > Actinopteri > Labriformes > Labridae > Thalassoma > Thalassoma bifasciatum. Next base: position 469,490 of record RPOG01000143.1, read on the forward strand.
GGAAAGAAAAATAAGGCAGATAACACATCTGACCTCTGTCTGTACTGAGATAAAGATAGACTTGCAGCCTTTGTTTTTGACAGAAATGCAAATGATCGCCATCAGTGAGCAGTATTTTCTTTATTTTTTTAATCATCCCATCAACTCATTAAACTGAGCGGCAGGTACTGTTTGCTCTCCTGTCCTCCTATTAGATGAAAACGGCAGCGTGATGACTGCAGATAGCAGCTCCTCACTGAGCCGTTCAGTATCAGCGGGGAAATTAGACGAGACAATGCAAAACAACGCAGTGTGGTGCAACGCTCGGGGAACTCATTAGAACAGTACAGCATGGGGGGAAGCCGCATGACGCTGTGCAACATGTCATCAGGGGTGTAGTGAGTGTTATTACACAATCATAATTTGATAGCTCGCACACAATTACTTCATTAATTTTTGTGAGGCTTGCATGATAAACCCAGGAGCAAAAAAAGATATAAGAGTGGAAAGTATTTAATACAGTCCAGTGAACCAGAGCTTTTAGTTTATATAGATCCACTGAGGTATGTTTGTTTAATGAATCATCATATTTACTTTCTTCAGAGCACCATACTTGAATGAAAGAAAAAATCTGGATGGCCTTGTTGGTGCATTGTATTCATGAACCCATAGGTGGCACTGTTGAGGAGAAAAAGCATCAGAAATGCAGTTTTAAAATAGTTGATTTTGGTTAAATGTTTGGCTACTTGTAATATAAGGTGAAAAGGGATGGGTATAGATGTTATTTCTTTTTTGACACCTATTCCATAATCTATTCTGCTCATCTATCAGGTTCCTCTTCAGTTCCCTTCACAATTCCTCCTATGAATTTTCTGTGTACAAAAAGTAGGCTTAACATGCTGCCTGTGTCAACAACATTGTGTTGAGTTTATAATTAAAGAGGTATGCATGGCCCAAAGTGATGAAAGAAAAATAATTCTTTGCCTGAAAAAAAGGCTCCTACATTGAGTCAAGTCATGCTCCAGTGTCATAAAAAAAGTTGGGTTCTGAACTCGCCCAGATGTCAAAGCCTAAAGCAATATAGAAGACAGGTTCTGACATCATCTGGATGTCTGATGAACTGGATGAACTGATCCAGGGGTCAGGTTTGGACTCAATCCAGACCTAGGGGTCAGATGTTATCTGGACATGATCTGGATATTAGGTTCAGACTTAATCTGGACAGGATCAGGATGTAAGGGCGTCATCAAAACATGATCTAGACGTCAGGTTTGGGCTTGATCCAGATACCACTTTCAGATGTCATCTGGACATAGTCGATATGTCAGATTGGACTTAATCTGGATATGATCCAGAGGTCAGGTTTGGGTTTAATCTTGACATGATTGGGATGTCAGATTTGGATTTATTACGATTTCGATGAGGCAAAGCCATAACTTTTAACATTGTTGCCTTATGGTGCAAGTTCCTCTGTAGGAATTATCAGCTTTGAGATGTTCTGTTTCTGTGCCTGGATTGCAGGACAGGACATAGCTCCACTTTCATGTTTGGTCCAGTAGCTCCTTGGGCTGCTCTCACGTCACTGTATGTATCATTTATTTGTGTATCTTGAGACCAGTCTGAGATGAAAACTAGTGTTCGTGGTTCTGTGTTAAAATGCAGAGGGAAAATGTGTGGGAACTCCTTTTTTAGGATTGATTCAGTGGACAAGTGTGAAAAGGTGATATCAGTCTTGCTAATCAGAGTTAGTCAAAGTTGAACTGACTTTTATGGCCACCATAACTTTTGCATCTCTCAAGATTTCCTTATACATAGATGCGAAGCCAAGACAAACAAGTATTCATGTTTAGACCTATGGTGACCTCTGTATGTAAACATGTTTATGCAGCAGACACGGTTATTTCAAATGATGTTGGAGTTATGGAGAACCGCCAAAAATCCCATCAGTTCCACTTCAGCTGCCTCTTAACCGGTTGACACACTTTATTAACATCAGGCTTGAAGAATTGACCTGTCAGGCGTGGGGCTCAGACGACACTGGAATAAGACTTTAGAGACGTGTAGCAGCCGCGTTTGAGTGTCTACGAATGTCTGTCTGACAGAGCACGCTGAGGCCATTAACCACACACCCATTAGTGAGATTGCCCCCTGCTTCAACTGCGTAATGCATCAGAATCATTAACACAAACATTTGCAAATTAGCTTTCCAGCGAGCTCCACATGAAAACACTCCATACAGTTCACCATATCATACTCATTAACCTCAAAAACAAAGATGACAAATGGAAATGGAGAGAAAATACAAAAGGGGAACAGATTTCAGTGTTTTTGGTTCGGACCGGTTTGGTTTTGTTGTGTCCCTTGGGAGCAGACGAGCCATGCCTGTCTGAGGCTTGAAAGCTAGAAATCGTGTGCTTGTATCTCAATAAACAGACACCAGGCAGCCATTATCCAAAGCCCTTTGTTTACCTCTTCTTCACATCTCACCTGTCAGGGAAGCAATTCAGCGCAGATGATGATTTATTAACGCTTTCACACCCAACCGATGACAGAATAATCTAAGACATGAGACTTATTGCCTGTACAAGACGTGATAGTATTCAACATATGGATGGCAAATGTTGCAATACATGATAGTGATGGATTGATCAGTCTTTAATTACTTTATGACCTCATCTAAACGTCTCCTGAAGTATTTAATAACTTCAAGCTTCAACACACTGCTTTACATCACTGGGGAGAAACATCAGACCAGCTGTTTGTTTTTCTTTTCATAATTAAACTCCAGTTAGATCAAATACTGGATGAATTCAAATTTAATTCTCACACATAGCTTCGACATTTTTAAGCTTGCAAATCCTTTTGGTGTTATTTTAATGACCACAGGAATAAGCAACACAGTTACAGCATCATGTTAGTGTTGTGTAGCACAACAACAGATCTACAAGTGGCTACTGGTAAAACAGCAGAGACCAAAACATGTTGGCTTGGAGAACTTTCGCTCTCAGATCTACCCCAGTATGAAATCAGTTGTTATAATATACCTTTGAATCAGCTGAATGTCATCAGCTGCTGTCTACATCTAAGTGTACCACTGTAATGGCACATGTTATCACAGGTGAGCTCAATGATCTTCACATTAAGGGCGAGGACTTAAGAAGCACTAATGAAAACTACTTACAGGATTACAGGCATTTCAGGATTGTGGATGGAAAGTAGAGTTACTAACACTTATGAGGCAACTTTTCCCAGAACGTAAAACAGTGAGGTAATGTATTTATTCATAGCATTATTGTTTAAAAACTATCAACAATCATACTTTGTAAACTCCCATTACTTAAATCAAATACATTGGATGCATCTCCATTCCAGCTCATATGTTGACTGCTTTTCTCAACTTACGCCAGATGTGTGTTCAGTGTGGCAAGTTGCGTAACTTGCTGACAGCTTGAATCGTGAGACATTGGCATCTTAGCGCTGCCCACTCCATTGATGACCCTATGGTTAATCATGCTCGGATGTAAAACCTACGGAGCTGGACTACAGATGCATTTGGTGTTTTTCAGCTGTAAGTCATATCTGTATTGTGTAACATGTAACATTGGTAAATCTTGGTTATGTCCTACCAGTGCTCATCTACCAACTCCAATCTCACCAAGCAAAGCAAATGTAACCTGGCTCTTCATTTTATTGATACACTCTAAAAAGTTTGAACAGATCACTGCAGCAAAACTGCTGCATGTGTGTTGAGATGAACATTATCCCCCAAAAATTACAAACAACCTGTGTTTAAGCCTGTGCTCTACGATTACTACAAAATACATCCAAGAAATCCTTTTCAGTTGAGATCCCTCTTCTCACTTTGTCAGGTAACATGATGTTATTATGGGGCCTTCTATCTGCCTGGCCTGCCCCACAGATTGTTGGGATGGCAGAAATCCAACCAAGTTGAGATGAAAGTGACAAATTGAAAGAATTTCTCAGTTCAGTGATAAATAATGGAATTTACTTTTAATTTACTGTGGTTTAAATATAACAACATACACACAAAGGTATTTCAAGTGCTTTAAAGTGCTCAGAAACAAAGCAACAGCAACTCCCAGCTCCTACTTTAAAGTCAATATCATGGTGATCATGAGCTGTAATGACCAATCTCAACCACATGGTGGCACTGTGGCTTTGTGCATGAACCCCGCAGAGCTGCTCCTGTCTGATCAGCAGAAAAAAAACTTTGAAGAAGTCTCAGATTCCCCGAAGGAAACCATGAAAGACAAAGTTGTGAGAGCCGGAGCCGAGGCGATTAAACAGAAAGTCTGACTGTAAAAAGAGCTGGAGTTGTGATCTCGTTTCCCTGTGATCCATATATATTGAGCAAAGGCAGACTGATGGCTGAGCGGGGACTTTCTGCACCTCAGTGGACCTGCAGATGAATGAAGATGCAAATAGAGGGAGGGGGAAGTTAAAGCCTTTAGTGACACTAAGCGCACCCCAGAGGCCCGAGCACCAGAACGCTCAGCCTCAGCACATCAAGGACTGAACCCCTCCGTCTGAGCGTCCCCCTGGCACGCATCACATCCCGTCCATCTACATTTTCATCCAGACAAACACTTGACTCCGTATGCTGCGCCGAGCAAATGAAAGAGACAGATGTGCCCTCCTCAGAGAATCCACTTTGATAAGCTGCTGCTCCACAAACTATTAAATAACCCGAAGAAACCAGTAGAATAAAACCTGAAAAGGACCTATTTTACATGAGAATGGAAATGCCTGGAAACCGTATCCTCACACGTTGGCTTTGCCTTGGCTGTAAATGTCAATTTCATGTCAGATCCATTCACTATTCAAGCATGACGCCTGTGATTGCTTCATCCTTTTGCATGAGAATGGCTTGAAATGAACATTGGTTCTATTCTGGTGCTCATTTACAGAAGACAGTGGATGCATCTTAAAGGCCAGGGATGGAGACAAGCCCATGATCGAGTCTGGCTTTGAGGGAAATGATTTGTGCACTGTGCTGTGTACTTTTAAAGCCCTGCACTTCATGTTTAGAGTTTTCTTTATCCAGCTTCCAGGTGGGACCTTGGCTATGCTAAGCAGTGTCACAACCATGATGCAGGCCCCGTGTGGCACGCCGTTCCTGTGAGTCACTCAGGCATACAGTACTCCAGCTTTCCCCTCCACTGGTTACAGAAACACAGGTGAGCCCACAGCAGGTGAACCTGTCACAGTCAGCACCTGCAGGATCCCGACAGCCAGCAGGGGAAAACTGAAGGACAGAGGAAGTTTAGTTGGGAAGAGTTGTGCTGAGCCACCTGGGAAGTGATGAAGGTGAAACACAGTGTAGTCCTAAAGACTCACAGAGGGACTGACTAACTGTGAACAAAATGTCAGGAGGAGAGAGCTGCTCTGGACTCAGTTTGCTCGAATCATTTCAACTGAGTGTCATATTTCGGATTTCTTTGACACTGTTCTTAAGCATTTTCCTCAACAACTTTCCTGCATTTTGAATCACTTCACTCTTTTCTCCGCTATTATGCTGAAGCAAATTACAACTCTGTTCTCAGCTCCAAAAGCACCAAAGAGCAACAGAAAATATTTTAATTTTGATACTTTCTTTCATGATTTGGCTGGTTGCAATTACTTGGTTCATGTGTTTGAAGAGGAGGAGGAGTTAAAACACATATAACACCAAACATATAAAGGATCCTAACCTTAGATAATGGCAAATACTTAATTTTACAATACTTAATACACTGACAGCTGATTCCACTTCAGATGTTTTTGCATTTCTCTGATTCCTTTTCTGATCTTGAAAATGAACCATGACATTTGATATATTTAAATTAGAGAAGTCCCTCCTTTAAAATCCTTCTCAAAATGTCACTGATCATGACGCACAAGCTGCACAAAGACGATCTTTCTCAGAGAAGGTGTCTCACTCCCACACTGACGGCATTTTCTTTCACATTGGACGATAAAAACACATCAGACCTCAAATTATCTTCTCTGAAAAAGTAGTTAGGTTTACTAACTAACCAGCAATTCATAAATGTGATAAAAAGAAGGACAAGGTGCAATAAATTACAGCTACAGACTTTGATGTGTGGCCCGCTCATATTGATAAACATCGACCCACCTACGACCGACTCCTGCCACAACCCACGTTCTGATTCTGTGGCCGTTGATCCTGAATGAGCACAGAACTGAGGGGGCATGTTTAGGAGTGCACCTGTATGCTAGAAAAGTGTAGTTACAATATAAAGTCAGTACAGAAGAATACAACAGGCTTTAGCCAGATCGGACATCCTGAGATCTCAGAACTGCCTCAGAGCACACGACCACAGACCTTCTGTTCTGTCACATTGTTTTGATGTCTTACAACAAAAAGCCTTTCATTCTTTAACCCGTTTTCTAGTGGAAGTGATGATCCAGAATATTCACTTTTAAAATTTGGGCATGTAGCAGTAATTATCGCTTGGCACGTCAGTGTGTGGACTCTCTAGACGTCCCATGGGAACTTTTTTCCCCCAAAAACATGAAATGGCTTTGTTTTGATCACCAGTTTTGTTTGTTTTGGAAAGGTAGAGCTCTCTACAGATGACACCCCTGATAAACTGACAACTGAAGAGTCTCTTTTGGACTTTTTGTACACAGAGCACTGCAGGAGCAACAGCACTGCAGGGTGTAAACCTCAAATACAGAAACATTTTTCTGGCAGAATGGAGGTCAACTTGGGGTCTTCTTGGATGATGAGTGAAATCATTGACCTCTTGGCCGCAGCTCTCGTCACAACTTCAAGGATCTTGTTAGCTCTGTGTGGTGAAGTCCTCTGACTTTAAGCTTGGTATACATAGCTATACATCAGATCAGTGGATTTTAAAGCGAAGTCTGTGGACAGAGATGGGTCCTTTGGGCAGCTTTCAGAAGTTCTTGATTTCTGTTCCCTTCTTTGTCTGAGAACATTTTGTGATCACGATTCAGTCTTCAAACATAAAAATTGCATATATCCAACTCCTGTTGTGTACACTAGGATATTGCTCCTTTTGCCACTTGCAGTATTCTTACTACACTTCTTGGCACTTTAATGTGTTGAAATGCTGAATTATGAACTAATTGTCGGTAATTGCTGCTTAGTGCCACCATTAATCCAAGCCGTCTGCCTCCTGAAGCACATTAAGCTAGATTTGTATAATGAACTAATTAGTTCAATTATGAAAAAGAAAGTGGGGGTAGCATAAAAAAGAAACTAGTAACAAGGTACTGGAAAGTAGTCCCGGGCCACATAGTTTGTTTACTGTCTTGCTATTATGAAGCACACTCAGCAGACTACATGAAATCAGCTTTGTTGTGAGCAAATAATTCCCTTTATTAAAACCTGCAGATGTCAGAGTTAATATGAATCTTCTGTTTTGTCTCTGATGGCAGATTCTGAGTTAATGTACCTACAGCATCTCATATATCAAGTCAGTTAAGCTTCTTAAAAGAATAAACATATCTTTGTTTCCGATCTGGTTCTACTCACCCAAAAAAAGTGTCTCATTGTCTGTGAGTGTTGTCATTGTTATTAGTCTTTTTGGATTGCCTGTGGAGGTATCCGCAGACTCCAAGGCAGCGAGCGCCAGGCTGGATAATTAGTCGTTCTTCAATGCCAGGCGGGCACATTGCCGTCACTTGGAGGGGAAATGGAAAGTGGCATCACTATCACAGTAACACCGGAACAACCTTTGGTGTGAGGGCTGGGATCCAACGCATCTGTCACACCACCACCGATCTACCCACTGGCATGACAATAACGGGTACTCGTCTTGAGATACACAGCGTGGATAATTACTCCATGTGAAATGGAACTATTATCTTGTCATGTTTGTTATAATCAGTTATGTACTGGAATCAATACCGAGTTTCTTTATTGGTCCCTTTGATCATTGCAGATGAGATATGAGATGATTTTGTTTTTGAGTCTGTCTTTAACCCTTTGAATTCTGCCATAGATCTGTTGTTTGCTGCTTCTGACACAACAGAAAGGATATTGTGCTCATTTTCAAGCTTTACATTATCTTTCTAGTAGCTTTCAAGTAGATCACGGAGTAATTTTCCCAGAATGGTCAGTCTTTGTTAACCCTCTTTTTCAGCCTTGAAATATTTCACTTCATTTCCAGTGGAATCCAGAGGCCTCCTCCACTGTTGCCATGTTACAAAATCAACCTCACCCAATTAAATGTGTGTTTTTTCCTATTTGGAACGGCACAGTATGACATATGGTTTTATTATTTTGGATTCCAGAAAGTTTGGAAGGAACAGAAATTCCCCCAATGAGAAAGAACAGCATAGGATGTGATGCATTTTTTCCCAATTCTAATGTGAATTTTTTCAGCAAGCTATTCAGAGCAGCCTGCAGTTTTATCCTGAAGTCTCAGTAACACTACTTGAAACACACAACTTTAAACACTTTGAGCGATTATCTTTCAATTATTAAGTCCATTTTGTTTGTCTTAGCTTTATATTTTTATTTTTTTTTTTACATTTGATATGACCTTAAGTGTTTCCACATGAAGAGCTATAATAGTTTCCAAGATAAGGTCTCACTTTTATTTCATCTTTCATTCTGAAAGTTTTTGTTAAGTGTATATGTGTAATGAGGTGGGAGGGGAGAGGGAGAGGGAATGGTCCTTAACATTTTTTCCATTAACATTACTTTCTGTTTGTTTTCGGCACTTTCTACTGCGCTATGCTATATGAAAACTGCTTTAAAGTTTGATTTATTAATTCTGTTTTATATTCAACAAATAAGGGTGTATTGATCATTTAAATCCACATTTAATTCCAACTCTTATATTAGTCCTTGTATTTGAATGCTACATATCTCTAAAATTTGTCACTTAATGGTAGCAAAATTGTTGATAAAAAAAAAATGCTCAAGCTCTTATTTTTTGTGAATTGTACTTTTGAGCTTTAATGCTTTTTAAGATGGTTTAACAGTGGGAAATTGGTGAGAGAGATGTGGATAGCATGCAGCAAAGGGAATCAAACATAGGGGAAGTAAAAGTACAAAACTGTGGATATTTTTCCTTTATTGTACGACCCCTCGCAGTTTTAGCTTCACTTTAAAGGCATCAACATCTTACACCTTCTTTCTATCATTCTCTGACACTCGATCTTCAACAATGAGCCTACTCCTGGAGCGGATGTTGACCTGGGGATGATGGTTGTTTTGTGTTTTACTGGAGACAATTCGGTTGATGACCAAAAAAGTAGCAACACCTACGAGCAAGGTGCCTCCGAAACCCAGCAGGAAGCCATTTAACATTGGCAGAGCTACATCCAAAGGTCCTTTTGGGTACACGGGCACAGGAGCTCGCTGTACAACCAGATCCAGGTCACGCCATGTCAGATCCCTCACTAACACACACACACACACACACACACACACACACACACACATGTACACACTCATTACTAAGCAGCACAAACAGGAAAAACACTACAACCATCCCCAAGGACTGTGGGAGCATTTTTGTTAAGGCTTTGACTTGAATGAAAAACCCCAGAGTATTTGAAAGAAGGAAGAAAAAGACAGGTGATAATTACATTTTTGAATTTTAAAGCATCATGGGAAATACTCCTCATAGAGTTAGAAGGCTGATGTTGAGAAGTAATGAGTTGGAAGCGTGCCCACTGCAACCAAATCTAATCCAGCATCTCATCTAAACACTTAATAGATTCAGGGAGCAGTGAAACATATCATTTGTCATTCAGACACTCTCTGGGGAGGGGGAGACCAAAAATCTCCTCTTGACACCAATAGCCAGAGATATTTATGGCCACACATGCTAAAACTAGTTCTGGTTTACAGTGTAACAAAATTATGGGACACTTTCAAGAAGATTTTTTTCCAACTGACCCCCAATATTTCCTGAAATACAATTGGAAGTACCCTGAATCTGAATTGTTACATTAAACCTTTTGACTTCTGTCTGGTTTCTGATTTATTATCAAAATTAGCTGTCACATAAACACAGAGAACAACAGGAGAGTGTGAGGAGATTATTAAACATTACTCAAAGCTTTTAAAATGTCAAGTTTTATGAGGTAGATATAATATCTTGCACTTGTTTGGAGGTCTTTATTTGCCAAAGGTGTTTTTGACAGCAGGCACTTTCCCTCAGAACTAAGTTTTGGTTTAATCTTAAACAATTGTCTTCTTTGAGTCTGATAGTGTTAATGTGTCTCAATCAGCTCCTGGTGTTACAGTTAGAAAAGTGAACCTGTGAACTAGTGACTACAGAATAACATCTTAAATGATTATACAAACACCATAACTACCAAAAGAAAAAGTAGACTCTCTTCTTTCATCAGGAAAAAAAGTATGTTTCTACCTTTTACAGTTCTGTAGTATTTGGCGTCAGAACAGGTGCTGGTTTCACAAAAATTGCCTGTTTTTGACCAACATTAAAAACCAAGCTCTCATCACTTTTTTGTGCTCATCTCCAAAGCTCCATCATTTGATCCTACCCATGAATCCTGGGATTTTTTTTTCACGATTGTGACACATACTCTATTTGAGTGTGTGCTGCCTAAATTTTCCGACGAACACCGTCTGCCATTGTCTCTCTGTCGTCTCTTCTCATAATCCTTGCTGATCTTTCATCCAAAGAGAGCATTACTGCTAATTACAAGGGTCAATTCATCAGTGAGTTTACAAGCCTGATATTGATGGATAAGTTCTGCCAGATTGTCCCTGTTGAAAAACATGATTAAAGTTTATAGATGTCAATGGCAGTCAATGATTGTAATTGAACTGGCATCTATAGATGTTAATGGCTGCCAATGAGTTGATGATAATCCAAAACCATTTGAGAGGAAAGAACCCTGCAGAAAGTCATCAATCAATGGGCTTGTTTTTAAGCCAAATCACTGGTTGATTTCTGTCGTCTTTATACTTTTGACAGCAGTGCAGTATGAAGCTGTTTTGTGGGACCAAAACCAGCACAGGCTGAACAACCCCTTTGCTAGCAGGCTAACTGCAGTGCTTTTCTGTCTCCTTCCATGATGCCATTTTTGCTAAATGCCCTTTGTTGTTGTCTCACTGCCCTCTGCTGGTGTGGCAATGTACTGCAATTCCTTTTTGTTCTCCATACCTCACTGGCCAGTTTTACATGGCCCTTGGTGGGAATGCAAACTTGATAAACAGATTGTCAACAACATGTGCAGAAGCACTCGGTGATGGGGAATGATCAAGTCTCGGTCTATGTGGTCCAGATGATTGTAAAAAAAAAGATCTCCATAATCTCTACAACTCTAAAATATAATACCTTACCCTTTCTCTTTTTGACCCTCTTGCTTTTCTGCTTCCCATTCTTTGGTTTTACAGGAGGTGGGTTCAAAGAGGCGACATATTTGTGATAGTCCTCCACGTAGCGTTTCAGGCTCAAGACTTTATCCTGGTTGATGTTCTTCCCAATTTCTGTGAAAAAACAAGCACAGACACCATCTGTAAGAACTTCCCTGTCATTTAAGAGCTCAGAAGGTCTCTCCTGTAAAAGATTGTAAATTAGAGTTTAATTGTTGTTTTCTTGCTGAGAACATGATTAGTTCTGGCAGGAGAGCAGCGGCCGTCCTTCAGTTCAGAATAAAAGAAGCAAATCTCTGCAGTTCTGACAAGATGTACTCATATGTAATCAAGTGCATGATAATTGCAGCATTCTGCATCCACAAAGTCTGCCCCCCCCTGTTTTATAACTCATCTCTTCCCATCCTCTCCTTGTCTTTTTTTCTTCTAAAGCTGCTGATGAAAGGAACAGATGGTTTGTTCTGTGGCTCGTGTCAGCTCCACTGAGTCCTCTGTCAGATCATTTACACCTCCTTCCATCCAACGCCGCTCCGCTGTGGAGTTGTGCGCACAATGGACAGCAACACATGCCAGAGACTGGCAGCGTGCGAAAATATGCCACTTGTGAAGTTCCAATTAAAAAGAATCTGAAAGTAATGAAGCAATTACGTGCTGTTGTTAAAGTCGCGAGGAGGCCTTTTTGACCGAAATAAACCAGTTTTTGAAAGTACACTTTCATGCACCCAAATGAGGCTTTGTTCCAATTTTCTTTTGTCAAGGGACATGCTGAGATCTCAAATTCACAGTGCTGTCCATAAAAAGAGAGCCACTTTCATTTTTAGGTCTGATAGATTCACACCACATCATTCTGAGTGAACAGAAAACATGTTATTTCTATCTCCATCTGCATCTCACCAATGGCGATGTCTGTCCTGCCGATGTGCTGCAAGGCTCGGGAAAGCCTGTCGTAGTAGGTCTGCTCTCCATACCTCAGCAACCAGTCTGTCAGGGCTGTCTGACACCGAGTCTCGCTATCTAGTAAACACAAAACATATGGCCGTCAGACAGACAGGTCTTTGGCTGTCAGCATGATGCCAGAAAGTCCCTAGGCGGAGATGAACCTGTGGGAAACGAGCAGCTCTCAGGGTGGACTTCAGCTCTGTGCGATGACAGTTCATAGCATTTTAAGGAGAGGTTTCTTCATGTCTTCATGTCTTCCTTTTGTCCAAAATCAAGATTTATGATCCGTGTCTAAGTACCCTCCTACAGACATTTATATATGAAGGACTGGGGACAAAAAATTCAGATAAAGTCATATATTCACCAGTGTTTTATTATGTGAATGGACCATGAACCAGCTGTGCAGTTTAGATTCAGCAGATGACGTGAGTGGAAGGTCTCAGGAGAAAGACAAAAACAGGAAGGCAAGTAAAGAGCCCTGAGGTATGCCATTTTTTTTCACTTCAGAGCTTTTCATGCAGCACTGTTCATTGTAAGGCAAGATGTAATCTTTCCACCAGTAAAAAATAAAGAAGTGACATGACAGTCTTCAGAATTTTACTGTAACCAAGAAACAAATAATTTCCTGTCTTAGTAGCTACACATTGTGTCTTGAAACTCTGGAAAAATTTGTGTTTGAATATTTGATTACATAACACATAATGCATCATCACCTTCTTCCCTCTCTGCCTAGAGAGGATCCGTATTTTTAGCTGTGTATTTTAGCCGTTAGGAGAACCTTGCTTGACATATAGCGGTCTGAGCAAACTTTTTGCAATGTTCACCACATTTGATCAAAACTAAAAGCAGCATTTAATCAACTGTTCAGCATGTTACCCCTATGTCAATATAATGTCTGTATCGGAGCTCAAGAAAATGCTTATTGTCCTCCTTGCAGCTTCTCATCAGCTGAATTTTTCCCAAGCAAAAGCCTAAGCACTCATGCTAAACTATTAGCCATTATGTAAAGTTCTGGCACAGAATGTTTTTAGCTTTAAGCCCTGGCAGACGCAGCATAAATCAGAATCAGAATACTTTATTGGTCTGATTCTGATACTTTATAAAAGTATTGTAACTTAAATATCCCAAAGGGAATAGGAACCAAATTGATTCAGACAATCAGAGGTGATACACTACCCAAATTCCTCTGTAAACCCAAGAGGTGTTTTTTTATGAAAAGCAGATCAGCAGTTTGTGAAATGCTCAGACCAGCCTTGCTGACAGCAATAGCCGTGTCTTGTTCAAACTCCTTTCTTCTTCAGTCACCCTGAAATAAAATATCGCATTTGGACAGAGCCTTGGCTTGAATCTTGCTGACTTTGCATTCATGTGACTTTCTGAGTGAGTCAAGTCACCTTAAAAAGCTTGTCTATATATAGTAGACCTCCTACTTATCACTTGTCTGAAAGTGTTGCCACACATAGCTGTAGCTGAGAAAAAGTAGCAACAAGAAAACAGTTTGTCTTTATTTTTTAAACTACTGCTTGGGCCTCATTGTTGCATTAACTAAACATTATTAAGTGTCAAGGATGTATGGTGAGTTTTCTCCCATATATCTTATATCACTTAATAAGGGATCTCCTCAGGGTCAGTATTGAAGGAAATAATCATTACAGTGGCTAATAACCAGTATCATGTATTTAAAGGCATCTGCTGTGACTATAAAGATCTAAATGCAAAAGTTTAACATTGTGATATCTGTGATCTCAAGAGGAAAGGTCTGGTTCAGGTGATGATGAGTACTAACCCTCTGCAGACAAGGTGTCTCTCTTCGCACGGGGTTTGTGATCTAGTTGATTTCTCTCAGGTGAGAGGCGTTCTATGTGCTTGAAAATATTCTCCTCCGGGTGTGAGAGTGTGAACAGGAGGTCCTCACACTCACTAGATGTCAGCAGCTCCACTAGCCGCTCCAGCTGATGGGCACCAATGTCCTCTGACACTTCAAGAGAAGAACACACTTCAGAGTAATAATCCAGGAGAAAGACTTAATGTGTGTGTGTGTGTGTGTGTGTGTGTGTGTGTGTGTGTGTGTGTGTGTGTGTGTGTGTGTAATTATGCAATAGAACTGTAGCTTCAGTGAACCGTCATGTTGAGGCATGACTTCAGTTCGCTGTTTATTCCAGTTAATGGAGCGTGATGCTGACACTGAACACAACATTTCTGCATCATGCTTGTGCTCTCAATTAGCACGAGCTGCCTGTGTGGCGTGAAGCTGTCATTTTCCCCTCCTCAGCTGCACAGAATAGAAACTGAATAATGAACATTTCACAACAGAGAACAGAGCGATCGGCAGATTCAGCCTCACTGTGAATTATTTTTCCTTTTTTTTAGTTGGATTTTGTTTTTCTCTAAGACACTAACTGCACCTGCAGAAAGAACATTTGTTCTTACCTGTGTCCTCCCCAAGCACTGGACCCAGAAAAAGAAAGATGAAGACCAGACATAGTTTCCAGACTTTCATGACTGCTTAAGTTGTATGGACTTGTTATTGTTATGCTGCTATCAATGCTGAAAGTTTACTTTCAAACAAAGCATTCTGTCGCCAAGTCTTTTTATTGCAACTGTCAACACCAGTTAAAGGATGCTTTTCAAATATAACAGGATGTATTACTTTTCACAATGAATATATTAAATGTCCACATAATTTCACAGGCTGTCTACTTTAACATTAATTTTTCCCCCATTTTCTCTGTGAATGTGGTCACTGAGGCTGTTGATTTGTTCCTGTTAAAAATAAGGGCTGAATAGTACCTCTTATTTTTTATTTTATCTTTTTAGTTTTACATTAATTAGGCCAACATTCTAAAAAGACATCATTTGTTGTCATTCGGTGATTGGAACAGTGCTAGTACGAGGTTTTTCAGAACTTGATGTCACATAAATGGAAAGCATCAGCAAAAACTGACAGAAAGCTAGCGTTAGCCTTACACAAGGAATATAAAAACTACATTAGCCTTGTTTAACTAGTGTACACTAATACTAGCTAACAGCCACTTGCTCCTGCATCTAAAAATAATACTGTTTTACACGACTAAAGCATGCTGGCAATAACAAACACTACCCTGCATACATTAGCATGAGCTAACATGACTGTATATATGCCTATTAACACAAAAAGGCTAAAGTTAGCTATGAAAAGCTTACTGATACTAAAACAAGCTGAAATTAATTGATAAATGTATAAGTCCACGCCAACAAACACTAACATTAGCATTGTTTAAGCAGCATTATTTGCAGATATCTGAAATACAGCAGGCTACTGACGTTAGCCAAATGGACAAGTCTCCTTACAAAAGCATGCTAACAAAAGCAAATATAACCCTGCTTTCATTAGAGGGTGCTCACGTATACCTGCTAATTTAGAAAAGGCTACAAATCATTTATTAATTAATAGCTTGCTGAATGTAGAGCTAAAATGTTTTTTAGCACTCACAAGAGCAGGCCAACAAGAGCTAACATCAGCCTCCTTATTGTAAAGCTTGTAAAGCATTTTGTAGTTTGGTAACATTAGCTTTCAGTGTGGAGCTTTTACTTGATAGAGAAGCGAAATGGTATCTTGATTATTATAATAACTATAGAATTATTTCTGATAATTGGACTGATGTCACAAGGATCAAAAAATACCTTTTTAAATGTAGTAGCATTACTGATGCAAATTATTTACAAAATTAAGAGTTAAAGAAAATCAAAGTGTTTTTTAACTAATTGACTTTCCCACAGTTGTGCATGTGAAAGCTAATTTTATACTAGGACTTAAACATCTGGTCAGAGTTAACCAGGCCACACTACATGAATAGAGAATCTTCCAACCATCTCCGCCTGGTCACAGTCTCTTCTCCTTAATAGGCTACTTTGTTTTTGTTATGTTGTCATGGAGGCTAGCATGGCTAGTCTTGTAGCCAAGAGCTAAAACACATAAAACCATTGGATACAAATCCATTTAGTTAAACTCAGACTTTGAGGGTTCATGTTTGTGTATAGAAGTAACCACATGTATAACCTTGGAGTATGGAGTGTGGTTTGGCTTTGAGGTCTTTTTTTTTTTTTCTTACTTGAAACAGTCTCTTGAGGGGGGATATAGAAACTACAGAGCAGACATTTCATATGCAGAATCTATATTATTAACAAAGAGGGGAGAAAATTAAATAATGATGTTTGAGGTATGGAAACAGCAAAGATCATTATTGACAATAATGGTTGTCTGCCTTTGATGTTAACTTCAGGAGAAAAAACTCAGAGAAGTTCAGCTTCATCTCTCTCAAGGAGAAACATGTTTAATGACATGATTGTGTGGGCTACAGTGAGGGCATGTTTTAAATTGTTAATAAGCTTCATTTGCCAAACAGTAAAGGTTGTTTGTGTGGGCTGAGTCTCCTACTCTCCATGTTAGCTAATGAAAAAAAAACAACAACCTGCTCTGGGGCTGAAAAGCAGAGAAAGTTGGGTGTGGGTGGTATAATGGCTCCGTGATGATTTGAGATGTTGCACTTGAAGGAAAAAAAAAGAAACACTGGGCACAAGGTCGAGGAATTTATTCATGTGTCTGAGGTGCTCAGTATGGTATCATAATGAAAAAAATCTACATGCATAACACATTTTAGTGGATGTTGCAAGAGGAAGACAGAAAACATCACATATGATCTTGAAAGTTCGTACTCAACATAGTTTCAGGCATAAAAATGGAACAACATGAGTTACCACTTTCTTCTGTTGCCTCCTGGTTTTGAAAGTGTTAGCTTGAGTAGCCTTATCCCCATGTCTCTTACACTTCACACCACTGAAATCTGGTTAAATACAGACACAGACTCCGGTGGAATGAAGGATAGAACACATGGAATAGTCTTGCAGACAGGGTCTGAAATATAACACAAACAATGGGTAAAACATCCATTCCTTTTCAAGGTTCCATTGTAGCTTGAGTTTCCCCAAAGTGCTGCACCACAAACTGTTTATTGCAGAAGTTTTAAGCCTTATTTAAATGTTAAGCTTCAGGACGAAGGCCAACTGCAGCACCTGGTGCAGAGAGCGATTGAACTGCTTGATTTACGAGGACGCCTCCGAGGTTGAGGGGGTGGTGGTGGGTGCAGCAGGGATGGGATCTTAGCCTCTCCCTTTTTTCTCTGGGCTGAGGTTTGAGCCCGAGACTGAGCGAGACCAGGCCTGCCCCAGCTCTCTATGGCTGCAGGCTTTCAGGCTTCTTCTGTCGAAATCCTCTGCTCTGGCACGTTATCACGGGCCCGGGCTGAATGACTGTTTAGTCATCAGTGATGCAACCCCCTCCTCCCCCAGAAAACCCCATCCTCAATCCCACCACTGCTGCCACCAGACACCACACAGCCTGCCTCGAAATCCTGCTCTGAGGGAGACACAACCAAACTCAGAGCTCGCTCCAAACACCTGAAGCCTTCTGATAGTTAGACTTTCTCTTCTTTTATGCACTTACTTCCATGGTTTTTCATTCAGCTGCTGCTGCCCTCCTTTGCCCTTAAATCTCTGTTGGCCCGGAGTGAATCATGACAAAAAAAAGCTGCTCCTGATCTTATCGTTTGAGAAATTCCTCATTTCAGTGCATTATTTGTTATCCTTGGAGCCCGAAACAAATCTGCCTGAGATTAGACCTTTGTCTCCCTCTGTGCATGGATAAACACCTTACCTTCCTTAAAATGCATTACTCACCTTATTTGCTCCAGTAGTTCCCAGGTGAGTCTATAAATGCAAAACAAATTGCAAGAAGATTCAAAGCAGTCCTCATGGGGTGGACTAAGTACACGGCTCTCAATGTGCTGGCTGTCTTCTCTCTGACTTTTTTCTCTACCTGATTCAGGTATTGTCTTTTTTAGAGGACTGCATTGACCAATAAGATGCCAGCACCTGAGGAGGACCGCCCATGTGACAGCCTTTAGAGGCCGCCACACCCTGCCATGTGGCGAGGTTCCACTCACAAGAGGGAAAAGAGTTCACAGAGACAGAAATTAAAGTTAATGCGGTCCCAAATCTGTTGCAAACAAACTCACACTTGAATATAGTTATCCTTTTTAAATGTCTTAGAAAACACATGGCATCCTCTCATCTTCAAAGGCTTTGAGAGAAAAAGCTACAACAAGCAAGCATGATCTTACAAATGAAATTTAATGTAATATTCCTCTAATAAGGGCCTCGTGTTTATTATTTGATGAGCCTCGGCTGTAATTTGCTCATTTTTGTCTCACTCTCCCGCGTAAACCACATTTTTCATTAGGCCTGAGCATCTCTGAAGCATTTCAGAAGCTCTTCAGACCCATTTACATGGAAATATTTGAATGATAATTTGCAGCTGTTTCACGAAAAAAAAATGCCTTTGCAGTGAGATAAATAGAAAACATTCTTCCTTCTGAGCACCATTCAGCTCCAAAAATTCACATCCTAACAATGCAATTAACAGAGCAGCCATCTGCACAATAATTACTGTACTTTCTTGGGGCAGAATTAAACCCAAAACATGCTCATTAAGACGCTTTATTAATAAGAAACTTTGCAGCTCAGTTCCCTTGCTGTGAGCATATCCTCCTTTCAGCCCCAAATGAAAAATGGGGCGACACCCGACATCCCTCTCTGTGAAAGGACTGACACTCTGAAAAGCATTCCTTCCCCTCACAATGGCAGGATTCCAAGGGGGAGCGGGTGGGATGTGTGGGGGTGGGTGAAGAGAAACAGCGGCGACACATTCCTAAGGTGGAGAAGCTGCAGCAGCGCTCACCTGACAAGAGATTTCTCAGGAGAGCACATTCATTTGAGCCCAATCTTCTTTATAAGTGATTTTATTGACAAGGACACCAATATCTGTGAGTTATGAGCTGTTGTTCTCCAGAGACAGACGGAGCTTTACCTCTGCGTCTCCATGTGGGGCCAGATAGCTGTGGACGCTGCCACTTGTTTGAGGTAATCTTTTGGACCTCTGGAAGGTGACAGCTGAAAAACGAGCTTCTAAAAACACTCTGCTCGAAGGCAGCCGCGTGCCTGCTTACTAACCACACTGACAGAGATGTTACAGGAGGAGTTGCTTTTGCTCCATGGAACATGTTTCTGCATAGCATGTACCATCTTAACACATTTGACCTGCAACTACCTATCCTTTTCATCCACAATAAGTCAGTCATATATGCAGAAATATGTTTAAATTTGTGTGTAAATTTAGAATGAGCCTTTAATGTCTACATCAGAAGCAGATCCTTCTCCATGGAGGCCAACATCTTGTGCGACCATGTTTCTGAAGCAGCACAGAACAGACAAACTAGTTACAACCACTCATAATTTCGTATTCAATGAGTGATTATTTGATTCATCACTTGGAAGAGGAAAAGAGACGTTGTTATAAATACAGGAAATACGATTCCGCTCTCAGTGCTTAGGGCATGTTATTTTGAGCTCAAACTGTAAAAAAAATGGACTTAATCTTGCTCATCTTAAAGTGAGGTCGCCATGAAACTCCCAGTGGTGGCTGACTGCAGTATAGGTCAAAACTTCTGACTCCCCCATTAATGCTGAGGGGACTGTGGTTAAACTGTTAAAAATAAATTGACATCAAAGAAATGTTTGCACTGTGTTGAAGTCCTCTTTTTTTCTGGAAAAAAGGGGAAGATTTTCCTTAGTTATTGGATGTTAAAAAGAAGGTTTTGTGCCACGTTTCGCAATGACTTATTGGCATAGTTGGGGAATAGTGCAACTCATTGGAAAGGCAAGAAGTTTCAAGTTGTTGAATGATACTGAATTATCATGCTATTACAATGTACTGTTATTACATGATACATTTTTGCAGGCACAGAAGTGGTGCAGCATGCAGACATAGAGCCTTCATTGCCCCTCCAGCTTGTAACTATATAAATATAAATGTCTCCCATAGGGTGGGAGTGATACTTTCTTTCATAGAGCCCCATGCATTTCAAAATTTGTCTTTACATACACAAACGCATACTCATCGTTATAATCTTTCCATGTCATAACCCAAACATTAATCAGAATCAATTTATTGACGACTAGTGTACATGTTTCAGTACATAAGATTTTGCCTTTCAGTTTAAGCAGAATTCCATACAATTTCCTCATTCAAACATGTTTACCAACATAAGTTGCTATATGATAATTGAGTAAATTGTAATCACTTGATTTTTCAGTGTCACGTTAGAACATGAAACTAATCGAGGAAACAGGAACCAAGAGCTTTTCAACATTCCTGGTATTCAAATTACAACACCACTAACAGCTCGTTTCCAGTATTATTGTACAAATAAACCAAAAACATTTCTTTCCCTCTCTCAATGAGACTTTGTAACATCAGCAGGTATTAGCGCGCATCAAATGCATTAACCTTTGCCTCTCCTCAGTCTCCAGTAGAGTGTGTGTGCTTGTTTAAAATCTTCCTAATAAACAATCAAAAGCCAGTTTTTCAAACAGCAGCTCTTATCCACACAAACACATCGAGTTAAAACATTTTTATAAACATTACCAAAGCAATATTTTAAAATTCAAACATCAAACACTGAGAAACAACAGACAGTTCACAAAGTGCGTTCAGCTGTTCCACGGCTCTGTTGGGTAGTTTTGATGCTGCTGTTTTATGACTCTGCTTCAGATCAGATTTGTTCTTACATGATTTTAGTTTTATATTTTTAATGCACTTTATATCCGTGAGGGTTTTTGCAAAATAGACCCTTTAATGTTTCTCTTCTTGCTTAATGTTTCAAAACTGAGTAAGCCCGGAGGGTTTGAAACACGAATAAACCATAAAAAAGCTGCTGTTCGAATTTAATTTTGTTGCAGAAGATGACAAATCTTCAACACTTTTATTCACATAAAAATCTACGCTCAATCTTTATTATTCTGCTAAATGTTTCTGCTGAGGGAAAGCAGCCACAGAGACCAGTTTTGGGGATATTGCTGACCCTCACAGGTAGATGTGATGAATGAAGAGGTGCCGTATTTCAGCACGACACTCCCTGAAGGCAGCACGTAGAGAGAAAGCTGCGTTCAAACACGTCACTGTGAGGAATGTGAGCTTCGACACAATGTTCATGTGTGTATCGTATGCACATCTTGGTGCAAAAACCTTTTTACTGGGATCCCTCATAGAAACCTGACATGGCTCGTACTCCTAAACCTTTGTCATTTATTTACTATTTACAGAGCACCTAACAAAATCAAAATCTCACAATAGCACAACCTGAAAACAAGTCCATGGTGCAATGTTTATTGGATATTTAAAATAAAATATAATTAAGACTCAGGGGAAAATAAATCATTTTATGAAGCTCTGAGCAGCTTGTGATGTCCACTTTGTAGAAAGTGAGATAAACTCTGCTTGCTTGAGGCACCGTGAAACCTCGGCTTTTGTCATTTTGTAGAGGAGCGAGTAGTGGAGTTAAACTGAAATGTGGTCATGACCTGAATTCATTCTTTGGCTTCACTGCAGTTACTGACAACCAGAAATGAATGTAAGGTACTAAAATGTAAAGGCTTCCTTTTGGCTTGGCTGGTTTCTGATATTTTACATCTCTTCACCGAGCGGCTCTTATATTCCTTGCAATTCATGATGTGCAGGTCACAACAGTCTGAGAGTGTCTGCATAATGTTTTGTTTGTCTGTCTGACCAAAAATCTTTCACATGGCTGCAGATGCATGCTGATTTTAAAGCTACTGGAGCCTCCACAGCTTGCCACCAACACAGGTGTTCAACATTTATACAGCATTGCTCTCTCTGCTTAGCTGTGGTTGGAAACAAAAAAGACACAGCCTAAAAACTCATGTTTATTGACACGCTGATGATAT
Organism: Thalassoma bifasciatum; assembly: GCA_008086565.1. Classification (NCBI taxonomy): domain Eukaryota; kingdom Metazoa; phylum Chordata; class Actinopteri; order Labriformes; family Labridae; genus Thalassoma; species Thalassoma bifasciatum. The sequence continues at coordinate 491,598 of RPOG01000143.1, forward strand.
TGTGAAAACCAACTATTGTGACTGTTCAGAAGAAAACTAGGGTTAATAAACAGTTATGTGGAGTGTTTAATTAAATAAAATTTGTGTTGAATTGAAACTAAGTTGATAAGTAAGCTGTATGGAGTTAGCGCGACCTAAAGTATATTATATGCATTATTTTTGGCAAACAGTTATGTCAACTGAGAATTGACTGATATACTGTCCAGCTGATACATGGGTGGGTTGGCTACATGTCTTTCCATCTTTTTAAGTAGTAAGTACAGTTCAATAAATGTTACGTATTCTAAAATTGAGACCTGTAACGTTTGTTGTCATTTTACAGTTTTGGCCCCAAATATTGACCCAAGAAAATTGGCAGCCCATATCAGTCATTGACTAAGGGTGAAAAAAAAAGGGTATTGGCATTAGCCCTTAAAAAGTCCATATTGGTCAATCCCTAATGTCAATCGAAGCTTAAAAAAAATAAAAAAGTTCAACTTCCGTGTGCCACCTTTCTACAGTCCATGCCCTTACTTGCCCCTGAGAAAAAATCTATCTAGACACCTCCCTGATCTTGATATATTCAACTGTATGATTTAAAAACAAACAAACAAACAAACAAACAGCAACAACAACAACAAAAATAACCTTCATATTATGTGTGGGTTGATAGAAATGAGAAATTCCAGAATTTGCTTTCAGAATTTGCTTTCAGAATTTGCTTTCAGAATTTACTTTTTAAACCAAGATGTAAACATGTTTTTTTTTTGCTCTAATGATTGGCTTGTTTGAATGGGTTTGTGTACGGTTTGTGGGGCTTTCAAAACCAGCCACAAGTGAGGAACTGCAGTTTTTAGTGCAGTTTCTCAAGCCCGGGGGTTGCCATTTGGCTTCTTGGATGGATCATGATAACATTCTTGAGCGAATATGAAATCGTACTTCAACTTTAATTTTATTTTGAAGATATTTTATAGAAGAGCAGGGAGTGTCGTCGTAATTATTGGTACAGTACCTGTGAAGATCCTTAATAAAAAGAAAACCAGTCAATTTAGTATTATTGTAAATACACAAGTTCTCAGATAAAAATCCCCAAATCAAAGAGTAACAAAGTTATCCGGAATTAGGATTATGGTGTTAAATTATCAACATGGGAGACCATTATCAACTCATTACTTCGCTCTCCATTCAGCCACATTCATGAACAGACTAGATTTTAAAAATGAAACTGATCGTTTCAATCAAAATCAATCTTTAAGATAAACGCCAGACCTGTTTATGATGAAGGAATGTGTGATAAACTCAGACATTTGCATTAATCTGCATTAAAATGCAAATGACAGTATGTTAGGCTATAACACTAATTCAGAAATGTGTACACTAATGAGATACTTAATGTTACAGCAACATCTCACCGCTGCTACAGAAGCTCATTCTTTATTCATGTATATAGCATAAAACATAGCACATTAAGCACACACATTATTGTATATGTCATCTTCAACTCCTACGCTGTGATACATGATATATTTCAGAACAAATGTTAATCGTATCCCGCCTTTGAATAATGAAACAAAGGCGTCTTTCATGTTTAAATGATGTGATTGGCTCCAGAGGCTTATGACATTTATTGCAGTGTGAATGTTTTTAAGAGAAGATCCTGGGTCTCGGCCCTCTGTCTGCAGGCTCTGTCGCCCAGAGGTTGTGTCTCCACCTTGATATTCCCATCCGCCCTTTCTCTCTCCCTCTGATGCCTCATTGGCTGATTGTGTTCCGACTTGCCCGAGCAGGAATGCACCTACCTACTAATGCACTTTTATGTTCAGGCAATTTGACAATGAAGAGTGCCATCGTTTTTGCAGCATAAATATTTCATTCCTCATTTGGATGCAGATTTGAGGCGTCACACCCGGAATACAAATGGGCTTTCTCTCTCCGCTGGAACATAACCCAGGCCCTGTGCGAATATGATTTGTGTGAGTGCTAGACAAATATGGTGAGATGTGATTAGGTTTTATTGAGAATCACTGTCACTGGAAAAAAAACAAAGCAAAGTAACAAATAATAAAGTCTGGGCTATAATTTCATTCTAAATTTTAAAGTATTGCCAGCAGCAAGAAGATGCAATTTGACTCAAATGTCCAACACTTTTTAAAAACCACTTTTGAATTTTATGCCATTCACTCAAGTTTTATTAAATTTGATTGGGGAACAACAAATAAAGGGAGTTTGAAGCGCTGAAAATCAAATCATTTACTTACACAGTTAATTTTTAATGTCCTTGGGGACAACTCCACAGAAATGAATTTTCTTGTTATTTTTGAAATGCAGATAAACAACAATTCAAACTGTTGGTGGTAACTTTGTGCAAGCTATCTTCATCCAGTGTTTAAGCACATTATGAGGTACTTTTCTGACTCTGAGACTTGTTTCTGCTCTGACTGATGTATTGTATGATTATTATTATTGCTTTTTATGCAAAATATAAAGGATCTGCAACACATTGATTACACACCTAGAAATGTTTAACTATTGAATAGACCTGAAAAAAGTTTGTTGTTATTGTGTTGAATTATGTTGAGAGCCATCCTGTTACAATGAAAAGGTCATAGCTCGATCGGAAAGTCGCAGTGGGGGATGTAGTCTACATGCAAAAAGGGAATGAGAGTTCCTTGCTGAGTACCTCTGCGTAAATAGGAAAAGCCTGTTTATCATGTTCATCTATTTCCTCTTCTGGTTGAAATTTGCTGGCGCTGAATGCTGAGGTGTCCAACCACAACATTATCTACATGTGTCAATCGAGCTCTGCCTATTCAGTTATTGGACTGACTGAGCTGTTAACATGCATTTTAAAAGTCTGATCTCATGCTGAGCAAGTCTAATTTCTTAAGCTGAATATAAAAAACTGAATGAACATAGAAACTGACCACTTCTTTTTTCTTTTTTTCATGCTCTATGGTACTTTTTTTGAAGCTGTTGCTAGGAAATTTCCCCTTTGGAAATCTTGTCAAAAGCTACTTCTCAAAATATATGTATGAGGACAAGAGGGGGCTGGATAATTCTCCCATTCATGAGGGAGACAGGGGGTCTGTCAGTACCCTGTGTTTATGCACTTCTCTCGCTGACATGGGGTAATGGAACGTGCAGTAATAACAGTGGAGGGACGGCATCGCAGTGGGGATCATTGGAAACGCTCATTTTCACTCCAACATTGTGCTTTATCTGAATATTAGTGGAGCGTGAATGGCTAACCGGTGCCATAGCTGCTACGCAGACAACAGATCAGCTCTTTTCTTGAGTCCAAACCATCAAGAAAACACATCATCCCTGTTGCCATGGGGATTAAACAGATTAAGGTGCAATAAAAGGCGTTGTTTCATTATGTTTGGCTGCATTAGTAGTCACATTTAGCCAAATGAACATTTCCTCTGCCAAGTGTGCTCTCAGAGTAAGATTACAAACAAAAAAGTTCCCAAAACACTCCCTTTTTTTTTCTTTCTGAGAGTGCACCGCAGCCTCATCAGAGAATGAGTCTGGACTTGTTTCTGAGCAGAATACCTGTCTGCCGTCTCACTAAGCCTCAACTTCTATAGAAAGCGGGGACATTCCAGCTGGCTCGGGGTGCTTATTACTGCTGGTTTTGAATAGGAGTGTATGAAGATTGTGTGTGTGTTAGGGGAGGAGACTGTGGGCAGGCGTAGTTGAGAGGTCAACGCTCAGCTATTGACAAAGGTGAGACAGACATGAGCTGCACCCTTTGATTAACTCGTCCATTAGTTGACCAGACACGGTGTGCGGGGGTCAAATATCATTCTGTGGGGGTGGCTGCTGGCGATTATGCTCATCCCAACATGAGTCTTCACAACACATGAAAAATTCCCTGAATCTTTTCTGCTGCTATACCATCACGAGCAGTTTCTAAACACATACTTTGAAACTAAGCTTCGCTTAAAAGGTTCCTGAATAAAAAATGTTGGATTGTGAAATTGGAATTAATTGACATGCATGTGCAGCCTCACTCTGAATTCCCAGCACATCGAAAACAGAACATTTTTTTTCTCTGGTGTATTCCCAAATCTTTGTTTTGGAAAGCAGATTCACAGCTTTATCGATTCCTCTTCTTTCTCTTCTAACCTCAGAGCGCAGGGTTTGGGTACCTGGATGCAGGAAGTCGATAGATTGTCTGAGGGGATTGAAAGGGGTCAGTGAGAGGTGATTCAGATCCTTTGGCCTCCAAAGTCAGAAGTTAATCTAGAGACAAAACAAGCTGCAGAAAAAGTGAGCAAGGTGTGACTGAGTGCATGCCGTGCTGGTTTGTCTCTTTTGTTGGAGGCAGCATGCAGGAAATCATCTAAAGAATACAACAGTCGCCTTTCTGGAGAGTTCATCTGGGCAGAATATATCAATAAGATAAGAAACTGGTCCGGTAAAAAGCTCTGAATAAAAGATAATGTAATGTCTGCCGGAAGAAAACACATTCAAATAATTTTTATGTGCAAACTGCAGCTCTGACAAACTTCTACATTTATTTATGCTAGAAGCGACAATAGAATTAATTAGAAGTTGTATATGCTCCACTGTAGATGCAGTGGTACCTTTCATTTTCTTAATTAAATAAACACAAATAACAGTTTTGTGAAAACGTGTAGGAGGTGTGATTGTGACGCTATGCAGAACCAACAATTCAGCAGGGAGATTGAGAGAGACCGTAAATAGTGCCAGACTCTCTTCAAACACACCATTATCTCACCTGGAGGAACATAAAGCTGCTTCATAGAGCAAGAGGAAAATAACAGGCATGAAAGTGAGGCTGTGTGCTGATTACATGTATTATATAAAAGCAGAGGTGTGAGAACAAAATAATTCTTGTGGTACTCTACACAATATAATAATCCTCTAAACTTGTTATGATCTTTTCAAAGACTCCATTCTATAAGCACTCAAACTAAAGTGACGACACTTAATGCTTTAAGTAACTGTACTTTAAAAGAAAAACAAATGGCCTCCTAGCAGATATACACCCAGTTAATCCAAAATTTAACTCGGCAAAAAATAATTGAATTTTAACTTTTGGTAGCAACCTGTCCACCCCTTCACACTGCAACGTAAAGGGTCGCCACAAGTCAAATCCAGAAAGATTCAATTGAAGCATATTATCCTAAAGCTCAGTGGATAACATGAAATCTACTAAGTTCATGGCTCCTGCTCAGGTTGTCAGTGAACTATTTAACCATGTAAGGGAAGCAAATGGATCTCCTCTCCATCTCAGTTAAAAAAATAAAAAACTGCATTAAAAATCCTACTGATGGGAATTTCAGCCTATTTTAGGGATTCAGATTTTTTGGCCCAGAAAAAATGTGTCTTTCAGAACCTAAATGGCTTTCAACAGTATCATTGGTTTACATTAGGTGGCTTTCAGATCCAAGTTATTTGCAGCTGACACATTTCTAGACTTCCTTGCTTGGCACAGTTATCTGCTGCCACAGTGCCGTGTTTCATATTTTTCAAGGAGCAAAGATTAAAAGTTGAATGTCTGTAAATAAAAAGAAAAAATAGAAATAAACACAGAGATGTTCTTTTCAAATCAGTGACTTACGAGAGTTGCCCCATAGTATTTCCGCTGCCCTTAGTTATGACATTAAGGTGTAGTGTGAAAGGTTAATTTGGTCTGAAATCATATATAATTTGTGTAATTCGACTTAATTTTTATTTTCCTAACCATGTTTAAACCACAAGTATTCTGTAGTCCTGTGTTGTGACTTGTCTGTCAGCTGATTTGCCCCCTGTTGTCCAACAAGACACTTGATAGAAGTCTTGTTGAAGCAATACATTGAGCCTTGAAACAATTAACGCTGGGACTTTTTCCCCTGCACAAACTTACACTATTTTTGTTTACAGAGCTGGAGAAAATGCTGAAAAGCATTTGCTTGGGATGGAAAATAAGTGCCAACAGGGCAAAAAAAACAAAACTGCATCAGTTCACTGAGGAGACTTTAGATTTCAATGCTAATGCTAACAGGCCCCAGGTCCTACATTGTCACTGCCAATTAACATGTTTACTCAAGACTTACTGCATTATTGCTGCTCTGTTAAGGTTTTAGTGAGAGGTATGTTACTTTGAGAGTTTTTTGAAAAATGAGGGACAACTTTAGGTATCAAGAACCTGAGGAAAAGGTCAGCCACAGCTCTAAACTTGTAACAAAACACATCCCTGCTGTCACCCTGGAGCTCATAATCCCTCAAAGGATCGTTGGTGGACCTGTGCAGCTTCCAGGGTGTCGAGAATAAAACCAGCTCTTATGAAGCTGTTTTCCTCAAAGTCTCCACATCTCAGGTTTATATGGAGTTACAGGATTATCCAAGCTAAGCCAGAAAGAGCACATTAGAGGTGACACCAAATTTTTCTTTTGCCGTGAGCTGGTAAAGAGCAGATGATCCTACATCAGAGAAGAAAACGGATACACAGAGGATGTGGACTGTAGTTTCTATTACCCTGGAAAAATAAGAGCAACTCCGTGTTCTTAATAGGAGTTATGATGTGACTTAATGGGATTTAATTGGTTCATTAATGTTTAATTCAGGGATTTAATGATCTTAGTGGTAGAAAACTGAAAGTGTTCAGACTTATTTAGCATGTTCAGCGCTTGGTAACTGAAAATGATCCATCAGGATAAAATCACGATACATCAGTTTAATAAAAAATCTACTGAAGTTGTGAAATGCATTTAATATTTTCGAGGGGGGGTACTATGCTTGCCCATATGTCATATATAAAGTAATGCTGGGTGTCTATTCTAAATATGTTCAGATTTTCATACAACTTCGTATACATATGTCATGGAGATCCTTAATCTGTTTGTAAACTAATCAAAAAAGTCTGTTTGAGGGAAAAAAATTGTACAAAACCTTTATGAAATGTTCAAGAGATGCACTGAAATGAGGTTGTCGCACAAGGATTTCCTTAGTGGTTCATGAGACTTTAAATGGGTGGACCTTGCACACTAGGGTCTACCTTTAGCCCCGCCCTCTAAAGGCCTGGCCAATCAGAGGGAAGGGGATTTGTGACGCTGAAAGCCTTAAAGAAACAGTAACCCAGGTTAAGTTAGAGTTTTCTAAAACACCAGTGTGAGACAATAAAAAGTAGTTTGTAAAGCTGCTATGGGGTTACTAGAGGGACAGTGCAAAGCCTGAAAGGAAAACCATAATAGCCCCTCTTTAAAGAGCATTATCATGAATATTTATAAAAACAACCATCCCAGGCTTTCCAGAGCAGTTGTGGGGAAAACGACATGAAATTCAAGTTTGATTTCCAAATGTTGTAGAGATATAATAAAGCAAAGAAAAGGTTTTAGCTCTGTCTTCAGTTGTGTTTATTTACATCTGGGTAGTACAGCATGAAACTGTTATGCCAGTTGTCAACTGGAGCTGTATTTCCCACCGACAGCATCAAAATCATTAACCATGAGTTTAGTCAGTTAGTTTCCTTACTTCAGTGGGTTAAGCCACTTTCAACTCATTGCTTTGGGTTTTTCTCTCTACTTTTATTAGCCACAGTGATCCCTAAACTATTATTCTTTAATAAAAAGATGTTTTATATGATAGAAAATGTTTTAATTTGAACAAAAAACAGTGCATTTCTTCCAGAGTTAGTCCAAGCAAAGCTTAAAATTGCGGAAGAATGTGGATTCATATTTATGATTAGGCCACCAAAATGAGAGTGTTTTGTTCCCATCATAGACCAGCCAGTAAAAACAGTTGTTCTCTGAGTTGAAATTTACTTCCACTTTCAGCTGCGATGTTGTTATAAAACCATGCGTTTTCCTGACACAAATCTAAATGCAGAGGCATCAGCCAGCACTTGTTCTCAGCAGGTGTTTCATCAGAATTAAAAGGCTCTATTTTCTCAAACACTTTTTCACTTTCGATGTTCTCACAAATGATAGACGTGATCACATGCTCCATTGACGTTCTGTCACTGGCGTATGTTGAGCAACCTCAGAGCGACTCGAGGGCACTAAAAGCCTTATTTATAGATCGAAGTTATGTTGACTGATCGGGTGATAATAACATGTTTGTGCCCATGACTAACAGGGAGGATGTTTGGTTCACATAAAGCAAGGTGTGAATTGTGTGAGCGTGTGAATGTCCTACAGGATATAGGAGTGTTCAGTGGATTTTCCCTGCTGGAGGTAAAAGGATGTATATATGAGTGAGACACATTTATGATAATTCCTGAGTACACACGTCACATTTTTGATTTGTTGTAAAAGTTACGCAAGGCATTCAATAACCAGATGATGCTCTTTTCAAAGCCTGTAACCTCAAAAGGTGGCTTTTCTAGCAACTATATATTTTGTAAATATTAAATCATCTTAACATGAGAAAAATATTTCTTCTCTGATCCTGAATGTCACACTTCGGTCATATTTGGTCCATAGACGCCTCCGCCTTCGTCACATTTCCAAAAGTCATTGCCACTAAATTGGGAGTTTGTAATCTGGCGCTGGTTATTTTCAGGCCTCTGCTTATCTGAATAGAACATGAGCAGCAAAATGAGTTTCTGACTTTTGGAAATAAGAGCCCGGCCGTCAGTTTTACATATTTATTTGGTTGCAAAGGTTGGAAAACGCAGCTGGGAAACTAAATTATGTATCAACATCTAATGCTGATTCCTCTTCATAGGCCGTGCTCTCTGTTAGAGGAGAGGGCAACACTGAAGGCAGATGTATAGCCCAGCGAGAGCCTATTTATCCTTCTGGAGTACGCGGAGGCAGAATAAATACTTCCTGCTTTACATGTGGATAAGCAGAGTGCTCAGGGTTTGATTGAAAGTGCTGCTATCTAAGCTGTGATAAATATTCATCCCGTGGCCTTTTTTATTCAGTTCTTGTGGAGCAAAGAATTGATGAGAGTTTATCTGGTCAGCTCAAAGATGCTCTGTAGATTCATGACATTTTGGGGGTCTCTGAGGCAGTTTGTGACCTGTAGAGTTGCAAACTCCACTGACAGAATAAAGCTCATGTCAGCTTCAAACTTATTTTACCATCATGTCTTTTTTATTCCCCCCTTCTTTTTTTTTTTTGCATATTTTCTCAGGTAGGAATTTTCCAGAAGTGTTCTTGCAGAGCTGTGGAATGCAGGCAGGACTGAGCATGTCGCCCATTCTGGCAGAATATACACACACAGTATGTCCTCGAGTGTCTGTGCAAACTTGCTCAGACATAAAGACACAACTTGGATAAAGTTCACTCTCTGACAAATGAACAAGTTGTGCATGATGGTGGAGGAGTCATAGCTCTCTGGTTCTTTCATGAACTGAAAAGACATTATTTATATGTGAATATATAGATGATTCACCTGATTCATCCTCACTTCAAAAGATAAAAAAAAAAGATTAGCAAAACAATAGACAATGAATCTGCTTCATCCTGCAGATTTATTTAATGGAGATTGATATAACTTTGCTGTTTTTCTAATTGCTCATTCATGTTTGTGTGGGTTACGCACGTCATTCAACAAGTTTCTCTGCAGATAAGAAATCCATTCAAGATTGTTTTGTCTTCGTTTTTTACGTCTTTTTCATCGTCATCACTGCCTCTGGTGTATAGTTGTCCCTGTAGCATTTTAAAAGTCATTTAAACTGCATATAAGCCATTGTCAAGATGTTCTTCTTGAGAATTTTGATTGTTATAAGAGCATAAAAAAATGATTTTGATACCTTTTTCCCAAATATTTTAATTTTTTTTCACAAAGTTATGGACATGCATAGCTCACGATTAAAATGCTTACCAGCTATATAATATATGAACTTAAAATGTGTGAAAATATTTTACAAAGCATAAAAAAGTAATTGAATTGCAATAAAAGCACATTTTAATTCCTTTTAAGTTCGTACACTTTGATTTCTCCAAAAAGCCAAATATTTTAAACAAAAAAAACGTAAAAATATTTTTGGAAATACTTGAAGAAGAATTAAGAAAACTCAAAGATAAAATAACTGACAGACTTTCATATTCCATGCACCAGAGAGTTAATATTTAACAGTTTTAGTAGCAACTGTTCATTGTTTTTAAAGTCCCTGTGAGGACTATTCAAGTGATCTCGATAAGATTTTCAGCGCCAAAAAAAAGTTATTCCTAAATGCTATTTCTCAGCTCCCAGGTCTAGTCATTCAGGACCAGATTGATTTACAGCATGAAGAAATCTCTATGACAACACTAAACACCAGCCAAAGTCTAGCAGTGAAAGAGAATTCTCTGTCTGAAAAAGATTTCTTGGATTTATTTTGTATTGGACACAAGAGCAGAACTGGCAAACAGAAAAAGAACGTCAAAGAAGAAGAAGAAAGCTTTACAGTAGTGTGATACAGCAATCCATATGCAGCAGTTATACTGCAGGGGTCTGTTCAAACTTGAGAGTCCATCCATAAAATAAAGAGCCAGATAACGTTTGCTCTGCTTGGTGAGGTTGGAGTTGTTAGATGAGCACTGGTGACACTTAACCAGGATTCACTTATAAAACTGACATGTCTCAGAGCACTGGGCTGTGAGTTGCACGAAATATAGCCAGCTACTAAACTACTAAGTTTGTTTGTTGATACGTTTCATCCTGGGAAAAGTTGTCTTGGACAAAGAAAAGTAGTGTTAAAAAGATCTGCTTTCCATTCATTTGCTTCAAGACAAACACATGCATTAATAAGAGTCACGTCCTCGTAACAGTGAGTGTAAGTGCTCATGGGAAACATAATCATTATCCTGGAAAAACACTCGCTATTCTACATACAGTCCAGGCTGTAACAGCCCCAGTAAGTTAAAATTTCGACTTTTCTGCCTTTTTTGGAGAAGACAGGACGCTGGAGCCAAAGTATGAATTCACATCAAGGCTTTACTTCAGTGAAACACTGCCACCAGCTCTCCGGCGATAGTGCATCTGACTACCACAGATGGATGATTTTTGTGAGCCACCAGAGCTATATCACAATCACAATGGCATTTTTTCAGAGTCCTCATATTTGTCTTTAAATTTTATTACAGCATGTTTTGTAAATAGAAGCTCCAGATTACTGGAGCAGCTATAGAAACAAGTCTCCTTCCATAAATGCTCTTCTCGTTATCATGATGGCAACACTTAATGCTGCAAATTAGAGAAAATAAGTCTCAGGCTTCAGCAAAGAGCTCAATGAAAGCTTCAGACTGGCTCAAAAATACATGTTTCTTCTCCAACTTCATTCCTCGCCAGCTGAAGCCTCCTACTGGGGTTACTGCAGGAATTCAGCAACACTGCATGATGCCTTTATTTTCCCCTGAAACGATGCTGACACAGGAGCAACCTGAGCTGCAGCTTTGTGCAGCTCCTGCTCCTCTCTGATCACTCCTGGTTAAGTCTGTGGACCTCCCCGCCTCTGAAAGCTGATCCAGTCCTGAGGTTCCCTTTGAAACAGAAAGGTAATACAGTTTACCTGCCTCCAGCGGAGATAACCGTTAGCCGCTTCTTGACTCTCTCCATTACGTGGGAGGACAGTCAAAATGCATCAGTGCAACACATCTCTGTGGCGGTAATGGGATCTGAGACCCTGATAATGGTGGACACTTTGAAAGCTCATTTTAGCTGCGTAGTTAAGCTTTAACAGCAGCATCAGCTCACCATTATCGGCCTGGATGCTGATAAGGATTAGTTGAGGTTTCTGAGTTGGACAAACATTACTGCAGTGTCTTTTAACGAGGAAAATAGTGAGTGGAGATTCCTCCTGGATTCACCTCATTTACTCTTCTGGAGGAAACAAAGTCAGTTACAAAAGCATGAAAACAATCTCAGCTGCAGAGCTTCACCGATGACCTGCTGAAGGATCATCAGGCCGTCAGCTCAGGGACTGACATGTGCGCCATCTACTGAAACAAAAAGGGAGTGTAAGAGGGCAAGAGGGCAAAGAAATACATACTTTAGATATCATTCAATGTCTTCATAATCTCTGTTTGTAAACTTTTAATCTATAGAGAGTGATGAGTGTGGGGCCTAGATGCTAAACACAAACGATGCTACACTGTTAAATGGATCTTGTTTTTTCAGCATACACCATATGTACTTTCCTGTTCTCCTCATACCCAAGATATTTTCTAATTAAACCTAACTAAAGCTCATCAATATACAATCTAAGCAACATCCTGTTTTTTAATCAAACGACTCTCTGTTACTGCATCTCCTCTTTTGTTGCGAAAACTTGCAAGAGATACTAGAATTAAAATTTTTAAAATGAATTGACGTGAGATCCTTTGTTAGCTCTTACTATTAAACAAGAAGTTTTCTAAACAAAAACCTTATTTTGTTATATTAATTTCAATTTAACTTCAGTTCACAAAATTTTAATTCAATTTATGATTTAATTAATTCTAACTAATTCATTAAAATTATTTAATTTAATTTCTTGCGTAGCCATACAATTTTAATTTATCATTATTTACTTTAATTCATTTTATAATTTGATTCATTTCAAAATTTATAATTTTTTAATCATTCATTCAAATTTCCTTTTTCTTATTTTTTCTACTGTAATTTTTCTTATTCTGGATCATTTTCATTTCTGAAATTGGTTTATATTATTTGATTAATTTCATTTTGTTAACTACTTTTTTTTATTTTTGTTAGTCAATAAATCTAGTGTAATGAGTCATTTTTCACTTACTTTTTACATATTTTTATGCCTATTCCCATCCATTACAGACATTCTTGATTCTTTGTTCTTTTGTGAAGCATTTTAAGCTCTTTGTTTGAATGTATAAAATGTAGGATATAAATAAATATCAGCTTTAGTTTGATCTGGAGAGCAACTTAAAAGTGTGAATGTTCAACAGCACATTCACCACAAAGCTGAGCTGAAGTACTTCTGTGAAATGTACTTTGTATCACTCCGTGTTCCTTTCTCAATGACTTATCTGAACTGGTTATTTCTGGATGTTATCTTTTTACTTTTAGACCTTTTTTAGCCCAACATGCTTCAACTTTAGAGCTAATATTTCAGAGAACCAAAGAAAAGTCAGTGTTTTTACCCCGTGTGCTTGCAGAGCTGTGAAGTAATCCGCCTATGCTGCCGTTGTGTAATAGAAACCATGTATTTCTCCCCTTTTTTGACACCTAATTTAAATTTTGTCTTTAAATCACCCTGGTACAAACTTAGCGTGAAGTGTAAAGCAGCCCGGTGACTTCACTGCAAAACAAGACAGAAGTTTCAAATAATTTTCTTCCAAGAGGAGAGGAAATTCAGAGGAGTGGACAATATTTCATCAGCCTCAGCACAGTGAGTTTGTATCAAAAGCTTTAATGCATAAGGACCACAGAAAGTTTCCTGAATGTGTGTGCAATTATTTAGGCTGAGAAGACTCTTTGACTGGTATGTTTTAATGTACTGAATCTGACTTTCCCACTATCTGCCTCCCTCAGAGCGCTCCCTTCTCTCCCTCCCGAAATGTTCCCTCCACCTTTTGAAAACTCAGATATGGATTTTTTTTCCAACCAGAAGTGCAGAAACTAGATTTTTGTAACTTTTGAAACTTACAAATGGTTTTGTGCAATCTCTCCCCTCCATGTGAGAGTGGGCGAGCCATGCAGAGGTATTTTCTCCAGCCCAGGGAGCCGCGTGAAATAAAAAAGAAAAAGAAATGTCGGCAATATTATTTCTGAAAAGCAAGCTGACGTTATTGCAGTTTTATGTGTCATGGGAAATCATTGTGTCCTGGGCTGCAGCAAATGATTATTGAGAGCTAATAGTGTGCGATGTTTAATATAAGGGAAAGAGGAGACAAAATCACTCATAGCACCTCAGGGAATAAATTAGGGCTGAGGGAGCGTGAGGGTGTGAGGTATCTGTGCACAGAGAGGATCTTTATTACCACCTACCTGGCTTTGTGTTGTGTCATTACCGGGGCACAACAAATTTCATACGGTACAGCTGCTTGAGAACTCTATTCCCACACTCTGCTGTGCTTACTGAAGCCAATACATCCAGCAAATATTGACCTGTGAAATGTAGGGGGATGCCATCATGCCGGCAAACTCCTGAGGCAATCTGCAGCATTGTTTCCATTTCTTCTGCCATATGTTTGACTTAACAAGTCCACACTTCTTTCATTATCCCCCTCATGTCCTCCAGAGTACGAAACCAAACAAAGATAAATTTGCTGCCCGCAAACTGGATCTTACATAATTTACTTCTTTAACTCATAAGACTCGTGTCTCACCCCGCGGTTGAAGATGTCAGGTCACAGAGTCTCCTCTGCATCACCATTGGTCCCAAAGCAAGTTTCTCTCTCATTGACCTTCTGCGGGGCACTGTAGCGCTCGTGGCGTGTGTTTGCTGCACGGTCTCGGGAGGCTCGTCTGCGCCCGGGTGTGCTTATCAGAGAGTGGAAAAGAGGAGCCACCCCCCACCCCCCTATCCTTCACTGAAGGGCACCTGGAGAGGCTGCAGCACAGGGACAATGAACTATGTGAAAACTAGACTGCAGAGAGAAGGAATTTGTAATAATCACATTGCTTTCTTGTCTTTTTTTAAAGCTCCTGCAAGGAACTTTCTTTACTTTGATTCTGGTGCCCCCTTTGGAGGGATCTTGAAAATATTCTCACTCTTACATATTTGCGTATTCATAATCCATGATTAAGAATGAGACTATCAGCAACAGAGTTAGTTATTCATCAGTGCTAAGAAATGGGGTCTGTCCTTTTTTCTTGAAGGAAAGGATTTCTTGGAATTTTTGTGGAGTAATAATGGCAGACACTGGAGCTGGACTGACAGAAAAGAAAAAGGAGAGAAAAGCAGTTAAACACAGTGTCAGAGCACAGGCCAAAACCCAGAAAAGTGAGGTTATGCTTGCTCTGCTTGGTTAAGTTGGAGTTGGCAGAGGAGCATTGGACATAAACAGGATTCACAACTGTTATTTGTTACAGACATGTAACAAGAGCACCGGGCTGTGAGTAGAGCTAAAGAAAGTCGGCTACTAAACTATGCTACAAAGTTTTCAAAGTTTGCTTGTTTTCACGTTTCAAACAAAAGTGATATGCATGTCACAACTGTTCACAGGTGCTCTTACTGTTCATGAATTGCAGCCATCAACCATCATTTGATCTGTTCCCACCCCTCACTGCACCAACCGAGAAATCAAAGTGCGCTGTTTTCCCATACTGTCAGTGTGAACGTACATATGCACTCAAAATAGTAAGTGTAAGACACTTAAATCTCGGTACAGTGTGTGGGGGCAGTAAGAATGAGCAATGCCGACCAGTATGTCCTTTGAATTTGGACATTATTGTAATTTTTTGTTGTAAATATTATCCAAAATGAGTGGATGTGTTTGTAGCTTCTATGGCTTTTAGAGCCAGCCTCAAGTGGACACTTACGGAACTGCAGTGTTTAGCACAACCTCACTGTATTAATTTCTCAAGCTTGGGGGTTGCACAATGGGTTTTAAGATCCAAGAGAAAATCTGCTTTCCCTTCATTTGCCTCTCCAGCCATGTCTGTATTACAGTGGTGATAGTGCTCATGGGAAACAGAGTCTTTACAATAGGAGTTGTCAACCTTGTCCCTGATGTTCGTGCTCCCTATTTGGTCTCTTAAAGAATCATAATTATTAACTCAAGTTTCTTTTGTAGGCATCTAAAATATACTCACAGGAGTTTTAAAATAGTTTCTCACATGTGTAAACAAAATGTTCTGTATCATTATTTCAGCTCTGAACTGAAGCCAAGGTTTCCTGAGGATTTCTTTGTTTTTGCCTTTAATCTAAAATACCTGTGAGAAAACAGAGATAGTGCCAGCTACTCTTTATTCTCAGGGGCTGATCTTCTCCTGAGCTGCTCTAACACTAACAGAGGTCTGTGTTCCTCAGCAAAATACAGTAACGGTGTCAAATGAGACCACAGCTCTGGTCCTCACCCTGCCCTGACCTCTGTGAGCTTTGTATTACCGCTGCTGACACCTACAGGCTCTATACGAGCCTTCTACTTGACTGAACAGCAGAAAAAAATCCAGGCTAGCTATCTCTTTTATTTGACTTTTTTGATTGTTAACTGGGATAATATCTATAAAAGCACATTGTTCTGGGTTAACGTACTTTTTCTCCCCTATTGTGTCGATTTTAAAACACAAGCCATAAAGTGTTTTTACTGCAGAGAAATTAACCTCCCACTCTGCTTTTATAATGATCTATAAAACATAATGATATCATTTAATGTAACTTGAAGTACATTTTAAAGTCATTCCCATTAGGCTGAACACCTAAATGTGTTGTTTCCTATTAAAAACTGTAAATTAGAAGTTTTAAAAACTCTAATAAAACTAACTCACTGCTTCTCTCTTTTGGCTTTTATAGATTCATATTAACTCCCACTTGATGACTTTGTAACATCATTTTCAAGATATTGCTAAATAATGGAGCAGTTAACAGTTAAATTGCTGTGTTACTTTTTAATGAAAGCGAAAGAAAGACTCAGAAATCTATCTGACGACATGACTGTATGAATACACAGGCAGATCACACCTCTGTTTGTCATCTGGAAACTACAAAAAAAGAATCAGACACATTAAAGAATGATGGACTTTATGATGCTCAGCATCTATGTACTCTACTATAATAATGGGAAAATTGGATCATAAGGTTTAATCTCTCAAGACCAGCAGACAGTGAAGGTGGCAGAGTGGAGAGGATTACTCCACATTTAGAGCAACAACAAATGTCTGACGTAATGATTAAAAACAGAAAAGAGACACCATGACTGTGAATGTAGAGACTGTAATACTTTAGGGATCTGAAAGGACAGATTTAGATGCCATATGTGTAACTAAAGGATCACAGCAAGAGCACTGAAATAAAAGTGCTCTTTTATTTCAGTGTGAACAAAAAAAACAACATCTTTTTGAGTAAGACAAAGTCCCCAAAGTAAAACAGGTCGAAGTGATTAATTCATTATAATTTCCCTCTTTGTGTCAGTAAATTTTAAAACAGCATTCTCAAAGATTGATTCAAAAATGATTCATCTTAATTTACCTCAAGACAAGATTTAGACACTTACTGTCCCTCTGAGGACGGACCGGATAAATCTGACTTTTTTAAGTTTCTTTTTTTAGGCATTTGTTCCTAATTTAAGCTATATTGAAGTCTCTGTGTGACTTATTATTTACAGCGAAACTGAGACAGTACTCCAGGATGTGTAGCAGCTGATGGAAATATGGTCTAAGATCTCTTTGCTTTTTGAAATAATAGGAATTTGAAAAAGTGAATCTCAGAAAGAAAATGTGGGAGCCCTAAAATATGTTTATATGAGACTTAAAATGAGGATTTTTTTATATCTGAATTTCCTCTAATGTGGACACAAAGGCATTACAGCGTCATCAGTACAAGTACTTGTCATGATAATGAGCTCATTTCTTAAGTAATGAAGCATGCACATTAGGTAAGTTCATTAGTGGCATATTTCAGCTTGTCTGTTTTTTCTTCCAAATGCTGACCTGACTGTTAATCTGTTTGAGTGACTTGATGACTTGGATGCTGCTCTTGTAAAGAATCAGAGATGCTCACTTTAGCTGTCTGCAGTGACTGGTGGCCCACCGCAGGCCTTGCCCTCTGCTTCCTCTCACAGTGCTGCAGGTCTCCACAGAGCGGCGGTGGAGCGAGCAGTGATTAAGTTGGAAGGTCAAGTAGAATTGATTCTGTCCCCCCCTGTGGTACATCCTCACAGCCCTAAGACTGGAGACGAGGGCCAATTTGTTTAGGGGACATGGGTTCAGTTTGGAGACATTTCACTCCTCTTTTTTCCTTTCTATCCCTCCCACTCTCTCGTCTCTGCCTCTCTCGGTGGGTTTATCTGTCTGCTCTTCCTGCTTCACTGGTGCTCTTCCCTCCCCAACAGGATGACTTCAGCTGGAGGTCAGACAGGCGGTGGTCAGAGCAAGGCGAGCCCTGCAGAGATTGGCTTAATTGAGCTCAATTACTTCTTGAGATGCATTCTCTAACCCGCAATGATCCCTTCTAATGATTCATTAGTGCATTAATCACCCATTTAGCTAATGGGAATTGCCCTCTCTGTTTTAATAGCTGCTACAAACAGAAATCATTTGCCTTTGGTGTGTAAGTTTCCTAATCAGTGTTCATTATGAGAACACCTCACAACTTTTGAAAAACAGATTAGCAGCAGCTTCTTTTTTTTAAACACTGAGCATCAAAAATTGTCTTTTTTATTATGTTTTTGTACCAAGATGTGTGGCCTGTTTTGTGCTCAACAGAGGAATGAAAGGCAGGCGTTGTGTATTTCATGTCATGTAGACAATATCCGAGCAGCAGGAGCTTCAATCTGACAACTCGTTCTGTTGTCTCAATGCTTCATCAAACAGTGACGGCGAGCTGTAATTGAGGGCCGAGCGTTTTTGTTTTGATAGTGCTGAGTGACACAAAGCTGACAGCACACATAAAGCTGCCATCAGTTATGAAGACGCCAACATTGTCTTCATGTTTATTTGGAAGAGCAGATTCAAAGACACCTGAGTGATTTAACAAAAGCAGAGGAAAGAAAGGCGTTTTAAGCGGTGATGTTTTTAAGGGGGTTAAAGAAGCAGAAAATCTGAGCAAAAAATGCAGGGAGGTGACTACAAATCTCTTTGCTTTGGACCAATAAGCAGGTTAGGGAAACTCACAAAGGTTAGAGGAAGGATTGGTTAAAAGAGGTGGTGGTAGGGTTAGCCTTTGGTTTTGTAATGCATTGCATTTTTCCAGTCGCCAGCAGGGGGAGACTCTACAATGCGTTAGATATTAAAAAAAAAAAAAAAAAAAAAACCATCAGAAAATGAACCATCTGAAGCAACACATCACCCATCACATCATCAGTTGGTTGCTGAAGAGTTACAGCTGCCAAAACCAGAATCAGAATCAGAATACTTTATTGATCCCCTAGGGGAAATTGCCTTTTAAGTATACAGTTACTCCCATTGGAAAAGTGTTAGAAATATAAGAAAGTACAAATTTAAGCATAAGTGTCAAATATAAGTATAAGTGTCTTACCCAAAATTGAAATCTAAGCATAAAAATATCAAATAAAATAAAAAATATATAGAATAGAACATTAAGTGTATACAGTCTACCTAAAACGTGTGGTATATACATGATGTGATTGGTATGGAATATTGCACAAGTATTGACATAAATAAATTATAAGAGTACTGACTTAATTATAGGTAATTATTGCACTTGTTATTATTCATTCATGTTGTTGTTGCTTGAATGAGATAGTCCAGGGTAAACCTTGTTACACTTGGACACACCATATCTCTGTTTTTTTCACAACAGCAGATCTGATAAATTTCTATTTAATGTGTTGTTGGTTGTGTCCTCAGGCTACATCTCAGCAGGTGGGAGCCCTCGGGATCAGAGGTTGCAAACCTCCCTTACAGAGGTTTCTATAATAGACTGTATAAAACATGGACATAGTCTCCATGGCGTCACCTGCCTGTCTCTGAAGCCTTGAAGCAAAACGGCCGGCGCGGCCATATTGGAATTGGCACAGGGGACGAGTGCCCAAACTCACAGCCATTCGGTCAATCACGTGATCTGATCTGTGCCTCTGATTGGCAAGCTCTCGAGCTTAACATCTTCCAAACACCTGAGTTAGAAATAAATTAACCTCCGGAAAAGTGTGTGCTGTTAGCAAAATTAGCAATCCAGGAGGGAAACAACTTCTGTACCATGCTGTAAATATGGTAATTTCAGCTCTGAAAACTTTATTTTTTTTTGGCCTGGTGTTTTTTGTGACATCTGGTACTTCCGGTGCCAGCCTCAAGCGGTCACTTGAAGAACAGCAGCTTTTTAGCACTTATACATTGTATATTTTCGTCATATTTTCAGACCAGAGGTTGCCGCTTGGTTTCCACAGTCTGAGATGGTCAGGATGGTGTGTGTCTCTGCATTATATCCCAGAATATGAACTGGAGATGTGTTTCTATAAGTAAGACGGAGAGATGAGGTCCACTGAGGCAAGAGGTTTTCTTTCCTTCTCTTTCTCACCCACTCATCCTTTTCCACCTACAGATTGCTGTGCCATAGCTGCAAGCCCACCCCCACCCCCGCCACACACACACAGACACACACAAACTTGCACTCTCACACACTATAGTGGGTGTTGGAGGCTCTGGATGTAAAGAACAGGTGTGAAATGTGCTGCTTCCGAGGGCCTCTCCATTCTCATCCCAGAGGAGACACAGACACTGAGCACTCCCTCAGCCCTGCTCCGTTACATCCATAGAATATAGGAGCTGGGGGGGTTCAGCAGTGAGTGGGTTTGTTGGTTGTTTGGACGGACGGCTGGCAGACCAACAAATGCAATCATGACGCAGGTAGCGGCAGCATGGAATGGTAATGCTATTATAATGATTTTGAGGGAATGTCTTCATAAATGTCTGCTCTCGGGGGAGGCGGAGGGGGGGAGACGTGGGGGCCGTTTTTGCGCAGCCGGGCACCATGAATAAATTCATGTCCACTCCTGTGTGCCGCTGCAGCCTCTGTTTGCTCATCTAGTATGCAGCCGCTTCTGCGTCCCGTCCCAAGAGACCAAAGTTTGTAAACATGAATAATAATTAGGAACAGGTCGACGGGCAGGTAATCTGCATGTGTGTTCCAGACTCTACCCGCCCAGTGTGCAACATACAGGTGCCCCCCCCCCATTAGCATTTTGTTTGCACAGGGACACAGGTAGCGCTCGATCTCTTATTCGGGAAAACAGAAGAGATGTAATTTTCTAATTGCTTTTAAAGGAGATTAAACTTTATATAAGAGGAGACTGACTGACCAAAGATTCTATGACTTCCACCCATCCTTGGATCTCTACTTGACTATGTTAAACATTTACAATTCAGGGCCCTGAGTTGGTAAAAAAAAAAAAAAAAGACAATAGAACATAGTTCGAGCAAATAAATAGAACTTGTGTAACTTTTTGGATAATAAAGCTGTACTGGAATTTTGAGAAATGCAGATCAGATTTCTTCTCCTGAACTGATTGAAAATAACTTGTACAAACCTTGCCAGCACTTTCAAGCTGCGCTATTGCACTTTGTATTTATCTATGTTCGGGTGAAACTTTTTTTGCCCATTGGGGAAATTTTTTGTAATGTTTGGGTGCATTTCATCAGGTTGTGATGGGTTGGGATGATATGCTTCTCTTCTGATTTGATTCTGTAACGGTTTTTTTTTTGTTTTTTTTGTGCTGATTCAATCTAAATTGCAATTTTACAATATTGCAGTTTTTAATATTTATTCAGCAGTATTATATTTAAAGCCTGCTTTGAAGAGTAAGTTGAAGAATTTACATTTGGAAACAGTTCCTGATACTAATGGGAATCATTTTTTTCTCCATTGTGTAGTACAACATCTGTTTATCAGTTATGTTTTTTTTTGTCCACTGCTGCAAATCATATTTCCCCTCCAGGAATAATAAAGATCTGGAATGAACTGAACTTAACCTTGCAGGGCTGCCAAAAAGCTGGAGTTTTCATGCTCCCAACTCAAAGACTGTATAATAAATGGGGGTAGTCTCTGTGACGTCACCTGTCTGTTTCTGAAGCCCTAGATTTGAAACAAGACGGCTGGCACGGTCATATTGGAAATGGGATGAGTGAAGTGTGACGTGTGCCCAAACTCACAGCATATTAGTCAGGTGAACTGAGCTGTGCCTCTGATTTGGTAAGATCTCTGTATCTTCCAAACTGCCGAGTTTTGTACGAGGCTGTGAACATGCTTAATTCTGCCCTGAAAACAGCTTTTTTTTTAATTGGCCTGTAAGTGACACCTGTGCTCATTATGTCTGTTTTTTGGTGTAGCCAAGCTTAATACGATCTACTGTTGACACAGTTTGTTCATTTTGAAATTCACAAGATCTTTTTTGGGTTGTTTCCGAGTGCAACTACCTGTCCAGCTTAATCTTCCCTACTTTAAATTGACATTAAAAAGCTCGAGCATATCCAAAAAGCAGAAAAAAAATGGTTAGGCACCTGCTGAAACCTGTTGGAGCAGGGATGCAGTCTGACCTTAACAGAACAGAATATGACAATATTGTATTGGAGCCTAAGTATTTCCAAAGGACTCCAGATATTTACCAAAGGATGAACATTTTGTCTGTCTTTATATTGGGTTGGTGTACACTTTAATTTTCTACAGTAGCACATTAATTATAAAATGTTTTATTTTCCCAAAACATCCCCTGGTGTTTGTGTTGAATTTGTGAATTGCATAAGCCCAGACTGGCACAAGCTGGCAAACATCTGGGGGACGACTAAATGAGAGCTCAGGGGTTTTAAAGATTTGAAGCAGACCTCTCTGGTGGCACAAGGTTCCCTGACTTGTTCATAAAATGACAGGATGCTAATGATTAATTAAAAACCTGATTTTCATTATGACTGTGGCAGCAGAGAGGTTTGATCTTGAGGTGACTTTGGAGGAGACAGAAAATCCGGGCGTTTTTGCTATTCTGCAGACATACACCTTCTCCTGGCACTAACAAGCCCCTGACAGCAAACAAATCTTTGACAAGTTCCCCCCTCATTGCCCAACCCCCTTTTATAGATAGTCTTAAGACTTTAATCCGGATCCAGTGACAGGCTCATCCTCGGTCAATAGGGTAAAGAGAAGCTCAGGCGAGGGATGTGTGCACTTGTCCAAAGGCTGGTTCAAGCGTACATGCTCTGAATCTTAAACGTGGGCTCACCTCGAGTGAAGGGTGTTGGAGAAGGGATTGACATATGTTTTATAAATTAGCCCAGCTTTGATGTATTATTAAATAACTTACAATTTGAGCTCCATGAATTTCAAACCTTTGAAATGACCACCCAACCCACTGTAGCGGAAGCAAAAGAGTTTGGAAAGAAGTTTCCGCTCGGCTGATAATTCACTCTCTGTGCACAACCTTCGGCCCTCTAACTCCCTTCTTTGTGACCCTCCTGAACTTGCAGAGAAGCACATCACCTGGTGTATATCTCCTTTTATTTTATACGTGCAGTATCTCCAACCTGTCCTCAGTGATCCATGCACAGTCACATTTCAGAGCTGTAATCTGCAGCGTGTGAGAGGATCTCCTGGTTACAACGATGTGCCCTGCAGGTCCCAATCTGTCTTTGTTAGGCCTGCTGCGCAACGCATCGCACCTGCCTCGCCTAAGACTGATCACCGCCGTCACCACCCGCCTGTGCAGCTGCAGCTAATATAACAATTCACATGCACTTTGTAATTGTCACAAGTGGCACTTTAACTCGGTCTCCTTGGTATATAGACGACCCCCGCCTTCCCAAGACACGCTGAAACCAAGACTATAAAGGAGATTCAAGGTGTTTATGGGTAATATGTTGTATAAACACAGGTGGGAGAATCAAAGCTCCTCTAATCAGGAGCTTTACGTAGGAACTAGCATTTCATTTGACTGTCTTAATTTTGTTAGACTTTATGACTCAACTCCATAGAAAAAGACAGCACAGGTGTTTCCGTGACCATTACTTACTTCACTGTTCTACACAAATTTCCCACCGTGGATGTCAGACTGGAACTAAATGAAATCCAGCTGTTACTGTCTTTATCACGCATTTACTTCCCCTATTGTGAAGTTAACAGATGAATTCTGAAAAAAGAAGAGTATTCAGGAGTGAAAAGAGGTGCAACAAATGTTGAAATCGTCCTGAACTTGACATCTCAAAGGTGTTTAACCCCTTTATGCCTGAATTTATAATTTGTCTTTAGCACATAATATAACATATAACATTACACAACACACAACTTACCTCATTTTCAATCAATCAATAAATCAATCAGTCTTTATTTGTATAGCGCCAAATCTTAACAAACATTATCCAATGACACTTTCCAAAATATGAACAGGTGTAGATCTGTTAACATCAACGCAATTTGATTTTATTACCAGAGACCCAACATCAAGACAAGATAGAAAGTCTTATCTCATTGAGTATAGCACCGAGCAGCATTCAGCAAGTTACAATGGTAAGGAAAAACTTCCCTTTTACAGGCCTTTGACAGAACCAGACTCATGTTCTGAGTCTGACTCATGTCAGACAGACATACAACTCAACTGTACGCTTCAATAATTTCTCCCAATTTGCAGCCTCTGAATATTAATTTTGCTTCCACACACTGGATGTAGGTCTATGACTAACCAGTGCTTGCAAAAGGTTCTTAGCTATGTGTTGAATATGCATAAACTGACATTGTTGTGTGTGAATGAGTGAGAATAAATGTGCTCATTGAATGTGCTCATATTTCCATGAACGCTGAACTAAACTGCTCAGTTTATGAATCACAATCAGGACTTTAGTTCAATCCTTTGGCTTTGAATTGCCAATGGACAACTCAAGAGGTGCTGAAAGATGATGGGCAGTGCAGACAGATGCTGATCTCTGTGTTTAACAACTGGCAAAGTCAGATCTGGTACCGTTAGCTGTAGCAG
Organism: Thalassoma bifasciatum; assembly: GCA_008086565.1. Lineage (NCBI taxonomy): Eukaryota > Metazoa > Chordata > Actinopteri > Labriformes > Labridae > Thalassoma > Thalassoma bifasciatum. Next base: position 516,050 of record RPOG01000143.1, read on the forward strand.
TGCGTGAGAGAGAAGTTTTTTTCCATTGTTGTTACATTTTGGGTCACTGTAACATTACGGGCTTTAACAGGCCTTCAGATTGTTCTCTTACACAGCTAAAAAATTCATCAAAGACTGACATGTACTGATAAAAAGCCCCCTAAGACAGAATAATCCCTCCTCTAAAGTAAGGGGCACAGACTGTAGATGGAGGGCTCCCTGAAATTTTATAACTTTTTGATGCCATTGTAATAAAAACATTGGGCAGACAAACTGCCCCCAATCCCCACCCATACTTCAGGCATGTATTTTTTTTCAGTTTAAGCCATGAAGTGTTATTTTTAACAGCCCAAAAAAACAAAACTTGGCAACAGCTCTAAATCTTAACCTATTTTTTGTGATTCATACTCTGCTTTAAATTGAATAACCACAGGTGTGTATATCATACATCAGCTTCCCCTCATTGTTTAAACATAAAGCACCTCTTTATTGACTAGTTGTTAACTTTATCAGGATGCCAATACTCATTCTTGTCTTGATTATCCTGTGAGCTGTTGAATCAATTAAACATGATCCGATCCTATTAATGAGGTCAAAAGTTCACGCTGTATGATGATTGAATGTACATTGTTATCCTTCTTATAAACGCATCTCTCTCTCTCATATGTGTTCACCTCTTAAGGCGAAAGGGGGTTATTCAATTTTCTGAGCACAGTGAGAACAAATCTAATGTGCTAAATAATGGCATCACTTCACCTGCTTCTCAGTGGGAGAGTGCAGGTCACCAAATGCTAATCATGAGGCTAATAATGTTAGATACAGTTGTAAGCAGGAGCTACACAGAATGGCAATGATCAATACAGATGAGCCAGTGTGAGCAGAGCAGAGCGTCTGGAAATATTCTGAGCAGAGCCTGCAGGTGAAAGGTGGACTGCTTGACCGGGCTCACGTGGGATAATTGTAAATTTCCATATCCAAGGGCAGACCGAGCTACACACACGCGCCCGCACTGTACAATCTTCAGGAGACATCTTCAGCTTATTACCCTGTAAGCTCTCTGAATGACTCCGTCTTTCCTTGCCTGGTTGCATGATCAAATACAAAAGTAGCAAAAAGCATTGTATGAAAACAGAACACTGGAGTAGTAATAATCCCCTTATTTCCCCCCAGCAAATCCAATTTGAACAGCATATTGTGTCTGGATAGGTGTTCATCCTTGACTGGATTTGATGGGAAGCAGCAATAACATGTGGACATGGCTGAGATAATGCAAAGTGACATTGCCATGAGTGGCTTTGTTTTCCGCATTTTTCTCCACGGCGTAATTGAATCAGCTATTGCAGAGTGAGAAATGAACGTGTTCATGACAAAAACAACACATAATCTTTACAGGTCGAGGTAATTATATGCATGAATTTGTGAGGCAGTAAGATGCTTCTGACTTTGTAAACAAAGAATGACAACTGAGGTGTGTAGAGCTGTTTCAGTAAAGATCAAAGTTTGGAAAATGCCTCTGATTCTGCTGTGATAGTCAGATCTTTTAATGATGTTTATGTCCAAGGGATGTGCACTGAGAAGTCGCAGCTTGAGATCTGACTGGCCAAACAGTAATTGACTTGATGTTTTGAAACGTGGGAAGTTATCTACTTTTTGAGTTGTGTAATAACAGGCTGAAAGGTGATCAGTAGAAGAATCATTGTATCAAAAGTTTAAAAAAAAAAAAAAAAGAATTTTGAAGAAAAAGAAATTCAGTTGTTGTCTTAGATGTAGTTATTCAGTCTAAAATTGTACGTCCTCTGTGTAAAGTTAAGACAGCTCTTGATCTGACTTGTGACAGATGCTGAAAAGGACCTGGTACTCTGATACACGTGTTCTGGACATGACCAAAATTGAACAACTTTTGAATCAATTTCCAATTATTTGACTGAAACCAGCAAAACTTCATTAAAACCAAGCCCCTTCATGTCCGTGTTTGGAGAGACTTCAAGAGACTTCAGCCTGACTGAACCACAAGCCAACATGATAGCTTTCTGTACTCTCATGCCATTACTAAAATCAAAGAAACCAGAGCCACCTGTGTTTGGACACTGGTAGAGAAAGGCCATGTACTAACTGGAAAAGATTTAATTTCCTGTAAAGACTTCAATTCAGAAGTTCTTTGGCATTTGGCAAACTTTCTTAGCTCACTTAGAAACTATCAATATGGAAGAAACCAAATTTTAGGGGGTAAAACACTTTTTTTTTCTAACTTTTAGGCTGCTATTAATTCTTTGTTAGTTTGCTGTTAAAGGGGATAGGGGGTTAATGCAAATGCAAATCTATTATTGCTTTTTGAAACTGCTGAAAAAAAGGACCTTGATCAATGGATACATAATTTTTTATGTATTCAGTCTTTTAGCATATTTAGCCCAATTAATTTTCTTTGCCTAAAAATGTCTATCATGACCTGCGTTTTTACAATTTTGCCATTTTATTTTGTTGTTTCATGACAATTTGCTAATTTTTGCAACAATTCTTTACTCTTTGCTTTTTGTTTTTATCGTATTAATTGACTTATTCTTTATTTAGTTACTTCAACATCTTTATTTGTCTGTTTTGCTGTTTATTAACCATCAGCATCACCCCTCCAAGGTTCTAATGATGTCCCTGTCATATTCAGAAATAAGGTAAAATAATTAGAAAAACTTCTGTTAAACAATGATACACAATAACGAAGGAGACAAACCAGAGAGATAAAATCTTCAAGTTCCCTATGAAGAAAAAAAACACTTGTTGTGTAGAAAGGATGAAGTGACCGCGCTGTCAGTGTCCTCAGACAGAGAGGGACAGAGCGCAGACAAACTCTCACAGGGTGTGAATGTGATTTAGAGATGGTGTGCACTGTTTACACGGCCTGCCTGGAGGGATGCGCCTCTGCTGGCAGGAGAACATTGTTAGCATGGGAGGCACGTCGCTCTAACCTCTCTACCCCCCTCCTCTGTGTCTCTCTCCCCCTCTTTCCCCAGCTGCTCAGGGGCATGCGATGGTCTGGGAAAGATTAATGCATCTTCAACGGCATGCCGTGAAATCAAATTAGTGTACTCTGATCCAGAGACATAGAGGGCTTAGGCCAGGGCCGCGGCAGGGACAATTCCTCAATAACCTGCAGCTTTTCAGCTCCACATGAAAGCTGCAGATTGTTGATTATTCAAATAAGAGACATGCAACAAGAGGTGGTGCAAAACAACTTCAATCCTTCCAGATAGCTTCTAATGTCAAGGAATGAGCACTGACCAATAGCAAGAACCAATTGGTTTTGTTTTCCCCACTGTTTTTTTTACTAGCCCTTGGTTATGATGCAATCCCCAGACATTATTTGTGGGGCATCTTAAAAACTTCCTTTTTCTTATCAAAAAATCAAAAAAAACCCAACTTCTATCTTGGGAGGAAAGTCTACTACAGTAAACAAAAATAGGTGACGTGCAAAGTAAAACCAGTACATGAACTTAGATCATCCCTACTAGAATATCAGGTACATTCTTTATGCATTTCACTGGATTCATTTTTTTTAAAGAAAGATGAAAAATAAACAGTCCGGAAATAAGTCATTGAAAAACAGATTGATTTCTCGGCCCGCCAAAAGCTCTTTTTTCGGTTGTGAACCAAAGTTACTCTCCAAAATGATGCAATACATTTGTGGTCTGTAATATGTGATTCAGAGACACAAAATAAAAGAAATTTCAAGTTTCGGTGAAGCTGTAAAAGTAGCATATCCAGACGTTACTGACTGGGGTACAGTTAATTAAAGTAGAGAAACTTCAGGACCCACATCATAGTTCAAAATTTCAGTCTCCAAAATAAAAATTGGAAGTTTCCACTTGGCATATGCACAAAGCCAGCAACAATAACAATAAACAACAATGGAGGGAGGAGAGAGAGATGCATGTTTTCTAGATATACAGTCATTATTTTGAGTTTGTCAGCTTAGGACAAGTATTTAAGTTGAGTGAGTGTAGTTCTCATTTTTGTAAAAAAAAGTTTTTTTTTGTCTTCAAGGAAATAACTAAACTTAAAATATCAGGAGATACATTGTTGATGTTACTGTTAAAAATGAACTTCTGGTACAGTGAGTACTAACAAAACCAGTTGTTATTTCTATGTTGAGATGGTAGGGGGGGAATTGTTGGCAACTACTGAATTTAACTAATGAAGTGACTTGTAATCTCACTTAGTTACTCCTCAAAGGTATTTTTCAAGGTAACCATGGCAACACTGCATACAATAGGTCAACATTACGACAGAACTGAGCTTATTTTTGCGTCAGAGGACAGTGGCCACCGTGTGAACCCTGTTTGATACTTGAACTTTACAAAGTGGGATTTTTATGCTTTAGTCCAAACAGAGCCGACACATTAGTATTCCATGCAGTCATGTTCCTTATACAGAGTCTGGAGCTTATGGTTTGGCCTCAAGACACTGCACTGTTTCACTGATAACTTCTGTCACATAATCAAAGCTAATCCACGGCTCTGAGGCGACTCCTCGTATCTTACTTTAGAGCAGAGTGGAAAGAAAAAAAGATCCATCAGCCGGCAAATGTCCCCCAGTCCATTTTGGTCAACAGAAATCAAAGCGAGAGAAGAAGAAGAGAGGGAGGAGATAAAGGGGGACAACCACAGATTCTCTCTCGCTGTTAACCCCCACCCACCTCCTGTCCCATTGGCCCACCCAGCTGTCACCTCAGTCTGCGGGTACGGCTCGGGCTCTGCCAACGGCTTTCTTGTTCCGTTTCATTGATCCATTCGAACACACAGCGGTGGAGGCATCAAACGCTGCGTGCCATGCAGGATCCATACCCCTCCCTGCATGCTTTTCAAAGGAAACGATGAAGGCATGAAAATATGAAAATGCTCTTCACAGGGGTCTGTGAAGGAGGCAATTTCCATCATGCCCGTGTCTTTTTCCTGTGTAGGGGAAAATAAGACATTTCTCTGATGTTCCTCCACACTGAGCAGCTCTGCTTCTACTTCTGCTGGAGCTTACAGGGAGGGGAGAACAGATTGGGGGAGTATTAAATTACCGAGGAGGCTGACATTTTTTGAAACTCTTTATTTGGTTTACACCCCCCGGGTATGTAATCACAGCCACAGCAAATCCTTGGATTGGCTTATTAGCATATTCATATATCCTGAGTTATTTGCTCACATAAAACTTTGTGGTTGTCCTTGATAAGCATTTTAAACTTGTTGTTTGATTACAGTGCAGTAGAATATACTCAACAATACACCGGGGAGAAGCAACAATACAGAGGAAGCGTGAGAATGAGTCATTTTTCTACTTTTACGAGAACATTTAAGATTCTATCCTCCATGAATAAAGAGGAAATGGAGAAGGCAGCTAACAGGGATTTTTATCATATATTGCCCTGAAGATTATTAATATGGTATGATTAGAAAGGTGGGTCTTTCTTAGACCATGAAAATTCACAAAGATGTTAAAAAATGCTTATGACAGTTTCCTTAAGATCACAATGAAGTCTCCAAATTTCTCTTTGTCTCAAACCATTAGTCCCAATCTCAAAAAACCATGTGCTTTACAAATAATGTTAATTTAAAGGAGCAGTACATACTTTTTCTTGAAAAAAATGCCACAGTATTTGTCATATGTTTTCCTCGTGATTCGTTAATTGGATAAGACCTTCAAACAAAGCCATATGCTCCGTATTGTTCTCTAAATCTGCAATAATGTCTTGATTAATTGATCAGCACATAGTTTTGATTTTCTATCATCCCTTTTTTATCTCTATACAAAGATTTTCTGATCACAGAATTTTAAATGTAACTATTTTCTTTTCTTTGTTGCATTTGATTCTGAATGTAGTGTTTTTTGGACTGTTAATGGATCAATCTACGGAGTTTGACAGATCATTTTTGGGTCTTAAATCATTATTTTGCTCTTTTTTTCAATGTGACCTGTGGACTTTATAAAACACAGATGTAGTCTGAAATTGAATTTTGGAGCAAACTCACAGCTGCTGAAATATTCAAAGTGCTGACTCAGCCAAATCTTCAGGTGGATTTAACTCCAACAAGAAAAAAAGGTTCCTTTAATGCCCTCTGAACCAGTAACTCCCAAACCCCACCAGGGGATTGCAAAGGTATTGCAAGTGGGCCGCCGCATCATTTCCATAATAGTGTGATTTTTGTGGGGGTGTAATTAAATAAAGATAAAAATATTCAGACAGCTGAAAGGAAATGATATTGAAAATGTTTGAATACTTATAAATGAATAAGAGCTCTTAGGAGACATTACACAGCCGCCATATTTGTGGGGTCTGAGGTGAGCAGGCTGCAAAAATTTTGGACTTAAATGTAAGCCTTGAGTTGGAAAAGGTTGGGAACCACTGCTTTAAATGATTGACTCAAAAAGAATCTGCCCCCCCAAATAGTGTTTGTGAACCCAAGTAGTACATATTGGACTCAAAATTGTTGTTGCACTGGGCTGTAAATGTGTTTATGTTGGTTGTAACGTAGTCTGCAAGTTTCTTTAAATGAAATGTGCCAGTCAGAAGATTTTCTGGTTCCTTTTTTTTCTTACACTGCAGTGGCTCAACTACAGCGTGTAGAGAAGCTGTAGCAACACTGTAATTTCAGACCTTGATTGTTTCCTGAGTAACATGTTAATGCCAACAGCCCTCCTTTAACCTGAAATAGCCTGTAATCGATCCTGAAAATAATCTTCAGCTGCAGCCCTGATGCTCTGCTAATGTTGCTTTAAGATGTCTGACTTCAAACAACGATTACTCCCTCCATGATTAGTCCTTTTGAACAAACACAGGGCCAACGAGGGATCACGGTATCGCACAGTAAAGTAAGCTATAGTTGCACTGATGAGCCATTTGCATGAGGCAGACATGGCGGTATCAGCGGTTGATGAGATGCAATTGCTCTGTAAATAAATGAACTAATCCCGTCTATTGTCCTTGAAATGTATTCAGCTGCCGTCCTCACAGGAGAGGAGAAGTTAATTAAGATCGTGGGGAGGATGTGCTTCTGTCTGAGTCCTCGAAAAGATATCAAGCTCGAGTGGAGCGGCAGTCCTTGGGCAGTGTACACAATACACTTTTTGATTTAGCGGAAGGTTCCTTTATGAAGTTTTATCTATAAGTATGATACCAATCAGTCATATCTGATCTGACTGTGAACAAACTGTTTTCAGTGAGTTTTTATTCAAGTATAGCTCTTAGAAATTGACATATTCTGTGTTTTTAAAACTTTATCCTTCATCACAAGTTTGTTTGATTATTTGACTGTTCAAACTTTGGTAAATGGTGGTTTCAAAGCATAAAACTAAAACCTTTGGAGGTAATGGAGGAGAAAAATTTCTTCATGATTGGAGTCTTTCTGTTTGCTAATATTTACTGTCGGCTCTGTTAATGTTTGCTTAGTTTGATAAGAAAAAATTCACTGTTTGAGGCCGTAAAATGACTTCATTTTGAACATGATTGAATGAATATTTTATTTACCTCAAACTCAGCTACTACTCACCCCAAGCAGGAAATATATTGTTAGGTAAGAGGAGTGGAAGAGACTGTGTTGTCCTTGGCATTTTTCAACAATTAAACCTCATCAATTGAAATGCTTCTTTCCCATTTACTGCAGATTGTAAAAAATTCCTTTAACAGTTTTTCACAAAAAATTTCTTGGATAAGTAAAACCTTTTCTTCCTCTCTGTTCCGACCTTGTATGTCTTTAAAGCACACTAACTCATGCTTCTTTTACTAGATATTTTCTCCAGTTGGTCTTTCGTGTTTGTGTGCTGAGCTTTTTTGACAGACTGTGAAATCAACACCTCAAGCAAAGCGTCAAATGTCAGAGGTTTCCACAAGCACTTGAATGCAGCAACAAGAAAAAACTGAAAGCAAATGAAATCATGGTGTCAACGTGCATTACAAAACTGAAACAGTATGGCAGTAAATATGACATCTCAAAAAGGAAACATTGTTTGCTGTAATTTTTCCTCTGAATCAGTGCTTTAAAAATCATTCCCTAACTAACATGAGCCGACAGGGAGAGGAAATAGACCTGACACTCAAAGCAAAGCATGTATTAGACAAAAAAGTAAGTGTAGTTGACTTTATTTGGACCTTAAACCACAAACAATCAAAAGTAAAGTAAAGTAAAAGTATGAGACAAGAAGTAAAAAGGCAGTGTGTCCCAAAGCATCAGTAAGTTCTGCAAATCCTCTTCCAACTTCAAACCCACTCTTTCTCTTTTAGCAGCAGACGGAGAGCAAAGACTGAAACCTGCCAAACAGTGAAACTGAGACTCCAGGGAGCTGACACCTCGATATGTCAGCAGCATTATCACACTCTGCAGCACACACACTCACTCAGCTTTATCCTGATCCCACTGACAAATACTTCACGACTCAGCAACCGAGGGTTGACTTTACACTTTTGAAACATTTAAACAGGCTGTAATAAATATTGATCACTGAGGCAAGTGCTAAGAGAGGTTAAAGGCGCTGTGAGAACTATTCGTAGAAGCAAGGGTTATCCCGGGTTAAACACATGACTCCTACCAAGGCGTGCGTTTGTTCTGAGGCTGATGAATGTTGAGCAGATCATTTTTATACAACTTTGTACTCGACAACCTTTCCCATGATGCTAACTGATGAGGTAATGTATTTATTTGTAGTTATGTAACACTATTGTTTGAAACATGGTAACAAACAAACTTTGTAAACTTTTTAAACTCAGTTTGCACCATAGTTAAGTAACCAGCTTTATTTAGTGTCACTCACAGCCTGGTGCTCTGAGACATGCCCATAACATGAGTGAATCCAGGTTATGTCCTACCAGTGCTCATCTACCAACTCAAATTTCACCAAGCAAAGCAAACATGGCCTGGCTCTTCATTTTATTGACAGACCCTCAGGTTTTAACAGACCACTTCAGTATAACTACTGCTTGTGGGTGGGAATGAACATTATCACAAACAGATTAACCCGTTCTCTATCACCCTCTTGTTTAGTTTTCTTCTGCTAATCTGTCCTTTTTTAGTCAGACAGTCTAGTTTCCGTGTACACCATCGCTACAAAATTTTGGCATAATGGTGTTGTCATTGAGACTTCTAGATGCCGTAAATCAACAAACATGGAAACTGAGAATTATTATGTAGAACCCATTGTGGTGCCAATAATCCCATTTGACTCACCATCAGACATATATCTAGAAATGAGACATGTTCATAAGCACTTAGAAAGTCCTCACAGGGACTTTAAACACAGAAGGAATAAGACTTTTTGTTCTAAAAAACAAACATAGTAACAAAAAAAAGAGCTTATGTGAGGATTTATTTTAAAACACCCATTTAAGGCCCTGTGATAACCTTATAAGTGGTCTTTTAAATGTCTTACTTTTTCATATTTGCCTGTTTATAATCCATGATCTAAATGAGATTATCAGCACCTAAATTGTGTTTTTTCTAAGTGATATTTTTCAGTATCCATAGTTAGGTTTTCTTTACCTTGTTGCTTTGCAGTTTGGAAAAAGTTGTATTAGACAAAGAAAAGTAAAAAGAAGACCAGCTCTCCATGCATCTACTTCCAAAACAAAACCACACAATTTGTGAGAGTCTTCACAACAGTGAGGGATGGTGCTCATGGGAAATGGAGTCTTTATCCCAGACACTACAAATTCCAGCTAGAAGTGGTACTACATTCAAACAAATCATCCAAGATAATTTCTTTCTTCAGGTGATGCTGAAATCGTCACAAACCAAAGGTTCTGGAGCTTTAAAGGAGCAACAGAATGTTCAAAAATTATTTCAAGAGTAGAAATAAACTGAAAGTGGCTTTGCAAGGTCAAATGAAACAAATAAATAATCTGAGGTTTTACACCCAAACAAAGCTCAGAACGTAAAATGCTGACATACAAGAGGAAAAAAATCCCTTCAAACCCAACACCTTGCACAGACGTGTTAATGTTGTTGTGTCTGACACATCTGATCAAATAACCTGACAGACATTAATGCATATCATTAACTTAATTTAATCTGCATAAAACTCATTCTACTTAAAACCAACAACACTTCCTGGCAGATTTAGAATAATCCTCAAACAATACTTGAATTAGCATATATCATAAAGCTTTGTTTGCATTTTCCATCCACTGAGACGTGATTACTGTCAAACTGCGGTGAGACTTTTATAACTTTAAATTGATGCCACTTAGTGATTCTTGAGACCTAACGCTGTACACTCCCACAGGTCCTCATTACTGCTTTTTTTTTACTTTCTCGTAGCTCAGAGCAAGATGTCCCTCAAGATGTTTTGTGAACATTAGTGTGTATTTAAATCATTTTTATATTTTCTATTACAGATATGTGTTGGGACCACTGTCAGCTATGGCGCCTCCAGCAGCTATTTATGCGACCTAATAGCCCGGCACTGTAGCTATACTTCACATTAGATTTGCTCTCTGTGTACGTATAGAGGCATGCAGTGGAGGCGCAGCAGTGATTGAAGTGAAGCCCTTAGCGCTGACAGTCGCAGCCTTGATATTAATGGAAACCCACATAATTGCGTTTGCCATTAAGGAAGTACAGATGCTATCAGGGAGCGCACACATCATTATTCCTCAGCGTAACACCTCATTAATATTTGTTGTTTTCTAATTTTTCCTCGCCTACCTCCCTCCCACTTTGTCAGAAGGAGGAAGCCTCGATGTGTGGGACAGAAAATGACAGAGAGATGAATCTTCTTGACTACAGCAGCAATTCCTGTTCAGCATTCAAATTATAACCACACAATAAAACCAACAGCACAGTTACTGGTAAAAGTGAAACATTTCTGTAGACAATGAGGTACATTGAGACACCTCTGTCGCACGCTGGAAACTTCCCTGAGTATTTAAAGGTCAGATGGCTAAGAGCGAAGTGTGATCTATTCAGTGAGGTGGACGGAAGCTGCTGCATCCCTCTGTAACCTTTCGCTGCTCCGGTCCTGGCTGCGTTCGTTGTGACCTGCGGACTGTGGGAGGGTTTCAGACATGAAGAGGGGGAGGCTGTGAAACATGGTTTCACCATCATTACAATCAGAAACAACTCTGTGAGCCGCATTCTTTATTTGGGGTATGACTGATTTGGTTTGATGATGCTGAGTCATTTCATTTGTCGCTTGAAAAGAAGGACTTCAACATCTTGCTGATCAGAAAATCGCTCTCTTTTAAGCCACTCTTATCAGGAGCCCAAAGTGAGTCAGGTTTGGCCTCATCATGCTGAGTCAGACAAGCTTAAGATTTCACCTCCTCACCTTTTTATACGTCTAAAAATAAAATCAAATGAAAAAGTTTTGCATGCAGTTCTATACAGCGTTATATAGTACTTTTGTCTGTTTTAGACTTGATTCAAACCTTAGGATTATTTCAACCACCCTTATTCCTTACATTATTAGCTGCCACTGTTGGCTACGGGCATCAATGATGTTTTTCAACAGGGTGAGCCGGGGAACAGTCAGATGGAGCTTATCCATCAATATCAGGCATATAAACTGGTGTACTGACAAAATGACCCCTGTAGATGGCAGCAGTGCTCTCTTTGGCTGAGAGATCAGCAAAGATTGTGAGAAGAGATAACAGGAGGTACAATGGCAGTGATACCAGTTGGAAAAGTTCAGGCAGCTCACACTTGAACTGAGTATGTGTCAGGATCGTGAGAAAGAATGACTGAGATCATGGAGAGGATAAAAAGATGGAACCTCAGAGACAAGCACTAAAATGTAATCAAACCTGTTTTCTCTGGGTTTTTTTGTTTTGTTTTTTTTTCGTCAGAAACAAGTGTTTTTGCAGAAATCAGCCTGTGTCCTATGCTGCCAAATACTAGAGACAGGAAAAGGTCAATTAAGGGTCTACTGACACTTTCATATCTGGATTCACAAATGCCGGTTCAATTGCTCTATTTCTATGTCTTCAAGTGATTTCTGTAAAAATCAGTCACGAACATCCTTGTGTATTATGACAGCCTTTTGAAGTCAAGTCTCACCTGTCCCCCAGGTGTCTCCTGATACCAGATGATGAGTGGTCAATGGTCTGCAGTGTGCAGTGTAAACATCGGCAAAAAAAAAAAAAGTTCGCCATTTGGGGGCAATGTGTAAGGCGGTCAGTAGGCGTCGGACAATTTACGAATTAAAAATGCATTGCAAAAGATAAAAACACAACCACAACAATGAAAACGACAAAGATGAATGCAACACAACAGTAATACAGCCTTAACAGAAGTTAAAGGAAGTCAACACTAGCAGTTTTCTATTGGCTAACATTTGCAACATTATATAATTTTAGGTTTTTTTTTATTGCAAGTCATCCGGCTATTGTTTATACGGGGCAAACATGTCAGGATTTCTTTTTATGGCAGGAACAGGATCTGGATTGAATGATGTTTTTAAGACTATTTTGACCTGCAAAAAAGATTTTCAGCCCTAAAAATTCTTTGTCCTGCATTCTGAGCTATTTACGAGCACCATTTCAGAGCATAAATCTAGTCTTGTGACCTCTATTATTATGTTTTTAAACTCACATTTTCACATTGTGATAAATTTTTACATTTAAAGACATCAGCTGTAAGAGTTGTTGTTTCTGCAGAATGTACAGAGCTTTTTCTTTGTACAAGTAGCCTATGCACAGTCTAAATGTAGTTTTGTGAGACGTTACTTGATACCCTTTTGATTTCAGTGCCATGATAAGTATATGGAAAAGAAAATATACAACAATGAATGGATGAAAATCAAAGCACTTGCAGACCTAAAGGGGGCTCTAAATGGATAATTGTAGTTTTCCTTGAGTAGATTTATTTCTACAGCTGGACAGGCTGCAAAGCTTTGCTCTGAACATTGTGTCATATTGCTTTAAAGAAAAACAATCATAGAAACTCTTTCATACGGCCTGAATTCTTTACCTCAGCTTTGAAATGACTTTTTTTTCTTGAGAACCCTTCCCTCACTGCTGCCGCTCCTCTTTCCAGCTTAAGAGATAAACCATATTTCTGAGAAGCAGGAGTGTAGATATTGTTCTGATCCCTGTCAGCCACGATTCAATGATCTCTCCATTATTCTGCCATGTAGAGCCTGTGAGAAATAGGAGATCCCGGTAAATGTCCTTTATTACAAAAGGACTCTCGTGCTCAACCTCGCTTGGTTTTCTTTCATGAATGTGAATGAGATTAATTTTCTCCTTAACTGAAAAAGCTGCAGCAATACGTTCTATAAAAGGACCAGCAGTTCTATGATTGTCACATGACACAAGCAGAGGTGGACGGTTATTCCTGCTCCTGTTTGATAAAGCCTCTGTAGTCTGACATTGTGGGGTAGTTTTGTTCCAAGCACCTTCCTTGGCTCAGCTTGCTCTGGCATTTGGGAACAATGCAGCAGCTGAAATAAAAAGCGACCGTAAAAGTCACTGGAAGCCTAAATTCACCAAAATGACCGGGCAGCTCACTGTGTCGGGGTTATAGCTGCTTTGAAAGCACAGTTTATCTTTTCACAGGGAGGAATGAAAAGCTGCACACAGTAGTTACGTTAAAGTTATTGTCAGTGTTTTGTTTTACAGTCCATTTTGTTTTAAAACTCCTGAAATACAAACTGCTCAACAATGAGCCGAGCTGAAATGAAGCTGCATTAATAAAAACTGTTTCTCTCCTCAGCTGAGTGTTTGTAAATGCTGCGTTTACATTAATTCTGACTGAGATGGCAAGTTTAATTGGTCTCCTCCAAACATCCAGTTGTAAAGTTGTTGAGGCTGGAAACATTGGATATTTAAAACAAAAAACAGAGGCTGCAGATTTCTCCAGTAACCACAGCAGCATAGTAGAGGTGCAGTTATCTTTTCCATGGTCATATTACTGATGGTAGATTTACCCCAGATCTCAAAGGAAAGAAAAGAAACCCAATTTTTTGTTTTTTTAAATACTATAATTCAGTTGTTGTAGTGGTTCCAGAATTATTGGCGTGGGGAAACTGTGGCACAGACACCTGCAGGTGTGATATGAAATGGTGTGTGCACCCTTTCTATTTTTCTTCATCTATTGACATCAAAACATTATGCAGATTTTACAGTCCCATGCTAATATTACGGACAAAGGCTCAACCAGCTTAATTCTTCGCAAACTTTAAAGGGAGACGAAAAGTTGTCCCAGTTGAGATTAGCATCCTTTGGAGAACTTATCCTTCTCATGTGGAATGAACTGGTCTTACCAAGTGTTCTGTGTTTATATCGGCAGAAGTTCCCGTTCTCAGCCTGTCACCTAGAAACAGGCAGCAGGCCAGCGAACTGGCCAACGCCTGAAATATACATGATGTTTGTAAACTTACACCGGCTGCTTGTTCAGCCCAGCAAGCCACATGACTGGGGAGTTCCTGCACTTCCTACCTTATTGATAAGTCTCTCTTCATTTATGTTGGGCTGCAAAACCTCAAACCTGTTGACTCCTGGCCTGGCTCTGCTCATTATGTTGGTTTCTTATTGTGGTCAATCTCAATAGGGCCTGACTTTGACATAGTTTGTTTTATTTTGAAAGTCACAGGCTCTCTTTAGGTGGTTTCCAGGCACTACTTCCTGTCTTTCTAACGCTGAATTGATGTGTCACAGCTATGGTATTCAGCAAACCCAAGATCGCTGCATCTCACTTGTAACCAGCCGGACCAGTCATCAAGCTCAATCGCAATGGAATGGATCCATTGAGAGTTGACTCTTTGACTTCAATTGAAACCTATCTGATCTGCTGAGCCGGACTGCTGGTGGATGTGGTGTGTTTAAGCAGCAATATTCACGGTGTTAGTCATGGGATTGTTTTAGTGAAATCTTTGTTGAAATCTTCAGGATGGTAAAAATCGATGAATAGATGAAAGTTAACCAAGGTACTTCCGACAAAGAAAGTCATTTAAAAATTTCAATAAATCTAAGTCTGGAGCCTCATTCAATTCGCCAACTCAATTCAAAAACACTCATGAACGGCCTGAATAAACCCAGAACTCAAGCACCATCATCATCTTAAGGATATTTTAACTTTCAAAGCATCTTTTTTCTTTTCAAACTGGCTTCCTTTTCTATATTTTAAGTGTATTAGTCAACCACCTGTGAGTCCATTACTTTGTTTAAATGGGTGCTCAAAGAATCACAGGATTTGTTGGACTTGCACCTTTGGAGCCACACATGAAGAAACCATATTGATGGGAAAGCCATTGACATGCCACTGTACAACATTTTGTCTTCAAATCCCCTCCTGAATTGGGAAACAGTTAAAGTCACAATGGTATGTGACAGCAAAAGAAATCGTGCCACATTCAAATGTCAAAAAAGCCACTGGCGGCCAAAAGTTCATTACAGCCAATCACAGTTCAGAATTACAGGGTGACAAAACAAAATTTAGGTGGCAACTTTGTACTGCACCACTTTCACAAAATTACACATCCAGCATCTGTCTCCTTAACTACAGACATCACTGATGACAGAAGAACATCAGACAGTAACATACAGTTTGCAGTCTCAATGCTGCGTTAATTGTTCCCTCACCAATGACTGAAAGCCAAGTCAGAGACGAAGTGTTCACCCTTTAATAACCTCACTTTGGGCGTTCTTAGTTCTTGTGTGGCAGTCCCACACAGCAACATTACCGTAATATATGACTTTGTTTACACTCAGAACCCAGAGTGCCACTATAGTTATTCATCTCCACCACCTTATTACTGTTATTTGCTATAAGGTAACAATTTCAAGCCAATTTCCCTGCATCTAACTAGACCAGCTGGGAATATGTGTGAAGAGAATGATATGACTGGGACACATCACCATCACTCCTCCCTGTATTACTGTCATGTTAAGGCGGTCCAATATAATTACTGTATATGAATAATACCACGCAATATCTCTCTCTAAATGAAGCAGGCCCTAAATTGGCCCCAGAAGGAAATCTAAGTCCTTCAGATTGAGAAAGTATTTGATGAAGTGGTTGAAGTTTTATATTATTTCCACTTAGAGATTCAATTTCTGTGTTTATTCTCCTCGACAACAATTCATCCCGATCCACACTGTTGTGCCGCACGTGTGTGATTGACTGTAAACACTATGAACTGCCAAAATAAGATGAGAATAAATCAATGCCTCAATGCCTAATCCTTTAATATGACTTCAGAGGATTTTTTTTAATTCTCCATTTTTCATTCAAGTCACATCTGCCTAGCACTCACAGTGATAGCATTTCTCTTATTTTTCTCCTTGGTACCCGTTCCCGCATCTTTTATTTGATTCTCTGGGCAGCATTAAGAGAATTGAGATGCCCGTAATGATGGCGAGACGATCGATTTTTCAGGTCAAATGAGAGGAAAGGACAAAGGACGAATGAAATAAGAGAAATGAGATGCCGTGATGGTCTGACTAAAGCAAATCAAGAGTTTGCAAAAGTTCATCTGGATGACGGCCAATCCCCCTTTAGTTGTTACAATCCTGGTATCAGAAATGCCTCTGATATGGTCTAAAATGACGGCTCAGGTATCAGGAAATCAATGCTTCCTCACTGCTGCCCTCTCAGCATGTTGTACCGTTCACCTACCATGGAGAAGTCTTTAGTCCCGAGTAAAAAATTCCCCCATTGTTAATCTGTGTGAAAATTACACTTTAGAAGGAGAAGAGAGGCTGGCATCTTTATTTGTAGCACCTTAGTTGACCTTAGCATAGAGGATATTCAGCCTGAGCTGGTTTTGATGCATTATTGAACTGCAGATGGATTTGTTGATACTTGAAAGCAGACAAGCTATAGGAGCAAACCAGTCGCCAGGCCAAGCTTTTTCAAAAATCTCAAAGCAGCTCCAGCCAGCAAAATATCTGACTACTTTACCAGTGATTCAGCTTAACAAACGAACGGCTTTTGGTGTGATGCATCCTAGGCAAATGGTTTACCTTGACCAATCACTTATCTGATGATGAGATTTTGACACACGTCTTCTGTGCCAAAATAAACCCTTAAGAGGCGCTGCCATTGTGCAGCCAGAGCCTGCGCAGTCAAGAACTGATGTGGAGCTTAGTCACAGAATTTTTTTTCTTTTGAATGTCTAATCTCTTCTTGATACTCCTTCTCAACATATCTTACTATTCCTGAAAAAACTATACAAAGAACTACAGCTGTCAATCATCATGAAACACGATGTAAAACCCCGTTCTTTAAACATCAAATAACTAATGAAAAAGAAAGCTTTCAGAAAAAGGGGGACTTGAACACAATGCAGCCTGAAAATATCTTTATATAAGCAAAGCGTACAGACGTGAGAAACATTTCCATGAGGTGTATTTCTTTTGTAAAGTTTGACCACAGCCCCATGTAAATGAATGGGCAGATGTAGTTTTTGACCAAAGCTGCACACTGCAAAAACTGAAATCTAAGCAAGTCATTATGTCTTATTTGTAGTAAAAATGGTCTTATTGTTCTTAATTTGAGCCACATTCACTAGACCAGGTCATTCAAATGTCTTATTTCAAGTTTTTTTTCGCCCAGGAAGTTTCTTGAAATTAGAAAGATGTCTTAAAACAAGAATCTTTTATCTTAGCCCACTGGCAGATTTTTTTGACTTGTTGCAAGCAACTTACACCTCATTTTTGTCTTTAAAAAACTTGAAATGAGACATTTTTATGACCTTGTCTAGTAAATGTAGCTCAAATCAAGAATAGTTAGACAAGTTTTACTAAAAATAAGACATAATGACTTGCTTCGATTTCAGTTTTTGCAGTGCAGCCAGTCACCAGGGGGAATACTTTTATAGTGACCTCTCTTTGAACCAAGTGAGATGGCATCCATTTTATTTTCTTTTTTCACAGTCTATGGTTTCAACAGCTTTTGTAAACTAGAAATCCATCGTCACATTATATTAAAGGTCTCCAGTTTGCAGGATCACCCTTCAAACTGTAATATTGGGAGCAGACAGAAACACATTTACACTATCAGGCTCAAAGAAGGCAAAGGTTAAAGAGTTATTAAACCACATCAAGTCCTGGAAATTTTGATTTAAGTTCTGATGGCGGCAATGCATGCAGTTTCAGGGGAAAAGCCCTCAGTTGAAAGCCCCATTAAGAGAAGCAAAAGAGTTGATTCAAGATGGTTTATCCCATACAACTAGCAAACAACAGAGAACAGAGAAACACAGAAGCCAAAGCTAAGCTAAATAAGCTCTTTCCATCAGTGTTTCTTCAACATTTGTCTGGACACACTAACTGGTAACACAGGGAATTGTCCCCAAGGATTGACTGGACTGGCCTTGTGGTGACTTTAGAATAATTATTGGTGTAACTACCCTTGCCAAAATATTTAAATTGTGTTACTTTAGAACTCACTTCTCCCTGAGGAGACTACGCCACCTGTGCCTCCCCCCCACTGCTCAATCCCCTGTGGGACTAAAGCCTTCTCCAAACACAGGACGGCCAAATGCAAACACACTAATGAGGGATTTATCTACTTCCCTTCCCTTTTGACTCGCACATCCTGGCTCCACTTCTGCCCTGTATTAGCATAGTTTTTGTCCACACTGAGATCGTAATCCATTCATACGTCCTTGAATGTAGCACAAGTCTTTAATTTTCTGTCAACAGCCCTGAAATCATCCCAGTAATCCAATTAAAATATTCCTCTGTCAGATTTAAATCGAGGTCCTTCCTGCCGCTGCAGCACCAGATCAGCGGTGTGGGGGGTTGTTCGGCATGTATTACTCACTGTGGGTGGAGACAGCAAGACCCCATCAGAAGAAATATTATCCTGTTCCTTCATTACCCTCTGGACCTGGAAATGTTCCCACAGCTATTAACGGAAATATTTTTGGTTTGGTGCAAATCTGTTTTTGCTGGTGGTGACATGTTCTTCCTGTAGTTTACATGGTTCCTTTTCACCGCCGTCCAAAAATATTACTGCTGTCACAACCTCAGCCCAAGTTAATTTCTCAAGCAAACATCAATTAGGATCCATAATGAAAAACCCACATGAGCATCCTGAGAGGGGACGCAGAACTCTCTCCACAATCATCCTAAATATCTTTGCACTATTTATCCGCTCCCATTTCCTCTTTATTTTGTTCATCTTTTCACAGATCCGCTCTTTCTAATTGGAGCTGATGAGGACTGGGACTTCATTACCGGCTTGCTATGAATTATTATGTGGTGTAATTGGCCCTCCAGTCCCATAGGAGGTGCCCTGCTCCAGCTGGTCTAACTGGAGGAGGCTCTCCTGGCCCAAGTGGGGGCCATTTTTCACAGCTGAATTTTTGACTTGGCCCCATCTCAAATTCTGTACCACATTTCCATACCACTGTAGTGCCTCCTACTGGGGACAGGCCGTTTGGAGCAGGAAAAAACATTTGTAATATCCCAAATTATCAAAAACTCAATTGTATTTAAAAACAATAACAATAATAATTACAATATAAAGGAAAACACTGAGTATCATGTAAATTAAACAGATTTTTTTTCTCTAAATCATTTAAAGCCTTTATCAAATTCAAGACAGAGAATGCCAATATTGTAAACTGTATAATAGATGGGTGTAATATCTGCGAATCTCCTGTCTGTTTCTAAAGCTGACAGTGTAAAAATCAATGAAATTAGCAATTCAGACAGAAGACAGTTTTCTGGCTTTTTTCAGTCTCCTGAGAATCAGACAACCACACCAGTTTTTTTTCTTGAATTTTTGGATTGGACAAAAGATTTGCAAATGCCAATCATTTAGAAGTAAGTGTTTTATTGTCTTTATCTCGCCAGCTGATTTGGGATCCCAAGGGTGAAGATACAACAGTGCAAAATGTAAATGAGTGGCATTTTTCAACTGGTCTTAAGATTTTGATCAGGTGTGCATATTCCATAACCTGCTGTGCTGATTACACAACAATGGTTTTGGGATGAAACACAAAGATCTTGTTGCGTTTAGGCCTCTTGTTTACACAGAAACAGAATTTTAGCTAACATAAAGTCCCCAGAGTGGACCCTACATTTTGCCAACCACAGGCCTGGCATGCATATTACATCATTTTCATACCCTCAGCATTTCTAGGCAAACACATTTTTATTTTCCACTGCGCATTTTGCGTTCATGGGTGAAACGTTTTGAAATTTTCTCATACAAACAGGAGCCTCGTGTTGACAGAATTTTGTCAAAGCTCCTAGCATGTATGATCAGGACTGTGTCTGCTGTGAGAGTCTGTTTTGAGCAAAATTGGTCCGTCACAGAGGAATAACAGATTGTAGGAGGCTAGAATTGACCAGTCACTTAAAAATATGTGATGTGCTAAAATCTTCAGAGAATTCTGAAATTATGCATGTTTATCTCTAGTAGACAGGTTTCTTTCTATGCGTCAGAAGGAACAGATAAATCAGGATGCCCGCTACATACAGTGTCCATAAAGGCTGCAACATCACAAAAAGATCTTAGAAGTTGTGTTTTTCTGCATAATTTTCTACGTTATCTTGGATTTCTTGCATATTTTGAAGGATGTATTTGATATAAGTGTTTCCAGGACATGTTAGGGGACAATTACCTCTTGGTACCTGAGGGAAGCAGAACCTCTATCTAGATCAGAAGTAGCTATAACCAAAAGATGAATTAGCAACAGCAGATCTCCTTTTCTGCTGAAATCATTGAATTCTGTGCATTTAAATTCAAACGACTTCAAACAGATGCTTTAGAATTGCTCATGTTTACTGCCCCACTCATAAAGCTGATGTTGATTGAAATCTTCCTCTTCCATAATCATGAGTTAATTAACATGTGTTAATGACTGCTGAGATGCTAATTGAGAGCCAGTGTTTACAGCACAATAAGCGGCGCATTCAGGCTGCGGAGGAGAGTTCATGACTGATGTGTAGCTGGCTAGCACTGCACGGCCCGTCGCTTTCTGAATCCTACATTTAATAAATCATGTTGTCCCCATAGCTATGACTGATAATTACCCCAAAGATCTCACAATGAAACATTTCTAAAGCGCTCTCCAATGTTTTCCTCTTCCACTCGTTCCAGTTACGCTGTCTCCTGTCTCATTCCAGCAGATTAGCAAGTCTGACTGTGATG
This sequence comes from Thalassoma bifasciatum, assembly GCA_008086565.1. Lineage (NCBI taxonomy): Eukaryota > Metazoa > Chordata > Actinopteri > Labriformes > Labridae > Thalassoma > Thalassoma bifasciatum. The sequence goes on from RPOG01000143.1 coordinate 537,100, forward strand.
TGGTCTCAGAAATAATCTAATGTTGATTGCTAATTGAAAAATTAGAAAGTCAATTAGAGACTGGAGATCTAATTAAACCGGAATTGAATGGAATTCTTGCACCAGACTCAATTGCTCTTTCCAATGTGTAATCTCCTGAAGGCTCTGATTTGTGTGGTGAGTGAATGCAGCACTCCTCTGTGTGTTCGTAAAATGCAATTGGCTTTTCTAGCGTTGCCATCTGACAGATTGATTTGGATTCAATCACAGCCCCTTCCCTGGCTGTGAGAGAGATGAAAATAATAATGTAAAGTCATTATGTGGATGGGAAGTCTCTAAACAAAGACAGACCTGTGTCTCTGCCCCTCCCCTGACGCGCCCTGCTGGAGTTGTTTTCTAATCCAGGCCTGAAGCTAACGCAATGCACTAACAGGAATCTGCTTTGAGCCGCATGCTCGAGCAGAGCTTCAAACGTCTCATTTCAGGACATGGCTGTTATTCTTTAAGGAATTGACGGCAAAATGAAGATGTCACTCATGACAAACTAGTCTGTGTGCACATACCCGCTGCTCATCAGTTATGTTGTCAGACTCCGGGGCTTGCTGTGTCTCTCCTGGATGTATCACACCCCATAAACACTGTGGCCTCCACTCACATCATTGTTCACCTCTCAGGTAGTCCACCTCATGGAAGGGTGTGGGCAAAACTGGTTAATTATAAATAACAACAGCCTGGGGATTCAACGGATAAAATATTGATATGTCCAGATTGTGATGCATGAGAGTTAAACAACAGTTTGCGGCCTCGCAGCAGGACCTCGGTAACAAACAGCTGTGTGAAAAATGAAACCTGTGCTGGCTAGCTCTAATCTATACTTTTCTCCTGCTTCCATGTGTGTTTTAACCAAATATTTCATGAGACTTTATGGGTCCTGCTGACTGCAGCATTTTTTCTCCTTTACCCTAAACATTTTTCCTGGCTCTCAGCGACATCTGTAGAGATGTATTCAAATGATTGATGGTGCTGTGTGGTGGATATCTGAATAAATGAAAAGCTAGACCCTTATCAGACAGAAACATGCTACGCCAAAGCCTCTGGGTCTTACCCTGGAGGTAGATTCTGGGAAATATTTGACCGCTAAATCTGGTAAATGTGTATTGAGACAAGAATAATTGGTCATTTGAACCAAAGACACATGGGGTGCATTGCACAGAAGTCTCAACTCAATTTTCTGTTTAAATGGCATGATTCCAAAATGAAAACACAACTATTATTTTTTGGTCGATGGATTTTTGACCTAATCAAAGGTAAGGTAAGACACCAATTTGTATCATTTTTGCTACATCTAAAGATTTGTTTGAATTCCTAAAAAGAGAGGAGTCACTCAGACCTAAACATTATTATTGCACCAGGCTGTTTTGCTGTGTGTGCATCTTGACGTGAATTTTGATAAGATTTATGCATTGACTTTATTTTTTCAACTCAAGAGATTGCCTCTTGAGTGTGACCCACATGCACCGACTTTATTTTGAATTCAAAACAAGACTTAACACAATGTTAGCTTTCTTTTTACAATTGTGACACCATCGTTGACCTGAACATTTAAAAGCACTGATCTGTGAAAAACAATCACTCAGAGTTTCACGGCTGTAGACTCTGCTGTTTTCCTTCATTAAAGAGCCCATCCTCTACTATGAAAACTATGATAATCACTACACTGACAGTGAAACACAATTTAATTGGCTATAAAAAACAGAGGTTTGGGATAATATGAGTTGATATCATAAGGTTGAGTAATATTATTCAGATAGTATCTAATCCCCAAATGGAGCTCATATCTCTCTGTGCTTTATTATGTTAAAGGCTCTCTGCAAACAAACTGAGCAGTCATTTGTTCAGTTTGGGTTTGGCTCCACTAAGCCATTTATCCCCTCTCATTATCTCAGGCATCCTCTCTCTCTGACGGGGAAGGCAAGGACAAACGTTCACCTTCGCTCCGCGGCTTGATCTACTTTTCTCTTAGGTTGACAGAGACTGCTGAAGCAGGACGGGCTGGATTTTCTCGGCGGTAATCCCAGTTTGAAACTTCTAGGAGGGTGAATCTGACTTGTCTGTGTCTGTTTGAAAACAGGACGCAGGTTCAGATTTTTATTATGGATTCAAAATTATACAAAAGCAGCCCCCCCACCACCTTCAAAGTTAAATTGTTTAACAATAAATATCTTTTTTTATGGTGTTCAGTTGAATTTAGGTTAAAAAGGATTTGAAAATCACTGTTTTCTGTTTTATTCCACGTCCCAGCTTCATTGGAATTGGGCGTTTATGTACATATTTTCATCTGAGAAGCTCCTCGGCGCGGCTTGTTTGCTCATATAGTCTTGACGTTAAATGGAGAAGAGAGCACAGGAGTTTGCTCCCTGTAAATCAATGAACAGGTCGATAACACAAACTTGTGATTATGCCGGTAATAAAAATAATTTCTGCAGGAGTAATATAGAAAAGGAACAATACAGAAGACATCTTTGAAACCCATTAAAATTGCAGGATTCATACTCTCTCCCCATCTCCTCTCTGCGTGTGTGTGTGTTTGTGTGTGTGTGTATTGCTCACTTTGTCTTGTTAAGCTATTCTGACCGCACTGGTATTTTATCTTTCTCCTTACAGGAACTGAGTCCTAAATGGACTTCCAAAAATATTTCATATTTGGCACCGCAGCCTCTTTAAGTAGATTGGCTCGTGGCCGTTATACAAAAAGAATAGCACAGTCTTTCTGTAATAGTCCTTTAAGAAGCCATTAGGGAGTCAACAGTCGTAAATTATGAACAATACTGTAATGAGCTTGCTAGAGATGGAGCCCCATAGAACTTATTAATGATGACTGGTCACAGACACTTAATTCAGAGTACCGAGTCTGATTCATTTGTTAATATTTATCAGAATAGGGCTGTTTGAGAAATGACTTCAAGGAACTGAATGTTATTAGGCTGAGAGCTGAAATTACTTCTGCTGCCTTTTCAGGGCACAGACGACTCAAAGTCCACAAATGAACTCCTTTCCTCCTGTTGAGTGCCGGCCAGAGCAGCACTTCTTCGTTGAGTATGTGAGCGACCGTGAGGTTTAAGCTCCTTTGACACGTGAACTTCAGGTGCTCAGAAAGTTGAATCTGAATCTAAGTTATGCACATTTAGAAATCCACTTACTCCTCTGAACAAAGCATGGACTAAACCTTGCCAGGATACAGACAGAGTCCACACATAGCCAGGTATCTGGGAAACCGCATATATTTGTATACGCTTGGGCCTATCATCCACATGAAATTGCAGTTGTGTCACCAAAATGATCTTTTCTGAAAACTCTGGCCAAAGTGAAGAGTTCTGTTTCATGGTATCATGAGCTTGTTACAAAAAAGCCATTGAAGTCACATAAATGCAACATTTGTTTATGGCAGGCATGAATATGGTGACCATGAATGCTACAGATGTAATAGTTTTTACATTTATGCAAACACTTGCTTGTGTCTGCAAGCATATCTTATTACTCATATTGAAGAGCAAACCTCTTTACCAATCCAAACAAAATATCCCAGTGCCATGTTTTAAATCTCTGGTGAAAGAGACAGAATGATTTGAATTCATTCTGATTGGCTGGCACTGATGGGTCTGGCATGCCCTGAGCTGCACTTATCGGCAGATTTGCCTGGTTATGTTTGGATGGCGTTTGTTTTGTAACTCTGTTTTTGAAAATTTCCCACTGCGTGTGTACAAGGCCACAGACTTCAAACTCTGGATTAGTAGTTTCTTTAACAGGGCATAGATGCTACATAAATTGTCCACAGGAGGGCGCCAAAACCCTACTAACTATTCTCTCTTTGAAAGTTTGTATAGTCGTCTAATGGGTACCATGGACATCATACCTCCTCATGGGCACCATGATCTACATACCTGTCTCCTAACCATGGCCTCTTTATCTGTTATATGGGAGCCATGGTCCGTATAAGTACTTTCACTGGTACCAAGGCCTACACACCCCTCTCATGGGTTGTATAGTTGTCATATGGGGGCCATGGACTTTTTAGTAGTTTTATGGGTACCTCTCCAATGGATACTGTGACTGACAGTCTTGTCTAGAGGAACCATGGTCTGTTTGCCTCAGTGGGGATCATAGCTAGTATACCTGGTCAATGGCCATGTTTAGTATAGTAGTCTAATGGGTACCATGACCATTGATTACTTCTTTGGAAGTGCTGGTATCTAAGTTACGATCTACTTTTTCATTATGTTTGCCAGCCAACTATTCAGTATGTCAGAAATCAGGTATGCTTTGTTACCGACCTTCACTGTTCTGTAGGTCTTCGCTGATCCTCTCTCTGCCTGGGCTTTCCATACATTCAGATACAGGAAAGAGTGGAAAGGTTGCGTTTTCCTCATCTCAGACTGTGGCACTCCAACACAGAGCCTCACCCCCAAATTTAATAAGAAATAATAAAATCCAGTTTGATCCAATTCAATGTTTTATCTCATTATTTTGAGCAACTGAGTCCTGGGACTTTTCCAGACTTTTGTCCCACATATAGGTCCTGACATTCCCCAAAGAGGCCTTTAACTCATTCATCTCACTGCTGCAGACTGTCAGTGTTGGATGCACTCTCATAACTCAATATGCTGAGTTTAGTCTGCATGTTAAGGGGCAGCTGAGTTGGTTTAATCTTCAGTATTGGTGCCTGTATTTTTAATATTGATGCAAAAATTTAAAGGACGTGACAAGGATACAAATACCAACAATCTGCTGTACTCACCCAAACGTCTTGCCATCTTTTTACGGAGGAACTTAAGTGAAGAAGTCTGCACAGAATCAGAGTGAACAGACAGATTTCCAGTTTTGCATTGCGTGTATGAAAGGAAGCCTTTGAGGGAAATTAGAGCAAAAGAAAGAGTGTAAAATAGAACAAAAACTGCCCCAAGGGTGCAAGCGTGACTCCCACAACCTTGGCAAAGGGGTAGGAGGCCACAGAGGCGACCCTGAGGAAGGGCAGACACTCTGACACCCCCGAGCACATTTCCAGCACCTCAACATTCAAATTATTTCCAGGAAAAGGAGCAGGGCAGAGATGGGTGATGGAGACAAACAGTCAGTGGGTGGGTGTGTGTGGGGGGGTCACACTGACGGCACTCTCTGGTGGCTCCACGTCAGTGTGTCCTGTGGGTTGACCAGCTTGCTGCTACCCCCTCAATCCCTGCTGCTCAGTCCCTGCAGCTGTTGGTGACAGGGCCTGCAGAGAAGGGCGGGGGGGGTAAAAGTCACTCCCATCTGGTACAGTTGGATCAGCGGGGTCTGAGATGGGGGCAGGGGGGGTCATGTGTCCCTCTGCATCAGTGACATGACTTCTCTTGCCAGGGATGACTCTCTATCCACCAGGGAGACGATTTTTCATACTTGATTTGTTGTTTCTATAGGACAAAGCACTTCCTCTCTTTGTTCAGAGATGCAATTAACCCTTTCTGCCAACTCCTTTTACCCCCTCACTGGGTTCAAGTCCCATGTTGTTTGAGAATCATTTGTCCAACAGTTTGATGGTCAACACCGAACAAAAGGATGAGCTTTTACGAATAATGTTCACTTTCGTAACTATAGGTGTCTAAGCAAGAGAAATATGTTTGGTTTTAATCTCCTTTGACAATCCACTTCAGGACATAAACTCTAAAAGGTCAGAGCTGCATATTTTTGTACACCTTGTTTTTTCACAAAGCAGAATTTCCTTTGCTGCTTCAGATGTGTCTTGGACTGCGATAAAAACCCTACCTGCTGCATTCGTGCATTTTTATTACATCTGCAACATCATTAGTGTTTTCATACAATAAACAAACATAAATATATTAAGTGTACAGTTAGATTCTGAGAAGCACAGATTTGATGCTCTTTAAAGTGCTGACTATCAATGTCCCTTGCAGGACCAACTTTGAACTCATTGTTCCAAGTCCAGCTCAGACACTTGGTAAATTACAGACTCTATTCGCTTGTTAAACCAGCCACAAACACACAGACAGGCGGCTCTGCTTCATATTTCTGATAACCATTGCTTTCTGAGATTGTTGTGGTCATTTTGCATCAGCTGCTCATCCATCTGAATGTACTGTCTGTGCTCCTCCAAGCTTCTTATTTATTTATTTTCTTCACCCACACATAAATAATAATCTTCAGGCTACAGCTTCTGCCAGCAAAATTCTGCCGCCCACTTTCGGAGATAATGGATGGGATGTGTTTGTTTTCTTGAAAAGTACAATAATAATACCATATAGAAACTCTTTTAAAAGCACTTTAGATGAAGAAGCAGGGAGGGGAACTAATGGACTGGCATCAGTGTGTTAGTTATCATACTTTAAGTATAACAAAACCCGCCAGCACACATAAGAAAAATATTCTTTGCATATAATGATGCATACGGCTTTCCCCACGAAGTAGACTCAAACTTAAATCAAAACCATATATTTAAAGCCTATATTTGTTATTTCTGAAAGTGTTGGCCTTGCGTTTATCAACCCTGATCCTAAGTGAACCTGTTCAAGTGAAATTACTTCACAGCCAAAGCCAGAGATTCCTGTTGGCCCTTGGACTCTAACAGGTCTGAAACAACTCATTTTAATTCTTTTGAGTTTGTTGATGTTCTAACTAATGTTGTTGTAACTAATTAGAAAGCAAGAAAATGAGCTGTTAAGCTGGGATTTCTTTATAGATTAGCTGTAAAACTGTTTAGTTTGAGTAGCATTTGGCAGCATTAGCACTGTTACTAAAATTGTTTTGCATTATTGCTCTTTAATGTGCAAAAAAGTCAAAAATCAAGGTTCAAGGTTCAAGGTTACTTTATTTCTACTCGTAGGTGGATTTGTTTTGCAACAATATGGTGATGACATCCACTTAAACATTTAGTCACAGAACAAAACAATCAGTACACAAAACCATTGGAACTGATGCAAAGTACCTCTGTGGAAATTTATAGATTAAAAAAAATAAAATCTACCCGGAGAATTGAGAACTACAATTTAGACCAGGATAAAAAAAAAAGGGCTATAAGAAAATTACAATAAGACAAGCTAAATAAATAGTGCCAATAGAAAAGGAATGTGCAACTATTGCAACTATGATGACAACTATATTTGCTTTTATCAACATCTACAAAGTGAAAATGATCTGCTTTTCTTATCATATGAGAATAAATGCAGAGTTTGGGGGTTTAAGATTATTTGTTGATGAAAAAAAGAGAGACCTTGAAATGCATTACGTGTTGTGATGAGCATGTGTCATAGCATATTTGACCTTTTGTAGATTAACAGTTAAATTAATTGTAATAATAATCATCAGGTTGGTGGGAGCCAAAGTGACAAGCTCAAGAATTTGTGATGTATTTCTACTCTGTGGCTGCAGCCATCTTTTTCTTTCTAACTAACTGGATTAGCGTGGCTATCATAATTATCGCTGGGATTTGTAATTATTAAGAGACGGCTCTCTGAGGATTAATCTGAGGGATGAAAAGTGAGTCAGAAGGAGAGCTTCACGCCTCCTTCAAAGGCAAAATCAGACTCTGATATTCATTTTTCTCCTTTATTTGACCTTCTCTCTGTTTGGTTTGCTTTACCTGCGTGTCTAATCCTCCTCCCTTTGGTGAGGAGCTGGTCAGTAATTGCTTGATGAGCAGTCACTGAACATGAGCTTCACTTCCACCTTGTTTTCAGAGGGATCCTGGTGTGAAGGGCACAGACAGACAGGAACTATAAGGTGACTTAAATGACTAATTATGGCCGTGTGCTTGTTAGCTGCAGGGTCAGTGGAGCGTGCCAGCTGTCCTGCCCTCTGCCCCCGAAACTGCCTCGACTCTTAATCACAATGTCACAGAGACTGATTACTTGGCAGCACTTGACTTCACATCCTCACATTGATGGGAAATGGAATTACAGAAGAATATCCAATTTAATGACACCATTATTAATCACAGGAAAGAGAGATTTATCTCCAGAACATAAATACTGTGACATAAATTTTACAAAGAGATAAAAGCATCATGAGGGTCACTGTTAACCACCATCCATCATGTATATTCAATTCTCCATTTACGCAGAAAAATTTCGCTGATTTCTTTTTTTCTTTTTTTTTTTTGTCTCCTGAGAGTTTAAAAGTAAGCTCTTTGAGAGATGATGACAGTGGTTTCCCAGTGCCATTTCAAATACAAGTCCAACTTCCCTGCACGGCTATTCCAGTAAATCAAAGCGAATAACAGTGATGAAAGTGAACAAACGAAATCAAATAAAACAGGGTCACACATCACTGGAAGGGCAACAAATGGGCACTGAAATGGAAATAATGTTTTTTTTCCTTGTGTCTCAACAGAAACGGGGAAAAAAGCCATCAGCTCTGGTCAGACAGCAAGTTGTCATTTTTGCCTAAAGCAGCGCCCGCCGCATCAACAAAAATATAGGTCTGTGTGGAACTTTAGATGACAGAGAAGGGTCACTCATTTTAATGTAAAAGGACAGTTCTTTTGTGAAAAAAGCGCTGAGTGATCCAAAAAGGACCCAGGCGAGGGACAGGCGGCTGAATAACCTGAGTCTTATTCATTCTGATTTTTTCATACTCTGCTGTGGCAGAGGGGAGAGAGGGCAGCAGGTACTCCTGGTATCTCTGCAATTTTTTCTTTCTATGAAAAGTTCTGCCTTAAACATGGGCTGGTAAAAAATTGATTAACTGATTATTCTGTTCAAGGTTAAACTGGTGGAATCCCAATAGACTCAGTTATGTAAATGTAGAAAAACAGATAAACTAAATCCACTGCATGTGTGGCATCATTTGACATGTTTTCCATCTTGTTTTTCTTACTTTTTCCTTCAAAACTGAATATTAGATAAATAAATGATGGACTGCATTCCCATTTAATTTTTCATATTTAGCATAAGACCAGACAGAAAAATAAACACGTGCAGTAAATAATTCATTTCGATAAGAAGTTAATGTTACACCGACTATTTGCTTATTATTCAAATAATGTTTGTATAATTAACTTATTGATTGTGAAAAGTTGTTGTTGCCTAATTTGTTGTCTGTAGACATGATCCATCTGTAAACACACTCAAAAGTTTTAAAACACCTCATTTTATTCAGTTTTTTAATTGAAATTCAAGCAGTTCAAGTCTAGTGAAAAGCTTAAAATGCTAAAATAGTATGTGATGAACTGCTAGAAGTCAAGGAAAAAATAAGGGTTACCCAAAAGTGATAATCTATCTACATTTAATAATTATGCACTAAAGCCCTTTAACTACCTAAAGCTGTTCTGCAGAAGATGCAGGGATTTATCAAGGATTGAAAGTTGGTGCTATCACCTACAGACGTCCTAAGTTTTGTTAATTACTTGCAATATCAAACTGTGGTACCAGGGGTGGCGGCAAGGGGGGGGGGGGGGCGACGGTCCCAGGCCCTCACATTTTTCAACAGGCTCATTCAAAACTTTTCTCTAAAAAAATAAGACTAATAAAGAGGAGCACTGTGAAATACTTTACCTCAAGGTTTTTTATAAATATATTTATATATATATACTTTTCATAGGGTAAATGAGCTGAGCTTTGCAAAAAACAAACAAGGAAAAAAAATCATAATAAATCATTCAGCCTCATATAGATGGTACTTGAGGCTAATTTTAGGAAAGACAAGATTTTTTTTGTCTTTTACCAAGCTATGGTTGATTTTGGCACTCTTACAGTTTATAGCAAATGGAAAGCCATAGCAGTGAAGCCAACTGGTAAATTATAGTGCTACTCTTTGGTCAGGACCATGGAGAGCGATCCGAGGTAGATACATCAGATGCGCATAAATGTTATAAAAATGCGATCAAAAATCAAAGGAGTAAAATGTAACCAAATCTACTCTAAAACTGCACATAGTATCAGTTGTTCTTATTCATTTAAACAGTGATCGACTTACTTTTGTACTTTTGTTGTCGTAATAGACATTGAAACCTCTGAAGACAGTTGTATTTTGCCAGCTTGTCTCAGTGAACACACATGCTACTTTGTTGTTAAGCCAAAATTAAATCTATCACAATGGGTCTCTATTTTATAACCAATAAAACGAGTATTAATGTAGATCTGAGAGTACACATAAAGCACATTTTGCCAGTAATAACGTATAGCTTATTCCCACCAGAGTTTATCCGTCACTTGTGACAGTTTAGAACAGCTGCAGCAGAGACACATCTGCTCCGTGCTGACAAACAACAACGACAACAACAGTCAATATGGAGGACAAAATGAGAGATTAGACTCATATTTAACAGCAGCTAAGAGAACAGAATTAGAATCCAAAATAAAAATTTCAGATGAGTGGAAAAGTCATTAAACATCCAGCAATTGACAGTTATCTAGGGAGTTCTCCTGGAAAAATTATATTCAATTTTTTATCACGCCCAAGTTGAAAAGCAAACACACCAATAAAAGTCTGATGTGCTGGAGGATTTGTGGAGCCATGGACTTATGGACTCTATTTGGACTTGCCATAAGATTCTGTTGTTATTTTATTTTTTATTTTTTGGAAAGCTATGAAGAAATATTAGGATACACTAGAAGTATTAGAATAGAATATAGAATATTCCACATGACTTTTCTGTCTATCTATATGTGTCATTTCAACTCATCTGAGGGAGCTGAACAAACAAGGGGCCAATACTTCCTAAAAAATACCATTGATAGCTGCAAAAAAAAAATAATATTAAAAAATATAACTAATATTATATATATATATATATACATATGAGTAAGTTGGACAGAGTAGACCCACCAATTTAAGATCAATGGCTTGAGGCAGTGGACTTGCCACTTTTAAACTGGCAAATTAGCCGCTTTATATGTATTTTTTGCTCTTTGCATGGCCCTAATACCCTGTTATACTATCCAACAGCTATAAAAGTATTTCTGTTTTTCATTGTGACAAGAAAACAATCCCTGATTTTTATTTTGAAGTGTGAAAATTCTGATTGATAATCGTAAAAAATAGATTGACTGGAAAAAAAGTAATTTAGTCCATTTAAATAGTGATGTTTTTGGCTGTTTCTCTGTGCTGGCCCCAATATCAACCCCCCTCCTCGCCCATGAGAGGACAAGGATGTACAGTTTTTGCTCTGGCATGCAGTTTCCTCTGGGGGGGTATGAAACATGCTGGAGCCCATTAAGAGTCAATGGCCACCATGTTCAGCACGGAGAATGTGGCCTCACCTCGTCTCTAATGATGTAAATGTGTGCTGACAGCTTCCCTGCACACAGCTAGCATGATGAATCACACCGAGCGCGTAAACAGTAAGTACTACCTGTCTCACTGCTGACTTACAATTACATGTATGTGAGCGCCTGCGGTCAGGTACAGATAAATGTGCTTGCAGCCTGTATATACTCCTGCTAAAGTGAAAGGAAAGATATACCACGATGGTGTTTGCACATTTTACTTCTGCAACTTTTTAACTTATCAAAATGAGTGACAGAGTAGCTGCCCAAATCCCCACCATTATTTGCACAAGTTTCCACTTGTTTTCATACTTTTTCCAAATGTTATCCACAAACTGACTGACACGTAATGCTGACAGGTTGTATTTGACTCATCTGTTGTTGGTGTCTGAAGGCCACGTCCCTATAGGGAGCCCAAACCTCCAGCACATTTCCACTCTGCACTTCTTCCCCCGTCTCCCCTCCTCCCCTGCAGGCCTGGCTCATGTGTGACATATAATTGATTCATTAATAATGTGAACAGATGTTCCTGGCCCAGTCTGGCATCATGCCTGCTTGCCTGCATACTTTTTTTTACTGCTGCAGACTTTCTGAGTGCATACTGTTAAATGTGCGGTGACACAGAGTGGAGGATGGTGATGTATTTTTGATCCTTAGGAGAAGGTAGGGGGGGATGATTACATACCGTTCTGTAGATTTATTGTAACACTAATGCATGAGCGTGTATGTTAGACGTGTCACACACTGACAAAATAAGGCCTTGCTCTAATGGAAAGTTTAAATGTGACTGATGTACTTGAGATGAGGTTTTAACCTTGATGAGGATTAAATGGTCAATTCTAACATCCATGATGTCAACCTCCTCTATCTGAGGTCGTCCTAACACTTAGTCAGAGGCCCCTCGGTGTCAAAAATGCCTGTTTTTAAATGCTTTGCTTTGGCTTGGTGCTGTCATGTGGTGCAAGGGCATCAATGTCTGCTAAGGGATGGCAGTTAAAGGGCAAAACAAAGATTTGATAAAAAAGGGTTGACCAAGTGTAAAGCAAAAAGTCAATTTGAAATTTTGTTGTGAAGTAGGAATGTTAACAGTTAATTGAGTTTCAAGTAACTGATAGTGCAGATTGTAAACATACATTTTTTGTGTGATAACCCATCAGAAAGAGGTGAACAATATGTGGTATTTTATTCATATATTTAGGTGGTTTGATTGGGATTGGCCCTTAGTAACTTTTCCATTAAGACAAGCTCATGGGATGAAAAAGAGGGCATGTTTTTACAAAATGTGTGAATTATCTTTACAAGACCAAAATTTAAAAAAATAAAATGTTTTTTTTTTTCTACAAGCTTGATTTTGATATGAACTCATTATGCAATTTTTTCAAAGAGTGAAACACATTGTGTGCCTAAACTGGAATAATCTGGTATCATAAGAACCTTATCTCCACACCAACAGTGAGTTCCAGTTGTGATCACGTCACAGATTGCACAGATTCCAGTTATCCACCTCAGTCAGTGCAGGTTAGTAAATTTACGTCTGTGTGGGCATTTCCATTTGTGTGGAGTGACCATAATGATTATCACCGCCTGCTGTTGAGACCCACCGACCTGTCACACCTGCTCAGCCTCCGGTTCTGCTTTCACTGGTGGAACATCAGATCACCGTTAATCAGGCGGGACTGAAAAACACTGCGGTGAGATGTGTGAAGGAAATGTCATCACCGTCCACGGCAGCAACACAGTACACTTAAATCTCATCATGAGGTGATTGTGCATGCAGAGGATATCACTCGGCGGCTCTTCGAAAGGATAACAAGTATTGTAGTTGAGATGTGGGGGCTTTTGTTCTAATGAGATGGAAAGGAAAGGCTTTGGAGCTCATAGTGAAGGTCTAATTAATCAGTCTCTGTGGCAGTTTCCCACAGCTATCCATTAGGGTTTCATTCAACAAGTCACTGGAGCTTCAATCTCACTTTCATTGTTGGAAACGGCTCCATAATAATAACATGATTGCAGATTGATCACTTGAAGGCTCTGAGGGGAAATGCATGTGGAGAGGAATAATGATGCTCTACACATATCTGTGAGGATAGGCCTCAACTACAAGGTTTATATAAATTCAGGATTCAAAACCAATTGAAAATAGGTCCAAATCAATTATGTTTTTCCTTCAATAAGAAGCAGCTTGAAAGCGACTATAAAGCTTTTTCTTCTGGCGTTTTCTGTACTGTGCATATGAAGCACCGGGGAGAGCATCAATTTCCGTCTGAGCTGCGAACTACTGCTGAGAGCGATCTGGGCCGTCGATGTAAAGTCTGAGCTCCCTGTGGCCACTACAGCGCATGCAGGACCGAAACAGTCTGCTGTAAATGAAAGATGGGTACTAAAGTCTGTCAGCATCCACTGCTCTGTGAGGTCTCACTGTGGTGTCGAGGTAGGGGGTTATATAATGACCTGATTTCAACAGAAACCTAATGAGAGCACGAGGAGCTTTTTTAATGATAGCTTGTTTTATTCATAACATCTGCTGAATTAAACTCAGAAGTTTCAGGTTGTTTTCTTGAAACAATAAATCAGGTACAGTAAATCCTCCAAAACATGAAAAGTTTTCCCAATACACAATGATGCATTCTTTTAAAAATTTTCCACCAAGTTTGGTTGTCTTTAGAGAGGCTGTGAGCAAAAACTGTTTGAAGAGGACAGCAGCCCCCCCAATAACTAATCAATAACTAATGAAAAAACAACTTCTCAGGAAAAGAAACACTGCAGCCAAATGACACCATCATACTACCTTAGCATAAGGATGAGAGAAACGTTTCTACCAGGTATCGTAATTTTTTACAGTTTTCCCAGCTCATATCCGGAATGCATTTGGGGGGGGTCTTGTGACCTATACTGCAGCCATACACCAGGGGTCGGGGCATCTGCAGGAAGCTTCAGCGTTTGTGAGTTTGCACCATAGTTTTGTAGCCTTCTACATTTAGCTTTACTCAGCCCTTCGATGTGTTTTGATACTAGTAGATGAGCACTGCCCTGATAGCTCTCATCTACCAAGTAGAGCAAACGTAACCTGGCTCGTCATTTCATTGATAGACTCTCTAATTGCTGCATGTAGGTTAGAATGAACGTAGTTACAAACAGCAAAGCCTGTGTTTTAGCCTCTAGCTCGTGTTTTTGCCTTGAGCTTGTGTTTTTGCCTTTGGCTTGTGCTCCATCACTCTCCTGTTTAGCTTTTTTTCTGCTCTTCTGTCCCTTTTCTGACAGACAGTCCAGGTCCAGTGTCCACTATTACTATTAGATGAATCACAGAAATAATTTTCAGCAGAGAAAAAAACACGGATATCTCTTCTAATTGCTAATATTTGTAAGATGGAATGGCGTTGTTGAAGAAGCCCTGATAATCTCATTTTAAATTGGGAATTATGATCAGACATATATCTAGAGTTTAGACCTTTAGAAGATCACTTAGAAAGTCCTCACATTCCCTTTAAGGTTTAAACTGTGAAAGTGCTAATTTACAACAATTTCTACAAATCTGGTTGATATTTAGGTTTTGATCAGAGATTGGCTTGAGAATTTAAATTTCTCCTCCAGAGAATTCTTTCAAGCCATGTGCTCTCACTACTTCTTTTAGAACAGTTGAGGAAAGGTGAAACACTGATGTATGTATTCCAAAATCAAAAACTACATAGAACTGTGTGTTAAGTTCTATAGAAAATTATGCAAACAAAAAGCCCCCAGACATTTTCAGGAATTGTATAACCCCTTCAACATAATTTTTTGACCAAAAAGGTAGATATGTCCAGGCAAAAGAGAATGTATGGTCACCCTAATATATGTATTCTAGCTTCAAGCATCTAAATTGAATATATAAGACCCTTTTCTTACTGTGTCAGGCTGCTTTGGATTGGTCTGTAGTAAATTCCCACTGCAGGGAGTCGCCATTCTCAGGCACCTCTATTTTGAGATATTTTGGCTGAAAATTTTGGGAATTCCTGCCCAAATCCATATTGACAAAGTGCCTGCAAGAAATGTGCAAATTCATTCAATGAACAGATATTCCTCATTCACAAAAATGATTCAGAAAGTCTCGATATTTTCTATTCAAGCAAGACAGTCATCCTCAAGACCCTCCATCCTTCAGTCGTCCTTCAGTCGTCCTCCACCTCAGATCTTCATGCGCTCACCCACTCAAATGCTTGTGTCAGTAAAAGTTATTTCGCAGCAGCTGGTGATTCAGCCAAAAGCCACCCCTCCAGCTTAACACTGCAGGTCTCATTAATGCAAATCTAGCTTCAACAGACTGGTGAGAGATTGACTCCCCTCACTCCACGGCGAGGCTGTTGAAAAGGCAGGAACAAGGTGAAAACCACAGAGAGGTTAAGCAGCCAGGGTGGAGGTTTTTAAAGCAGAGGTTTGCATCAATCAGTCGGTGTGAGCTTGGGAACCCAAAGCTATGGAGGCCTGAAATCTGAATTATGTGGCAAAAGTTTTTTAAAGATACATTTCTGAGTCAAACCATTAACATGCCCATGCTAGTTAGATGTGGAGCTGCTGAGAAGAATGGCAAGAATGATCGCACTAACAATGGAAAGGATGTTGAATGCTTCTGTGTTTCTAAAATTACCAAATGTTAGTCACCCTGGATGCTTTACTGTTTTCCTTTCCTTTTCTTTTCTTTCTTGTCAGTTCATGGATGTTGTCCTGTCATGCTCCCCAGCTGAAGCTAAGACATTCCAATTAAATTGACATGGCCCAAGAGTTTTGCCATCTCCTTGAGTATTTCATAATGAGCAGAATTTGGGACACAAAGTTATGCATGTGCAGTCTGTTTAGTGAGGGGATTCCACATTTCTGGGATGAAAGCTGTCATTTCACGTATTAAAATCTTTTGACAAATCTGTATCAAAGAAATGTCCAAGTGAAACTTTACTGATGCACTGGGCTCATTAGCATCCTTCTTTTCACACATAGATGGTCTGTTATTCATTATAACTCACTTATGGATTTGTTTTACATGACTGAATTCTACAACACCTAAGCCATCATCATGAGGTTCATTTTTGTAATTTTGCTTGTAACACTGGTATAGAGTGAATAATAAATTAGTTTTGCCTGATTTAAAATCTTTAACCAACCAAGTTTCGTAAAACATTCTCATAATAAAGAAAAGACTTATGACTTTATCACAACAAGAAGGGATTAGATCTAATTTTCCTGCTTCTTTCCAGTTTCTTTAGATATTTTACTTTGATACAGCAATAAGTTGTACTTAGCCTTTGCTTGGTACACTTAATATTGAGAATTGAGCAGGAAGGATGTCGGTGTTTGTTGCTGTGGCTCCACACAGATTTTTCCTTCAGAACTGTACAAAGATAAACCTGAAGACATGCTGTCCATTCTTTATTCAGTTGATGGTTTTCCTAATTTTTCATTTCAAAATATCCGTCAGGAACCATTTCAAAACGTGCCTCTTTTAAAGGTTGTGTGTATTGGAACACCTACCTTTGTTTTTGGCATGTGATGAGCTGAAACCTGATGAAGTTAAACAGACTCGTGTTGGCAGAAAATTAGATTCAGGATGTGTAAATGGCTTGACAGAGAAATTAAACTGGGTATCAAAGATAACCACAAGAGATGTATTGTTATGAAAGTGTTTTTTTCAGTATACATTATCAGTGTGGATATGCTGAATATTTCAGAAGAAGTGTATGATGGATCGCTTATATAATAACAATGAGGAAAACAAGCAACTGCACTGTATACAAGTCAGTGAAACCCAGTGTAGGCTTTCATCACCTACTGATGTATCATAATTTGTCCTCAAGCTCTGCATGCGTGTTTGCACTTATTGTATTTTAACACATGGATAAACTGCTCAGACAGTGATCTAAAGAAAATAGGAGCAGTCACATGATTGTTTGAGGCAGTAGGAGGCAGTCAGTGGTCCAGCCTGTGTCCATAGGTCCCTGCCTCTATATAATGAGGGGACACAGCAGCGCTGCAGGTTAACATTCTGCCCATCTCCTGCAGACACTATGTCAATATGGATTAGGAGACCCACGTAGCCCTGGAGAGAGGGGGGGGAGCCTTACCCATCTTCAATTACAAAAAGCAAACAGCTCCTGGGAATGGAAAGGACAGAGAGAGAGAGGGAGAGAGGAGATGCACTTTAGCACCACTGGGTTCAGACCACACACACAAGACAAAGTCAACATTATTAGCTTAATAATGTTTTCAATTAGCTGTAACCCGCATAACCACCAGCTAATAGAACACGAAGGCCAAAATTAATTATAAAGAATAATTTGTAATCACACAATATTTTGAAGGCCCTCACAGGTCCAAACTTGAATAATGGTGCACAGAATTTCATCGTAGTCACCCATGTGTGATAAAAACACTCCAACTATCCCTGCACTGTGGTAGACATCACAAAGGGATGCTTTCTTGGATAATAGTCCCATTACCAGCTCTTCCTTTACTTCTACTGTTACGTTATGGGCTATTACCACCGCCATATTGAGGATTGTGCCCCCATGATGTGTTTATGGCACATTATAGAGCAGACACACTTGTCTGAACAATAACTGTCGACCCTGCAGTGTTTTAAATGATACAAGGAGACTGAAACTGTTTTATGATCTAAGATGAGTCCAGGTGCTGAATCTGAGGCATCACTTAGTACCATCTGCTTCCTCAAGCCTCATCTGCTCATTTGTTTATGTTTGGTTCAATTCATGCTAATTTGGGATTTACATTGTTGACAATTTCACAGACCTATGTCAGAAAATAACTTTTGAAAACCACATCTGGATGTTTCCTCATCTCACACTCAGTCTCTCCATTCCTGAATCTTCAACTGATGAATATAGAACAATTTACCAAGCAGAAATATGATATTTTGAGATCAAGACACTGTTTACTGCTAAATCAGAAAAACTCAGCTCTTTCTAGCTTACATTAGTGTTAGTTAGGGAAAGCTAGAAAATTTAAACTTATATCAGAATCTTGTAAATAGCAACCAGAGCCAGAAGTGGTTGAATGCTACCTTTAGCTGTTATCTAGCTATAACAGGTATATAGAACAGGTTTGCCTACTAGGTATTCTAAGTTGTTCAAATTACATAACAGGCTCAGCGAATAAAAGCTAACCAGAGCACAAAAAAAATTCTTAGATTCTTGGTTTATTCACAAGTCTTTTTCCAGCCTCTTTATTTTCAATCAGTAACACAAGTGTTGTTAGCGAGGAGGTGCCTGTGTTAGCATGCATCAGTCCCAAGCTTGCACTAGCATTGGCTACAGTTTGCTGGAAAATTTTCCCTTTCGCCATGTCATTCAGAAAATCTTTCAAACAGTTGTATTAGCTAAGAAGTGGTTGAGTGCTAACTTAAACTTTTCAATGGCCATAGTGAGTTAGCCTTTCAGATAAGTTGTTAACAATGCAACAGGTTTAGCTTACAAAAGCTAACCATGACAGCCAACAAATTCAGAGACAAAGACGACTCGCTAAGAATTTCAATCTGTAAAACAAGAATTGTTAGCTAAGAGGTGGTTGTATGCTAACTCCAACTGTTGTCTCTAGGTTGTTTTAGAAACCAAGTGCTACAACCTGACGACTACTGACAGTTAAGTTGCAGAAAGGTTTCTTGTATTTGTTGCTTATGTAAGCAGACAGAAGGTTGAATGAAAATGCAAGTAGTTGCTTAATGATAGATTAAAAATGTTAGCTTAGCATGCTACCTATAACGTGGTTAAGTCATGAATATCCTTCAGAATCACTTTGAATTCTCCACAGTTGTAAAAACAGCATCTCAATGGTTAAACAGTTCTGATCTGCTTTCACCGAGTGTGATGGGAATTGGACTTATAGCTGTCTAAATGTGCTCAGCAGGGGGTAAGATGTTCAGGCTCTCATGCCTTTGGAGAGTTGATTTAAATGTTTTTTACTGGGAGTCATTAATATTTTACAGAGTGTAATAAGCCCAGAGCCTTGGGACTCTGGACTTGTTTTGGCACCATGATTACAGCCATCATATCCATTAATACTGATTAGCTCTCATGTGAAAGGACAACTGTGAACACAAAATGCTTTGGTTTTTTTGTTTTGTTTTGTTTTTTTTTCATTTTTTTTCCAAGTATCAAATATTCGGGGCTTTTGGAGTCAAATGAACAAACACAGCCTTTGCCTCATCATGGTGTGTAAAAAAGAAAAAAACCCATCCCCTGGGTACAGAACAACCTCCACCAGAGCCTGACAAATGATTTCAGCACCTCTTTATTATGCATGCCACAACAGTGTGAGAAGTGACTGTTTAAATCGCCTGAGCACCGTGAAATGATACCGCTGATACACAACGAGCCAGTTGTTCAGGTTCAGAAATGTTCTGTTCAAGCATGTTGCATGGTTTGTTTCTCCTTCTCGCATCTGTGAATGTGAATAATCAGGCAGAAATGTTGTGCAGCCCTAATACTGATCCCTCATATTTTTGCATTCATTACACTGATTACATTTTGATGGCAGAATTATAATATCTTTTGTGTGCACATGTAAGTGTGAAGAAAACCCTGATGAATGCAATGCTGACAGAGATAAAAACACCTTGGAAATAACTTTCGTGGTGGCATAGTTTGGTTAATCCGCTATATGTTAACACAATTAGTTTGAGACTCAAAAGGATTATAACAGAACAAATAGAACAATATAAAGCAGCATTAGTTTGTATGAGAGATGTAGACTCTGTCAAATGTTTAGTACCCTTGTTGGGCAGGAACATGTGCGTTGTTTCCTGAGGCTGTACGGAGGCCGTGCTGCACTGTGAGCTGCAGGGAGGATTCCTGAGAGCTGGACACCATGTGGGAAAGATATGACCGCGACTGGCAGCAATCCCTCCAGTATTGGAGGCAGGACGCGTCAGCATGAGGCTGCAGGTCCCTGTTAACATTATTGGCAGGTGGTGCGTGAAGCCGGCTGTCCTTGTCACGACCCCAAAGGCAACTTTTCAAACTAGACTGAAAGCTTACAAAGCCTTTTGAGTTTTTGCGGTCATAAACACTGACGGATCACGAGAGAAGTTTGCAGTGGGGAACAGAAAGATTTAATCTTCAAGCATGCGGTGCACAAAAGGGCTGAACTTCAAGCAGTGGAGCAAAATGAAACTGATTTGTATCAAACATTTGACTTTGGGAAACTCAGAAACTTCCTCTATCATAGATTCACAGATTTATTTGTGCTTTACATAAATGAGTAAGTCCAAAAAACAGCTATCCAAATATTCCCAGTTGTTCTTTACATCAGGGTCATAGACTGTATTGTACGTAGATAATATCTGTGATGTCATCAATTTGTTTCTGAAGCAGAGTTTTGAAGTCTTCCAGGATTGGATGCCATGTTGGAAACTGAACTCAAGTAGACTCTGGTGGAAGTAGTGTGAAGAAAAGAGGCAAAGCTGAGGCAAGCTTTGAGCCTCCTTCATAGTTTCTGAATAACACACCTTCTTCAGAAAGTCCACCACTGATTCAAGTGTTTTTCATGGCTATTTTGCTTGTCTGGCTCAAAATTTTGGCCGCACTGCTCAACACTGCCCCCACAAATTCCTGCGGTACTGCAACTTCTGGCAAAAAAACATCCAGAGCAAGAAACTTTGTCCACACCTCATATGTAGATGTATTTAGGAAGTAAGCCTCTATGCTTACCTTTCCAAAAAGGTAAAACACACCATGAGAAAGTGAATCAGTATCACTCAACTGACTCACTCAACAAAATCTTGAATTATTTTTTGATGAACACAATGAAATCTCTGCAATGTTCTTTTAACATAAAAAGTATAACGCAAGAGACTATGATTTTAAATACAAACTCCTGTTTCTAAACCACATGGGAGTGTTTGAACGAAATATGTTAAATCTGAAATCCTCCTTCTTACGCCAAGTTCTGCCTTTTGACTCCTTTTTGTTCAAATATTTCAAGCAGGAACTGCTCACTCCCGATTTAAAGAAACACATGACTGAAGGAAAGAGGGAGTCTAAAACTGTGGAAGAGCACAAGAGCTTTAAAGAAAATTCTGTCCATCTGCCGTGGTCTTCAGTTCTCAACCACACAAGGTCAAACTGTGCAAACATTTGCAGCTCCTAATCTATGGGTCGTTCAAACACGTCGTATCAGAAATCACAGAGAGGGACTGTGGGAGAGGCCGGTGTCGATGAGGCTTTGGTTTGTGTCATTTGTGTGTTTGTGTACGAGTGTGTGAAAAAAATCATCCTGTGATTCCAAGACGTTGGTGTTTTTTTTCTTTTTCACATTCATTAAAAATCATCTTTTAATTCACAAACTGTGAAACACGTTTGGTGAAAACTCTTAAATGATTAAAGAGAAGCTTTGAAACAAGTGTTAAAATGTATTTGTAAAGTCAAACTTGTAAATGTTTCTCAAAAAAATGGAAACACAAGTTTTACTGTCACAGGACCTATTGGTGTAATGATAAAGAAAGGAAAACAGACGCTTTTTAATGACAGGATAATGCAAAAGGCTACATTGGATTTACATTTGCCTCCCTTAGAGTGTAATAGGTGATTTTCATGCTTTCTTGGTTTGTTGTCTTAATTAGAAATCATACCCGCAGCAGTTCAGGGATAAAATGCATCATTTTACTAAACATACATTGATTCCTGGGGTGCAAGGATTTTCTCCTGCCACGAAAAGTTTGCAGAGATTTTCTCCTTCTCCGCTCTTTGTCATTACATGATGAACTTGTTCGGATGACTTCCGACACAAACATCCTTTTGTCAAAGACAACGCCTTCAGACAACCTTCTGAGGAGAAAAAAATTACAAACTGCCAGGCAGAATAAAAAATCTCTCTGACATGAGTTTGTCTCTTCCTCTCTGCTGACAGCCCATATGTTTGCTCCCAGATCTGCTCTCCGGGGGGCTTCAAAAGCTGTCAGCGTGTCTGGGAGTCCAGGTGAAAGTGAGAAAAAACCCAGACGAGAACCTCTCAGCAGATGATGTGCTTTAATGCTGGCTCAGAATCAAATCCGGATCCTCCAGCAGAGCGCTAAGACTCATCAGAGTGGAGGCTTGGATCTACTGTATAAATATACATGCAGATGTTTGCCTGCTCTCTTCCTCTGGCAGGTTATCTTGAACAGATTGCGTCTCCTTAGCGCTGACACATAGGTGCTGACACAGAGACAGATGGGTTGCTGGTTGCCCCCTTGGTCTCCTTCTGATGGCGTCTGGGAGGATGGATGGGCTTATTTTGAAGGTACAATTGGTCATCTGACAACCTGCTGTGTATTTACTCAGTGATCCTCTAGCATGAATCTTGTTTTCTCTCGGTAAATAACTTCTAATCATGAGCACATGCTGCGCCGGTTGCGAGAGCCAAATTTTCAAATCCTGCTGGTGAGGAGATTCACATGTGTGACAGTCAAAGAAAGATGACCACCCAAACACATAGAGACACTTTTAAGACATTTCAGTGCTTTAGTTTTTAAACTTACTGGGACATGTTGCAGAAGAATCAGCTTTCTAAGGATGCTGCTTTGGGTTTTTGAGCCTCAGCTTTGCATGTGTATCATCCTCTGTACGTGTGTGTTTCTGTCTGTCTGTCGAGCAGGCAGCTGTGCCAGGCTGGAGACACAGTCAGGAACAGTTCCACAGATCTAGGCATTAAACTAATGTGCTGGGATCAGGGGCCAGTGCCTCGCAAGCTGTCTCTTTGGCTAAAGGCTGAAATGCAAACGGGCAGTGAGTGAGCACTGGCGCCCGGCGGTGGCACAGAAACCAAACACCTGCTGAGGTCCCTTCCAGGCCCCATAAACACATATATTTCCATCAATTCCATGTCTCCTCCGGTTGTGATTAGTGTGATCAACAATGGACCCAGGTGATGAGATTAGTGCCTGCGATTTTCTGGCCACAGAGGCTATAGAGAACTCACAAATGGTGCGTGCCATGGGTTGTACCATGCAGGACAAAGGGAAACGCTATTATACTTACATGAGCACATAATGATACTTGTTAAATGTACACCTGTCACTGTTTAGCTGTGATTTAGCACTTACTGACCACAGCTGGGGAAATTTTATGAGAGTTAAATGAGAGCTTGAATAGCAACCTATGATTATTGGCAAAAGAAACTGGAATTTGAAATTCACAATAGCTTAATATTAAGGCCTGTGGTTGTAATAGTAATCCAAAAGAAATAAATGAAACTCAAAGCTGCTTTGAGGAATTTTGAGTTTGTAATTTTGTAGACTGAAAATGAAACTGGTGCTTCACAAGACCATCAGTGGCAAGACTGTTTTTTTTTCTATGCAGTATTTTCAATCAGGTCCACTAAAAGAGAAGCTTCTATGTTTTTTTTTTTTTTTACTTTGTCTTTCTACTTTTCCTCCCTTACCCCTGTCATAGCTTTATATGATTTATTGCTTAAAAAGAAAAAAAAAATCTTATGTCAGCCTCTCTCTGTAATACTTCATTTAAGGGCGTGGTCACACTGGCCACCAGAACCATGCGAAACTCAAGCATGATTGGCCCCCTGCTGGTCAGTTCAAAGTGCATTACAACTACATTTTACAGTCTCCATATATCCCCCAAGTGCCCCCTGATAGATTTACATGATCAAAGGCTCCAAAAAAGTCGTTTTTGTTTTAATTGTTGCAGCCTCTGTCTGAAACGTATAATTTCAGCTGCTGTCTCTTTAAGGCTCCCAGCCCCAGAAACCCCCTTGCCTCTAATTGGCCAGGCCCCTGGAAATAGACATTGGTGTTTGAGGCCCACACCTCCAAATTGCCACGAACTAGTTAGGGGATCCTGGTGGAATGATATCATCATTGGAGCAGGTCTGGTGGAGATCTCTTGATCCTATTTTGAGATTCATAGACTTCTACAACACCACCAAATATGGAAAAGCATAACACTCTCTTTCTTTAAGTCATGAAGAATGATATATTTGGATGCTGCAAATAAGTAGAAGATTGAATTTTATGGTCTGAGAGCTCTCTGCCCCTCCACTTGCTTATGTGGAAAGCCAAAGCCTGCTGCTACTTTCTCCTGTGCGTGCAGTCATATCAAAATTTTAACAAGTCTTTCAGTGGCTTTCAAACTTCCTGTAAAACAAACCATATATATAAAAAAAAATTCCCAGGTTTGCTTTAAAAAGTTATGTAGGTAGTTTGTTTTCCACTGGGTTTTTGTGGAGGTGTAAAGAGATTCTGAACTCCCAAATAGTGTTTACATTTTCACTGTTCTGAGCAACATATCCAGGGGTTGAACAATATGTTGCTTGTGTATGCCTGAGTTTATATAGACGACCTAAAAAGTTTTCAGCAAAACAAAACAATTTTGTCAGAGAAAGAGCTCTAGACTTCACTTATGTAGATATTATATGGAGCAGAAGGGGCATTTTATCACGTAGGGCAACCACTGCAGTTGTACTGAGACTCAATAAGTTGCTATGAAAGCAGCTTTATTTTTATTCCCAGTGATGAATCTCTTTTGACACACTCAGTGGCAGAGGAAGTTTCCAGTCCTTACTCGGGAGTGAAGCTGTTTCTTCTGTTCAAGTGGATTTTTTTTTCTTTTGGAGTCCTTGAGTCATCTTTATGTCTCTCTAATTTCATCTCTGATCTGTCTCTGCTCTGACAGTGCCGCCGAAGCGATGGAGAAATGAAACAGAAGGAATGGATTTGTTGTCACACCGCCATCAACTCTCAGCCCCCGTGACACTTAGGAGTAAGGTAAAGAAAATGAAATCTAGATCCCTTTGAGACGTAACGTATTATTTCTAAATGAAGGAAATGATGCAGATCGTCTTGTCATTATCAGCTGAGATATCTGCTCTAACATTCTGGTAGAGTTTCCTTCTACTTTCTTCCTATAAATTTGAACTTTTTGCTTTTTTCTCTGATCACAGACGTCACTGGGTCCATTTTCTTGCCTCATAAGAGACTTACATTCTCTCTTTGTCTGGCATTAGCAATTACCGCCACTGTGGAAAGGTCAGGAGATGTTTTTAAAATGTGACCCCGGCCTTTGCCAGACTGCTGCTCTGAAATGTTGTCATACATTTATTGGGTACCAAATGAGGCCTCTGTAAGAAGAGAGCTCTGACATCCTGACATTTTATAACTGAGGTGAGAGACTGTCACAAGATTCCCTGCGCTCTGTCTCGTATAATGTAGCCCTCTGTGTTTGCTAACGGTTAATGACTGTGTGCGTTTTGAGGTATTTTTATTTGATGATTTTATGTGATGGGTTAAATGGGAAGACAACCAATCAATTTTTTATTTGTTAGCGCTACATTAAAATAAGCTTCCTCATAAAGCTTTTAATAACAAGCAAGTCTAGACCATGTTCTTTATAAAATATTCCAAATAAAAAGACCCAAATGTAAATTGGCAGGCAGTAAACAGGCAGGAACCTCAACCTTGAGCAATAATATGACAACAAACAGTGCACTAATGTGACCATTAGACTTATATGCTGTTTTGGTCAGGAAAGAAAAGTTCTACAACACTGATAATTCCATATTTTTTAACCTCTTTTTGATCCAATCAACACAAAGTAAACCAGAATCTCCATGTTCTGGGCTAGTCACCCACTATCAGCATTTTATGATGAGCCATGGCCCAAATAGAGGAAAATTTTCCAGCTTTTCAAGAAATATTTGATGAAAAGATGGTGCAGTTTGAACCAAAACATCACAAGATGCCTATGCAAAAAAAGTTTCATCGCAAATCCAAATGATTAGCAGGTAGTGATGATAGAGAGAGACATTCCTCTCATAAACCATACAGTGTCATATGGAAAAACAACTTTGCAGGTCTTCTTCTTAGCTGTGAAGCAGATACTGGCATTGCATGATTTTATCGTTACCTACTGTCAAGGAGTGTGAATAGATGAGATTTCTAATTAAACTTAATTTCTGTTAAATTTCAGTTCAGGACTGTGGGTTCTCTGCACAACATATTTCCTGCAAGTCTGGCTTTAATAATGTGGGACTTTAGTTCATAAAATGGTTTTCACTGAACCCTCTAGTTATATCATGTAATATAGAGATATCTGGCATGAATATTGAGGTATGAAATTTTGTCCACAGCCTTAAGCTCTGATCACTAGTACCACCATAGTAGCGCTACATGATTTACAACTCAAGAAAATCCCTATTCTTTCATGCTTATGCTTTATTAAACCCACATTTCAGAATCTGTCTGAGGCACTTTGTTTTAGCTACTGTCTCTTTAAGGCTCCCAGCTCCAGAAACCCCCTTCCCTCTGATTGGCCAGCCTTCTGAAGGCAGACCTGGGTGTTTTAGACCCACCCCTCCAACCTGTCATGAACTAGTAAAGAGATTCTTGCGAATATGTGGACTGTTTTGAGCTGTTTACACTCAGACATTGGGATTTCATCAACATGAATACGTGGAGATTAGGAAATTTGCTAATTTAGGATGAATATACGACACTCCTACGATTAGTCTTCGAGGATGGTTTGCATTATGGGGAATAAAAATATCACCAAGTAAAAAGTAGATGGGGATAATAATGGCCCGAACTGTAAACTCCCACTTATCTCACATGGGATAGGAGTCAGGTGGTTTAAGTGCTGCCCCCTTTAATAAAGACAAAACTAGGCCCTAAAACAACCTATATTACTCCTATAAAGTCAATTAATTATGATTAGTATTTGTAGTAAAACTTAAAATAGTAGTTGAATTTGTATAAATCGTATGAATGTTGATAGAAGTCGGAGTAAAGCAGGTCCACAGCTTCTGTCAGCCCACAACAACAATCCACACAAAGTAGAGATAAGGAAAAGAATGGGAAGATGCTGATTCAGCATCTGTTTTGTATTATGACACACTAAGCATATTTTTTTAATTTCCATAACTGCTGGAAGATTTAATAGATATGCTCTTATGTGGAGCTTGCTTTATTTTAGAGATAATCACACCAGCTTAAGAGACAATACTTGTGGATTTCCAGCAAACAGGAAAATTAATTCCCTTATTCACAGGATGTTTAATTTACCTTAATGTTGATAACAGAATCAAAAATGTATAGTAAGCACATAACCTGAGTAATGAGTCACTTCTATGTTTTACAGTGGATCTTTCACAGTAAGAGAAATGCAAACAGGCAACATATATTGGAGATAAACCTTATCTTAATTCATAATTGCTCTCACTTCCATCCAGAGTTGTTATCCTGTTCATTAAGCTGAGTCTGTGTTTTATTGCATGGGTTTTTCCCGCAGAAGGATAAGGTGTTTCTGCTCTCCTCCATTTTGATTGTAACGGTTAAATGTAAGCTCTATAATGTTCGCCTAATTCACTTCACCCCTCAGCAGTTTGGGCTCTACCTCATCCATCTCACTTAGAAACTGCACGGCCAGCCAGATCCCCGCTGTATAAAGACATCACTTTTATTACACTGCCTAACACAAGCACGCTAAATTATTTATCTTATTTAGCCGCAAATAAGGGTTGGACATAGAGTTGTAGGATTCTTGTTACAGTCTGTCCCGTCCGCTCCTCTGCTGTGCTTGGACTGTGAGGGAGGTGCATGAATAATAAAGACTAATAGAAGACATTTCCAAAAGGTCACATCAGTTTATATCAGATTTTGTTTGGCTCTGCTGATGTCCATAAACAAAGCACTGCTCTGCAATCAAGCTGTCAAGCCTGATCCTTTTTTAACCAGAAATTCAGAAAAATATCCCCATGTTAAAAATCTAAACAGGTGTTCTGTTTACATCAGAGACTCAGAATAGAAAAATCAGGGACAAAGAGCCCAAACGTCACACAGGCTTCTTGTTTACTGGCCTGGCTTTGCAGCAAGAGAAATGGATACTGCCCCGTATGTAATTATAGGGAAATGCATGCTGGGATATAGATTTGCTCGAAGCCAAATGGAACAGAAGATGGATCATGGCCTTTGATGAATACATTTGCTGTGTCAAAAACATGAGAAAGCACTAGGTGGACCACATAAATGATAGACTGTGGCTTATTGGTGCAGATTTACATTTGTTAATGTGTGTTGTTTCTATTAATTACCCTTTATATATATGTCAGATCTAATAGTTTAAGATCAAATAGCTTTTCCTGCTAAAAGCCAGCCTTTAAAAACAAGAAAAAAATATACAAAAATTACTCGAACTAAGCAACATTATCTGCCAACAGAACAAGAAAATTTGGCTTGTCAAGACTAAAAAAAACCCTTAAAATTTGTGTTTTCTCACTAATATTAAGTTCATTTTATTTTTATAGAAATGCAAAATATGAGACATTTTTTTCTCTGTATGTTGAAAAATATTCTCATATGAAGTGCTAGCGCCATCATTTTGACGTAATGATACACCGGGAAAAAAGCCAAAGAAGTTAAAAAATACATAAGTACAAGATATTTTTGCTTGTTATCAGCAAAAATATCTGCCAGTGGAACAAGTGAGAATTCTATGGTAAAATATTTTAGAATAAGACACTAGAGTTGTGCTTTTAAAAGATCTGGAGAACGTATCATATCCATATTTTCTTGTGTTGAGAAGTTTTGTGTCTCATAATAAACTTATAATGAGCCGCAGATTTAGATTTGTTTCCTCAATCCAAGCTGAGTATGTTTTTTGAAACAATATAATTTAGCTTCAACAAATAACTCAGCAGCTTAAAATCCTAATGAGATTAAATTAAAGCTTGTTTCGGCTCAGAAATGATTTCAACAAGAACTTTTTAAGACTGTTTCACATAAGATATTCAAGATGATCTATCTAGAAACAAGATCCAATATCTGACTGAAAATGTCCCTTTAGATAACTGTATATAAAGTGTGATGAGATATTTTGACTTGAAATTAGAGGAATATATATTTGGTGAGATATTGAGTTTTTGCAGTGTAAACCAACTGCTACTTTCAAGAAAAGATGTTGGTGTCTGGATGCAAAAACTCACTGCTTGGATCATTATCACAGTCTTCTCAGGTCTCCGTCTCTCCTGGCTTTGTGCTCAAGCTCTCGTATTCCAGCCCCTCACGGCTAGAGAAAGATAAGGGCAGAGGAACAATGGGAGAGCCGAGGTGCATCATTTGTTTACTTGATAAATAATGGATTGTATTTCTGATAGGAGACCATGGCCTTTACCTGGAAGTCGCACCTCCTGTGGCCTTATACTGCCATCCACCTTCTCCAGCATACCAATAATGTAAATACATAATAAGAAAAAAAAGCACTGAGGAGCCGTACTTATTTTAATAACTGGCTGTCAGTAATGCATTCATGCAGCCAAAGTTTAAATTTTGTTAGCCTCTAACTTTTGTCCCTCCCAATTCTCAGTTCAATCTTGGCTTCTCTCACTCTCCCCCTCGCCATTCTCATCTCACAACACTTGTGCTGCAGTAATTGGTTTGGCTTTTACACCTCCTTAACAGGCAATCTGAGAGAGGAGCATTTGCAGCCACACACGAGGCTTCACTGAAGACAAGTGCTCACAGTCAGTCACCAGACGAGCTTGTTGGAGAATGTCTTAAAGAAAACTGAGCTGCTCAAAAAGACAATATGTTTACATTTCTTTGAAAATGTGGAAGTCATGTTCTAAATTCGATGGATAAATACTGTTGGTGATATCTTTCTGCTGTGCTGTTTTAACAGATACACCAAACAAAAGGATGCTGACTTTTCATTTTCATGTAATTTTATCTTGATTAATCAGTAAGCAAATAAAAAACAACCAGAAATACTTTTTTAACCTCAATTTTAAAGTATCTGACCAACAAGACACCTATAATCAGCGTCCAGTCAATCAACTCTAAAGTTTTTTAATGCTGTGAGATGAAAGAGTAGAGAAGGCTCAAATTTGCTGGTAAAAGTAACATTAGTTAGTCTAAGAGCTAAGCTGAAAACACAAAGCAACGTTTGTTATGTTGCCTTTTGTCTGAGTGTTTTTACTTTCTAAGGGAGAAAAAGTATAAAAACAACAGTGTCTTAGGGGGCAGGATGTGGAATATTTTCACAGTCTTTGTGCTGTAGAAACATGTAAACAAAACCTCCATGAAAATACATTTTGTAAGGAGCTCGATGATAAGTTTGTCAGAGAGCGGATAAACAAAACCAAGTAAAAAGGGCCACATGTCACAGAAGCAAACAACAAAAATTGGCCACAACCAGGAGGCACAGCCACCAGGAAAAAGTAATCAAAGCTCCTGCACAGAAAATGGAAAAATAACACCATGATTTACCGTGTGAGAAACAGCTACACCCTCTGTGAAAGACATCCATCTAAAAGTATTTTTTGGGGGGTAACAGGAACAGATGTGTGCAATTTCAGAGCCTCAGTCAGACAGAGAGAGAGGGATGAGAGAGCTTATTTTTACTGTCATCGTCTGCCTTGTATTTTTTATCTGCCTCTCAGTGTGATTAATGCCTGCTAAAAGCCCCCGTGACCTTTTTGATGGATTTATGGACTTCACGCTACAATAACTAAGTGTTTTCTCGTTCATTCATTCCCCCCCACACAGTGATATTTGTCATTGACAGGGATCTGAGTCTGCCCTTTCCCCTCCTACACAAACGGTTATTGTCCTAAGTTGATTGGCTCTCAGTCTTGCAGGGTTTTGCTCTGCGAGGTAATTGTAGTCTGGTGTCGTCTCAACAGGAATAACTCTGGTTAGGGGTTTAAAAGCGACTGATCTGGGATACTGGTGATAGTATTCACATACATCTCTTTAAGTTACACCAACTTTCTTGCCTTTGGAAAGAGAAATAAACATGAACCATTGTTTCTGAGCATGACCCATCCTTCAAAAACATGATCAACTTGAACCTAGCCGACGTGTCACCTCTCCCTCCTTGAGCTGTCGGCCATTAACAGTCGAGGAAGGCTTGCTCAGCTTTCTGCACTCGTCAGACGTTGTTAGTGTCACGGGTTTGTTCAGATCAGGGGCATAGCTTCAGGCGACAATGAAACACTGCTTGATTTACACCCATTATTCTCTTGCGTTTTTCCACTGGAATACGATGGGGAGGAAAAACAAGTCCAGTTGCACGAAAGATCTATTTATAAAGCAACATCTCTAATGATGGACACGCACTCCTGAAGAAATTTCACTATTTACAACAGAAAATTTAATTTAAAGCTCTTTTTATTGAAAAATATTTCTTTTGTCATAAATCTGGAGATATTTATTCATTCATAGAGTGAAAATGCCCATTCAGTAATAATCTATTTGATTTGACACTTGGTAATAGCAGCTCTTGTGTTTGCATTTATCTCCTTTTCACATCATACTTTATTTAGGAGCTGAGTTGGAATTTGTCATCCTACGAGATAAATAATGATGTTTTCGTCTTTATTATGATGATTTAGATGATAAACAGGCTGAGCTTGAGGCAACAGATTGAATGAAAAAGACTCAAAACCAACAACAAAGTCACCCTGCAGCAGTCAGAGGACGAGGTGTTTTCTGGGTCATAAAATTTAGCTGCTGCTCCTGCCAACTTCAAGTTGTCTGTAAACAAAAATCACATCTCATTAAGTAGTCTAAAATTACATTTTAAGGTAGTTATACAGGGTGGCTATAAGTTTCCATGCATAGGAGAATGTATAATGTATATTTTTCATGTTTCAGACACCCTAGAAGATCTGTTAGATTATCTTTTGGTTATTTTTGGGGACTTGAAGACCATGTGTATTGAGTGAGGATATGAGACATAATTCATCTCTGGGATTGTCACTGCTAGTCATTGCAGGCAACTGTGCTAATGCAAGTTCGTCAACAGTGGAAAACACGTATCAATATGTCTTTCCAAAAACAATGGTAATCATATAGAGCACATTATATAAATAAAAACTACTGTCCTATATAAAATGTTTATTTTCTCTTTGCATGGAAACTTATGTCCCACCCTGAATATGTACAAACAAACGTATAACCAAATAAAGGAGAACTTCAGTATTTCTTGCCAGAACATTTGACAATTCCCCAGTGAAATAGTGGTTACCTATCGTTCCGTCTTCCTCTGTCTATGAACAGATGGAAGTGAGATGAGCCAAAGTGTTCAAGTCTCCAAGAAGACAGATCTCCTCTTACAAAGCTGTATCAGCTGTCTCATAACTTAACGTGACAGCTCCCGTTTTGTCTCTGATGATTGTCCCAGCACCTCCCTCAAACAGACCTTTCTCCAAATCCGTCCTCCTTCATGGAGCTCTCCATCTCAGTGAGTGAGTGCGGCCAGGTCCCGGGCAGACACCGTGAAATGGGCACGGCTCTGGATCACAAAGCAAGGCCAGTGGGGCCCACACTACCCATAGCTGCTCCATTTACCATGGCCCATTAGTATGATCATGCTTTGCTGGCTCCACAACCCTGCCATTCATCCATCCTGCTGCGCCGAGGCTGTTTGACCACGCTAATGTTCCAGGTACTCTGCTCAGCTCACTAGGTAGCACCAGCACTAATAGCCTCAGGCTCTGCAGGAAGGTAATGACTACAGACCAGGCCAGACATGCAGGATTGATCGTTTTGATTAGATGGGGTATCTTAGGGAATGCAATGATTAGGCTTATTGATTTGTTTTGTACGCGATATCAATCATGACACCAACCGCATTTTGCTACATTAGTGATGTCTGGCTGATGAAATTCTTTTGAGGCAACGGGCTGTTGTTTCTTAATTGACAGGACAAATGAAAGTATATGATAAATAATAAAAAAATCAAGATGATGAATGATGCTGGTGATGATATCATTAGATTAATCTGTGTGTCCCGAGCTACATCAGGTGGTAGTGGAAGTAGTGTGGTTTACCCATTTGATGACCCCTTGGGTTTGAGTTCTATAGACGAATCCTGAGAAACAACATAAGTTAACAAGCTGCTATTACCGCAGTGGAAAAAGCCCACTACTAGAATAAGTTTGAATGAGAGCAGCATGAAAATACAACAGAAACCATAATTGTTCATCAACAGTGGATTAAAAACCTAAACAGAAAGAATTTTATATTGATTCATCTGGGTAACACGGTTTTTGTTGAATAAGGTCTGACGTTTCTACCTAATTTTTGGGTGCGGAATCCAAAACTGATCACAGTTTTTCTCTATCAAGTCAAGTTTTTTTTTACCTATAGGAATCCCTGTTTTCTTAAGAAACACAGGGGAACAATTTGTAAAAATTCTGTTATGCCATTTAAAACTAAAATATGCATTCTTACTCCAAAATTGCGCTCAGTTTTTTTTTTTTTGTATAGCAAGTCAAGGTTTTTCTCCACAGCTTACCCTCCAGATAAGCGAAATTCAATCAGCGGAACTTTGTTTATCTGGTCGTCTGTAATCTGTGTCTAAAGACAGGATGTTGTTACAAGATTATTGGGCTAAGGTTGGATTTGGTTTTTCATTATCTTGAACTCAGGCTTAATTTTGTATTGAAATATGTGGCTCCAGCCTTGCTCCCATGAGACACGATTCTGGATCAGTGTTTGGGTTTTTGTCTGTTTTGTTGCTGTAAACACTGGTTACATCTGATCGTGGTATAAGTGACTCCTGCAGGTTGGTCATAAGAGAGCATGAGTTCACATTTTTTGTGTAATTTTCGAACCAGATATTTGACATGGATAGATCCTTAATCTGTGAAATATAAATGAAATCTTAGCCCTCTGATTGCAGTGCTCTTACGGTTCTGTAATGTTTTACTTACAGATGTCTTTGCTGTTGTCACAATCAGTGGGTGTCAGTTGCCGCTGCTGATCCACTGCAGTGATGGCAAAGACACAAATCAGCTGTATGATTGGTCTATGCTACAGGCAGTCACCAGGGGGAGCTCTAAAACTTTTGGTGTCACTTTTGGGGGACCTGATGTGCCATCTATGTTTTTCTCCAGTCTATTGTTTGTTAGGGTTTTCTGTGTCATATGTTTCGTGTATTTTAGAAACTTTCCTGCACATGTATGCTCATGTATTTCTTATATAATGAAGTTTTCACTCCGGGGAAAACAATCTCACCCTTGTGATTATTTTCCTCCATTTTTGGGCCTGTAAACTAGTGTATTTGTTACCTGAGGTGGTCATAATGTAAACCCACCATTCCTGTCATCTCTGTGATTTATTACCCAGCTATAGGCCCTGTGGCCTGGCCATACTCATCTCCCAGGTCACATCACATCGACAAACAGCACAATATTGCCCTGCTTCGCCTCAGCGATGCCAGCTGACACATGAATCTGTGCGTTGACACTGAGGTGTAATGTTGGGAACCTTGCAGGTCAAGTATCGGGGCGAAAAGGTTAATGTGAAAATAGATTAAAACCAGTGGGAGTAAGGTTGGAATGTGTTTCCGACATCTCCCCTGAGTATGGAGCACTGATCTATGAGGTGAAGACTCAGGTGAGCTGTCTACCATTAGCTCTATCCTCACAGAAAGTTTCAGCAACACTAAGGCTTGGATCAGCATTCACAAAATGCAGTTATCCAGTTTGGATGAGTTGAAAACTGAAGTGATGACTCTGCTCCTTAACTGCACAACCTCTGCTTTTTCGACTCTGAGTCATCCTGTTTGTGTAAATAGCCTTTCTGGAAAACACATATTTAAGGGCTAATGAGGCCATGGGTCTATAAGCTATTCAGTGAAGCAGACAAGGCTAGAAGTCTGATGCATTTGTTGACTCTTTGTCCAAGTGTCTGTATAAGCACAGCAGTCTGTCCTTTTAAAAAAAAACAACTAAAGTTTTGTTTTCCTGGCTCCTTCCAGTTAGTACATTTGCATGATGCATCCACAGCAGTTCAGAATATAGATTTCTGTCACTTCCAGAGGCTGGAGTGGAACAGATAGTTAGATGGGATAGTAGCCAAAGAAAACAACAACCCTGAATCCCCTGAGGAGGCTGCTTCTTGTCTATCATCTGCATATTTTTTGGCATTCACAAAGTTACTGAACAGGACGAAATCTCAAGAAGAAGTTAAAAGGAAACAACCGTATCAGGCTTTCCAAAGATTGGTCAGTTAATCTGGTCAGAAGATGTCAGTGTCAGGCACAACCTCTCAGAGCTGTCTTTACAAGCAACTTGAATTGGTTGTAGTGAAGGACAAATTATACCAAGGCTTCAGAGCCTGTAATCAACATTCATCATCAAAATTATATCAAAACACAACTGTGACATGACCGATGCTGGCATGGGATTAAATCAGCTCTTGAGAGGTTGCTATGGCTTCAGTTGACCTCTAGATGTCACTGTATTGGGGGTGATCTGGCCAAATAAATTGACATGGTCTTTGTTACATCAGCTGTTCGCTGCAAACTGGAAATGGGTATGTTATTGTATTTGTTGCTATGTTGTTGCATAATTGGAATGCCACAGCAACATGGTCTTTTTTTGTTTGACAGTGGGCATGTTGTTGTATGATTGACATGACAAATGTATTGACTGAATTGATTGTGAGCAGCACTGCACTTTGTCCATCACAAATTTCCCCCAGGGGCAAAAAAGTCTGTTCTGTCATATCTTATCTTAACTCAGTGACGGCCCAGTTTTTTTGATTGCTGTTAATATTTTCTTGCAAGATCTGTGAATCGTGATAGTTCAAAGGGTTTTAACCTCACTACTCTGCATGGAAAGGTAACAAACAGTTTGAAATCATGAAATGATCAGATGTAGCCACGTTGCGTGAAGGAGAACCTAAAGGACAGCAGCGCACATAGGAAAATAAAGTACAGCCAAATGAACAGACGGACACTGAAAATTAAGGACAAGCTTACTTGTATGCACCGGCAGCATGAAAAAAAGTGCAAAAAATTGCAACCAAACTCATAAACAGAAATTGATAACACTAAGATAAAGAAATTAATTCATCTTCTATGAGGTTTCACACATTTTCAGTATCCATTTAGAGTTTAAAAACCTGTTAGAGAAGACCAGAACTAGAGCTAGCTTAAACTTCATGGGTGTCATATTTGCAACCAAAACAGCTAGCAAAGCTGTTGAACCAAATGTACAGTAAGCTTATATTTGGATGCTTGCTACATTGTGGGCCTGGAATTTTAGTTAAAGTTTTGTACAGTACAAACTTTCCCATCATCCATCATCACATCTGTGTTTGCTGCACTCTTTGATGCCCATTTTGAAATAGTTCCAAGTCGTTAAGCTAACGTGTTAAACATGGTGGACTTAAATTCTGGACACTGAGAACTAACGAGCAGACATGTTGATGTTCATTCCAGAGAAGCTGTGATTTCAACCATATGTCCTGTAATAAGGCTAACAAGAGGCAGTTAGGGCAGCTGCTTCAGCCCCCCCGGCGGAGGCTTGTTTATGTCACTGTCATGTTGTTGATCCCATGGCCTTGAGATTGAGGCATGAAAGGATAAAAAACACGGGG
This sequence comes from Thalassoma bifasciatum, assembly GCA_008086565.1. Lineage (NCBI taxonomy): Eukaryota > Metazoa > Chordata > Actinopteri > Labriformes > Labridae > Thalassoma > Thalassoma bifasciatum. The sequence continues at coordinate 573,694 of RPOG01000143.1, forward strand.
GAGGGGTCTCTGATTTTTTCATTGCCCCTCCCTCTAACCGGATCATTCCTAATTGCCCTCTGAATTATTAACCCGAACAGAGAGATGACGAGGACCATCCTGTCTGATCCGTCTGGAGGTCTCAGAAAGTCCTTGAGCTCCGTGAGCAGACGTATACATTTTTTATCATCTGGTGAGAGGCTCTTTGTCTCTCATCACACAAATTACACTCTTGTTCTGCTTTCTTGGACGGTGCACACTTGAATTCAGTCCAGAGTAAAATCGTGTAATGAGTCTGTAGATATAATTAGAACTTACATTTACAGTCTTGGCCACTCTTCTTTGTGCAAAGCTGTTTTCTTCATGGCTCGTGTCCAAAGCTACAGCAGGAGAACAGGAATGCTTGTGTACATATTCCTCCCTCCTTTTAAGTCGTCCTCATCTTCCCTCCAGCGAGGGAACAAATTATGATTTATTTGTTGACTCAACTGTTGATGTTGAGACTTTTTGATGCTTTAAACTGAGATAACATCTGCTGTGTTAAATAATTCAACACCCATTACTGTCCCAGGAAATGAAAACGTAAATGTCACACTATCTGTGCTTGAACGACTTCCTTGGTCAGAATTTGATTTAGCATTGTGTGTATAAAGACATCAGTGGAGAGACATCACTTTGTATAAAGAATCGAAGGTGATTTGATTTTGTGGTGATGAATGTCCCCAGTGAACTTTTCCTCTCGTTCCACAGAGCTGTACATCGGATAAATTCATGTAACCTTTAAAAGCAAGGATCTGGAAGATGTGGAAGGATGTGTTTCACCTCTTGACACTCCTTTTGCCTTTTCAGCTTAGACCCTGTTACCCAGAGTGTTCACTAAAGCCAGCGTTTGTTTCTCTTCGCTGGAAGCAGGCCAGTTAGGACTGTCATCTTATAAATGGGCCGCCTCCGTGATAAATGTTCTCCTGTCTTTAGGATCAGGACCCTGACACTGAAATGCTATGGGCTAAGGCTCGTCAGAGAAAGTCTAACACCTACAGAGGCAGAAACTAAACTTTCCAACTATCCTGTCCTGTGTGGATATTTGAAGTCTCAAGCCCTGAGAAGATCTTCCCAACGTTAGATCATAAAATTATGCGCTGTGAGGGTTTTCCATTGTGAGTCCAACTGTGTCACTCAGAGTGCTAATGTTGGAGTGATGGGCCTAATATTTGATTGAATTTGACATTTGGTGGTGTTTCAAGGTATTAACTCTACCATTAAATTCAGTTTAGTTTTGTATGCATTTGTGAATACAATGTTGATTTCATTTGTAAACTTTTATGAGTATACTCTTAACATTTTTTACCCACAAAGCACCAAGTTTGCCATGTCTGACTACTTCAACGAAATGAACAGCAACATTACTCTTATCTTTATATGTTCTCTTAGTGTAATGCTGTTTGCATGATATACCATCTAATTATTGTGATTCTGTAAATTTTCCCATTGAGAGAAAAATTTAAGGACTTTCCTGTTTAATCTTATGATATGATTACTTGCTTACAATTGGCAAACAAACAACTTGGCTGTTATGAATTTTGACTAAAACTTTCAATCAACCAGTATTAAAAAAAGTTATTTAAAGTTCAATTCTGTCAACTGGGATGCTAATGCTAGCATAAATGGCCACGTATTTGAAAAACTATGCACATAATCGGCAATGGTCCTCAGTATTATTTCTGCCTTTGAATGATTCTTCCTAAACCCAAAATGTTTCATTTGGTAGACAAATTAGACTAAGATGGTAAGTCTTACCTTGCTGACTTAACATCTGAGTCTAATTTTTCTACCAAAAAGAAACTTTTTGGGTATATGCATAAAGACAAAATTAACCTTTTTGAGTTATTGATTCTTCCTATAGATTAGACGATGCTGTACTAATTTCATTAATTAGCTTTTATTCAAAAGCATTTTGTTTTTTTCCGTTTAAAAAAAATCCTATCCTGTCTGCAGACTTTCAGTAAATGTAAAGTCAAACGAGCGTAACATTATGCATTATGCGGTTGCATTTTGCTTCAAATATATGCTAATCTTAGCCAGGAGGTTGCTATTATAAAGACTATATTAAGCAGATACATTCAAGAGTGTTTATTAATTTTACATGCAACTTACAGGCAGCTGGTATTAGCCTATTCTGAACACAGAGATGGCAAACTGGCAACGAGTGAGACTACTTTTTTCAACCAAATGAACAGGATGGTATTGGTGCAAATCTGTGCTAACTGGCTGCTAGCAAAGCTTAGCTTTCTCACAACTGGTATTACTATCATATGGACAGAGACTTTTTTTCATCCTCTTGCTCTGCAACAATGAAAATCAGTGTAATTTCCTCAACAGTAAATCTGTACAAACTACTTTGTGTAACCTACATACATTTAACATCCATTAGCACATGTTGTTTGACTTCTGACCTCTGATTCTGATTCTGACTCTGATTTGACCCACATAAACTTTGTTTTAGTGCCAGATGTATCAAATAAAGGAAACTGTGTGACAGAGTGTTAGGAGGGCAAGAGGGCAGTGGAATTAATTCAGCCCTTCTCTGCGGCAAAGTGGCGACTGTAACCGGCCAATTCAGTTCTTTCTCCTCTACCAACTCAACATTATTAGTCCAATTAAATAGGATTAATAAATAATAAGAGAGTGGGAAACCATAATTTGTGGATACATTTTAATGGGGTGAACAAATTAAGTAATTTGGGGCTATGAATTTTTAATTTAAGAGTAGAAATTACTCATAAATTCCCACAACTGCTGGCTTTTAGATATTTAATGCTCTGTTAATACATTTAAGAGGGGGATACACTATACAGGATTTATAAGCCGTCCACAGCTTCAATATTTGGTGCTGAAATATAAGATCACATTGTCTTTATTGCTTTGAGTTTTTTTTTTTAAAATCTTTATGGCTTTAAGCTGTCTGTTATTTGCTCTAAAGCACCAAGTTAAGCCTTTAAGGTGTTATCAATACACTTTATTTGTTGTAGAATTGTTTGAAATACTGGGTAAAAGGAATAGAATCTACCAGAATATAAAATGGCTTGTGTAAAGACAATAATTATTAAAGAGCCTTTTCAATATTTTCTTTATTTTTATTGCCTGTGTGATGATAGTTGAAACAGTTTTACCTTATTAATCTGTTTTCAGAATCATAAAACATGATTTGCTCATTTTGGCAGGAAGTTAAAAGATAATAAAGTCTTAGGCAGTCCTGGTCAACCCCAGCATTAAGACATGAAGCAACTCAGAGAGAAAAAAGCAAATATATCAACAAGGCATTCCAAATCAAGTCATGTTATTATGTAAATCAGCAACATGTTTCCTGCAGGCCATTTCTATTAAAAAAAAGCTTTGAAGGGACAAATGCAGAAGCAGATTTGTTCCTAGTTTACACAGCCTGCACTCAAACAGAGCTGTGTATGAGTTTGTGCTTTACTGTTATGTTTTTCTACCTTCCTCTCCTTTGTTGTACTTCACACACTGGCCTCATCTGGGCCATTGTTTCATCAGGGGGTTTGACTAACTTTGTTATTTTGAGCTGACTCTGCGCTCTGTAGGTCAGCTCTATCTGCTGAGCCCCATTCTGGAGCCCTCAGCTCCCCTGTGTCCCCCGCAGCCAAACAGCCACACTAGCCGCCGGGCCAACATAACTCCTGACTGCTGACAACTCACAGAGACATCTTTGTAATTTAAGACGTAATTCCCTTTTCCTGGGAGCTGTATAAAATCTATATTGCAACCATAAACAATCCCAGCTTTCCTGTGAGCCTCCCCATCTTCCATTTTATGTATGCACAGATATTATTGGAGATGTGCACTGGCAAGCACTTCTGTTTTTTGAAAGGCCGAGCTGCACTAAAGTGGAATGAGGCCATGTCCCGTCGGTCATCCCGTTGGAGGTGGATTTTGGCTTCCTTTAAAGACTATCCTCCTTTTAGCCTGAAATGTGACTCTTGCTTAGTTCAAGAGGTGTGTTCTGAATAACACAATACAATAAAATGTGCAAGGTGACATCACCAAATTTATACAATATGAGATGATATAGCACCAGTTCATATGACACATTAAGTTACTCTACGCAAGATGGCAGGTTGCAATACAAAACGGCAAAATACAATTCAATAACATACAAGTAGATATGATGCATGTTCATATCATCATGTTAATTGCATACATGTAAGGCACAATTTTAAAAAGTGAGATGCAATATGTTAGGTACATTGCATACTAAGGAATGTAAAGGCATAGTAGATGGTGTATACTGCACAGTATATACATGTATTAAGTGTTCAAAATATAATGAACATTGCGCACGAAAACAATGTATATGAGATGCAAAGTTTATTGCACAGTGAAGAAAATAATTTGTAGTTGTAAAATAAATCATGCCTTTAAGAAAACTATCACCTTGTTTGAAATATGATTAGCGCGCAACAGATTTAATGTCCCACAAGCACAGTTCATTGCAGCAAGTTCTGTATAAACATTTGCATTATTGGAGTATTATTCTCATTATTCGCTTTACAACAAATAGGCTGAAAGGACAAATTGATCTCTGACATCACTGCTTCCATTACCCTCTTGTTCCACTTGAGGTAGAAGTGATATTAAGAATTTTTGCTCATGGTCCTTGTTGTCCCACTAAGTCAGTGTCCCATTGATAAAAAGAAAAATCTCCCTTTCTTTCTTTTTTTATTTTTATTTTTTGCGTGTTTATCCATTTAGAGTTCTGGATATTGTTTTGCGACAAACTTGTGAAATAATCGTTGTCATTATATTTCCTGGTTATTTATCATTTGCCTGACAGAATGTCAAAAGCACTGAGTTTCAGTTTTGTATTGTTCTGCATAGAGGCTAATTATGCATGTCTAAGTCTCCAGCTAGCGTAACCATTTGTGCTTATGAGGCAGCTCATTGTGGCAGCTCCATGTGTCTGCTGCTGCTGCACAGGCTCCAGGCATTATTCCACTTCAGCCTGACACCAGCGTCTCCTCCAATTCCATCTCATTGCATTAGTCATTAAGCCGGGCACTGACACCACCCATCATATCATTGCCTTAATCACATCTGAGCTCTGCTGTGTACATATGACCATATCATTAACACACACTCCCATCCCCTCTCCCCCACTCCATGTCCCTCTGTGCCCTTCCATCCTGCTCTCGCTTTATTTTCTGCCACCAGGTTTGACCTGGAGTTTCATCCATCACTAGCGCTTGTCCGTTATCTGCATGGTGACAAATGACATTCACTTCACAATGATTCATTTAGTGATCATTTCCAACACCTCATATGCAAAATTATTCATCCTCGGGGCAGATAGTTGGGGTGGTGAGGGTAACTAATAGTGATGGAGTGCAGTGTGGGATCCCATCCTCACACAAAATGAAAAAAAAAATCTCACCATACTTTACTATTAGACACCCAGCAGAGCAGGGAGATATGGTATTGGTTGGATTTTTCTATCTCCTGTCTGCTCAGGTAATGATGAGGGAAGTCAGGCCAGTCAAACTTATTATAGGAGGCTCTGTATATGTGTGTGTGTGTGTGTGTGTGTGTGTGTGTGCAGGTAATAGTCTGTCTGAACTTTGCTAAGGTGGTGATTATAGACAGTCTGTCACCCGTCCAATAGACAACTTGTGGGTGAGTCCAGGTCTAATCTGCAGTGTTAGATTCTGCAACGCATTAGCAAACTTATGCTGTGTTTAACAACATGTGCAACTACAAGAAAAATCTTTGCAGAAGTTAAGTGATTAAAAACAGCTTTTCCTGGGGGTGCTATTGTTCTTATCCCCTGGCTTTGACCCCTGGGCAGTCAAAATGCAGGTCTCTGCTTCCTATATTTATTATCTCTCTTCAGCTGTCCTTCCAAAAGAGGCAAAATGACCATAAAATGACAAGAAAACTTCAAAATCTGGAGTAAATAAATGCGTAACAGTGCATTTAGTGCATTTGGTAACAGTTGCATTTAAGTATTGTTTTTTTTTACTTGAAGGCAAGTTTACCATTTAAAAATCATAGTCTTTGCAAACTTGAGAATGAGTAAATCCCAGTTTTTCTTATTTTCTGGTTCATGCAGCTAAAATTAACCAGCATGAAGCCTCTGTGTAACTTACTCTTAACAGTGAAACTGAGACTCACCAGAAATTGATAAACAGGCTCTCCTCAGTGTGATGTATGAACTAGGACGTTACGGAATGTTTACAGGCAAATCTTTATTACCGTGGACCTGGATAATAACCAATGACTGTTCCTTTTTCACATCCAGGAGGCTAACGAAAGATTCTACCTTTTTCTTTTTGATCACTGAAGTACTCATATAAACATTTATCGCACACACCCTTTCAGAATTTGAGACTTTTGCCACCCAAGAGGGCACCTTAGCATGCAATTTGGTCCTTGCAAGAGGACTTTGGATTATTTTGGCTCTGGACAGGGCACTTTTGGCTCCCAAGAGATCACTTTAGCATGTGTTTTGGCTTCCAGGGAGGGAATTTATCATGTTGTAAGTATCTAAATAGGCAGATTGTAGAAACCTTCTATCGCCATATTTCATTATTTTTCAAAAAATCATGTTTCTGGTCATTTTTAGTACCTTCAGTAAGTGCTTCAAAATTTCAGCCAATTGACAGCATTTAAAAGAGCTTGTGACTGAGTCCTGTTCAGTGTTTACATATGCAAAGATCTCAATTTTTCTTTTTTAAATTACTATTCTTGAGATGCAGGTGGCCTAGTGGTTTAGGTTGCTTCCCATGAGGTTTTACCTTCGAGTGGGTGGTCTGGGTTCAGAACCTGCCACCTGTTTCCTGGATGTCATTTACCATTCCAACCATTTCCTGCTCTATCTACTGTCCCCTCCTCTCTGATTGAAGGTATAAAAGCTCAAGGAGGATTTGACCAATTAGTATCCAGAACAACTGACTAAGTAAGAAATCCAGGTGAAAATGATTGATATTGTTCATAAAACGTGCCTAATGAGGAAGCATTTTTGGCTTTCAACTATTTAAGAGGTGACCCTCCATTGTTTATCTGTGTATGAAAGAAAACTATGAAACTTTAGCAATATCAAAGCTCCCTTCTGTTTTTTTTTTTTTTTTGTTTTTTGTTTTTTTTTCTGCAATGCAGGACCAGCTATACCATACTCCAGGCCATCTGCTTTTTGTTTCATTTCACTCCAGCCTACTTCCACTGACTATGTGACTGTATCATGTGAATTGACAGAATTACATTAGTAGTGACTGTGTTTATATATTTATTTTCTTCAGCCTTATCGCTGGTTCGCTGAAATTTACTGTTTTATTTTCCGCCCATGCTCCCCGCACCCATAACAGCATCACCCTCTCTGAACAAGCTCACTATTTTTAGAAACCTGCAGACGGAGACATTTCTGGACATGAATGCATAAACGACTTCCATCTGCTGAATGACTGCAGATATTTACAATTGGCAGCCTCATAAAAGTGACAGGGGGCAAAGTGTGGTTTTATTTGGTCGTCACCTTGTAATGTATTCATAGTTGTGTTTCACAGAGCTGCTCATATTTTCTTGTTTACATATGTTGACTTTATTGTGGCGCTACGCCAAAAAAGGAGCTATATTCTTCTCTAATGGAAATGTGCAGCTAGCTCTGCAGTTTCCTGTTTGTTGTCTGCTTTATTTTAGGGCTCATCATGAAGGCCACAGTGGTCACCTTATGGAGTCTTTTTTGAGGATATGGGGGTTGTTTGATGGATTAAATGCACAGAAGGTATGGCGTTTTATCGCTCGAGTGCAGCAGAGGTCATCACATGAAACTCTTCTGCTGGAAACACCTCTCTCTCATTGTAATGTGTTCTGTTGTAAGAGACTTTGAGATAAGCAAGAAAGTTACAGGCTATTTTGTGAACTGTCACTTTATCTTTTAACAGTGGTGCATCTTATGGAAGAGGAAAAAAATCAAATTATTGAGGTAGCTAAACCTTTCCTTGTCCGGAATTTAGATTTAAAGACACTTTAAACCCAATTCCCAACAGTGTGCTAACTGTGATATCTTGGTTCTTTATGTCTGAGTGTCTGGATTGGATTCAAGTTGTTTTTACAATGTGAACATTGTCTTGTAAGGCAGAACTAACCCAACCCAATTGGACACCCTATATGGCCCCCTTCATATGGGAGACTAACATCTGCCTACAAAAGAAATCTAATAGCACAACTTTTACCAGTCTTTGTTTTAAAAAAGAATGTGTCACAAAATGTATGTTACTGCTGCAAAATTTGGCAAAACTGTGCAATTGCGGTTATTTTGAACAACAATGAGAATTGGGATTATTTGTGCACCTCGGTCAAAAAAAGTCTTGACCCACCTCTGCTTGTCAGTGCTTACTTTGTTCCAGGTACATTAAGTGGCTTTGCTCATCAACAGATGGATTTATGCAAAACCAGGGGTTCAGTTAGTGGAATAGATAGAGTTACAGTGCAAGACAGGACTCAACTTTCCCCTCAAGTTTAACAACTTCTCAATACCTCCATCTTTTTGACATTTCTCTGCTTTAGCTTTTCCACTGCTGATGTTCTTGGTCATATTATGAATTGTAAAGGGATGGGATAAATGAGCTTGTGGAGCTTTAGCCAATCCTTTTGGTCACTGATTGGGGGAAATTAACCAGCATGAGAGTGAGGAATTGTGTTGATTTATAATTTTGTCAGTTGAATATTCACAAAAGTTATTGACTCTTGCTCTTCTGACTGAAAATGTCATTGATATATCCCTTCAAAAATAGACTGCTGCTTTCTTTGTGTATTATTGGACTACCATAGACTTATTGCAGGTCCATAAAGCAAAAAAAGCTATTTTTTTTCTTCAAGTTGTTTTTGTTTATGAATTTTTATCAGTGGTATGCACCAGAGGGAGGGTAAAACGTGCACTAAAGTGTCCACATAGGAGTCAAAACATTTACAATGCGCTATTTGTGTAACACATAAGCATGTCAGTTCCCTTGAATAAAACAGAGCTTAGCGCCTCCTTCAATGGCTAGGAAGCACTATATGTACTTCTTTATTCTTTTCGCCCCCGCCCTTGAAAAAGTCTCTGCACGATTATCTAATACTTTGGTAAATCATTTGCATTTTGACTGTGTGCAGCAGAAATTAGAGGCTTCACTTAGGTAGAGTTAGGGTTACATTATCAGCTTATTTGGATGTAGAAAGTCTGTCTTCACAACACAGGTCAGCATGTAGCGACCATGTGCTGCACAGGCCAATGGTATCTATGACAACCCAGATCTTTGCACTTCCTCAGGCTATGGTAGATTAACCCTATCTGTAATACGGCCCATTTTAAGGCCTGACTGATGATTTGTCACACCCTGGGTCCTCTGGAGACGCAGTGGTCTGCTGTGATCTGAGCTTTATATGGAATTAGCACAGCTGGAGTTGATGGCAAATGACAGCTGCCGCGTCCCACCAGAGACCCACCTTAGCTGGATAAAGGTATTTCTGCACGCGCTCACTTCACTGCCTGTAATGAGCTTTTCCTGGCCACTCAGTTCCTCAGAGAGATAAGAGATCTCCTGTTAGCTCTGCACACCACCTTGACAAGATATTACTGCAGAATCAAATATAATTACAGGAACATGTCAGCACCATCTGCAGCAGGGCACCAGGGTTGTAATAAGACTGCAGCTAAAGACTATTTTCAGCATCGATTACTCTGATTGTCATTCCAAGTTTGTGGATGTTCTAAAGTGGACAATACGACACAAGACACTGAATGGCTTTCAGTGCCCTCAGCTTTTCTTTATTGTCTCTGAATGAGTTCAGGTAATGGTCCTTTTCAAATGAGGAGTTAATGAAAGATAAATAACAAATAGGTCAGTGAGAGGAAAAGTTGTGAGCTCAATATCAACTATAAAGTTGTGAACCAACTAACTAAAAAGAAAGTGGAGTGCAGTGCCCCAGTTGTTGAATTGTTGTGTTGTGCTAATGATAAAGTGCCCCCTTGGGAGCTGAAATATGTGCCAAAGTGCCCTCTTTGGAGCCAAAATTGTTGTCACGGGCCACAAGCTTGTTAAATTGCTCTCCTTGGTGCTGAACATGCCCTGAAGTGCCTTCTTGGTTGGTGTTGTTACATGTTAAGTTTCCCTCCCAAGAGTCACCAAACATGGTTAGGTGCTCTCCTCTCAGGAGCCAAACTTGAGCTATAAAGCCCTCTTGGGAGTCAAAACACAGGCTTAAGTGGCCTTCTGATTGGCAAACCACAAATCTGCCCCTTTAGCTGGTTAAAACATGTTAAGCTGCCCTCCTGAGAGCCAAAGTGTATGGTACAGTGCCTTCATGGGAGCCAAAACACATGATAGTGGCCTCTGGGAGCCAAAACTGTGCCAAAGTACCTTCATGGGAGCCAAAATAATCCAATCCGCCCCTTTGCATGGATATATTATGATAAAGTGCCTCTCTCTTGGTATCTGGAATATGAAAAGTACCCTCTTGGTGCCCAAAACACATGGTAAAATGCCCTCTTGGAAGCCAAAATACACCCAAGTATCCTCCAGGGAGCCAAAACTGTGCTCCAGTGCCTTCTTGGAAGCCAAAATGCATTAAAAAGTCTCCTCCTATATGTGCATGTTTTTCTATCATCCCTGCCTATGAAAATGCACGTTCACACCACGACTCACAAAAATGGTATTTATTGGTAGAGTGACAACTTTACAAAGCAGGCAGCAGCATACCCTATCTCTTCATACATAAAGACAACAACTCCCATAATGCTGCTCTGCTTCATAAATCACTTAAATAAGTCTTACTGGTTTAGTTAATTCTTTACATTAGCCTGGAGCTGCAGAATTTACATGCTGCATGCTTCAGAACAAAAAAGTGTGAGATTGGATTGAGAATAAGTTAAATTTATTCACTGCAGCCTTTTTTCACTCAAATAAGTTTCAAAAAGTATTTTACAATGAGCCTTTTATATTAAATAATAGTCTTAGAAGGATGAAAGGAGCTTTTAACACCTATAACTGGAGCTCTTAAGCTCCTGATTCCATCTTTATGAAACTCAAACACTCTCTGCCGGTGTAGCCTTTGAGCTCAGTTCAAAGACTGAGATGTATGATTAGCATAATATATCTTCTCCTCTGAAGCTACAAGTGTTTTGAAGCAGTGATGAGAGATAATATCACGGTAATCTCACTTTGTTATTAATATTCTCCAGAGATGTTACTGATTTATATTTCCAGCCCTGTTTTCTTCATCCCAGCTCCTCCACATAAAGTTTCTGAGCAGCTCTGACAGATGGAGCTATATTGTTGGTGCGTCTGAAAATGGCTGTTGATTGTTCATAACCCCGAAAAAAGTAATTTCATCTGCTTTTGATGAAACTTCCTCCTGCCAGTGATTGCGCTGGAGAAGTTACTCTGCAGATACAATTATCCAGCTGACCTTCTGACTTAAAGTAACACAGCAGAAGGAGAAAACAGAACGGGATATATGAAGCTAAAAAACATCTTTCCTATTTCCTTTTTCTTTACTCAGGCTGCCTCGTGTGATACAGAGCAAACATTTTCTTCCTCCACAAAGAATCTTCAAAGAAATTAAATAAATCCAAATAAGATAAACAGTACTGACTAACCCAAAATCAGCTGATAATGATGATGTATTTATTTCTACATACAGATATTTGACTGCGATAATCCAAATATCTAAATTTTCAACTTGAGTGACAATTCTGACAGACATTGTCATGAAAAGCCAAAGCTTAAATTTTCCAACTTCCTCAGAACCATGAGAAAATTTGTGATTCATTTTAAGAAATTAAAATAAGCATCTCATAATTTGGTTTTTTTTCCTGTTTTTGTGGACCTGAAAAGCTTTGAATTGTACTTTTTACACATTGAGACGCTGTCATTTAGGCAAACTATGCCTATGTGATTGTTACTTACCTACTTTTCACTTATTGTTGTTGTTGGGGTTTTTTTTGTATTTACAGTCACATTCTGAGGGGTGGGTTGTATTTTACCTTGGATCTAAATTTCTTTGACTTTCTTTCTTTCATTATGCACAAATGCTTCTATCATACGAATTGGATGGTAAAAAAAAAAGTTAATTATGCATCCTTTATGTACAGAAATAGAATCATACTGTATGTTTTAAACAATATTGATTCCTTTGATAGAGTTTGACGTGCGATTATGAATATTATCTTGTTGAGAAAAACATTTTTTTGATCGTGTTTGCTGGTGCCTGCTTGCAGAATGGTAATCCTGTCCCATGGTAGATGTATCCCATTCTCTAGCTGTTTGAAGAACCACACCTTGTAACATAGTCGACTACCAGTCATATAAATGCTGGTGACTACAGCTTTGATCCCTGCTCACCAGCTACACTAGCTTTGTCTTCTTTACACCTTGATTTGCAGAAAACCTGAATATCACAAAAAGAAATTGTTTTGGAAACACCAAAATCTGGAGCTGTGTTTTGGAGCAAAACAACCAGCGCGGCCATAATGGAGTTGAAACAGGGGACGAGTGTCCACAGCCATTGGGTGCCCGTCAGTCATGTGATCCAAGCTGTGCCTCTGATTGGGCAAGCTCTCCATCTTAATATCTTCCAAACAGTAAAGTTAGCGATCCAGACGGGAGACAGTTTTTTTAATGGGCTATAAACCTGCCAATTTTGGCTCTGAAAATGGCTTTTCTTTTTTTTTGTTTGGCGTGTGTGACTTCCAGTTCTTCCAGAGCCAGCGTGATTTAGCCACTTGAGGAACAGCAGCTTTTTAATACTTCCTTGTTGTCTCAAATTTTCAGACCAGAGGTTGCCGCTCGGTCCCACCCAGCTGTTCAATTGTTGCTGCAAACTCTTCCTCTTCATTGCTTTATGATTGTCTGGCTGGAGCTGTTGATTATGCAGCTCAACACTGCCCCTAAGACTTTTAGTGGTAAGAGAAGAAAAAGATTCCTGTCACCTCCAGAGGCTACACTGTGATCAGACAGGTTTCTGATGGGCTTTGAGATTGTCTTTACTCTGTCGGTCTTACCTCTTGAGGTTTTTGTACATCCTGCTTTTTAATTTCCTCCTGATTTCAATTTGTGATTGATGTCGATATGAGAAGTTTGTGTCTTTCCTAGCCCGGTTTGGCATGCTTCCTGAAATAATAGCTTTTGTTTTCTGCAGGGTAAATGCCGGTGAGACTACCTGAATAGTAATGACTGCAACTTCTGTTTTAATCATGACAAGAGTAAACAAGCCAGAGTGCCTTAAGTATTATTTCACATTCTTACACTCAGACGTTAAAAAGCTGCTTCTGGTCTAAGTACACAAACTGGAGGTACCTGAACTCAGGAGGCATGTGTCCACTAAATGCAGGTCCTAAATTCAATGACCTGAATATTGTTGGCAGGTCTGTCCTGATGAAAGGTCTTCCCTCCTCGTCTTTGTCTCTGTGTAAACAGATCTTTAAAAGGCGATGAGGTTGCCTGGCCTGTGCTGCTTTATCCGAAAAGTTACTACTGTCTGGAGAGGATGACCCCGAGTTATTGATTTGTGATCCTTCTTATGAACACACACACACACACACACACCAAGATACACCTGCTTGGTTTAGCTCACTTTCCCTCTTCCTTTGGCCTTCTTAAAGGTTATTTCCGAGGTTCACACTTGAAGAAAGCATGAAAATCAGGCTTCAAGGACCTCATGTATGGATTTTCCCATAAAAGAAAAGCTTCTTTACAAGTTTAAAACAGATGTGAGAGAAATCTAAAATAAATAATTACATTTAAAGCCATCTGGTGACTGCAGCACAGCTTCTTTCCCCTCACAACCTTACTTTTTCTTGTCACTTAGCAAAAGCCTGACTGTGTCAAATCAATGTCAAATTTAAATGTTAATAGAATCTTAAATTATTCACCACACAGTTGAGCCCATTTGAACTATTCCCTGCCTCCAAATGACTTCTCCCATATAAATATATGATGGGAGGAATGAGGGTCTGGCCTGAGTCCAAAGAATCTTCTGTGATAGGAGTGAAGGATTTGAGTTGAGGACATTTTTCTAACTTTAATGTCAATAAAGACATCGTAATCGCCTTTACTGCTAAGGTCACTATGTTATTTGCTTTTAATGGACTTATCTTGGATTAATTCAAACTCTCTGCAACAGAAAACACTGATAGTTATTACAGATTGTTATGTTACGAGACTCTTCGCAGCAGGGTTTTTCAATTTTCGCTCTGAAAGTGTTGGTAATGAAAAAGAGAAAGAGACCTTAACTCATCTTCAGTAAACTCTGTAGGACTCAGAATTAACAAGTAAGCGAAATTGTATGGTGAGCAGGTGGTTGTACTGAATGAAATCCTGACAGAGCGGGCTCACTCTCACTAACTTTGTTATGCATTTGTTTTGGAGAGAAGATCTTTTTTTTTTTCACACAAATTTTGTTTGTTCAAGACAACATTTTGCAGGATGCAAAGCGACAAGGTAATGAAATTATTTGTAGTTACACAACACACATTTGAAACTCTGAAAACTCAATTTGTAGCGCACTTTAGTGTGACTCACTGCCCAGGTTATGTCCTACCAGTGCTCATCTACCCACTCCAACCTCACCAAGCAGAGCAAACGTAACCAGGCTCTTCATTTTATTGATAGACTCAAGTTTGAACAGACAACTGCAGTGTAACTGCTGCATGTGAGTTGGAATGAACATTAGCACAAATAGCTTAACCATGTTTTAGCCTTTAGCTCTTACTCTTTCACTCTCCTGTTTAGCTTTCTTCTGCTCTGATGTCTTTTGTCTTTTTGCCACTCCAGATTATTTCCTGATTGACAAATTAGTTATTTACTTTCATTCATGGACAGAAACATTAGTTTTAGTGGTTTGTGTTAGTCTTGATTAGTTTTGACAAGCTGCTTTTCTATGTCACAAGTATTGATATCCTTATAATATCAGAAATACTGGCCCTTTATTTACTTGGTATCAGATCAATACCAAAATTTGCCATATTGCACACCACTGCAGCGTAGTAAACCAGTCCCTCCCTTGTAGAGCTTCAAACCATTTAAAAAAGATGCCAAACACTTTCTGTACTTCTACCTCCTCCTTTCACAGCTCCAGTGTTTTTCTCTCAAGCATGTGGCGTTGGCACTACACTGTCAGAATCCTTTTGGCTCACCTTCATACCTGAGACTTTCTCTGAGTCACATGATGACACTGCTACAGGGCAGATTGCACCCTTGCACAAAGCGTTGTCAAAATCTCACGTTAGACGTCAGGGCCTTGAATCCCAACATCACAGTGACCTTTGAAGGAGCACCTTTATCACTCCGCTGCTATTTCCCGGCTGTGACTCTGTGTCTGTGCTGCTGGTACCCTTAGGTGCTCGAGTCAGTAAGTGTGTAAAATATGAGTGGAAGCTGGTCAGAACCACATTTCTATGTGCCTAAATGTTACACAGGTAAGAAAAGGTGGTGGTAGATATTTTAAAGGCAGGAGAATACAGCCAGTAAAGAGGGGGATGTTTTATTAGGATGAAAGAGGATGAAGTGTCATGGCTGAGGGACAGCGTCTGACTGATGTGGCCCGTGAATGAGCTGTGGCATCAACTCAGAATAAGATTTATTGCAGCGGGGGGAAAAGCGCTGAAACTTTCATTGAATCACCGAGAAATCGTTTATCACTTTTATTAGTCTCAAGTATTCGCTTTGCTGTTCAGCCCGGAGCCATCCAAATAAACACGGAGGAGGAAGTCGGAGCCCTAATGGCAGCATCAGAGCGGCAGATTCTGATATGTTCCAGATGTTTTATGATTAGACATAATGGCCTGCTTGAAATGGCAACTGCGGCTGTAGCCAGACACTATTAAACTGTCTTTTTGTACCCATTTGAGAACAATGTACTGCCCTGGAGAATACTAAGCATCTATCATGTAATTAAGATGCCTGCGCACCATATGTAAAATCAAGACTTTCTGAAATCCTGAATATAAGAAAATGACACTGAATGGGTCGCAGTAAATGGCAGCCTCCATTATTCTTACATCCATCTGTTTGAATCACATAATCACATCACATGCCCAGGCCTCCAACAATAACACACACACACACACACAACCACCTGCTCACACTAAAAGGCTGTAGGCATCTGCTAAGAGTGGAAGTTTTACAATCTGTGCCATGAAGACAGACATCCTATTGTTTGTGGTTGATTCCACAGGGTAAAACCATCACACCAGAAACCTTCTTTTAACTGATGCTCCAAAGAGATCCAAACAAACAATGACAAGGCCTCTGTAATTCATCAAACCTGTGCTTTGACTTACAGGATCTTTCAGCGCAGATGGTCTAAAACGCCTCAGCACATGTCTGTGACTTTGTAATCCACCAACGTTTTATTTGTCCTGACCTTGACAGTGTTTTTTTTTTCCTGCTGTTCCATATGCATGCTTTCACGAAGCCGCCACGTGTCACTCTTAATGCAGTTGGCACGCTGTCATGTCAATTTGATGCTTTAAAATATGTGACAAGCTCCGAGGAACAACAAAGCCCCCACGCTTCAATCAAGGAAATAGAACACACACACACGTGCACACACTGAAGCAGAGACGAGCACAGATCCTCACACACAAGCTTCAACGCAATCTCACAATCAGGCACAGATGTGACAGGTTAAAAGATAAAATACTCAGAGTAATTTAGAAGTTAAAAGAGCATAGAGAATTCATGGTGAGTTGATGTTTTTAATTCTTCACATTTGTCTTTAAAGAGGCTTGATGGGTTCACAGGCTGGACTTCCTCACAGGTGCTGCACATAGACTATGTAATCAGTGGATGTAACGACAGTCAACTCAAACTGAAGCTTCCAGCAGATGCCCCGACCCCTGGTGGCTGGCTGCAGTATAGGTCATAAACCCCGCCCCCTGATTAATTCCGGATACGAGTCGGGAAAACGTAAAAAAATTATTACACCTCGTAGAAATGTTTCTCTCATCCTTACGCTGAGGTGGTATGAAGATGGTATTTGGCTGCAGTGTGTTCAATTCTTTTTTTTTACTGAGGAGTTGGTTTTTCATTAGTTATTGGATGTTAAAAAAACAAGTTATAAGTTTTGTTTTACTAGTTGCCGTTCATGAGTAGTTTTTATCGGGGATATTAGAAACTAAGGGAAAGAGAGCAAAAAAGAGCCTAAACTGTCGAAAGAAGAAGAACAAATAAATATTGTTATTTCTGCTTTTTGACTCAGCTCCACTGGAAATGCTCTACTGCGCAGACTCTGGCTGCACAATGGCGGCCAAATCCGGCTCCAGTAAGGAGGTTTTTTGGCTTAAAAATTGTAGAACGGTGACAGGTGGAGCTGTTGCCCCGTGTTGCTGTCCATTCTGTCTATGGTGCTGCAAACCAGGTGCTAATCAGGCAGCACCTGTGGTACCAGAAGCTTAAATCACAAGTCAATAGCAACAGCAGAATAAACTGTGCCAAAAGTGTCAAAAAGATGTTTAAATAGCATTTTAGTAAGCCTAATTAAAAGTAAACCGACATTCATCAAGTAATTGTGTTGGGTCCCTGCTCACTCATAAAGGAAACCCTGTAGCAAAGCCATATGCAACCACAGTTTATATCTACTGTTAAATTCACAATGTTATTGGGGGGGAATATTTAATTAACCTTAGTAAGTTTTATTGTTTGGGAGGGAAACCCTGTAGCTAATCCAAGCTGACAAACATTAGTATCAAAGGAATTTTATCTAAGTACCGTTATTGAATATTGTGATTTTTATCTTATGTATGTGTTACACAAACTGCAGAATTTAAAATAAATCTACCTTGAACCTTATAAACATGTTTTGCTTAGACAAAACAATTTTTTTTTATCATTTCTCTGATCAAAGCCAAGTTTTTTTCTCAAAAAGTAATTTTGTGTAAAATGAGATTTATGTAAAGGTCAACTCTATTTATTTTCTTGCAATCTCTTGAAAGAGCTATTATGACCCTTTTTGCCTCCTGTACACAAAGGTATGTTGTTAAAATAACATTTGTGAGAGAAACTTTACCAGTATACTTCTGATTTCTTTCCAGGCTTCACGAGTGTCAGAACTTAACACAAAAGTCAAACTTTAAGATTAGAGAGCATTTTCATGTGTGGAGCCCCTTCTTGGTTAAAGAGGAAACCCCATAGCTCAGCCTAGTGAATCCAATTTTTTCTTTGCCTCTGCTTTTATTCTAATGTGAATGTGTTGTAAAGGTAAATTCAACTGTACTTTCAGCTGAGGAAACCTCATCCTGTCTATTTTGTGATTATCGCTCCCCTTTTTTCAGCAACACACACACACACACACACACACAGAATTTATAAAAGTAAGAATAGGTGGGGTGAGGAACAAAAATGGCCACATTAAGCTCGATTAGCTGCGCACCAAAAGCCAGTCTGTCGTGTACTTTCCCTGCAGCACTTTCATTTAATGGACGATACCAAACACTGGACGGCCAAATATTAGTTTCCTCCATCTCCCTCAGTACATAACCAGAGGGGTTCACTGCCCCTCCTCTCTCCCCCTCCCTCGCCCACCTCCCTCACCCCCAAATTGCTACTGTGCTCATTACCGCTGCAGGATTGATGTTTTCTTTTCATAATGCACCAAGCTGATATCCCTCCGATTCAGAATTAATAAAATATGAAGGACATTAATATTCCCAGCGTTCACATTTTGCTATTATTGCTGAGGTGCCGATGAGAGCCCCAGTCTGGCCCAGCCCTGTCAATCACCCTCCAGGTGTGCTGCTGCCTCTCTGCCCCTCTCAGGCTGGAGGTGAGCTGCTGACAGACTTCAAGCAGCTCCCTCAAGGGCATTAAAGGGTGGATAGTGACACAGACAGTGTATGTGTCCGTGTCTCAGACCGACTCGCTTTTATATAAACAGAGTTCAGAGGAGGGAGATTCCTCTGGTCTTTGATGATTTCTGTTTCCAAACCAAAAACTGTTCTTTGACCAAAAAAAAGTCTTAAAACACCTTATCTGCTTGTCTTTATTTTCAATATTTGTGTGACAGAGTGTACCCTGCAAAAAGCCAGCCTCCAAAAACAAGAAGAAAAAAAAAACTTGGGGCTACTTAACTTAAAATAAGTAAAATTATCTGCCAACAGAAAAAAAGAAAATTTGACTTGTCAAGACTTTCTAAAATAAGTGAAAACATCTAACCTTAATGTATCCAGAAGTACCTTACAACTAGTATATTCTCAGTAAAACAAGTGCATTTTTCTTGATATAAATACAAAATATGACATTTTTCCCTCATATGTTCAAAACTACTCTTTTATTACATAAATGCTCGTGCTATTATCTTGGCATAATGATACACTGGAAAAAGGCTAATCAAAAAATAAGATAAAAAATTGATACAAGCTGTTTTTGCTTGAATTAGCAAAAAAAAAAAAATCTGCCAATGGTAGAAATGAAAATTCCCTTGATAAGATTTCCTAAAATAAGACATTAATTTTAAGCTTTACTAGATGAGGGAGATCTTGAAAATAGCCGGGTAAAATTGTTGTAGCTATATTTTTTTTTAATTGAAAAGTTTTGTATCCCATAATAAGCGTATAATGAGCTGCAGATGTAATAAAAGCTTTGTTTTCTTCTTCTAAGCTGAGTCTATTTCTTGAATCAAGATGATTTATCTTTAACAAAAAAGTTCAGCAGCTTTAAAACCTTATGAGAAGTAAAACAAGCTTGTTTCACTTAACTAGATATTCAAGATGATCCACTTAGAAATACGTTCAAATATCGGACTGAAATGTTTCTTTTAGGTAACTGTGTCTTGTATTTAGTGTGATGGGATATTTTGATGAGACATCAGAAGAATATTCTTGTGAAGATTTTGAGTTTTTGTAGTAAAAATGAGTAGGAGGAGCTGTGGTTTGCATTCTGGAAAGCCCTGCTACCATATTATCAATAATGACCTTTCCACGTGGAGATATCTGCAGTTCTGCTGCATTTAACTGCACTTTCCTCCAGGGCCCGTCTCTGGTTAATGCTCTCCTTTTAAGCTCCACTGTTCTTTTTTTTTTCAGATTAAAAGCATGCAGGGGGGCTGACTGCTTTGAGTGACTGTAGTCGCCCCGTTTTGTTGTTTTTTTCCTTTGATTCCTTTTTGCATTTTACCTCAGGGTAGTCACCAACAATTCTCCTGGTACTCGCAGTCCCTTGAATTGCCCCTTTTTTCTGCCCTGCTCCTAGAAAGAAGAATCCAAAAATGGGTGTTTCTTTTCTTAAACAAACCTGAGAACAGCAACACAAGAGCTTCAAATGTATGCTGCCTTAAAAAAGGGGCATCCAAATCTAAGAAGTGTGGTCTGATTGCTTCGTTCTCTTTCTGTTTCACAGCAGCCCAGGTCGTCCAGGGCTGTGGCTCCAGGTGGGTTTGTCTGACAGTCTTTAAACATGACAGATAAGAGAGAATAATTAATTTATCAGAGCAGGCCAGGCTTTAATCCCTGGTGTCCTGGTGATAAGGGAAGGTTTCTTCTCTCCTGATCCCTCTGCCGATAGGGGCTTTTTCCTTGGCGGTTTCCCGTTAATAAGCCTGTCAAAGAGGCGCACGACTCTGGGCTCTGTCCTGTACAGGTTATCTCTCCACCACACGTTCTCGTCTCCTCCCTGACAGCCGACAGCAACCAGGTCGCTGGGCCTTTGAAAACCCTGGGAAAGCGGGGCCCGTGGGCGTCTCTCTGAGGCGGCCCTGTCATTTAAACCTGCTAATTCAAACATCAGGTGAGCCCAAACCCACAGGAGACGCATCAGCAAAGAGAACACAGTCCTGACAGACGGATGGACAGACCACACTTTGGCCAAAAGCTGCAATTCAATAATTCTCTTTCAAGACAAACAAAAATGCAGACAGGTCCAGTTCAGTGCAGGTTTTCTTCCTTTCATTACCTGCCTGCCCTGTGTGAAGGCTCTACCTCTGTATAGCTGCTGGTGATATTTAATGGCTGTGTGTAAGATGAAATGTGTGCAGACATTTTTCATCCTACTATAGCATGAAATCTGCACAGGAAACGATGAGATGTGTGCTGAAGCTGTTTCTAACATTAAATGTAGTGATGAATTTAACTGAAGATTTCATGAGGGGCTGCCCATGATGATATTTGGAGCTCAGATTTTGTTACCAGTGAACTAGTACAGACATTTAGGGAGGGAGGAAGCTGTTTAAAAAGAATGTACTGAGCTTACACAGTTAACAGTGACAAAATCAACAAAAAGCCACCAGAGTATCATTTTACAAGCACATGCACAAAGGGGGGTTCCTGCTAGCTAACAATGTTGCAGCTAAAGACGTAAACATTTATGAGGTTTTTTTTTCAGTGTTAAAATTAATGTTTTTTTGCTGACAGTCTTCATGCAAGCTGTCTTTGTTGACGCTTTGCATGTCACATGGTTGCTCCAAGCGCACTTTGAATGACTGTTATTCCTTAACGGTTCCTGCACCATCAGAAAACAGTTTGTGAAAGGTGAGATACTGCTCTTTCAGCCAACATGTGGTTATTTCAGAAATTTCACTCAAGTTTATAAGGAAGCCCCCAGATATAATCCTCCTGGGTTATAAAACCTTCATGAAAGCTTTTTTTTGTTTGTTTTGTTTCTTAAGATATTTTTGGGCTTTTCATGTCTTTAATTTGATAGGAAAGAGGACAGTGGATAGAGCAGGAAAGGGGGTGAGAGTGGAGAGTGCGGAAAACAGGCCTTGACTCGAACCAGGCCGCCCACACAAGGGTGAACCTCTTGGGGTGTGACCTAAACCAGGAGGCCAGTTGGGCCCCAAACCTTCATTGAAGCTTTGCAGGAGCAATTGCATGTGAAGGAAGGTAACACTGGATAGGATGAATTTTGGGATGAATGTAGCTCTCTCTATCTAGATTTTACTTTCTGTACATAAATGCATGTGTAGATTGTTGCTTGCATTTTGTAGTAACTTTTTTAGAGCAGTGACAGAACTTTTACGAAGTCTTATTGTGCATAACTCAATGTCTTTAATAGATAGTGACCTTTTTAGAACGGAGCACTGTGCTGTCTTTGTGCTTATGTTTTAGTGTCTGACACTGTGTCACATGTTTCTCGTGATGCCTGTTTTTACAGAATATGACACAAAGACTCCCAAATTTCATTTTATGCAGTATTGATCTGAATATGAGATGACTCTCTTTTAAGTAACAGGAAAAAAGTGTTTTAACCTGGAATGCTACTTAGATGTTGTGTATTAGCTAAAATGCAGCCACCAGAGACTTGTGGCTAACTGGGGTAGCTGTAAAAGGCTACTACTGTGCTTTTATAATGCACAGATGACAGATGGCTTCTTATAGTGTGGCACTGTTTGGCACTTTTTAGGTCTAAAAAAAATGAAAGCTCAAGATGCAACGCTGTAAAAAGGACCAAAAGTTGAAGGAGCGAGCTCAGCTAGTGTTTGTTTGTCTTAGAAAACCTGCTGACTCACAAAACTCTGTGGTTATCTACCTTGATCTAAAAAATCATGGTCGATATTTTTTTTCAGAGTTTTGTCTTGGACTATGGGCAAATATGACTTTTACTATCCATTAAGAATTTTGTGACATGACTAAATTCAGGATGCAGACGTTTACAGTTAAGTGAAGTTTCACTTCTCCTTTGACTTCCAAACTCCTGAAACTTTGTGTGTTTAAACTTTTTCTATCAATTAACATTTTTTGGATTATTAGTCTGCAGTAAGCATCTTCTATTTTAATCACTGTGTAATCAATTTATGTAGAAACTACTGTTCCCTGTACTGAGATCCTGTTCTAAAAGTCTTTCCAGACGACAAAAACAATTAAAACTAAATCTTAAGGAGGTACTTCACATACACAGCACATTACAGATGCAACAATGATAGCGGCTCATTTAGTTTTTAATTTGGAGCCTGAGTGGCCTGCAGAGTGAGCGAGGAGGACAGACAGTGTGTATCTCAGGGGAGCAGCAGGAAGTCTGCTAAGGAGCAATGTGTGCGGTGGCCTTCTTTGCACTGTGGTCCTTCATCAATTCCCTAAAGCCTCACCTAGTTTGCAAGCCGACTGCATGCATTATCATATTTTATGTGGGTCATGAAAAGCGAGGGTAAATGTTGCACTGCTTGTGAGAATTTTTCAGAAAGTGTGTGTGTGTGCGTGCATGTGTGTGTGTGTGTGTGTGTGTGTGTGTGTGTAACTAAGGCTCCATTTGATTGTACATTTTGCACAACAAATGAACTGCAAATACAGTCAATTCTTGAAATCTCTACTTTAAGAGTGATGGTCCTCACCTCAAACGTCGTCTCTCCAGGAGACTCCACAATATATGATTTTTAAATCCACTCTTTGATACTGTGATTTATTATTGATCTTGTGTACCCAGCCTTTTTTATCTGGGAACCAGCAGACCAGGTTACACACAACAATCACGCCAAGGTCAGTTCTGAATGATTCACTTTGTATCCCGCTCTGCCAGTCTGTCTCTGTCTATTTGTCTGTCTTCTGGCTAACTGGAGCACTTCAGCTTTTTCGATCCGTCCATCCCAGGAAAAAAAAAAAACATTTAGCCAATGCTGCTCCTTATCTCTCTTGCTCCCCTAATCTCCCGTGAGCGGCAGGAGTGGAGGCAGAGGGGCCGTCATTGTCCGAGGATGTGAACCTGCAACCTTTTCAATTTCACCCCCGCGCTTCAAAAGCCCTTCCGCCTGGACGATCACACGTCCTGGACAAAGGTGCCATTTGCTTTTCATTTCCTCGCCGATAAGAAGGAGAGGAAAAGTATTGTATATTGTAATGCTCTGTCACCTTTCTGACATCAGCAAAATTGAGGTGCAGGCGAAAGATCGATACAAATTAAAAGTAAATACAAAAAAGAAGGGCGGTGAAAAGGGGAGTTACATTACCATGTTTGGAAATCCATTTCCTCTGGCTTCTCTTCTTAAAGTGCTTTGTTGGTTCAGGAGAGGAGCGGGGGAATTGGAAAGTTGAAAAAAGAGATACATCATTGATAAGTTCTTCATCGAGTCATTATTTCAGGGCTAACAACTAAGAATTCATTTTTACAAAAATTGTTAATATAATTATGAATATCTCAAGTTTGTGATAATAATCATTCAATTCATTAGGAATGTTTTAGTGGTTTCTAAAATGCAATGGTGTTTTCTGTAATAATTTGAACATAGAGCATGATTTAAGGTGAATGCAGTCATTAAGGTGACACATTTGAACAAAGCTAGCTTCTTTTCAATGACAAGTCTAACAGTAGAATTGATAACTTAAATGTTACGACGTCTTAATCTTTTTGCGAAAAAAAATCCATACCTGTCTTCGAACACAGTGTAGTATTATTACCACAGCTCCCCAGCTTTCTGAACTATTTAAGTTGATCCAGTTAGCTCTAGCCTGCCTTGTAATGTTGCCATCTTAACAACTTTGACGCTATTTTAATAAGTTTACAGACCCCTCCAGCAACTTTTTTTTAAAAAGTGGCAAATATCGCAATTTTCTCTGGAGGTTAATTACTCAGACATGAAAGTCTGTATTATTCTTATTCTCTTGAACGAGCAGTCAGTTGCTGCCATGGGCCACGCCCTGTTTCAAGACACTCACAGGTGGACAAACCATCCTCGCTTGTACAACAGTCCCTCTCAGCTGCAGCCGCAGCAAACAACTGTGGGCAAATAAATCAAGCATGTGTGTCTCTTTTCTAGGTTTGGTGGTATCTCCAGGTTGATTGAGTTAGCTTTAGCCAAGCTTGTATCTGCCAGCTGGCTTAAGACTTTGTGAGAAGCATCTCCTAGAAATTATTGTAATTTTACATCTAGTATTTTTTTCAATTATACTTAGTTAGAAACACATCCCATTTCACCACAGTCTGTTCTGCATTTATCTAATAAATGAAAATTTACTGTATTAGCATTTGGACAAATATTAAAGGGCTGTTCTGATCACACTTGAAGGGACGTTAATTCATCAACAGCGTTGTTGGTGAATCATGTGGTCCTTATCTCTCTTGGACTGCCATAAACATGAACCATCTGGTATTACCAGTAAACTATGATCATATTTTATGTGGACTGGTTGAGCGTGGCTCCCAGTGCATGCTCAATGTGCTAAAGAAACTGTGTGTGTTTCAACACACACTGCTTTTATTTATGCCCTCGTGTAATGAGCCAAAGTGCTGCTGTTCCAGCTTCTACTCTTGATTTATTTTCTCATTTTCCCAACTGGACATTCGGCTATTCACCATTTCACTTTCCTCTCCTGGCATCTTTCTCTCTGCTGCATTAGAGGAAACACGCACCCTGATATTCTGTCATTATAGCAGCAATATCTACACAACATTAAGCAAATGACATCTGGCTGGTAACATGTTCCAGTATCTAAGCACACCTCACGGCGTGGCAGGTGGCCTTGCATCGATCAAATGCAGCGCTGCCAGGATTGGTCGGCAGGATGGGGAAAATGGCAGCTTGTGGTAATTGTGCCTCTCTTCCTACTATTCTGTTTCTCTAAAAGTCCCACATTTCCATAGGAATGGCTGAAGATGTAGCACATATCCACAGGGGTGCAGAAATATTCTGAAATGAAAATGTGCTGCTTATTTTAACACCTACGCTCTGGTTATAGTTTCTCCAGGTGTAAATGTGAAGCTGCTGTGGTGAAACGCTGAAACTGGGTATGCAAAAATGTTTAATCTGTGCAAACAGCAGGCACACTGCATAATCTGTTTTTGGAGAAAACACATATTGTATGTGGGGCTATTACCTGCAGCATCAAACCAAATACAAACAAGGTTCAGATGTCAGTGTAAATGAAGTTTATACACATGCTGAATGCCGCCAAGTGCTCTGTTCAGAGTCAATAGATGTTACTTAAACACACAAAAAGCACAACTACAAACTGTCTGCAAAGCAATAATTTCAGGACACTGTGAGTGATTGACATGAGCTTCAGCAAGATCTCAAATGCTGTTTTCTTATAGCTTGAAGGCTTTTTCAAACTTCAAATATTTAGCTTGATGTTGTCTAGAAGGCAAATCTCTGTGTCTTTTGGGAATCATTGAGAATTAAAGTATAGTCTGTTTGAGTTTGGGTGACCGTACGTCCTCTTTTGCCAGACATGCCCTCCTTTTTGGTCATAAAACTATTCTTTAAAAGTTCTCCAAAATTTCAGCATTTTGCTCGGCTTGTTCTACAGATCATAACCACCTTATGATAAAGTGCTTCTGGCATTATTCCAATGTACCAACCTGTCACCAAGACTTCTTTTTCTCTCTCCTTTTCTCTGATCGAAACAGAAAACTTGTT